>JAPXFQ010001412.1:5817500-6417500 GCA_028564705.1 Apricaphanius iberus
CTGGCTCTTTCTAAACATATTAAAATTAAACTGTGAAAATGCATATCCCCATTTACCATACTTGTTGCTCTGACACCTGAATTTCCCCACTGTGGGACAATACAAAATATTTGTATTCTATTCTTTTATATGCTATTCGATTCTATTGCACATTACTTAAAAAAAAAAAAAAACTTTCTGAACCAGTAAAGTATATATATATATCCATTTTCTGAACTGCTTATTCCTCAAGGGGTCGCGGGGTGGCTGGTACCTAACTCCAGCTGTCAACTGGCGAGAGGAGGGGTACACCCTGGATATATATATATATATATATATATATATATATATGTATATATATATATATGTGTACGTATATCACGATATTCAGCCAGCAATATAATTCGATACACTTACATAATTTTCCAACAAAAAGCTATGGAGACAGAGTGATTTTGGTGACATCTTGTACATGTTCCATTTACTTGGGTTGAGATAATTGAACTGAAGTGTAAAAACATCAATTACACAATAATTATATCTGACTGGACAGTCTACAGCTTGCAAATGTTGGACAAAATGAATCAAAGATGTGTTGAGAAGATGACACATATTGTGATACTATGAGTAACACTAAATATTGTGATTTTTAAAACTGAATTTAACTGTAGAAAAATTGTTAAAGCATTCTAAACACTCCAACTTGTTTCATACATAACACATCCAGTTTTATTACTAGATCCAGTTGATCAACTGGAACGAAGAAGGTGAAAACAGCCCGCAACTAGTGGTCTTACTTAAGTTTTTTTTTTTTTTAAAATACTGTCATCATGATGGTTCATTCAAATTCTTAAAATAAAAAATACTTTTTTTTTTGCTTTTGATAATCGATACTAATAACTATTGTTATTAATTAATTACTATTGTTATTAATTAAATTATTAATCGTTTGTTCCTGGTCCCATTGCCGACACTTTCTGAAAATGTCATTGAAATCTGTTCATAACTTTTTGAGTTATGTTGCTAAAAGATAGACAGAGAGACTGGCATGAGAACATTACCTCCCTGCGGAGGTAACTATCCTTTCTAACCGCATAGAGAACGCACACTTTTAAATGTTAAAACTTAAAAGTCTTGGCCAAGACTTTCATATGCCCTATCGGATGACAATTGGAGGTATTTTTTTTTAGCTTCTAATGACAGTTTTTTTTTTTTTTTTTATGAAGTCCCTAGATTTACATACCTCTCAAAAAGGCTTTAATTCCTACTGTTTTTTGGCGTTGTGTTGTTTTAAATTAATTGTCTATTTCTTTATGAATATGCTCAACCAATGTATTATCTAAGATACTTCTTTGATTCAGGCTCCATCTAGGTGGATCTTTCACATGAGTGTCTCCTGTATAAATTAACCCACATGGTTTATGGTCAGATAACAATTTACTATCCTAGAAGCAGTCTTCTATTTTGGATATCAGGGATACTCAAATAAAAAATAATTGTCGGGAGAATGTTCTGTATCATATCATTAGGTTTTACATCAGACATAATATCTTATTAAAAGTGCTGAGCAAGGGTTAAAGAAACTCAGTCTTGGTACCAATATAATAATCTGGATGAAGAAAAAAAAAAAAAATGCTGATTCATGCTGACCCGAGCACTACACTTCAGTTAGCGATCCCCTGTGAATTTATTACATGTGGGTAGACATGGGCAGATGTTCTGGCAAATTTATTTTAAGCCAAACCCTTGCTCGCGGGATTGCCTAGAAATAACTTTATATCTTCAGCACTTAAACGTGGGAAAATATATATAATTAAAATAAAATTCTCCTTCACTGAACCAATTTGCTAAAAAAAATATCTAGAAAATAGAGTTTAAATGGTCTATATCATGCAAATCAAGTATTTTTTAGTTTTCAACCATCTGGTAATGCAATTTTCTCATAAAAAACCCCCACTGGAGTGGTCTTTGGCTTAATTCACGCATGTCTGAGTAATCCTCCTGAATTCTGCTCTGTAAGCAGCTATGTGTTCAACTAGTGACATTAGTAGTTGAAAAAAGGGGGTTTTGAGATGTCTGCAACGCCCCTGCAGGATAGAGTTCAAACATACCCTCCTCCTTTTCAAAGTTCATGGGTGCTTCAGTTTTTGCCAGTTTAAATCACCGTTTTTATTAGATTTTTTACTTTCTCTGTAAAAACGCCCGTTTGGCTGCATGGATTACAGGATTTTATTCTACATTCCTAAAGAACAGCAGGTGGATCAAAGAACAAAGACGCCTGATGGACGGAGAATTAAGTGGCTACATGCTAATGCTAATGTGGGTTAGCCATTTATCAAGCTGCTTATGTGATCTTATAACAGCATTGTGTGGTTAATTAATTGATCTGTAGAATCTCAGAATGTTCATTAAACTGGTGCAAAAAACACCCACTGCTTTTTATATACTGGGCTGTAAAGATTTGTTTAGTGGACTTAGCTATGTTGGTTTGGGTTCTGTCTAAAGCTTGGAGAATTTTCAACTGAAATAGGCTTTATTGACTGCGTTTTTTACAACAACAAAAAATAAATAAATAAACCAAACGTCAGAGCTCTTAATATAATAGAGTTTCATTGTGGTACACTGTTGGCTTCAAATTCTGTATCAGAATACTGTTTGAGATTAAGCTCAGTTTGTCTCAGTGTGATCTGCTCCCGGCTGTGCAGTGAACCGGAGTGTAGCGGGGGAGGGCAGGAGGCGGGTTTATAGAGAAACGAGCCGTTTCACTTTGTGGTCCAACATTAACTACAGGATACAAGTTAAATTTCATGACAAATTAAAACTGTCACATTTCATCATATATATGTATATCCCAGAACTTGAAAGGTGGGCAAAATCTGGCCATCCATTTCTATTTATGTGGCCCTATAAACTCTAGAGGACCATATAAATAGTACTTTAAGTTCTATTCATGCACACTTAAACACTCAAATCAGTGTTTATTTGAATAATTCTAAATCACATCACTGTGAAAAGATGTTTAGTATCATATAATTTTAAGAAATAGTTTTTGAGACATATTTTTATTGATATTTTAGCGGTTTGATAAAGACATTTTTATCATTATCCTACTTTCTGCGACAACCGGCCATTTAAGGACATTCATTATCTTGATGTGGCCATAACTGGAAATGAGTTTGATACCCCTGCTCTAACACATGTGGTGTGCTGTATTTTATTTATTAAAAATACTTTAAATGCAGCGTTGTAATATTGCTAGATTACAAAACAGAGTTAGAGAGAAAAAAATATAAACCAAATTTACATCTTTTTTTTTTTACACAAAATTAAACTAATACTATTTCTTTTGTTTTTTTAGCCACCGGGAAAAATACAGACGACATGGGGCCTACAAGTATTTTTCAACTACCAATTGTGTAAGTTCACCCACTTAAAAATATGAGAAAGGTCTTTAATTTGTATCATAGGTACACTTCAACTCTGAGAGACAGAATGCGTCCTGGGGGTCGAGTAAGCTGCCCCAGCAGTGATCTGTGCTCTCCAAGTGTTTTTCTAGTGAAGATTTACTATCAGATGAATCAGAGATCCTCCATGTCTTTTGTGGAGAGTATGGACATCTTATACTACTGCATTTGATGTAATTGTTAATGGTTTGTAAAAACTGCTATAAAACAACTGCAATTTTCTTTGTTCGCTCTAAAAGCTACAATTCAATCAAATATTTCGTGTTTCCCTTTGCAGTATTTTATGTTCTTACACAACAGACAATAAATCCAAATGTCCTTTTCCTAATAATCACAAGTCTGTCTCCTGTGACAGACTGGGACACAGGAGGTGTTTCTCAATGTCAAGGCGTCTTGCCTACCAAGGCAGTGCCTCAGTAGGCAAGACGCCTTGCCTACGAGGACATTGTCCTTCATTGGTCAAAAAAACGGTTTGGAACAGACTTGCCTTACGTGACCGCGGCTGCCGGCTTACGTGCTGTTTACGTCCCGCCCATCGTAGTAGCATTGTACCGTAGTAATATTACTTCAACCATGGAACTGTAAATGTATAACGAGAGTTTTAGTTTTTTTATATGTTAGTTAAATCAAATGTGCAAACGAATTAGTACCTGGTAGCCACTGAAGCTGCAACTACTGAGCAACTAACGAACCATATATAACTGCTTTGGATCTAAAAAATAATAATAAAAAAAAATAAAACAAACATTTTAGATATAAGCCCGATGGTTAAAATTACTTGAAGAACATTTAAAATAGAAATTTACCCCCGAAGTAGCTGCTGCCGGCTCCTACCGCGCTGTATTCTGTGAAATTTTTGACCGAGAGAATGCATGAAGGCACGTCTGATGTATCCTTGGTTAGTTAGCTAAACGGCTAACAAACGGAGGATAGATTCATCGGTAGCACATGAACATTGGAACATGCCTTGGTGGTCCATGATGACGTATCTCCTTGGCAACCGGGGTGGGACCAAGGCATCAAGGCGAGGTTCCTGGGCATTGAAAAACACCTGCCTCTCACCCAGTCCTGTCCTGCCTCTCACCCAGTAATTGTTGGGACACTAATGCAGTGGGGTGTGTGGGGTGTCCTAAGTTTTAGGAGGGCTTTGGCTGGTAATACTGGTATTTTTGGATCAGAATGTTGACCCTATTAAGCAGATTAATGCAGGATAGGCAGCTCAGTGCTATAAGCCGAGAAATCTCTTCCACTGGATCATTACAGATACCACTGAGCTGACGAGCCAGACAGATCTGTACTCAGGCAAGCCAAGAGATGAAAAGTAAATATGCACTGATAGTATAACATGTTGGATTTTATATTTAAAAACAGAAAAAAAGGTTATTAATTTTTTTACTTTTAACTTGCATTCAGAATCTTTGCTTTTACTTTTCAAACCTGCCAGTTCAGAGTTGGTATGCACTGCTATGGCTTTTTTCTCCAAGTGAGCAATATGGCACCAGGCAATGGAAGATTGGTGCCTTCTTTTTGTCTAAAATTACGCAGAACAGTTAGAGATTTAACATTTGCCCTTTATTTACACCAAAAACTGAAATCATGTCAGAAACTTAGAAATCAGATGTTTTCCCAATTAGTGAATGCATCATAATTTAGCACTACGAGGTTATGCAGACTGACTGCACTGCATTAAAGCTTGGATTTAACTGGAATGTACCGTATGTAACTAAATTTGAATCTTTCTTTATGACTGTTCTGGTTGCATATTATTATACATATTTAATAAGAATTATACCTGATTGAAAAGTTTATACTATTAGAGCCTTGATATTGCATTTGTTATACACTGATTATGTATAAATACAATAACTTTTTACTTTCATAAATAAAATCTGAAAATGCTTGTCACCACTTACTTTACTTACTGCCATGACACCTACATTTTTGAACTGTGGGACAACACATGATTTTTCTATTCTATTGTATTCTATTTTGTTCTATTATATTCTATTTAAATTTCAGTGGCTAGCAAATTATATAGGTAGTGTTGGAACAGAGGCGAAAGGGACAAGTTTATTTCTTTGCTAGTTCCTTGAAGAGTGAATAGTAATTGTATAACACACCAGTTAAATTGCATTAAAACAATATTAAATTATTTTAAATGACTTTAGAACAGTTACACGGACAACATACTCTAGTTACATACACTTTTGTTGAAAGACTACAGCTTAAAATTAAATATTTAGCTAACATGGTTCGCTTTGGCTTGCTGTTCTAGCAAACAACTTTTAAAATCATTTAAAGATTATAAGATTATTACTATGATAAAATTTAATTGGTCAAATTAGTTATCCAAATTAAAAGTTTAGGACTTTGACACAAAATAAGAGTTGCATGCCTTCACTTTGGACTTGACTCCAGACTTGGGTTAGTAATAATGGACTGCATTTATATAGCGCTCTCAAGACACTCAAAGCGCTTTACAATTCCACTATTCATTCACTCTCACGTTCACACACAGGTGGCAGCAAGCTACAATTGTAGCCACAGCTTCTCTGGGGCAGACTGACAGAAGTGAGGCTGCCATATCGTGCCATCGGCCCCTCTGGCCAACACCAGTAGGCAGTAGGTAAAGTGTCTTGCCCAAGGACTGAGAAAGAGGGCTCTAGAGCTCGAAACGGCAACCTTTCGGTTACAAGGCAAGCCCCTGAGGTACTAAAGTGTTTGGATCCCAGCTCTGGTAAATCCCATTTAACATGTTAACTCCAATTGCTTTTGTCTCATTTAAAATTCTATTCTATTCTGTTTAAACAACTATATGAAGGTTACTGAACTTGTCCTTAGCCTGATAACAGAATATTATCACAAAAAACCTGTAGCCTGAGTATTACCCCTGGTGTACAGCAGGGGACAATCAAACTTTAGGAATTTAATTAGCTCATATGATTCTTGATACAAGTTGAATCAGCAAAGACTTAACTGTTAGAAGACATCTTCAAATTATTATTCTCTTACTGTGGCTTTCCACTCCATATGTCTTTCGAGAACAGATTGCTTGGTTGATGCGCCTCCCTGCAAGGCATTCATAAGCCGTAAGCTGCTGATGTTGACATGGGCGTGTCTACAGGCCGCAGGCCAAGTCTCAGTGCAGAGCAGCTGGGACCAAAATCCTCCGCTGGCTTTCTGATGATGCATATACACACATACACACATTTGCACAAAATAACAGCGTCACAAAAGAAAATATCTTGCTGATAAATTAAAAGCTTCCTGTGTAGGATCTTAAAATAGCCATTGAGTAGATAAACTACTGAAACACTGGAGGCAATTAAAAAGGATTATCAATAAATTCGGTGCAGGCTGCACCCATTTACCAAACCAATGTTTGACAAGGCATTTTTCACTGAAGGCACTAACTGATGTGCCTCCAAGTTTCTGTCTCTTTACACAGCCTACAGAACAAGTCTTCATACCCACCTTACCACATGCCACAGGCCAGCCATTATAAAAAGATTATTCCAGCTGCAACTTTGTATCTATGACAGACAAAACACTGAAAAGACAAGACAGATGAGACTTTAAGCACTTTATTGTTGTTAGAAATATTTTTTTTTTTATTTATTTTTTATTTATTTTATTTTTTTTTAAGTTCAGCTAGTTTAACTTTTGACGGACCCAACGCAGTTAACGCAGTGCGGCAACCAATTGGAGCGTCTCACTGTAGTGATGTCACTATACACGTATCTTGAATGAAGCGCGGGTCCAGTCAGGGCCGGCTTTGCCGACAGGCGACACAGGCGGCTGCCTGGGGCGCCATCTGCTTGACAGGGCGCAAAATTAAGAAAAAAAAAAGTTATTAAATGTAAGCTAGTATTTTGAAATTCACTCTCTATATATAGCTACTCCACATTTCGCATGAAAATAAATTCAATCAGCGCACACGCTGAACACTTTTACTGTGCTCTGTCATCAGGCAATTCTCCCTCAGCAGGAGCAGGCGGGGAGTTTGTGACAAAGCAGGGGGGTGGGGGGGATATGGGAACCTCTGTATTTTCTTTCCCGCCGTCTTGCCGTATTAAAGTTTACTTGTAAATTTCCCGTATTTTACTATCATAAGTAAATCCTCTGCCTCTCAGTTTAGAGAAGTGCGAGATCTGCTGCAGTTACAGTGGCAGGTCTGGAAAAATCAGCTCCTAGAACAGGAGCAACAATAAGATGAACTTGGCAAAGACAGAGTCACTCAAAAACAAATTAGAATACACGTAAATATATCGGGGAAATGGGAGAGCAAGCTTCCTTCCCTCCAGAAGAACTGGACAGGGCGCAGCATCAACACAGGTAGACGTGATTCTGTTCACTTTGTGACTAGTGACAGTTTAAACATGTTGGAAATAACCAATGAAGGTAGGACGTTGTCGGCAAAGAATATAAAGTCCCATTTTAAAAAATCTTAAGAAATACTCCATTTTCCTCTGTCTCCCCTTGGATCAGAGTTTGAATTAATAAATGTATTTAATAATGTGAGTCAGACCTGCTGTATTTATCATTGAAATTAGTTTAATTCAGCCTATAGTTCATATTCAAGAGAATAAAGAATGGCAACAGATTTTAAATTAGTAATAAAATGTTTTTTTCCTTGAATAAGTCGTTCTTAAGGAGAATACAATTCAAGGTTTTTTTGAGGCCTCAGACAATACCATATGGGTTTGTTTCCTCTCTGCTCTTTATTTATTATTTGTTTCTTTAATATATATGATGTGCACTGTGAAGCATCTTGCTGTGCTAAATAAATAAATCAAATCAATGATTGAGTAATAATGCCACAAAAATAGTTTTCATAATTAGATGTTTACAATTTTTTATACAGGGTTAAAAATATTTCATTTTGAGTGATAAGCAGGGGTGTATCTAGAAAGTTTTTAAAGGGGCCCAGTTATGATCTTGGGGTGTCCCACCAAAATAAAAGCAGGACTGAAATATAAAAGAGGCGGGGCCTAGACTGAGTGACAAACACCCGAGTTACAACACGGGGTCAAAAAAATGTGCTTCAACATGAATAAATAAAACCCATAAAATAATTAATTATTTGTCTCTTCTATCTATTTTTGTTCAATAAAAAATTATCTACAAAAAATGAGGTTATAATGTGCTTTAGTTAAAACATTCAAACTTGGATAGTACAATTTAAAATATACAAATGTTAAAGGTCACCCAAATACCCACTTGTAAAAGAACTTCAAAACGAACGAAATCCTCATTTAACACCCTCAGTCGCGGCAACACCATGCTTGTTTACAGGTTGTACACAGGTGGATGGAGGGGTGGGGTGGGGGGTGATTCGCTTAGAGCAGGGAGGGAGAGCGGAGGCTTTTCTTCGTACACAGAGAGAGAAATACAGCAGCAGAGCTGGGAATCGGGATAAAACGATCTATCAAAAATGACAGATCATCAGACGTGTAGATCGCTTCACGGTCTTAAATCGTCAAATTGCACACCCCTACGTCAAACTTCATCCGTTGAATGCGTTGCCTTATGCAGACCAAATATGCGGTGTGAATGCACCATTAGAGTCTTAACATTGAAAGAGAAAAACACTGTTGGCTTCTGCTCATACTCCAGAACCTCATCATCCCAATCCCTGTCTCCCTGGACTTCTCTAGATCCACAATCACTCCACGACCGTTTCTGCTGCTCCTTCCATCCCAGCTGCCACCTGCCTGCCCGTTCTCCAACAATTAAAACTCCATCTCACTCATTCTCCAACAATTAACACTCCATCTCACTCATCCTACCGAGGACCTCTGGGTGTTGAACATCCCACACTACCAGATCCATCCATTTTCTGAATCGTTTAATCCTTATTGGGTTGTGGGGGGCTGGTGCCTATCTCCAGCTGTCAACGGGAAAGAGGCAGGGTATACCCTGGACAGGTCCATCGCAGGGCCACATAGAGACAGAAAGGACAAACAACTATGTACGCACACACTCACGTAAGGACAATTTAGATTGATCAATTAGCCTGACAGGCATGTTTTTGGACTGTGGGAGGAAGCCGGAGTACCACTGCGCCACCGTGCATCCCACTACCAGATCCCTCACATCCAATTATACACTGTCACAGTAATTTATCTCAGTTCTCTGCCTCTTTCCAAAAATATTTCTTAACTAAAATTGCTGCTGTGTTAACAGTCTCTCTTTTCCTCAGACACTGCAGAACCCTGAGATCAGACACCACAATCTCTGTACACTAAATGATCGTTGTTAATAAAAAACTTTGTCTATGACCACAGTGTACCCTTCCTCTGGTGGCTGATTCCAGCAGAATATTGCATTTTGTCACAAAACTCAAACTGTTTTTTTAAACATGAAAATTAGTTTGCTGCTCTGCCAGTGGATCTCAATCACATAAAGCATCTTAGAGAAGCAGTTGAGCATTGGATGTGAAGCTATAACTGTGTGATGCCATCATGTAAATATAGACCAAAATTTCAGAGATATCTTGTTGAATCTATGCCACAAAGAATTAAGGCACTTTTAAAGCTCAAAGGGAGTCCAATGGGTAAAATCAAGGTGTTTCTGAAAAAGGTGAGTATGAGTGTATTTTATTTACTAATTAATATCTGGGTTATATATCCAGCTTACTAATAGTCCTCAAGCAAAACTAAACCCTCCACTTAAAAAAATGTGGTTGTTTTTTTATGTTTGGTGTTATTTCGGTAATAAAGCTTGGAATAAAGGTATTTTCCTGCAATGCAATTTTACATGGAACAAATCACAACATGATCTAATGCAATGGAGCTTAATCCTAATGAATGGCCTTAAACATGATTTCAGAACAAAGTGGAGGGATGTTATTCCTGTTTTTTGGGGGGTGTTTTTTGTCTTAAGTGGTGTGTATTCTTTTTGTGGGGGCTCGATTTTTCTCTCTCTCTGCCTGCAGAGTGTGAACAAAGCTGCACGCACCACGGCATGCATCCTACCTTTGTCAACCCGGAAATGCAGTGGTGACCTCCCAAATATTTACTATCGCCATGGCAACCAACAGAGCTCCGCAAAACCCATATCAGCGAGGTTTCATGGCAGCGCTGCTGCAGTTGGAGCCCATTGTGAACTGATGATCTTTCTTTTATTTAAAAGAGTTTAAAAGCACACTAGACTGTTCGGGGAGCTACTCATTCCATGTTAGACTCCACTTTGAGCTTAGAGCTCTTTCAGATCTTAGAGACTGTTTTGTATTGAGTTTGCTGTTGTGATTTCTCATCCATAATTTATTTTTGTAGGTCTGTTTAACAGGTCTATTTTGTAGTGGGATTTTCTCACCCTTTTGAACAGCTAAAGTCTCTTGTTTGTTAATAATTGTGGTGCGTTGTGAAAGTTAGAGCTTGCTATTGTGTTTTCTCCTTGTCGAAAGGCATTTTTATTTAATTTATTTTTTGGTTTAAAATACAGACAAACTGTGTAGCTAAACAAAGCTTTTGCTTGGTTTATTGTTAGATGTTAAAAGTTAACTGGCTTTCTCCCTGAAATGTTTTGTATTTTTCAGTTTCTAGGAAACTGAGTATTGTCTTTTTTTAAATAGAACTTTTATTAGTGGATTTATTTAGGGCTGTGCCTCGCTTTGTTTTGTTAGTATGTCCAGCCCTCAACCTTTGTTGCATTTATAAGGCTTTCTTTTAATACATTTTATTACTTCCTCTCAAGTCTCTTTGCTGCCTTTCTCCTTCACTTACCTCCTTATTTCCTAATGGATGGGTAATTGTAACATCAAGAAGAAGGAAAATGAGAACCTTGAGAAATATCAAGGGCTCAAAGAGGAGCTAGATAAGGTTTGGGAGGTGACGGTGACACTAGTACCCATGTTATCTGCAAACTCAGGGCAGTGACACCCAACCTGGAGGAATCGCTTCAGCAAATTCCTGGAACAACCTCAAACCATACCAGACAATCTCAGTCCAGAAAAGGGCAGTACTTGAACAGCAATGATACTCCACAGGACCCTCAAACTACCAGGTCACGACCCGAGTTTGGAATGTAAGGGAAAACGCACGCGATGGGTAAGAGGGGAATTTTTATCTCATATATATATATATATATATATATATATATATATATATATATATATATATATATATTTGAACATTATTGGGAAATATAAACACTGCTTCCCAATTCCAAGATTTTTTATCTATTTTTTCATTCATGCATTTACCAACATATCCTTGAATTTGCCTGTGATCTAACAATCCTCATTTCTAACTATTTATTGACAAGCTCAGCTACAAGATTAAACAACAGCATTTAATTTGATCAAAAAGCAATTAAGTGTATGCTCTCATCATGCACCCAGGTCACCCACCCTCACACTCTGGCATCAATCTGGCACAGATGGGATTAAGGGTTTCTCATTTCCAGAAATATCAAATTATTTTTCAGAAGCTTTTTTTTTGTGCCAGAACCAGATGGAGAAAATATGGACATCTGGTCTGACTCTATGATATATCTGTAATCTCAGGTGGTGCACAAGCTAGCAACAAGCATGATCTCACATATACACATAAACTGATACAAAGCTACACATGCACATAGGGTGAGGTCACATCTGCTCCTAAAATCACCATATGACACATACTGTACTATATTAATTGAGCCATCAAGACTTATCTGCATGAAAACACAGACTGTGTAAGACTGCTAATAAATATGCAGATCAAAATACAACTGCAGAACAAACAGTTGTATATATTTCTTAGCAGGTGGTCATCACAAGGTCACAACTTCCTCTTTTTACTGTAGGTCATCTTAGTCTTTTTTGGACTCTACTATAACACACTTGTCAACACTGGGATTATCCAGATAATTCAGAGGTAGGGGTCAGACTTTTTTAAGGAAAGTATTTTTTTTCTTCACATTACCAGATACAACTAAGAGTTGTTACATCGAGAAGGCTAGGTAGGAATGCAGACTCCATCTTGATGAGCTATACAGGGAACTACTGAGGATTTACTGAAAAAAGGATAAAAATGCCAGAGTCATTCCAAGGTTTAAAGCTAACCCGCACAGACTAAATAAAGCATTGCATCCTCTCACAAATCTCTGTTCCTTGGCAAACAAGCTTGAATGTTTAAAGCTTCATTACACACATAGCAAGATACTGTTGTTTTTGTTTTAACTGAAACTTGGCTCAATAGCAATATCCCTGACTAGATAATCCAGCTGGATGTGCTAACAGGAAACAATTAGACAGCTCCATTATATAACTTGAGTCTCATGGCTCTGCGACTCCTCTCTGAGCACAATAACAAGATGGTGAATAAAGCAGCTAAGAAATAAGAAAAATCTCAGTTGATGGAACATTGATAAAAGCCACGTGAAGGTATCACAGTAGATCAGAGGCTGTGGAACAGACTTGTTCACAAGTTTTTTTTTTTTTTTTTTTTTTTTCCCAAGTAAAGTCTGAAGTTTCAGATGACTGAAAAGAACGTTTGCCCATCAAATACATGCTATCTACCCTTCCAATAACACATTACAGAAGTTATGAATGCAGATCAAGTGATTTCATCAGGCAGGGTAATCAAATTAACTGAGATGATTACCGCTGGGCCGGTCTGATGTATGGGCCGCAAGGACCGGTGCACTATGGCAAGCTGAGTCATAAAAGTGTGCCAAAGGTGTAACTAGGCAAACATATGTTGTTATTAAGAGTTTTTCTCAACAAGTTATGCAAAAATTCGAACCATTAGGGGAAAAGATTTAAATATTTGTGTGTAGTCACATACTAGTTGACATACAGAAGTAGTTGATACTACTAGTTGATATCAAGGATATAGCATTTTTACTGAAACAGTTTGCCATAATGGTCCAAAAGCTGGCAACAGGTTTTTTTTTTTTTTTTCAGTACACCTTGATGTTTTAAAACTGCAAGATTTGTGCAGAGAACTATGACAATTTAAGTGATTTTTTTTCTTCACAGCACAAAGTGGCTAATCTGGAGAACTGGGACATTTCCTGGTGGGCCGGTCTGATATTTGGCCCGCAAGGGCCGGTGCTATGGCAAGTAGAGTCGTACTAGTGTCCCAAATGTGCAAAAATGCAAAAATGAGCTGCTAGTTACAGTATTTCTAAACTAGTTTGGCAAATTTCAAACTTGTAGGGGAAAATGTTTAACTAGTTCCGTGTAGTCGCATACTATTTGGTATACACAACATTGGATATAAGGATATAAAGTTTTACCGAAAGAGCTTGCCATACAGTGGCAGCTTGTTATTTTTTTGTTTGTTTTGGATTTTGGTTTTTGACAGTACACACTATGTCAGAGGACTCAGTCAGTACCAATGGTGTAAAATAGCAAGGGTGGTGCAGAGAGGGCTACGATTACAAAGAGTCCAATTAATACAAAAAGTCCAAAAAGAGAATAAAATTAAGGTTATATAAATTAAGCCAGCATGTTTTGCCATTGAAAATATCTTAATTGGTTAAATCAAATGTGATTTCTGTATCACATGCATTAAAGCTTTACTGAATATTATTTTTATTGTGACACAGAGGCACCAGGTGAGCTTAGGGGAACCAGAGGAAGTGTGAAGGGAGAGCAGATTCTTCTAAGGGAGTGATTACAGAGGCAGCAGATCAAAATGTAGATTTGGATACTGTCAAGGGGTGTGTTGTAAAGAATAACGGAGATGGGAACACATGGTGAATTAAATCTAACTTGTCAACAAATAACCCTCATTTGCAATAATTGTGATACTTTTTTTTAGTAAAATACTCCAAATTACACACCTTTACCAAACAGTGAACTGTAGCTTAAACAAGGTTATATTTACATGATTCTAATAATAATAGGTTGTGATATAAAGTGAGCTGGTCTGAGGCATGAAACTCCATGACTGAAAAAGAGTCCCGTTCCAGCCCTGGATTTTATCATTATGACATAAATATTTTAAATATGAAAACTCTGAAAAAAAGAGTCATGGCATAAAATTAGCGACTTAAGCCCCAAATCTGTAAATCAGATAAACGTTGGGTCCACAATGTCAGGGCGTCCTGTGTAGCAATACACATGAACCGTGATCTTGATGGAGCCACTTAGATCATGTAGAAGGACAAAATGGTTTATAATGGGATTTAGAGGTTTACTGCAAAACTATGTTCTGAAAGGGGTTCAAGAGGGAAGGTCAAGTTTAGGAATGAACAAAATACAAAGTTCTTTTAAAAAAAAGGTTGAAGTCTATCATATTTTCATCCATACATACATTCATCCATCCATCCAGGTTGGGGGTTGGGGAGGGGTGAAGGGTCTGGTGCCTTTTTCCAGCAGTTCAGAGGCAGGGTACACCCTGGACAGGTTGTTAGCCCATCAAAGGGCACCACAGAGACAGACAGGACAAACAAACATGCACACATACACTCAACCATAAGGACAATTTAGACAACAGTTTCAGTAATGTATCATGAACTACAGCGTCAAATGCTGCACTGAGGTCCAAAAGTACCAGCACTGTGTTTCTATATCAGCCTGTATTTATGTGGATGTCACTTTGACTGGGGCAGTCTTGCTGCTATTGTGATTGCGGAGACGAGACTAAAACAATATCAAAATGGTTGGTCATTGATAGGAAACTCAGATTTTTCAATAATCATGCTGAGGAACGCAAGATTAGTCACATACAGAAATAAGGAAGACTGTAAACTTTAGCTTAGTGTTAAGATGGCTTAGACTGTGAATATTAAGGTATAGTATATTTAATGTTTTAACTAGTCTCAAGTATCAAGTAAGTATCAAGCATTTGTAGATTTTAGCTATTCATGGTCAGTTGAGGTTTGGTAATCCCTGGGAATACTGGGGTCTATTGTACTGTAATTGGAACACTTACAATATTCAGTTAGTCAAATTACTAAAAAAACTGAAATGAAAAATAAAATGTATTTCAATTTCATCCAATTGTTGCACAAAAACTCATAATGTGCAATCATAAAAAACATGTGTATAATTGAGAGAGGTGTAGATCTCAGCTTGACATTTCCCTTTCCAGACCTTTAAAATCAGAATATACAGAATTTACTAGTGACAACTAAATGCTCTCTTTGTAGATTAAGGGATTAAGCAGCATCTCTCTTATTGAGTAAATCAGTGCATGTCAAGTAATCTAATCCGTGCAGTTTCCAGTCAGGGATTTTACTTGAAAATGGTCATGTGACACTTCAAATTAGGAATAGATGTGTAGGTTATATGCAGCCCTGTCTGTGGAACAAAAGTAATTTATTGTCCAAGACATCTAAAAATGGCAAGATTTTCAATTTTTGCCATACCCATTTATGCTCCTTACAACAGCTATTCAGCAACCGATCTTAGAAATCACTTTTAATCGGAGGAAACAGGAGTCATTTTTACATAGTTGCTTTTTCCTTTTCCTTTTTTATTTTAATTTAAATCTATGCACGGATATCCTCAGTCTTTCAAGACTGGTTGGGAGGATTAGGAACAACAACACACACAGAGAAAAGTATTTTATATTGCTAAAACTGCATAAGACCCTCTTAAGAGCACTCCTGACGAATAAAGATCCAAATGAAAAAGTCTCATTTTATTTAAGAAGCTCTAATAGTTGAATACTTTCTCAACAAATCGCTTAATTCTGCGAAAATATATATATTGTGGTTCTGTCGTGATTGATATTTTTTTAAGGGCTACTTAATATAACAGTCTCGTATTGAATATGTTTATATAATCTTTAGTTAGTATTCAGAAAGTAAAAGTCTGTTTTTATTAGCTTGCATGATAGTAAAGAAATGTTTGTTCAAGTATGGTTTATGGGGGAAAGCTTTTAAGTCGTAAAACTCTAGGCTAAGTTTATTGCACATTGTAAAAGTGGGATGCGGAGATAAGAAACAGAGTAGGGAGTAGACAGTCATAAACAGACCGGATGGTTACAGCGATAACTCAGGAAACCTTGAGAATAAACGTTTGGTGTAATAAAATCTAGGGGGAGGAGAATAGACATGTGACTACGTTCTTTGTTCTTCTTTAATAAAAATGGTACACCCCTGTATACGACAGTTCAATTCAGTTCAACTCAGTTCTGACTGTTCTCCATCTGCAGATGTGTATGAGTGTGAAACAGAAATTCTGTGTCTGTGCATTATTTCACTCTCTGTCTCTCAGCTCTGATTTTATTTTGGAAAACTTCCCGCCGGGGTAAATGTTGGCGCCCCTACACTCTCCGGAAGCGAGTGCCGATCGCATGGGAACTAGGAGCCAACAGTTCCCAGAAATTCTAATTGTCAGCAGTCTTTTTTCTGCAGTCCACATACACACTCCCCAACCACACTTGCCTAAATTATTGCTAATCCAAACATCTGATCAGCCAATCACGTGGCAGCAACTCAATCCTTTTTAGTGTCTAGATCTTGTGAGCAGCAAACCAAACATTAGGATAGTGAACCAAAGGGGATTAAATTAGGTATGGTTGTTAGTACCAGACTTATTTCAGGATGGCCTGTTCTGGTATTTTCACACATCATAATATTTTAGGGTTATGAGGAATTGTCAGAAAAAGAGGATATATTCAAGGAAAAGCAATTGTGTTGACAAAAAAATGCCTTGTTAATGCCAAAGGTTAGATGAGAATGTGAGCACTGGTTCAAGATGACAAAATAGGCAATAATAGATTGTACAACGTCATGTTTCAGCCAAAGTGTTTAAAATAAAATCTCTGAAAGTACAATACACTGAAACTTGAACAGATGAGCTACAGCAGCAGGCAGCTAAAAATTACACTTTTTCTTTCCTGCCAGCTAAGAGCAACAGATTTGGGCTACACATTTAGTCAGGTTCGCTACAGCGGATTAGACAAATATTGTGATGTTGGTTTATGTGGAGGGACTTTTTATGGCGAACTTTGTGCTCCGTATACCAAATGGGTATAACTGAAATAAATTGTAAATTGACTGAATTTAGATAGCGCTAACCTTAATGATCACTCATATCACCTTATACTAGAGTCAAATTCATCTAATTGGATTCACAAGTGTGCACACATTCACACTATGATTTGCAGATCAGCAGGCAACTCCAGGTGCCTCTACCAATGGGGGCATTGACATGTAGTAGGAGGAAACTGGAATTAAACCCACAGTTTTCATATTGTATGACGACTATCCATTTTTTGAAAACGAAATTTTGAGACACTTACTAATACCACAGCTACCTAAGAAATGCAATGACCATGTTAATTTCCTTTTGACCAGAGTGTACACATTTTAGGATGGCATCTCCAGCAGCATAATGTACCAAGTCAAAGACCTCAAATCGTCTAATTGATTTGATGAACATGACTGGAACTGAGTTTACTGTGCTCCATCTGGCCTATAGTAACAAAGGACTCACATCATGAATGTGCAGGTGACAAATCTGCTGCAAGTGTGATGCTGTTACACCACCATAAAATACCTGAGGTGTAGTCCTACATGATAATGTAGATGGTAAGTATACAGTATATAGATTTAAACATCTGAAAAAAATGCAAGTTAAGACAATACATTGGATTTGTAAAGGTCTGTGCAATATATTACATTTTAATAAAACATATTAACACAAGACTGATTTATTCTTTAATATCACTTAACTTTAGATGTTAAGTGTTTCCATGTATAACCTTTACAATTAATGTGAACAGTAACTTGTTTAAAAAAATGCTGAAATTCTACTATAGGAAAGTTTTTCGTTGTTGTGGTTTGTGTTGTTTTGTTTTTATTAAGATGAGGACGCAAAAACCAAGTCACAGTGAGCACTGAAGGAAACGACGCTCTCTTTTAAAAGACGTAATTAACTGATAACGTAATTATAAGTGTTGCAGGGATTGTTAAACTTCTGTATGACATTTCCCTTATCCAATATTCAGGATGTAATAAAATAAAAATATAATACCACAAATAAAGCTACCTACCTTTAAAAGAGTAGTGGTCAAGCGGACTTTAGGAGTCGTTAGGAAAGTTTGCCTGAAGGCATGGTCAGTCTGTGCGCACCGGATCATCAGACCAAAAAGCGCTTCCATCCCTCCCAGCACCGACAGCTTGCACTGGAGGGGTCACCGGCCAATCACTCACTGGGAGCAGATGTGAGTGATATAACCACATCATAATTACCCGGTGTTTAATTTGGCCAATTCCTTTACTTTGCAAAGTCCCTGCTATTAAACGTCCAGCAACCAAGGCTGTGCGGTTCCAGTGAGAGATAGCGAGAGAGATGTGTCCCAACATCTGTCGGTCTTTATGGCAAGCCGTTTGTGTAAAAACTCCATGATAACAAATGTTGTATTTATGCCTTAACTTGTACACAACTGCACTGCACTAGTTAAATATTTCCCACTACTAGTTCGAAATTTGGCCCAACTACTGAAAAAACTATTACTTGTTACTAATTTTTGCCTACTATTTGGACTTTTGGCACATTATTGGGACTTTGCTCCTACTAGTATGCCCAAATGCTGCACTAGTATCCCAAAAACCCCTACGAGATAGAATGATCATCGTGTGCGGCTCACCTCCTCTGACCGCTGGCTCACTGGTGCTACACACTGTTAACTTAGTAAATATCTTCAGTCCCCCAGTAACATTCCTGATGAATCACATTACCCAGTCTATCTGAAGCACTGATCACGCTTGAAGCAGTGCTGCAGGGAACGTCATCAACAGGCCGATTGTTGGATTGACAAGCCATTTTATTTACAAATTTACACAATGTTTTCTTACAAAGTCGAGAAACCAAACCATTATATGCTGGTAGTGAAACTCTCCAAAGACGCATGGTGCCCATTTTGGAGAGGCCGATCTTAAGGACTACATTTGTAAAAGTGAAGATGAACGACGTGTGCATTGAAATAAAAGTAAATTAATTAAATAAAAACACTTTTTGTCAGTCTGGAGAAAGGAGAAGAGTAGCAAGTCATTAAAAAATAACTGTACTGATTTGGATCTTTCATTCATCCCAAAAAAGTGCAGGGGCTGCGTTATTTGAGGTGCCTCAAAAGCTTCCAGTTTAGGTAAAGTTTAAATAGTTGCTGGATCAACGATCAGTTTTAATCACATAGTTACATATGTTTTTCTATCATATTCCAGAAAACAAAACATAGCTTCTCAGTCGAACACATGTAAGTTTATCTCTTTCCAAATAAAAAAGCACAAGAAGCGACTTTTGTGGATGCTGAGTTGAAGGATCGCAGCCATGTGCTTAACTGAAGTTGAAAGGATTGCACATTTAAATTATAATAATTTAGATATATTGTTGGAACCAAATGCAACAAAGGGCATCCTGGGAGTGGTTCTCAGCAGAAAGGTGCCCCAATCATTGTGGCACTACAGAGACAGATGGTTTTGACCGTGCTGATCTGTGCTTATAACAATATACTGTGGTTTTATTTTCTTTGGCCAATATTCACAACAATAAAAGCATCAACACAACCGACTGGAATTTTTGAACTGCTTTTTCGTTTAAGGACACTTATTATGCACAGTAGCCTTCACTAAGAACACACATAATCCAACAAGTGCGCCTCAACAAATACATTTTTATCTGTGTTGAAGTACAGTATAGCGTGTCTTTAAAAGCAATGCAATGATCTGGATCATCATTTGATCAAAAAGAAAAAAAAGAAAGAAAAGAAAAACAGCCTGCACATTAGAGGACAGACGGAATTCAACTTCACCCCAGAACTGAATCTTTATGCTCAAGTGGTTTTAAACATACGTGTTGGTCTCCCAGGCCAAATATGTAATCTGCAAGCAGCTTTAAATGCTGAGTATATATCAGACTATTTTTTTAAAATTATTTTTAATCTGCTTGGATATTAGATATTTTCCCCATTTAAAATTATGTGCACTTATTACCTGCAATTAAGATAAATTTAAAATATTTTTTTAATTGAACTGATGCTATTTAATTGACTTTTTTGCTAATTCAATATTAAAGCATTTTAAACATCAATGCTGGCTCTTCAAGAGTAAGTGGCTCTCCGTTTGAAGAACAGCCAATCAGATTGAAATCACTCCTCCTTCATTTAAATAAAATTTAATTAGTTAACATGTTGTACTCAAAATGCCTACTAGTTGATAAATGTGCACTCCATGCAGTCAACACGTCAACGACGACGTGCTTAGTTCCTACTTGTTTACTAGTAGAGGTGCTTTGGAAGCTTAATAGTTAACATATAGGTCCAAAGGTGCAACATGTTAATTAGTAAATGTCAAAGTGCCAATTAGATCACTTGTGGACACATTTTTAATCTTACTAGTCAACTAGTTGGCACTAACAATGTCAAGTAGTCAACTAGTAGAGTGCAATATATGTACTAGTCGACTAGTTTGGCTTTTTTGTGCGTGCTAGTGAGCTAGTAAGCTCTTAAAAGCCTGGTAGTTGATTAGTTGGTCTCTATTTGTCTTACTAGTTTACTAGGTGACCCTTAAAATATTCATTAGTACAAAGTAGGCTACTGCCTAAAATGTCTACTAGTCGACTAGATGGATCTTTTTGCATGCAGTTAACTAGAGACAATTACTTTGGCGCACTACTAAACTAGTAAGTGTCCAAAAGGTGAACTAGTGGAGTAGTGACACTTATGTGTGTTAGGTTTACCGAGAGGACCCCAAAGCAGAGACTGAAGCAGACGGCAAGTTCAAGAGTTTATTTTACAAAATAAGGTAGGCAGGCAGGGGAGGCAGGGAGCTGGCCGACGAGGAGCAGGACACCAGGACAAGATACGAGGAGAATCGAACAGGACGGACTTATCTGGCAGTGTGGTGCTGAGACATCCAGGCATTTATACTGAGGTTGATTGGGTAATGAAGTGCAGGTGTCCAGTCTGCAGCACCAGGAGAAGTCAGCCACACCCCCTGCCACACACACTGCTCTGCTGCAAAAGAAAAAAGGGGGGAGGGGGACAGCACTCCAACCAAATCATAACAATGTGCGTCCTGCTAGTAAACTAGTGAAGTATTTTTTTTCTTCTAACTAGTAAGACATTTTGGCTAACATGTCGACTACTTTCTCCTTCATGTTAGGCATTCTTTCTATATGTACGGCTTTTTCCTTTACCAGTAGAGCTTTTATGCGCGCTAGTATGCGACTGTATTCGACTAGTAAGGTTTTTCTATTATATGTTGGCCTTTTTGGGTACTAACCAACAGCATAGGAACACTAGACAACTGCCCTCAACTACTAGGACAAAATTGTGCATTAGTCGACAACTCAACTCAAGCTGTTGACTAGTTGATGAATTGTCTGCTTACTAGCAATCTATGTATCATATCTATGTACATATCTTTTTATGTTTATGTCACCTAGTGAACATTTTAGGCTGCACGAGTTGACATGTAGGCCAAAAGTAGTGTTACTAGTTGACTAGTGGGCAAAATTTGAGACCACTGGAGGAAACAGGCTTAAGAAGCGAGACATGAAAAGAGGGGTGAATGTTCATAGAGGAAGGCAGACGTAATCGGACGGCAGAGGGATTAATGATGCGCTCAATCTCAAACGGTCCAATGAACCTGGGAGACAGCTTCCTCGACTCACATGGCAAAGGAATGTCACGAGTGGACAACCAAACCTTCTGTCCGGGCGCATAGGTGGGGGACGGGACACGGTGGCGATCTGCCAGCATCTGGTTGCGAGCGTTGGTACGTGAGAGAGCAGCCCGGACCTCGGTCTACACACGGCGAGTCCACCTCATGTGTCCTTGAATGGAGGGCACAGCCACCACCCTCTCCTGTGTTGGGAAGAGCGGAGGTTGAAAACCGTTAGAAGCCATGAACGGAGACATACCTGTGGACGACGAGACCAGGGTATTGTGGGAGTACTCGATCCAGGGAAGGTGGATGGACCAGGAGGCGGGGTGGCTGGCTGTGACACAACGCAAGGCTGCCTCAAGATCCTGGTTTGCCCGCTCTGTCTGGCCATTGGTTTGTGGGTGATAGCCCGACGACAAGCTCCCAGTTGCTCCGATGGCTCGACAAAAAGCTCTCCACACCCGGGAAGTTAACTGGGGGCCCCTGTCCGAAACAATGTCCTGAGGGAGTCCATGCAGCCTGAAAACATGCTGAACCATGAGATTAGCTGTCTCCAAGGCAGACGGGAGCTTTGGAAGAGGAACAAAATGGACTGACTTGGAAAACCGATCAACAATAGTTAAAATAACAGAGTTACCTTCCGAGGGGGGCAGGCCCGTTACAAAATCCACTGCGATGTGGGACCAGGGACGATGAGGAATGGGAAGTGGCCTCAACAAACCAGCAGGGGGACGATGAGATGCTTTGCTCCAGGCACAGACCGAGCAGGCCAAGACAAATTCTCGTGTGTCAGATGTCATAGACGGCCACCAGAAACGTTGTTGAACCAGGGTAAGTGTGCGGAGGATACCAGGATGGCAGGCGACCTTGGAGCAATGCCCCCATTGAAGCACTGCGGACCGAGCGTTAGGTGGCACAAACAGAAGCCCTGAAGGACACTCCGCAGGGGTAGGAAGGTTTCGCTGAGCCTCCTGAACTTCATTTTCCACTTGCCAAATAGCTGCTCCGACTATGCAGGAGGAGGGCAGGATGGTGTCTTCTGGTGGATCAGCGGAGATGGCAGGAGCGAATTGGCGTGACAAGGCGTCAGGCTTAACATTCCTGGAGCCTGGACAGTAGGTGAGTGTGAAGTTAAAGCGGCCCAGGAAAAGGGCCCACCGAGCCTGCCGTGAATTGAGCCTGCGGGCAGAGCGAATGTAGGACAGGTTTTTATGATCAGACCATACCAGAAAAGGTTGAGAAGCCCCCTCCAGTCGGTGTCTCCACTCCTTGAGAGCCAGGACCACAGCCAAGAGTTCCCGATTCCCCACATCATAGTTCCTCTCTGCTGGGGTGAGCTGACGAGAGAAGAAGGCGCAGGGGTGCAATTTCTGATCGGTGCCTGACCGCTGGGAGAGCACAGCACCAACTCCAGACTCCGAAGCATCTACTTCCACCACAAACTGAGCTGAGGGATCAGGGTGACATAAAACAGGAGCAGAACAAAATAGGTGCTTTAATCTTACAAAAGCGGCATTTGCTTCAGGGGACCAAGAAAAAGTTGCCTTAACAGAGGTAAGTTTGGTGAGTGGAGAGACAACGCTATTATAGTTTCGAATAAACCGTCGGTAAAAGTTTGCAAAGCCAAGGAATCTTTGGAGCTGCTTTCTGGTTGTGGGTGTGGGCCAATCAGCTACTGCTTTTATCTTAGCTGGGTCTGACTTGATTTGCCCCTTCTCCACCACAAACCCCAGAAAACTGTCAGAGAAAACATGAAAATCGCACTTCTCGGGCTTAACAAAAAGCCTATTCTCGAGGAGCCGCTGTAGAACCAATCGGACTTGTTGAACATGCTCTTCCTGATTTCTTGAGAAAAATCAGAATATCGTCCAAATAAACAAACACAAATCTGTTCAGCATGTCACGCAAAATGTCATTAATAAGGCACTGAAAGACAGCAGGTGCATTAGTCAATCCAAACGGCATAACTAAATATTCAAAATGTACAAGGGGGGTGTTAAATGCCGTTTTCCACTCATCTCCTTCTTTGATCCGGACTAAATAATAGGCATTACGGAGATCTAGTTTGGTGAACACTGTAGCCTGATGAAGGGAGCTGAAAGCAGAGTCAATAAGTGGAAGGGGGTATTTGTTCTTTACAGTTATGTCATTCAAGCCCCTATAGTCAATGCAGGGTCGTAGGGTCTTGTCCTTTCTATCCACCAAAAAAAATCCAGCCCCCACAGGAGATGAGGAGGGGCGAATAAGCCCAGCAGCCAAACTTTCTGTTATATAGGTCTCCATTGCCTCCCTTTCTGGCTTGGAGAGATTATACAACTTGCTATAGGGTAACGGGGCACCAGGGATCAGATCAATTTGACAGTCGTAAGGCCTGTGTGGCGGCAGGGATGACGCACGGTCTTTAGAAAAAACTTCTTTAAGGTCATGATACTCAGGTGGCACTAGAGACAGATCTACAGGTTTCGTAGGAGAGGGAATACTTAAATTGGTGGATGGAACTGCCGCATGCAAGCAATGGGAGTGGCAGAACAAACTCCAATTGTCAATGGATTGGGTAGACCAGTCGATGTGCGGATTGTGGAGTTTAAGTCAAGCGCAAATACTGTCTTAGGCTCAGGAAGAAGTTCCATAGGGATATTGGCCTGGGAGACAAACTGAGAGTCAATTAAATTCTCGTCCGCACCAGAGTCCACTAAAGCTTGAATAGGAAAAGAAAGTGTGTTATACGACACAATACCTTTGAGTTGAACACGCTTCGAGGAGGGATCAACAGGCGTATGGCTCACCAGCGCCCCTCCGGATGCCGATGAGCCTGGTCTTTTGGTCGTTTGGGACAGGAACGCAGGATGTGGCTGGCCTGGCCACAGTAGAGGCAGAGTCTTTCTTCAAAACGACGCTGCCGCTCCTCCTGGGTAAGTGTCATTCTCCCAAGCTGCATGGGCTCCTCTGAGGTATTAGAAGACTCTAGCAGAGGAGGGGCTGGTAGTTCCGGAAGGTGATGGGTCCTAGGCTAGAAGGTTGGGAAAGAGTTCTTTGACCTGTAACTTCTTTCCCTGCGTCTCTCCCGAAGGCGGTTATCAAGTCTAATAGAAAGTGAAATTAGGTCCTCAAGGTTGGAAATCTCATCTCTGGCTGCCCGTTCGTCCTTCACCTCTTCACTTAAACCACGAAAAAAGACGCCTTGTAGAGCCTTATCATCCCACCCACACTCTGTAGCTAAGATGCGGAAGTCAATGGAATAAGCAGAAACCGAACCGTAGCCCTGGCGCAAAGAGAGCAAACGGCTGCTCGCCTCTTTATCCTGCAGTGGATGATCAAATACTTTCTGTATTTCTGCGATAAATGAATTAAGTGTGTTACAAACCGGAGAGTCACTGTTAGATAAAGCTACTACCCAAGCAGACGCCTTCCCAGAAAGTAGACTCATTATAAACGCAACTCTTGACCTCTCAGATGGATACATGCATTGATGAATGAACTGCTTACATATCCCAATCTCCCCAGAGTACCTGCTAGGTGTAGGTATGAAAGGCTCACGGGGCTGGGGGGAGGTCCGGGGACCAGTGGGAGCTGAGGCCTGGAGAGCTGGAACCGACGCATGGCCTGGGTCTGGAAGTTGCGCCTGGTCAGGAGGCTGTAGCGAGGTAAGTTGGCTGGCAACATCATTCAGACGACCCCCCAGATTGGTCAATCCTGTGGTGAGATTCTGGAGAGAGGCCATGATTTCCTGAAGGGCGACGCCATGCTGTCCGACAAGAACTCCTTGTGAAGCTACTGCTCGTTTGAATTTTTCATCTCAGCAAGAGCCTGTTTGATCTGCTCAACCTCTGCGGGGTCCATTGTGGCCAGATAATTCTGTTAGGTTTACCGAGAGGACCCCAAAGCAGAGACTGAAGCAGACGGCAAGTTCAAGAGTTTATTTTACAAAATAAGGTAGGCAGGCAGGGGAGGCAGGGAGCTGGCCGACGAGGAGCAGGACACCAGGACAAGATACGAGGAGAATCGAACAGGACGGAATTATCTGGCAGTGTGGTCTTCTTCTTCTTCTTCTTCTTTTTGGTTTTTAACGGCAGCTTGCATCCATTTTTGTTGCATTACTGCCTCCTTCCGGTTATCCAACCAATCTTATCCCTTCCATCCCCACTATTTTAAATCCTCTTTATTATTCCAGTTTTTTCTAAAAACACAAATAAAACCTTCCTCCCTTCCTCAGAACCTGCACCAACCATAATCTCTCCATAAGTGCTTGACCTTATCCCTATCTTCATCAAATCTGCTTTCAACTGTTTCCTTTCCTCCTCATATTTTCTACACTTTAATAATACATGATCTACTGTCTCTCTCTCCTGGCACCACCTGCACTTCCCATCTGGATGTTTTCCCACCAAATATAATGAACTATTAAGTTTTGTATGACCTGTCCTCAACCTGCTAATAATAACTTGCTCCCTTCTATTTCTGCCACTATTTTTCATTTTCCCCACTGTATTTTGGATTCCATATAATGTTCGAGCCTTCATTCCTTTATCCCAACTCTTTTGCCACTCACTCATTGCCATTCTCCATATCTTATGTTTTCCCTCTAATTTGGATAGTTTAATATCAATGGCAGTGTGGTGCTGAGACATCCAGGCATTTATACTGAGGTTGATTGGGTAATGAAGTGCAGGTGTCCAGTCTGCAGCACCAGGAGAAGTCAGCCACACCCCCTGCCACACACACTGCTCTGCTGCAAAAGAAAAAAGGGGGGAGGGGGACAGCACTCCAACCAAATCATAACAATGTGCGTCCTGCTAGTAAACTAGTGAAGTATTTTTTTTCTTCTAACTAGTAAGACATTTTGGCTAACATGTTGACTACTTTCTCCTACATGTTAGGCATTCTTTCTATTTGTACGGCTTTTTCCTTTACCAGTAGAGCTTTTATGCGCGCTAGTATGCGACTGTATTCGACTAGTAAGGTTTTTCTATTATATGTTGGCCTTTTTGGGTACTAACCGACAACATAGGAACACTAGACAACTGCCCTCAACTACTAGGACAAAATTGTGCATTAGTCGACAACTCAACTCAAGCTGTTGACTAGTTGATGAATTGTCTGCTTACTAGCAATCTATGTAGGAACTTTTTATGTTTATGTCATCTAGTGAACATTTTAGGCTGCATAAGTTGACATGTAGGCCAAAAGTAGTGTTACTAGTTGACTAGTGGGCAAAATTTGTGGCATACCAGTTAAATGGTAGACTTTGAGATGCACTAGTTAACTAGTAGACCCTTTTAAGGCTCAGTAGTGAACTACTAGAGCAATTAAAGCATCAACTAGTGAACTTGTGCACAATTTAGGCTGTACTAGTCAATTTACATTTTTATGGCATATTAGTCAACTAGTCCGGACATTTATGGATCACTAGTATACTAGTGAGCAGAAATTGCATCAACTAAGTAACATGTAGGCATTTTTAATGCCAACTAGTAAACTAGTAAGAAATAGTCATCAAATAGTTTGGCCTGGTCATCAACTAGTGTGCCAAATAGCCAACTAGTGTTTTTTTTGAGCTACTAGTGCAGCATTTGGGTGTACTAGTAGGATCAAAATTCTTACTAGTGTGCCAAAAGTCCAACTAGTAGGTAAAAATGAGTTACTAGTGGGAGTTTTTCTGAACTAGTTGGGCCAACTTTTGAACTAGTAGGGGGAAATGTTTAGGTAGTGCAGTGTAGTTGCATACTAGTTGGCATAAACAACACAGATATGGCATTTTTACACAAACAGCTTGCCATAAGTCTTATGTTGTGTTAGCTGCATTATCACAGCATGGATGAATAGCTGTTTGATGATCAGGATTCTTTCTATTGTCTTCTGAAGTCTGTATTATTTTTAACTCAAAGTATTCCCCCTCTTTAAACCATTGCTAATGTTAAATTGGGGTTCTGAACAGTTGCTTGAAAACCATTCATTTAAACTATTCCCACCACACTGTAAGCCTGTCTTTATGGAGCAGCACCAGGAGAGGGCACCCATAGTCTGGCCAAGTGTAATTTAGACCAGTTTGGAAGCAATTGATCTTTATGTTCTTTTTGGCTGTTCCACCAGCACAGCTGCTCAGTTCATTGTCCACTATTATTATTATTATTATTATTATTATTATTATTATTATTATTATTATTATTATTATTATTATTATTATTATTATTATTATTATTATTATTATTATCATTATTATTCATTTTTAGATTGGTTTTTTTTGTGTCTTTTTTTGTTACATTTTTAAATATTAAACACATTGTCAAATGGTTCAAAAGTAACAACTAACTACAGATCTAACTAACAATTTTACCACAAAAAACTGTTTGTACATGTGGACCTACATCAGAAATTTGCGTTTGGACCTGCAAGCATTTAGCCTGGGGAGTAAAACCAACTATTAAACGAGACAGAAAAAGGAGTCAGACAGAGTAAAGCTAAAAGTAAGAATAGGTTACCATCTGCAGGAATATAGTTGTACTGCTGTTTGTCACACTAGCAAAATGTCAAAACTTTTTTTTACCTCTTTAAGGTGTGATATAACATATACATTTCAGCTATCCGATCAGGAAGAAACTGTAGTAACCTTGCTCCAAATGCAAATGTTTTACAGTTGGTTTGGTGTTCTTTTTTTGATGCTCTGTGTTGTTTCCTTGCCAACCTTCTTAAAGTTGAAATTTGGTCAGGAGAGTTTTGCCAGGCCTGGAAATTTTCTTAGAGACACATGTGGAATACAGTCGTGCTTGCTTTCAGTATTGCTATTTGCCTATTGCCAGCGTTGCTGACTAGTTTGTCTTTTGACTTCATAAACCTGAGAAAAATCCGGTTTTTGGGATGTTACTAGTGTCCAAGATTTTCCCCAAATATTGACGATTCTTTATTTTCAGGAAGTCCCAAAAATGCAATAAAAAGCCTTCAGTTGATCCAAAAAGCTGCGGCAGGATTTCTGGTGAATATTTAAAAAAGACATAATATTTCTCCTGTTTTAGCTTCTCTCCATTGGCTCCCTGTCAAATCCATAATAGAGTTTAAGATACTCCTCCTTACTTATAAAACTCTGGATAATCAAGATCCATCATATATCACAAATCTGATTGTTCCATATGTTCCAAAGAGAGCACTTCGCTCTCAGACTGCAGGTTTACTGGTAGTTCCTAGGATTTTTAAACATAGAATGGGAGGAAGATCTTTTAGTTATCATGCTCCTCTCCTGCAGAACCAGCTCTCATTTTTAGTCTGTGAGGTAGACACTCTGTCTATTGTAAGACTAGGCTTAAAGCCTTTCTTTTTGATAGAGTTTATAGTTATAATGGTTTAGTTTATCCTGAGGTGTCTTTGTAGTTATGCTGCTATAGGTTTAGACTGTTGGAGGACAGACTGATCACTTTTCTTCACTCTTCTAATTTTATCTTCTACTACTCGTCAGCTGAAGTTTTTGCTGCTATTTTGGCTGTCAACCTTGTTTTTGTCTCAGTGTCTTTCTCTCCATAGAAGCTACACCTGATTCGGTATCTTGCTCAGCTACAATGCCCTGTTGGATGGGATACACCAATTCAGATGATGCTCACAGTGACTGAACACCCTCCATGTCCTGTTATCAACTTTTTGCTTTCTTTAATACAGAAAGTATTCTTACATCAGTTCCTTTTTGTTCTTTTTGTGTCTCTGCTCTGTTTTCTCGAACCCCCAGTACTGAGCCAGGTTATGCCTGAGGTTTCTTCCTGTTAAGGGGGAGTTTTTCCTCTCCACTATCGCTTTATGCTTGCTCAGTATGAGTGATTACTGAGGAATTGCTGTGGTTGGGGTCTGCATGTTCAGGGCACAACCTCATGTCAACGACTCAACACAATCTGCTGGGACTCCTTACAAAGACAATTTTTAACTGATTGGAATGTTTGTATATTTTTACTGAAATTACTTTTATTGTAAAGTGCTTTAAGACATCTGTTGTGAATTGGTGCAATAGAATTAAACTTAATTTAATTTAATTTCTCAGTAATCCTCCAGTATTCTGCTCAATGAGCAGCTGCTCCACCCTCTTTTGGTAAACGACTGACTCATAACAGGGACTGTCCAAATTCAGGGTATCAAAGGAGGACGGGTCCTTATTTGACCGCAAAAATCCGTAAAAAAAAAGTGTCAGTGAATTTGGCTACCTATATCTTTTCTTATTTTATTACATTTCAAATATATGAAACTATATTTGACCTATGTTAAATTTCCTATAGATTCTCTAACTTTAAAAGCTTTTGTTTTGGATTTTATTTTGTTCAGCTTGTGCATAAACTTTACATCTTTTTTCAGCATTATGCATGCTGTATTCTAATTTACAGTTTAGATGTTTTGTAATTTAATACAAATTTACATTTACGTCTTGATACACATACTTCAAAGATATGAATTGATCGGAAACAGCTGCCTAGTCCTGAATATCTCACACAAATTTAATACAGATATTCTTGTGAGGATCTTTTTTTCCAGGAAGTTACACCTACCAGCAGGACTTCTTCTCTTCTCCCACTGACTTTTCTCTCTTGAGAGCTATTCTACTGTAACACTCTGTTACTGTTATGTTTTTTCTTTAAGTGAAATAGGACAAAGCGAAGAAGGGTGATGGTAAAGAGAAGCAATACCAGGAAGTAAGAATTTAAGACTATTTAGTATATTTATCGTGTAGTTTTCCTTATGCTTTTTGTCAAATACTATTTCTCATAGGATTATATAATTTGCAGAAAAATAAAGTATATTAAGCAAGATTGTAGTTAGAAACAGTAACCTTCAATCTTCTTCCCTTTTAGTAAGTAAAAGGTTGTAACAAAGATGTGGATTTTGTTTAAGTGGGTGATGTGACCTCACAGAATTTAAGAATCTTAGATGAAATTACAAAAATCAAGTATCCAGTGACTAATAATACTCCCTAATCAGTCTCTTGGTGATATTCCTATGGATACATGAGCAATAAGAGTTATACATGATAAAAAAGGTGACTGTGAGACAACAAATTTCATTTCATATTAATGTGGAAGGGAAACACACACACACACACGCACACACACACACACACACACACGCACCCCCCCCCCATACACTCACAGATATAACATAATTCAAACAATAAAGCAATTTTAAGCTAGTGAATCTAATGATCTAAAAACAGACAACAGTAGAGAGGAAAGGAGAGAGAGAAACTGAAAACCATTGTAGAGCATGGTTTTAGATTTCATGAATTATTTATGTGAGTGGGATATTTTAAGCCCGTTACATTATGTCTGGGAGCAATGAGTTAGTGAAGTACAGAGAGGAGAAGATGAAGTGGATATCATTGCCTTGGTTTTTACTGTCGTTACTACTATTTTACTTTGCAAAGCCCCCAGTGACACATGCTTGATCCCCAGCCCCCCATAAAAAATAGAAAAAGCTTATAAAAGGACCATAAACTGTGCATTTATTAGCTTTTTGCTTTATGTTTAAAATCCTGTGAATGGCTCTCTTGCAGCATAACATATAGCGTTTGCACAGTTGTTATTGTTAGCTTCTGTACAAACTGACTTGATGAACTCATGTTGTCAGCTCTTTTTTAAGAATAAATCTTTGAAATAATTTTATTAAAACCAATTTGTAGTCACTTGTTTATAAAAAAAGTAACACATTTAATATGTCTTCCAATCATTAAAAGGCTGACATTTTTAAGTTTTTTTTTTTTTTGTTATCTTAGTATTTCCATTTCAGAAAGTGAAACTGAAACTATATACATCAATTCATTGCACTGCACAAACTTATAGATTTTAATTGCTTGTTTTTTGTTCATTGTGATCATTATGACTTTTGCAAACGATTATCCAATATTCAGAGAAAAATAAATATATTTAACACAATCATTAAAAAAAAATAAAAATAAAATAGAAATGTCAGCCTGCTGTAAAGCATAGACAGACCAGTTCAATAGATTTGAATATTATTGTATGGATTTTTTTACACACAGACTGCTGTTTTAGAGCATTTCTTTCTGTTATTTATATAGTATAGAATATTATATCCAACCAGTTAAAAAAAAGAATAACAAATTTAACAACAAATATTTTTATTACTGGCTCTGTTACCTTAATCAAATAATATGCCTATACAAATATGCCTAATCACAATGCATTTACATTTTCATTAAATATGACTGTTGTGTTGTGCTGCCCTGACTTTTCGAGGAGCTACCCACTCCATGGTAGACTCCAGTTTGAGCTTAAAGAGCTTTTTCAGAGACTGTTTTGTATTGAGCTTGCACTGGTAGTTTCTCAGCCGTAATTTATGTTTGCAGATCTGTTCAACAGGTCTATTTTGTAGTAAGTAGTAATTTCTTAAAAAATTCTAAAAATGTCAATTTCCGAGAGTTTTTTTGGTAGTTAGAAAATATAATCATACATTTGTCCAAAAAGTGCCTAAAATTATCATCAGAATCCATATGATTTATCTTTTAATATTTTATCACAGAAATAAAATATATTGATGATTATATACTATTTAGGAGAGATAAATACATCTTCTAAAAATGTTCCTCTGGTAACCAGATTTTTTCATGTGCAATAATTATCATTTGAAATGTCTACTAGGTGGCAGAAATGTAGATGAATAATTATTGCAACAAGCTCCACAGCTGATCAAACTGTTGGTCTCTGATTTTTTTGCTTTTCTATCAAAAGTTGAATGCTTAATCACTGTCTTGTTTTCTACATTACTCAGTCATTTCCCCCCCAAGTTTTTTGAAAAAAACAAAAGTTATCATCCTAAGCAACAGTTGTTTATTTGTTATTTAAGGGAGTTTTTTGTTTGTTTTAGTTTGAAATATATCAGTATGTTTATTCCAAGCCATACGGTATTTTGCCTGTTTTTCAATTTAAAAACAAACTGAGTACATTATTGGATTAAAAAACAGAATAACAAAATTAGTCACTTGGCAAATGGTGGATGAGTGGAGATTAACTTATCCTTGAGGAGTTTTTGAAATATAGATCACCCTGAACTGTGTTTGATATATGCTGATCGTCCTAGTGCTCTCTTCTTTGTTGAGATTACGGAAATGTACTTGTTTGCTTACTCAGGTGGCGCAGTAATAGTCTGCCCAGGACATTTGTTGTGGAGTGTGGAGTGTTCTTTTTCTTATTTGGTGCTTCATTTGAGCACACCTGATCGCACCCATGAAGGCATTTACAGCAGGCTTACGAACTCATTCCTTTGGAGCCTGTCATACACTTCGAAAGTAATTCACACAGACACAGACACACAGACGCACATAATATATATATTATACATAAAATATATGTATGTATATATATATATATATATATATATATATATATATATATATATATATATATATATTAGAGACCAAAAGTTTGGACACACCTTCTCATTCAGTGCGTTTTCTTTATTTTCATGAAGATTTACATTGTAGATTGTCACTGAAGGCATCAAAACTATGAGTGAACACAATGGATCTATGTAGCACATTTCCTAAAATTGTAAAATAACCTGGCCTCCAAAGTCACCGGACCTGAACCCAATCAAGATGATTTGGCGGTGAGCTGAACCGCAGAGTGAAGGCAAAAGGGCCAACAAGTAATAAGCATCTCTGGGAACTCCTTCAAGACTGTTGGAAAACCATTTCGGGTGACTAAATCTTGAAGCTCAAGAGAATGCAAAGTAGTAATCAGAACAAAGGGTGGCTACTTTGAGGAATCTATAATACAACACACGTATTCAGTTATTTCACCCTCATTGTTTAAGTACATACAGTTATTCCATACATCATGTGTTCATTCATAGTTTTGATGCCCTTAATTGAGAATCTACAATGTAGTCATGAAAATAAAGAAAACACATTGACTGAGAAGGTGTGTCCAAACTTTTGGACTGTACTACATATATATATATATATATATATATATATATATATATATATATATATATATATATATATACATATAGTACAGCAACAGACTTTTACTCCTTTCAAGGAAATTGCATACATACTGGAGGTTTTATGACCTCAATTTACTCACTAAACACTGCATTTAAGAAAAAAAAGGAAACTTGCTTCAATTAAATGGTAAATGGCCGTAAAACACTTTGCTCAGTCCCTACAGTACAAACCCCAATGAATGAATTCAGTCATTCACCTACTGGTAAGCTACATTATAGCCACAGCTGCCCTCGTGCGCGTGACAGAGGCGAAGCTGCCGCACACTGGTGCCACCAGGCCCTCTGACCACCACCAGGAGGCAATGGGTGAAGTGTCTTGCCCAAGGACACAGCTACTGAGAAAGATGGAGCCAGGGCTTGAACTGGCAACCTTCCAATTATATGAGAAACTCCCAACTCCTGAGCCATGATCGCCCCATTAAAAGAGGATGTTGATAATAGATGAAAAAGTGTGTCTGGTTATTCCAAGACAAACTGGAATACAAATGTAAGCACACTAGCTGCACAGCAGCTGTACAGCATAACCCATCAGAGAAGGATGTGCCATAAAGAAAGTTCAGATTTACAGACCATTAAGTGCATTATGTATAGGGTGGTAAATCAGTTCTAACTGCAATGGTAAAGTGCTCCCAGGCATTCGTTTAGCTTATTGAATATACACTCATATTACATACAGACACAAGTGCACTTGTGTTGATCAAGATGATTGAAGGGAAGAAACTGGACTGGAAAATGTATTGGAAATATTTGGTTCAATAGGTCTTTGTTACACCCAATGGGCATTTGTATATTTGGTTGACAATGTGAAATGTATTTAATTTATTATTATCCAATAGCCTGTATATAAAATATACAGAAAACTTAAGAAAGAACAACATAATACACAATGCAAAAAACAAAAACAAAAAACAAAACAAACAAAAAAGAAATTGAACACAAATTTGAAATATACTTGTTTTATACTGGTTAAACAAACTGCACACTATATCCATGGAATTTAGCTCTTTATGTCTTTATATACAAAATTACCTGCTTCCAAACATATCCTTTTGTATGAAATCAGTTGATAAAGCAGATATAAAATATTCAGTATAAATTTAACAAAACAAGCTTCAGCAATGTATTGTAAAAAACAACACAAAAAAAACAATAGTATTTTGTGTATTTTGTCTTTGTATAACATACACTGCAAAAGCGTATTTCAAGGTACATAATTAGGAAAATAAATCCATGCAAAAATTCCCATTAGTTATCATGAAAGCTGCTAGACTGCCTTTCTCTGCTAACATACCGGAACCCAGTCAACTGAGACGTCCAGGGGGAGTTCTGCACTCCACCAAATGTCTGAGAGGATAATCAGCTCAACCACTGTGCATTATCTCAGTGCTTAGAGTTGCTAGAGATGGATGGTAATGAACACAAGTGAAAAATATGTTAGAAATTACATGGTAGAGGGCCAAGTAATATAAAAGAAGTAGAAAACAAATGTAACAGGGTGACAAACACATTATATTAATTTGTATTTCAACAATCTTCTTGAACCACTCTTTTTTCCTGCAAAAAACTAACAAATTTTAAGAACAAGAAGAAAGTGTCATGGTTTTAGGTATTGGTTTCACCCACGTGCACAAAATTCTCTGGAGACCAGAAAGATGTTACAACATTTATTGAAATGATGGTTTATATGCATTTAGGAACTGTGGAAACTGTAAGGGACTGGGAGCTGGATCACTGAAAAGGGTTGTAGGTCTAAAGATAGATGCTTACTAAGATGATGAAGCGGAAAATGCAAAGGGAGAGTGAGTGGAGACAGGGGTGGTCCGGTGTGGTTGCTGATTGGGAGGCTGGGGGTGAGCTGAGAAGTTAGGCCGGGGATCTGATACTGATGAAACCGAACTTACTTAGTGAGTATCAAACAGAGAGGTGTTGGAGGCCAGAGAGGAGGTACACTGATGAGGAAGATGAGGAATGAAATTCAGATGGAACAGAGAAGGTGGATGTGAGTGGAGCAATCTGCAGCAGGAGAAAGCAGATGGGACAAGGAAGCAGGAACCAGTCCTGGAGAAGGAACCAGGTGGTTCTTTAAAGGAGGTATGGGTCTGGAGAAAATGGATTTGGAGCTCACGAGTGAGAGGACTTGAAACGGATACCTGGAGGAGGAGACAAGGAGAAGGTATGGCTCTGGACTAAACAGGGAATTACAGAGACATGGATATCATGAAGATAAAGTCAAACACTCATGCAGTGAGTGACTAGCTTCCAGCTCCCTTTATTCTCCTGCTGATCTCTGTGCACAAGCACACCTGCAAGTATCCACCCACTAGAGCTGAGAAACTGGTGCCTCTGCTGCGTCCTCCAGTGGATCACTTATGAAACTGATGTTAAAGCACAAACCAACACCCCAAGACTCTGTTTCCTCCTTCCCTGCCCCATCTCCTTGCCATATCTCCCTCTTCGCTGCATCTGCTTAACACTAATTAGATTTCAGGTTTCTCTCTGACTAAATTTACATGCAGCCAATATTTGGGTTAAGATCAGGTTAAGGTCACTATTCTGTTTCTGAAACATTCAGGATATTACATGCATGAGCAGAGAGAGAGAGAGAGAGAGGAGAGGTACTCCAGTATATAAGGAATTTGTATGCCAGATGGCACATACTGTACAAGAGGTTCCTCTACTCAAAGGACCAAGAATCCTTGCAAATAGAAAATGCTCAGAACAAAAATCAATGTTCCTTCTGATGGGGTTTTTAAGATTCTGAAATGGTCTCAGAAATCCATGCACAGGATTAATTTAAATTCTCAAAACTACCTGGCCACCCTGAAACTACCATATGAACTACCTGTGCTGTGCCTTTTTTCTCTAGGAATTAACAATGCAATGGAGTTTTGCAGAGGACCTCAGCAACTCTAGCAGCCATAGCTTTCTGGAGATGAAACATTTATAGAACTGGTCAGCCAATTAGAAACATAATTTTGCCGCAATTTATTACGCAGCTAATAAGAAAATTCTGATTTTCTGCTTTTTCTGTAATTCATTTCAACCCAAAGAAACAAGAAATATATAAACAAGCTTTAGAGACGATACTCCTGGAGCTGTTTTCCCAATTTAGGGTTTTAGGCAGGGTTACATTTTACCCTTCAAACATATTAATCACTCTTAAGAATAACAAATGATAGTTAACCAATTCTAAATTCTTTAATTTCTTATCTTAATTTCTAATATCAACAAAAGAAGATTTTTTTAGACATGAACCCAAAATTATTCACACCCCTGACAGAGTTAGGTATAGACTAATTATGTTGAGTTTAGCTATAATTCTGGAGTTGGTCAATCAGAGTGATTCTTAGTGCCAACAATATTTTTCCTATGATAAGATTAAGAAGTCTATAAACCATTTTTTCAAAAGTAAAATTTAAATAAAAACCGATTTCTATAAAAGCAAAACTGATATGATTTCAGAATTGATGCACTGTTAACGTTGTGTTATTTTTTTTAGAGAAATCTGTCTCATTTAACTATCATAAACTTGTGATGTTGAGTTAATTATTTTGGGATTAAGTATATTAAATACTGACCTACACTTTGCCAAGGCCTAATCCTGAAACTTCCGGGTCCTATTTGATCATTTTGGCATTGGATAAGAAATTGATGTGGCTTATTGTTAGAGTTCAGTAAGTACAATTTCAAGGTAATCAGAGAGCAGATAGATGTGTGTGAATTGTCAAATCAAGATGTGTATAGCCAGTACAGAAGTTTACTACTTAAGCATGTATAATTATTGAAACGTTGAAAAGAAACACAAGAGTAACATATGCTTTGGTAGATTTTTTTTTACTGACATCATCATCATTTAAACCATTACATGTTCCAGTTTGACAGTCTTAAAATAATTACACTGGACTCTAGATTTTCCAGACCACCATATTTATGTCCATCAGAAGTCCATGTATAGACCATGGCAAGCAATAAGACAGAAGATTTCTTCTTTAGCCAACAATATAGAGTTTGTCTTGTGGTCTTTTCCAAACAGTAAACTGATGAACCAAATGGTTAAAAAGCACATGATCACCTACTCTTTATGAATGACACACAACTGGCATAATGAGCAGAAATTTGACATTTCAATGTGTAATGTATTTCAGCAAGGCCTGTATGTGTTTTTTATTTTTTTTATGTATTTTTTTTACAAATAGTTGCTGCATTTGATTTGGTGACATTCAAACAAAAAAATGGCGAAGCATTTTCTGGTAGCACAATTGTTCAGTTGTCATTGCATTACTTACTATATATCCCTTAATTTTTTATTAGAACAGCAGTATATATCTCAGTTTCCCAACACATAGGAGTCTATACATAGCGGAAACTTTAAGCATTTTAAGATGAATTACATCATTTAAAGCAGCTGAAAGTTTTAAATATTTTAGCATGACTACACAAGTGCAATCCCCTCCGCAGTAGTTTTTTAGTCCTTTATGGCCTTCAGATTGAACAATGCGACATTTCAGTTTTCCATCCTGACATCAGGCATGTCCATTAAAAGTATTTTCCACAGGCAGTGAAAATATACACTAATACACAAGCGTTATTCGTTCAAATGGCCAGTGTGAGTTTGTGTGTGTAAATATGCACTTGTTGGGGGTGTTTTATGCAGTTCATATCCTTTCCGTGCCTCCAATAAGATTCTCCAGGATATCAGTTTTGTCTTGGCAGTGTGTCACTTCAATTGTGTGGTGGTTAAAAAGAAATGAAATGACAGCTTCCAAGGCCAAGTTTAAATTGGCATAGGTGTTTAATAACAGAGACTTTAGATAATTAAGCACAAACAAATTAGAAAAAAAGAAAGTGGGTTGGAGGCAGTGTTCATTTTACATCCATTATCAGATGTACTGTATCTCCCCATATTTCATCTAATTCCTGAAATAAAGGCCTTTGCAGACACAATAGCTTATCCCTTATTATAATTCAACACATGCTTGGAAACTGATCTTTAGTGTGTAACAGGACATTCTTTCCGCCCTCCTATGTTTGACATAATATATGCATATGTTATGTACACAGTACACAGGCTGTAAGCGGTACGAGGGGATACATTAGAATACACCGACCACCACTGTCATTTGAGCTTGCAGTTAACAGGAGCAGCTACAACATCTCTAAAAGCTCAGCACTCTGCTTATGTGCGTCTAAAAGCTTTCCAACTCCCTCATTCTCCCAAATACACATATGCACAGATACAGATACACTCCCCACACCAACCCTGATGGAACGATACGTCAGCGAGAGGAGCACTCAGACATTTCCTTGGAGCATTATAATACACTCAGCTGAGCAAAAACTTTGACTGACCCACAATGAATCTCACTGAATCCACTAGGCTAGCAGGAGGTAGTAGCTGTTGTGCTTTTATTTTGACAGACTGCAAGATACTGGACTGCAGGCAGAAATATTGAGAATCTAACAGTCAACTGTGGACTATGATGACTATTATCCTGCTTTCCATGTTTTCTCCTGAATGACCTATAGGTTTAGGAAATGGATGGTGAACCTTGTGCCAATACCTCTGGGGTTCTTGGAGTATAATTAAGTCAATTTAATATTTAAATGTTATTTATCCTTGGGCATGCTACAACTTTAAAGCACATGCAGTTCTACAAAAGCAGAATAAAATCAGTAAAGGAGGAACAGCGAAATGCTACCCTGCCTGTCCTACATTCCTGCGGTTATGCACAATAGACCAATATAACATCTGCTGATCTAGCAGGATACTAAACAATGGAGATAGATACAACAATCAAGCATAACATTAGGACCTAATAGAGTGTTTCTCCACATTTTACTGTTGTAACAGCCTGCACTTGCAAAGGCATGGATTCCAGCAGACCATTAAAAATGTGCTGTGTAAGAAATACATAAAAAAAGGAAGAAGTGAAAAAACAAAAAACAACAAAAAAAACGATTATCTATTCCCTGCATGTTGTTCATGAGAAAACAAAGAGTTGATCAAACCAAAATGTATGCAGACCTGGGGTGCAGACATATTGCTTTCTTACATGAGACAGGCCAGTATGACCAGCATGGAGGAAAACAATCTATTCTCCATGTTACTAATTTTCTTTCTTTAGTCTGCTGGATAGTCAGTCTGTTTCCAGTTCTCACTATAAGCAAACAACAAGAGGGTTCCCATCCTAACGTTGTCCAAAACGTCACATTGGCTCTGCTGGCTTGCTTTTTTACACAGTGCATCTAGATGCCACTTCTTCCCCGGATGAGCAATGCACATGCATCTTGACATCAAAATGACAGAAACTGTGGCTGATTAAGCCTGAACACTTTCTTCCATCTAGTTATGCTGTTCTGTTGATTGTTGCCATATTTAGCAGTTGACAGGAATCATTATGGGCACCGTGACTATAAAATAGCAGTAAAAAAAACCACAAACAACAAACTATGATGCACTGCATATTTTGACACAAAGATAACACTGTAACATCAATAACTTATTCTACAATTTGAGTGACAGTTGCTCATCTGCTGTAGAAGACCACAAGGCACATTAAACGCTGCTTCCCACATGCATCACTGAGCCTTGGCCCATGACCGTAACTGGTTCACAATTGTCACTTCTGTGAATCACTTCTGTTAAACTAGACATAGACTAGAACAACCTTCAAAAGAAGCAATTTTGAACATCACCTTACTGTTAAAATTTGGATTTCAGCAAATTTACTTTGATCCTTATGACAGCTCATTTTTCTTGCTTCTTACATGTTTACTTTGGGGAGAATAATTCTCTCTTCCCAACTAATATGTCCTTCTCAGAAAAAGGAGACACAAAGACAGAGTTCCATGTTATTTACTTCTCCTGTCACTGGTTATTATGTTATGCGTGATTAGTGGATGGTTTTGCAGCCTAAGATACAAAAAGCAACACGGTAGTTTACATCTGCATAACAGGAAAATAGGTGCCTTCATTTGATTTGCAGTTTACTAATTTGAATATATTGTTTTTTGGACAGGGATAGTATTATTAAGCAAATATTTCCAATACAGCTACAGTACTGCTGAATGTTATAAGTAAGCTTCTACATACATTTTAAAATATTAAAAATGTTTCTTACGCTCGAAGAACGAAACAACAAGAAGTTAACATTTCAAGTAAATGACAGATCCTATGACATTCAGAGTAATCTTAGTTGAGCTCATTATTTGGTTGAATATATTTCCAAAAAACAATAGCTTTGAGGGTAATTCTATATAAAACATAAAAGATGTAATTATACATACATGACGTTTTTCTGCAATATATTTCAAACACATGTGACATCAGCTTCAAGGTAATGTAAACAATATATTAGCATTAATCTCTTTTTAAGACGGAATGATACGAAGTCTAGAACAGCAAACATTTATGTTGGGCAGTGGTGTCAAAATATAACTTCACATATTTTTGTAGATAAGGGAGTGTGTGGCAAGTCCTAAAACTATGTTGAAACACACTAACATTTTATGTAGTTACTGACCGATAAAGGAAGTGCACAAACAGACATTTTGAGACAATATCTGATGAAAATGTTGAGCAAATTTCCAGACAGCTCCCACTTAAGTTCAAAGAGATTTGTAGAACAATTTACAGCACCTATTGAGTACATTGTAAAATGTCTCTGCTGCTACTTTCAGTTAAGTAATATATATATTTTATATAATATATATATATATATATATATATATATATATATATATATATATATATATATAATTAACATATATATATATATATATATATATATATATATGTACATACATAGTACAGACCAAAAGTTTGGACACACCTTGTCATTCAGTGCTTTTTTTTTATTTTCACGACTATTTACATTGTAGATTCTCACTGAAGGCATCAAAACTATGAATGAACACATATTAAATTATGTAGTACTTTTCCAAATATTGTGAAATAACCTGGAACTGAACCCAATCAAGATGATTTGGGGTGAGCTGAACCGCAGAGTGAAGGCAAAAGGGCCAACAAGTACTAAGCATCTCTGGGAAGTCTTTCAAGACTGTTGGAAAACCATTTCGGGTGACTACCTCTTGAAGCTCAAGAGAATGCAAAGCAGTAATCAGAGCAAAGGGCTGCTACTTTGAGGAATCTAAACTATAACACATCTATTCATTTATTTCAACCTTTTTGTTTAAGTACATACAGTAATTCCATACATCATGTGTTCATTCATAGTTTTGATGCCCTTAATTGAGAATCTACAATGTAGCCATGAAAATAAAGAACATAAATTGAATGAGAAGTTGTGTCCAAATTTTTGGTGTGTATTAGAGAGAGAGAGAGAGAGAGAGAGAGAGAGAGAGAGAGAGAGAGAGAGAATGAGAGAGAGAGAGAGAGAGAGAGAGAGTAAGGGTGTTTTTACTTTATACCCTACATTTATAAAATGTAGGTTGTTAGAGCAGACATTGATTGTTCACTTGTAGCATACCAATTGAAGATATTAAAAAATACCATAATTATAATAAAGAAAATCCAAATAACTGCAAGAGAAAACATTAGGTTGTTCCCTTGCTCTAAATTACAGCCAAAAGAGAATAAAGAACAGGCACTGACTCTGAGCAATACAGTAAACATATTACCTATATCGTTGAGCATTACAAACAAAAATGAGAGATGCATCTCACAATAAAAACATACTACAAAAATATACAAACGAAACATTCTCATTGTTGAGAGATACATTTCTTTTACTCCTCTACATGTCTGAATTGGTGTGATTATCAGCCCAAACTAGCCATATGATTTCTCACCTCTACAGTGACCTGTTTCCTATGCTGGAAGCAACAGAGCAAAGGGGTTAATGATAAATGCTCTAAATCTGACAAAAACAGACATACAAACAAAAAACACTGTTATGACTCTCTATATCAGTGTCTCTCTGCTGCTCAAATAATGATTTCCGCAAAATCTAATTCTGTCTTTCATTGAATCAGGGCAATGGCAGTTAGACTAGCTGATTAAAGCTGCCCATGAATGCTAACACAAAGTGTTTTGTACACACTAGGTTACAAATCAGTAAAACGGTTAACATCAAAATTATCTTTAATTTCCATTTTCTCTGAAGCAGCTTATAGCAATATCATACATATTACTTGCCATTTTATGCAGGTAGTATGCTTTTTATGCTTGGTATAATGAATTATTAATGATTTGGCTACTAGTTTGCTACTGATGCAAAAATGACAACCACTGTTAAAAACTTTAAAAACTGTTTCTACTTTAACACTAACTTCATGCTAACATGAAAATGCCTTAAACAAGATGAAAGGCAGTTGTGCAATGTTTAATTTGTATTACGGGAGAACCATCAACCCTTCATGTGAGTTAATCTTGCTCTCATCCAATACTTGGTACTTGAATTCATGAGCAGAGAGAGATATAAAGTCACCTTCCTGGTATACTCCATGTAAATAATGACTGACCATCCAAACCAAGTTACATTATACATCAGTACGCATCTTAGTGATATTTACGTAATTAGTGTTGACCAGAGTGCAGTTTCCTGTTTTCTTACCCTCTGGTCTGAAATCCTCAGTGTTGTGGTTAGTAGGCTCCTGAATCTCAACATAGTCAGATTTACTGAGGGTGGATCCACTCACACTTCGACCACCCTTCCTTAGATCATCTGCAGAACTGGCTTTAGGCACACTTGGAATATTTAGATACTGTGCTTGTTCCTCACCCTCTGTCTCTCTGTGATAGAAGTAGTTGAAATTAGATACAATGACAGGCACTGGCAGGGCAATAGTTAGCACACCAGCGATTGCACAGAGAGAGCCCACAATCTTTCCTCCAATACTTGTCGGTACCATATCCCCATAGCCTACGGTGGTCATGGAAACGACTGCCCACCAAAATGCTTCAGGGATGCTGCTAAACTGTGAATTTGGCTCGTCTGCTTCTGCAAAGTAGACAGCGCTTGAGAAGAGAATCACACCAATAAACAGGAAAAAGATTAGGAGGCCCAGCTCTCGCATGCTGGCCTTTAGAGTCTGTCCTAATATTTGAAGTCCTTTAGAGTGACGTGAGAGTTTGAAGATGCGAAACACCCTTACTAGACGAATGACGCGGAGGATGGCCAAGGACATAGCCTGCTGGCCACCTTGGCTATCCTCTGGTCTCTCTGCAAGTTCTGTGCCCAGGGTGATGAAGTATGGGATGATTGCCACAATATCAATGATGTTCATGATGTTGCCAAAAAATCCAGCTTTGCTTGGGCAGGCAAAAAACCTAACCAGGAACTCAAAAGAAAACCAGATGATACAGAGGGTCTCCACAATGAAAAAAGGATCTGTAAAATAGGGTGAGGGGTCATATGTAGAGGTGGAGTTGGACATGGAGTACCGTGGGATCTCCTCATTCTCATTTCGGAAAAGTGGCAGTGTCTCCAGGCAGAAGCTTACAATTGATATAAGAATCACCATGACAGAGATGATAGCAATGATTCGAGCTGGACCTGAGCTTTCTGGATATTCAAACAGAAGCCAAACCTGTCTCTGAAACTCATTTTCTGGCAGTGGTCGCTCCTCTTCCTTTATGAAACCTTCATCTTCTCTGAATAATTCCATAGCCTCCTCTCCCAACTCATAGAACCGGATCTCCTCAGAAAATATGTCCAGAGTCACATTGACAGGGCGGCGAAGCCTCCCTCCAGATTGGTAATAATACAGGATTGCATCAAAACTTGGACGATTTCTGTCAAAGAAGTATTCATTCCGGAGGGGATCAAAATACTTCATCCTTTTCTTAGGATCACCCAGCAGTGTATCTGGAAACTGAGATAGGGTTTTAAGCTGAGTTTCAAAGCGCAAGCCTGAAATGTTGATCACAACCCTCTCGCAACACTCGTGGTCTGGCTCTGGGGCATACTGGTCATGAGGCTGACCTGAATGCGTCGCTGCCTCATCCGCAGGGTCGCTGGTGGCAACCGTCATGGTGGAGGAAGATGGTGCCTGCAGCTTTCAGATAGGATGGGGCCACAATGGACAACTCGGATGTGAAAGTTCTGCACACTTGTGGGATCAGGCACAGGCAGATCTGCCTGCAACAAGTTATATGGACAGAAAGAAGAGGGAGGCTGCAATATTAATGTAACCACTTGTCGATCAACACTGTATTAAGTATTCAATTAGTGAGAATCTAGCAATCAAACGCAGTTCATTTTCGAGACTATAAATCAGTACATAGACAAACTACTCTATTGTGTATTGTCTAGATTTCAAAGAAATGCTGTTTTAAGCCTTTAACTAACAGTGCATAAATAAATAATAAATAAATAAATTTGTAAGTAAGTAAGTAAATAAATACATACATACATACATACATACATACATACATTCAAGAAAAAAATAACAAATGTAAAAAATAACAATGTATTCTCACATTTATCTGTTTATTTCAATTTTCTTTTATTAGCACATTTATTCGTATTCCCATTTTTATTTGCTATTGTTGCCTTCAGTTTCACTTTTCCAAACAGGTTTTCCGTCAAGTGTATGGTAATGAGCTGGGCATTTCACCACTGATCTAAACCATGATTGATCAGCTACGAGAATTGGTCAGTGAGTTTACATGCAACAAGAGAAAGCCGAATAATTGCCTTTGTCCGACTGAAATCAGACGTAAGAAATATATGTATACAACCTAGTCCCGTTCCCCCCCTACAGGAAGTGACAAGATGTAGGAACGTGAATCAACTGCAACATCATAGCAGAAAAAGAAGACAAAACTAAGGCTTCAATCAGTGCACTTTTGGACTGACAGAGAAAAGGTGCATTGTGACTGCGCATATCTCACTTTTACTTCATCTGCTTCACTCCCACCAGCAACTATTTACTGTCTTTGTGCAGCTTGATGCTACCACGAAGCGGCACATGTCTCCACCTAGCATCACAGACTTGAACACACTTTATTCAATACTTTGATTTTCTCTTGGACATGTAAACTTGGACACAACTCTCATTCTCTCTAAGCTATTTTTCCACTTTCTCCTAAATGCTTGATTTTGATGTGTATGTCATTTTACTGTGTGTCAACCAGTCAGCTTCTGAGATATTCAAATGTTTTGGTTCTGGCAATTCAGGGCCTTCTGAGTCAGTTAAGTTACATCCAGTAAGAGAAAACCAAAATATGACCTTAGTTTGACTGAATTCAGACTTTTGAAATTACACCTTACTCCAAGTGGTGTTGAACTAAACTGACCTACCCTTAATCGAGCTAACACACTCAGAAAATGCAATTAGAAAGCAAGGATTCTCTGCATGTAAAAGGCGTCCTAATTTAGTCAAGCTTTTATCAGCCTGGGCACTCCGACCTTCTTGAGGTTAAAAGACCACAGAAGTGGGAATAACAACACCATTACAATAACAACACAGAGGAAACAACGAGTGTTACACAATCAGACAGTACAGTACTTACAAAATGTACTGTGCTGCAGCGTTGTCGTCCATTTCTTCACTCATTGTGCAAATCCTGCTTTTACTGCGTCTGCGTCACCAATCGGAAGGATGCCAACACAAAGAGCGCATGTTGCCACCTACCGTTACAGAGTTGAACACGTTTCGTTTAGTAATTTTATTTTCTGAGTGACATGTAAACTGGGATGAAGACTCCCATTCTGGCTTTAACTGGATTATTGCCATATAGTTTGATATAGATGTGCATGTAAACACACTGACTAAGTTTGTTTTTGTTTTCATATTCATTAAGAACATTTCAGTCAGTGATAATATTTGGAGTAGATACTCTGACTGACAGGATGATATTGCTAACTGGACACATAAGGCACAAAAGGCAAGACTTGCATTGTCTAAAATTGAGGAAGAAGTGGCTCAACGTTTGAACAAGTCTGTATGGCCTCATTTTAGCAAGGGGCGCCGGAGATATGTCCTCATCAATATTCATTAATTAATATTTAAAGAAAGAAAGAAAGAAAGAAAGAAATATATTTATGATTGACATTTTTGCCATCACCACTTTTAAAAGTGCTAGTTAAATATTGATTTTGAATTTTATTTCCTCCTTTATTTATGTATTTACTTTCTAATGTATTTACATAATTAATTACAGATCCACTGGACTCTCCTTGACTCTGTTAGGTTAGAAGTTATCTGTCATAGGAGAATCCTGCAGAATCAATATGTTCACCAAAATGCTATATTCACTCTTATAGTGTACAATTACAATGAGCAGATCTGATTATAAGTTGAGTTCTTCTCACATTCTCAGAGCTGGATGCCCCCATTATGTATTTAAGCAATGTGACTGGCATTCTTTAAAAAAGAGGAACAATTGAAAAACAGAATTAAGTTTAAGTTGCTATTGATTCGGTTACATTTAAAAAGATGCATGGTTGACATTACCTGTATGATCTTATACTCACTTAAGCCTGATAAGCTTAAAATAAGGAACACAGGTTAAACTGTTTTATCAGCTTCTGAAGAAAATCTGAAGCAGACCCATTTGCACTTAATATTACATTGTTTTTTGACAAAAAATAAAAATATACCTTGATGATACTGATTCAGGTGACAAGTTTGGTCCAAAGTAAGTCCCCTCTGACAGATAGGGTCGTTTGTGAAGAGTTATCAGTACCCAGATGACCCCGCCTCTGCATCAAGGCGGCAGCAGGACTACAGGAGGGGGGACAAGTTGTGAGGATGGTGGATTTATCCCCTTTCCTCGGTATCCAGCAGAAACATGCTACAGAGTATTTACAAAGTACTACAGACTGAAGCTGTTTGGCTATGTGGTGCTGGGAAAAGGGATTTCTCCTAAAATAATCTGAACATTTTGTCATCAGCAAAAGCGGCACCCATTTTTCTTCAGAATAACATGCGCACGCGACAGGCGGCAACAGCCAAGGTGATCCTCTGTAGCTTCTTATCAGCAGAGGTACTGAGGAGGGGAGGATGAGCGGGAAGCGCTGCTGGCAGCATTTTTTTTATTCAGATACACCCATGCTTCAGCAAGTAAGGCGCAATCACCTGTTTGATCCTCAAACATGTTTCACCTGAGGAACTTTGCATTTCTTTTAACTCTTTAATTGTGAGTTTTAAAAGCCAGCCCCGTGTCATTTCCGTCATCTTTTTGTTTCTGATTGGAAATACTCCTGGAAAAACAAGTGATGCACATAAGAAGCGGATGCTTATGTTCACAACCCATTCCATGTAGCCTATAAGCAGTCCTCCGATGACGTATTATACGCTACTAAGGATTTAGGCTCCATCGTTTCCATTACTTTTAATTTAAAGCTGCCAGGTCTGTTCATGCATTTGGATAATCACTTAATTTAATGGCATCCTGTTTGGTAAACACGGATTAATTTGGAACGACAGGTGCCAGACATGCTCAAGCCATTTGCAGACCCATCCTGTGTAGAAGGACAGCCACAACAGTCTTCATGCACTACACAAAGCAGCATAGCATTATCTTCGCACTATAGGATTGCTTCAGAGATGCTAATGGCATGCAGGAATTCACCGGGATTCTCTTGTTGCGCAGACGCATGAATTTTTATCCAGTGTTTCTCTTCTTTTGAGTTGCCTTCAGGTCGTTCTTCTGCTCCTTAGTATCTTTCTTTCTCAGCACCCATTTGACTAATAACAACAGCGACTATATATTTTTTTTCATCACAACTATCTGTTTTTTAATCGTCGGTTCGTCCTATTACTTCTCATATTTCACCATAATTCATCACAGTTGAGATGAGTGGGCTGCAGTTGGGCATTGCAGAGCATACTAAAAGCTGCTTGCGCGCCTCGCCCTATCCCTCTGCGCTCCCTCTTCCCCGACTCTCCCGTCCTCAGTGGTTCACATTAAAGAGGAAGCGTCGACCATCACAGAGTGGGAAAAAAACGCGCCTCTACAGGGGGAATAAAGCCAAATTATTTTTCAAATGTTTTAAGTCTGGCCCAGTAAAAGACGCAGATTATAACCTCATTAGGAACTTATTGTAAGGTTTTATTCTGGCATTATAACGGCAAAACCGATGCTTATAATACATTTATTTACAGAAACAGTCTTACCTTTTGAACTGCTTTGATAATTGCGACCTTTTTAAATGCAGATTTTATTAGATAAGTGTCGCATGGATCTGTACTCAGTCCGACTGTTTTGATACTTTGTTTCATTTGCTATAATTAATGCTGCACTTATGGGTCAGAATGATATCACCTTAAGATGAAACTGAAAATAAATATTTGCACTGAAAATAAAAATTGCCATTGAAAAATATAATTGTAACTAAACATCTTGATTTTGAATCTGAAATAAATATATTGAACATTTCTTAATAAAAATCGAAAAGGGAAAAAAATGAAATGTAAAAAGTCAATGAAAATTAAAATATATACATTAAAACAATTAACGCACTTACAATCAAGTTTTCACACTGTCATCTTTTTTTCAATGCCAATCTTTTTTTTAACAAATAATATTCTAAAGCATATTCGTTTTGAACTATGACTGCAGTATGGGAGCCACTTATAACATAAATATTTTATTGCAAAGATTTGGTTATTATTTACACATTTAATATGTGCAACAAAACTTTTTCATGTGTGACTGATGTCATCTTCCAATCAGCCTAAATGGATTAAGTGCATGTGAATACACACTACTGAATAAAAAGGATGATGACATATTAATAATGCTCTCACAAATGCAAATGATGCACTACTCTTTAAAGTGGTAGTCACATTAATAGGCATGTGACGTTTTACTTCTGTCTTCCTTTGTTTATATTGTCCATAGCAATAAAGTAGGACAAGTGGGAAACCCAAATCTGTCTTCAGACTAAGAGGAGCAGTTATACATAACAACACATTAAGGGAATCCACACATTATTATTATTATCTCGTATTCTCTATACCACCCAGTTTCAATTTGTTGTCAAATCTCCTGAAGTTAAATGTGTAAAAACAATGAAGAGGAACAAATCAGAAAAATAAAGAGAAGAAATAGATTGTTCTGCACAGAGTTAGTAACCAGTTTCTACAGTAAGCATTGCTATGAAGAAGAACTTGCTCCAGCTATTTTGACATACTTTGTTTCAGTTCAGGTCATCCCCATTCCTTATTTTTCCCGACCTTTAGAATAAATACATTACCTAAATACAACATTTATAAGAATAGTAGTGAGGCTAAAAAGGTAAAACAGCAACAGATAATGACTTATAAAACGTACTAATGAAATCTAAGTATAGATAAGAAACAAAATTCTATGCATCTATCAGCTTCTAAAGGGTTACAAAGCCATTTCTTTGACCTAAAGACTTTAAAGTAACCGAACTCAAAACTATTATCTACAAATGAAACAAGTCAACAAAAGGTTTCTAAGGAGAGGTTGGCTCACTGTAATTACTGCAGGAGCCACACTGATGACTCAGCAGAGAGGTCACATGAAAACCTAGGACAACATCTAAGGCAGTCATCACTTGCCTGTAGGGCCCGTAATATCAATGTTCCCAAGGAAAATTCTTTTTCATGCAGTTAGACAGGTAGAAGTAAACGAATGGATTGGAAAAGTAATAAAAAAAAGACTAAATAAAGAAAAATAAGCTTATGACAGCAGACTGCAGGGGAGGAGCGTTGTTTTGGATAACCTATGCTGGTGCCACAGTAGGTCATCGTTCACAAACAAATTGCAAAACATTCAAATTACCTAGGAAATGCCCTGATGTGTAAGCCTATCGTTAACCATAACAAATTATATTCATCTGACAAAACATGGTTCAATAAAATTGCATTCAATCACTTATATGCTGAAAAACATTAAGCAAAAATAGATAAATGAAGAACAGCCACTTCTCACTACCTTGTAGCTACCAGATTAAGGACACAGGACTCACAAACAAACTCTGAAAACATGAACATTATAGCCTTAACCTTTTATTTTCTCTGTTCCCATATCATAACAATTCAATGTTGCCAAAGATATTGTCATCATCTATAACAGTGCTTTGAATCTCTCTCAATCTTATTGCATTGTTTGCAATCACCTTTGCACAAATGGCTTCCTCTTGTTGTGGAGTAAAAACAGGCCCCTTCCACCTCTGTGAGATAGTCTTGCAGTCCTATTTTTCTGCAGAGTAAAATATAGTAATGTACAGTAAATACTGTGATGGACTGGCGACCTGTCCAAGGTGTACCACGCCTCTCGCCCGTTGACAGCTGGAGATAAGCACCAGCCCCCCCCCCCCCCGGCCCCTTGAGGACTAAGCGGTTCAGAAAATGGATGGATGGATGTATGTACAGTAAATATGAATATTCACAGTGGTTCTCCCTACATTTGGTTGCGCTCGTTGACCAGCGTCAGCCATTGTGAGGCCGTGATTCACAACATGGTGTACAAGTGTAGCCCTAATTTCATTAGGACTTTGCCTATGTACACTTCACCTCTCCTTCCTCTGCCCCGGTTTTGTCCCCTTCCTCTGCGGAATCTCACCCCTCCTCCATGACACTGAAGTTCCATTGTTGTGTCACAGGATTGTAGAAATTGTTCAAACTACGTCCTGCTTGGTTTACATATGCTTACCAAGTGAGAGTTCATGGGTTTCAGCTCTGAGTGACTGTGGACAAGTGGCTTGTCATTGGTTACAACTACAGTAATGTTTCACACACCTCCTTATGAGTGAACGCTGAAGTTCACCTGAGAGCAATTTTTCAATTTAAGAGGCATTTTCAGACAAAAAAAAATAAGATAAAGGAATGTATGAAATTAGCGTGACTGATTGTGACAACTAGTTCAACAATTTGTATATCATGACTCAAGCAATGAAATGAGGACTATTAGTTTTATAGGGAATGACTATTCAGCATTCATAAGTATGTTTCATTTTGACTTACATTACATACGCAAATGATAATGCTATAAAACAGCAGATAATTGCATGAAAGTAACTGATACATGTCCAAAAGCATTTGCAATTTGTTCAAAGGAAAGAGAAAATGCTACGATGATGTGGACAAATGACTCAATGTTGTGGAGGTTGAACTAATAGTTGTGACAACTTTCATTCTGATCTGAGAAAAGCACCAAAGCAACTGAGAAAAACTGTAACCTGAAGGAGAAACACTGTATTAAAAAAAAATTTGGTCACATAATCATCTTCAGAAGTGAAATGTAGCCGTCATCTGTATGCGAACAAGCTTTGTCCTATCAAAGTTTTTAAACCAGCCATACTTGTCATGCTTCTAATATTGATTTTTTTTAATAATGAGCTCTATCTTGTTTTGGATGGATAGATAGATAGATAGATAGATAGATAGATAGATAGATAGATAGATAGATAGATAGATAGATAGATAGATAGATAGATAGATAGATAGATAGATAGATAGATAGACAGACAGACAGACAGACAGACAGACAGACAGACAGACAGACAGACAGACAGACAGACAGACAGACAGATAGATAGATAGATAGATAGATAGATAGATATATTAATAATAATAATAAAATAATTTAGGAAAAATATTGGATGTCTCTGTTGAACAGTATTGGAGGGGGTGTTTAGTATTATCCAGAATGCCCTGCAACGTCCCCCTCATCTGCCTCTCCACCACAGTTCTGGATCCAGCTCCCTACCCAGTACAGAACTGGCCTTTTTGACCAGTTTGTCCAGACGTCTACAGTATTTGTCCGTAGTGCTACTTCCCCAGCAGAAAACAGCATACAGAAGCACACTACTGATGACTGTGTGGTAAAACATCTGCAGCATGTCACTGCGAACATCGAAGGACCTTAGCCGTCTGAGGAAAAAAAAAACTACTCTGTCCCTTCTTGTATGCTGCGTCTGTGTTGGTGGTCCACTCCAGTTTCTGATCCAGAACCACCCCCAAGTATCTGTTGGACTCCACAGTCTCTATGTCCTTTCCATTTATGTAGACTGGCTGTCTTGGTGGTTTAAATCTCCTGAAGTCCACCACCAGCTCCTTTGTCTTAGTGGTGTTCAGAAGAAGGCAGATTTATTTGCTCCAGTCAGTGAAGGTCTCCACCAGGTCCCTGTACTCCCCCTCCAGTCCACCGCTCACACATGCCATGACAGCTATTTCATCGGAGTACTTCTGGTTGTGGCAGGACTCTGCGTTGTATCTGCAGTCTGATGTGTAGAGTGTGAACAGAAAGAGAGCCAAAACAGTCCCTTGCGGGACCCCAGTGCTGCATTCCAGTGTCCCAGAAACACATCTCCCCACCCTGACATACATTTTACTGTGGTATAGTGGCAATGCCATGCTTGTTAGTTTGAGTTGTGATAATAAATTTTAGGCATAGCAGTAGATACCTTTTCTCATTTATCATGTGAATATATCCAGTAAGTCCACCCACCCATTACCTGTAATCTGCCTCTCTCCATGGGGGTTCTGGGCCAACAGGGATCCTGAATAGGCCAAAGCAGGCTTAGAAAATGAGTGAGTGAAAATATTAATTTGATTATCTCTAATGTTCACCTTTGTTCTTTGCTCACTTTCTGCATTTTAACAATTTTTTCTTATTTTCTTTTAGAATAATTGTCATAGCCATATTTTTTAATCAAATAATTTATTTATATATCAGTTTAACTTGTTATGATCCACAAATGTCACATTACAGTATAATATTAGACTATAAATGGTAATTTATAATCTACAATGACTGTTTAGTGTTTGAAGGTGGGAAAGTGAACGACAGTTTTTTCAAAATGTATCTCTTTTTAAACTATGTGCAGCTTTACGTGTGCAATGTTCCATTCTAAATAGATTCTAATTCTGAAAATACAGTAATGAACACACACATGGAAGTGAATGCATATTGAAATCAAATATTGACCTACAAGAAAATGACACATTTGTATAATATTTGGCATTAAACTGGACTAAACCCTTCACATTTTTGGTGAACAAGGAATGACAAAATTATTTAAATTTACCCAATACCAGAAAAAAATGCAGAATTTATTTTTATATATATATTTTTGGATTTCATTATTTTTTAAGTTTAAATACACAAAATGTATCATGATTTTACATAATTTTTGGAAAGCTGGTGGAAAAAATAACTTTTTAAAATTAATGAAATATTTTATTTTTAGTTGTATTGCACAAAGACTTCAAGGCCGCTTGTTTGAATCGCACGTTAATTCACGGTAATGAATCATGAACCTAACTTCTACATCACTTTTTTTAAAACCTTCATTTTGCTACATAGTTTCTTCCTACTCCTGTTTCCTTCAAGGGACTACCTATAAATAGAAACTGACCTTGGAAGTACTATACCTGGTGGCTGCATTGAGCAGGGATGATAACAACCTCTGACTCCCCCAGAGATATGTTTACTTTTGAAGGTGAGTAGTCCCAAATTGATTTAGTTTCAAATACTCCTGTTTTCCAAAGGTTTGGAAAAGAAGAAGAACATCAATACTTTTCCAACACTGTGGCTCTGGTAAGACAGCCGTAATTATAATATCTTATTTGCTGACATACAACCAATTTTCAAGTCTTTCCCAGCTTTACCTCATCAACATTGATGGATCAAACATCTCAAGCAGCCGCTAATGGCTCTCTGAACAATTTCTGATTTGTACGATGTTCAGACTTTATTCTGACACCTATAATCAATAGTCACCTATCTGTGGCATGAGTGAATGTTTTTTGGTCCCACGGGTTCCACAAAAGACAGAATTCATCCCTAGTGAAGAATATAGCTACTTTTAAGGGGAATAAGAAGACCAGAGGGAGAGTGTGTGAAGAAAAAAAAGTCATGAAGAGAAATATGTATTACAGAGCGATTGTAGGAGGTGATACGGACTGTGGCTCTGTTGGCAGGAGGAAGGTCAGCAGAAAATCAAAATGAAAAGGAGTAAATGAAAGAAAAATAGATATTAGAGTGAACATATAAAGGTCATGGTGACAGTGTGATGAGTCATTCAGTGTGGAGTACAGCAGCATCTTTCCCAATGTTACACTATCACCCTCTCCACCATCTGTCTATTTGCTATAACAACAAAAACTGCCATTGACTGGCAGCAGATTCCCTCTTTCCCATCACGGCAAAGAAAATAACAACAAAATGTATATGTATGCCACTGATAGCTACTGTAGTAAATATAAATTTTAATTAGTGTCATTATAATTCCTAATTTTGTTGTCTTGCACATTTTGTGTATAGGGTGTCTCGATTCCCTGTTTCTGATCGACCATTCATCTTCAAGAGGTAATTTGATTTTTGTGAAACCACTAGCAACAGCATCATCATCCATGGCAACCTATTCTAGTCTACACTGCTAAAGGGTGCTGAAAAGGGAAATGTCACACTGAAAGTCACAAAGCACTCCCAAACCTACTCTCAAGATGATTGTTCTGTATACTTTTTAGGAAAAACTGAACATTTGCCTTTGTATGGTCTGTCTACGATAGTAACTTTATAATATAATCTAAAGGTTTTAGGTGCTTTCAAAGAAACTCCATACGTCAGATAATCTTTCTTACCCATAGATTAAGCATCACTACATATAAAATATTGATCAAATGTCCAACTGGTAAAAGCTCACATTCATTGCACTATATACAGTTTTGCATAAATACATAAATATATTCTATTAGAAAGGCATTCTCTGTAATGTTATAGAGATTATGTTTACAAGATATATATCCAGCATCTTAGGTAGTAAGTCAAAGGATACTGACCTGGAATATTAATATATTATGTTGTGGTTTTTTTTTTTTTACTAAATGTAGTCTAACCCTCAGTTATAACTTTGGTTTGATGTTCTAACAGAAGCATTTGCAATGGATTCTTTGTATCTTTTTATTTGCACAAGGTACCTTTTTGCAGTGATTTTTTACATAATAAACTGAACCTTGTATTAGGTTAATTGGATGGCCGACAAAACACCACTAATGTGTAAAATGGTAACTATCATCACATATTCACCTTTAACATTATGTTATTTTGATATAACCAAACTACTTTTTTTATCTTACATCTGTAAAATTTCAATTTCCATTTTTATTTTCTAGTGATCGCAAACTCACTACAAATAACAGTCCCTTTCTTTAAGAGAGACCAAGACAATCAAGCATCCCTGAAAAAATGTTTTACCTACTTGATAGTGATTTTAAAATACAATACAAATACAATAATATACAATTTTAGTCACTTTAAACTGAGTTTATTAATTTACTGTCGAATGACAACAAAAGCCCTCTTAAGACACAGATATAATAGTAAACTGAACTTGACAGCATTGTTTGAGAACTAGGATCAAAAGATTTTTTTTAATATCAATAATATAAAGTTATATTCAGTACTTAAGAGTGTTATAAAAAATTTTTTTTCAAAACTCAGTTCACTAAGTGAAACACATTATATAACTTAATTAAACACAGACCAATGGTTTGATTATGATTTTATTATATTTAATTACTGAGAAGATTTAAATATTGCATCAGACAAATAAAGAAAATTTATATTACAGAAAATTTGGCTTAATGAAAGTAATGTTTAATCTCTTCTAGTTACTCTTAAAGACAAACAAGCCTCATTGGAACACAAATTCCAATGTATTGAATATAACTGTACCTTATGATATTATTTCACTCATACAGACCTATTCAACGTGAATACATTCCAAGTCACACTTTCTATAAAACAATCCAGTCAAGTTTTAAATTCCACTTGGTAAAATGTTTTCCATCTGAGGAAACCTTTGGAGTTACTGACTTTGCAGTGGTCAATCGTTTTTAACATGCACATAGTGACGGTGAAATGAAGAACTCCCCTTTAGAAGAAGGAAACCTCCGGAAGCATATGTCCAAGTCTGTGCTACATTGGTTCTGATTGACTGGGGGCTTTGAACGAGTAAGCAGACACAAAAAAGAAAAACAAAGTGCAGAGAAATGCTGAGGTACCCAGAAGTATTTTCTACGTTAAAGAAAAAAGTTAAATGCTTCTTTAATGACTGCATATGAGAGACATCTAAATATATAAGATGACAGACAGACAGACTGACAGACAGAGACAATATTTTTATTCAGCTAATTGCATTGAAATAGTAACAATGTTTGAAACAAAATTGCAGGGATAAAATATCAGATTGCTGTACTCAGCGGTAAAGTTCTACGATAAAAATAAATAAAATGTAGAATAAATCATTCATTAAAGATGCAGCACAGTTGTCTAAAACATATACAAATATAGAATTTAATTTGTGGGGTACTGTACTGTATAGTGCAGAAGCTGCAGAGAGATGTGTCAAACTACAACTCTGCTTCCTCATCTCAACCCCAAGTTGTCACTCTTTTGGAGAACAAATACATTTCTTCAGTTTCCAAAAGCAGTTCTATCTAAACTGGGATGGATGCCATCTTCCTGGATCAGACCTAGTTTTTTTTCTCTCCCTTAATGTTTGCCAATTATCAATGTAGAACAAACAATTTCACTTTCAATCTTCCGTCCGATAGATACTGGAATATCCCCTTTCAATTTCTCGGTACTGACGCATGAGTTCCGGGATTTTACTGGCACATTTTCGCTGGTCTGACTTATGTTACTGGCATTGGTTTGACTCGTCTGCTGTCCAAATAGCTTCTGCATGGTGACTTCCAATCTGCACGTGGGACACCAATCCTCTGCCAGAGACAGACACACACTGTAAACGAAGATTGTAAATACCATGAACACATACATGACAAAGTTATGTCAGCTTATATTATTCTCAGAAGTTGTGTACACATAGAGTAAATTATCTAGCAACTATTACAAATGCAGACATGGGAAGAACTGATGTCTTCTGTCTACCTTCAGGGCTAAATCTGTCAGTCTATTCATCTTACCAGCTGCCCTCCTTTGTTACTATGGAGATATTCTGCTGCAGTGCCATGGGTGGTTGTGAGCTTTTGTGACATCAGATGTATAATAGTAACATTAGATGGAGCTGCAGACATTTAATGAACATGTAAAAGGTGACCTAACAAAAGTGGACGGACAAGGACAGGAAAACTGACTTAAACAAGCAAGGTAACACTTTTCCAATATACCTTATTAAAAGGCATATTGGAAAAGAGTCATTAATAAAGTGGTAGGTTATTCAATGAAGCCATAAATCATACCTGCCGTTATACAGCATGACAGTGCAACTGCTATGAACTTTGTGAGAATGTTAATATTTACCCCTTTGGCACAGACAAGAGTTGAAGTTTTCCACTCTGCTCCAGCTCACTTCTGTTATCTTTAAGGTCCAAACATGCTGCCAACACAACAGGGAATCACCTCGTTTTTACCAAACACAAATCTCTGCAGCTTATATTGCCTTAGTTCTCATATCTGCAACAATGCTGTGTGTTTCTTATTTTCTGTGTTTGCCTTTCATTTCATTGATGTTTACTGACTCTGAGATCCCTACACAAGAACTGGTCCAGTTATGATCTAACAGGGTTTTTTTTTATTGTTTTGACATCCATTCTGCTGATGTGTAATGCTATGATCCTAAGATTATTACTCACCACAAAAAGTGTCAAACTCTGATGGGTAACCTGATTAAATAGGCAGGTTTCATGTGTTCTAAATATGCTACTCAGCAATATTTTCTTTTTACATAGAGATGTACGCTGACGCGCATAACAAAACAATGAAAGATAGATTTTCATTGCAAAAATACAAAAATACGCTTTTTAAAAGAAAGGGGGAAATAAAAAGCTGACTATACTTTGTGTGGTTTGTCAGTGACAACACAAGGGAAAACAAAATCAAGCTTATCAGCTGCATTCAAGCTCAAACCTGGTGGACAGAAAACCTTCGACAGATTTCAAAACTGATATTCACAAATATAATAATTTCTACAAAAATAATGTGGTGCTTTTTGAACATTACTTAAAACACTTATAACCTTTTACTCACTTTACTAATTGATCTACTTTGAATTATATAAAGTACTTTGTAAAAGTTCTAGGCAGGTTTGAAAAATGTTGTAAACAAAGAATGCTTTTAAAAAAGGATGTGTTAATAATTTATCTTCATCAATCAACAAACTGCAGTGAATGAACCAAAGAGAAATCCAATGCCACTTTTCCACTAGGGCCAGAATGGTCTGAAACGGGTAGATTTAGAACCATTCTGGCGTGTTTCCATTACCATTACCATTCCATTCCATGTCGACCCTGTTTGTTGGACTATTGCTGCCTACGTCCGAAGTGTTCCGAAATGGTCAAGTAAAGTATTGTCACTCTCACTCCTACTTAGTAGTAGTAGCATGCGCGTTGTTTGTTTGGAGTGATGTCCCAGAATGGCTTCAAGCGGATTCAAAAACACTGTTGGGGGACACTAAAGAAATTAAAATGTGAATAACGAGCCTTGAAAGACCGCAACGGCCTGAGTGTGGTAGACCGCAAGTACTGGAAGAAATGAATAGTATGTATGATGAAAGGCCAGCAAACAGCGGGAGAGAGTGGGCTAGACAACGGCTGCAGCTTTGACATCTTGGGTATAGGAAAACTGGGTGATTTCTGTTAGGTCGTTAAGAGGAATGGAGCTGCGACTGGGGCTCTTATCGGGTTCTCCATGGAGACTGGAGCAGAGTCTGGTCTGAAAGTGTTTTTTTTTCCATACCTGTCTATAACTTTTTCACAGTACTGTAAATCAGCAAGTTTCTTTTAATAAAAGACACACTTCAGCATTTCATCATGACTAAATAAGAAGAAAAAAGGCTATAGGTGCTTAAATTTAAGATGAGGAACTAGATTGTGTTTATTTTTTATACTCTGTGTATGTTCACGAAACAAGAATAAAGCCTGAAACACTTTTACAAACACAAGTTAGTTCTCCTATCTGTAAATAATTGAAATAATGCTACAGCTCCTGTTAAAGAAAGACAGCACACCTCATAATCTCTTTATATGGGTCATGTTGAAGAGAGTGCACAACAACGCAGAATAAATCTGGGCAATCACAGCCTTCACCTATCAATGTGCTGCTCAATCCCAAATCATAGAAAAAGAAAGTCCACTCTGGTATAGAGGCAGGACATGTAAACACAAGTATGTTTGAGTGTGCCTGTTTGAAATGCTTGGGTTGACAGGCGCCTAAATGCATTTGGGTTGTTCTTCATGAATACATCAAAGAAATAGCAGCAACCAGCACAAATGAAAACGTGTGTGTTTCATATACTTAGCAATACAGAGAACATACATATAACAAAAGGCATATGGCTAACAGTCTTTGATTGGTATCACAGTTTCACATCAGTCAAATCACAAATGGAATCAGTTTTTTGCCACTTTTTTACTTGCTTTCAAATATTTCTTTATTGGTTTTTATTGTCCATATTCATTACCACCTTTTTGGAAGCATTAAAAGATAAAGTAAAAAAATAAATAAAAAAAATCTAATTCCCAGCTAAGTGAAAGGTACTTTGCAAAAATGCTGGCAGATTCATGTGCTTCACTATGCTTTAGACAGCATGGCAGTGAAAATGTCCATCAGATGATTCCAGTTTGGGTTTTTTTTTGTCTAAGGGATCCTTTGCAAAGCTTCAATTAATACAGCATCAAGATCAACTGTGTGCTACAAAACGTTCTGAGAACTGCTTCATGTGTCTGTTTATTATGCATTTTGGATTGAGCAGTGGGAAAATTCCAAACGGTGGGCACCAGTTGAAATTAAGAAGGCAGGAGAAGTAGATCAGATCGGCAGGGCCTATCCAGTCCTATCCAGAACGAAGTCTCTTCACCCTGGGGAGAAAAATAGAGAAAAACAGAAAACCAGTGGTTTTCAAACCTGGACTCAGGGGCCCCCTAACCTGTCAGATGACTCTCTGCTCCAAGAAACCCTGATTCAAATGATTGCATTACTTTTTCTTGAAGTGATGGGGAATCCAGCTGATCATCCAAATAATTTAAGTTAGGTCAGTTACAGAAGAACAAAACATAAAAGATGCAGGATAGTGGGTCCCGAGGACAAGTACAGAGAACCACTGACCTAAGCTACACACCTGTAAATTTGATAATGTTGACACACATGTCTGAGACCTCTTAAACAAAGTTGTATCCCTCTTCTAAGACCTGTTGTATCAAATTCAATATATCTCTTATTCCCTCTGGTGGATGATCTGAGTACTAAAGGAAGCAGGTGCCACATTTATTTATAGGTTAAAGATGACTGGGTGCACCTTGTATGAAGCAGAGATTTTTATGAAGTACAGAGTTATTTTTTGATAGTTACAAGAAATTATTTGTAAAACAACAACATTTTTAGTAAAATTACATTTTAGAGGACTAAAAAGGAAAATAACCAAAATATTCATTAATCTTTTTTAATGTAGTTAAAACATGTGTATCAAATTAGGAAATCAAAGGTTTAGGTTTACAGTAAATTTTATGAGTCAGTCTAAGTTGTTATTAGAGAATTTTTCATACCAAAATAAAAAAAGTACAATATACATTCCCATTTCTATTTAGAGTTGATTATTAGATTAAATATATTTTGATTAGCTCTTCATGTTTACGTCTTCTGTAAATAGGCTATGCTTAATTTATCAATACAAAAAATAAATAATTTAAATATTTAGATATATAATTTAACCAAAAAAACATCTGAAAACTATTTATTTATTAGGCTTTAAGGGGTTAAGGTAATTCCCAAAACATAATCACTTGAAATGTTTGGGGTTTTTTTACCTTAAAGGGAAGCAGCTGAAATGAGATCATCTGAGGATTCAGGAACTCGGAATAGAAATAAATTCTTTATCCTAAGAGTTTGAAAATAGAAAGGAAAGAAAAGGTGTAAGAAATGCAATATAGATGTCACACCGTCAGTCTCATTAACAAAGCAATCATTATCCTCCTTTGGTCTTGTCATACTAAAATATGTTTTGTAAATACTGTAAATTTAGATCAAGGCAATAAGGATTCCGGCAAGTGGCTTATGACAAATTAATCTGAATTCCCATGGATGGTTTCCATTAATAACTGCATTTTTATTGCTACTTCTTCAGCTGATGTATTTTTTTATGAGAGGCTAATTACAAGCATTTAATAGCATAAAATAAACAGTCCATACTGCAGCAAAGAAAAGAGTTAAGTGAAATATAGGAAACAAAGGCAAAATCAACAGACATTTTTGGATTTGCACAGTTAAATACTGTAAAAACTCAAAAATAATTACAAGTTTGGGTTTATAAATGTATGGGACCTCTTCAGCAAATCAGATAGTCCTAAAAATGTACTACATTTATTTAGTCTTCAAAGTTAAATATACACACCCACGTTATATTTAAACTGCTTTGGATTACACTATATTTGTATGCATTTTCATCAGACTAGTGCATTTATTAACCACTCCTTTGTTACTGAGCATTTTTTTAACATTTATCTGCATACAATATTATATTAAGCATATCTAGAAATATTTTTTGTCTGATAAATATTACGCATGATTTATAACTTATATCTAAACACAAATGTTTCACTGTAAAGCATGTTTAAAAAGCTTTACTGCATTAAATAGGTGTTTTATTTGAAAAGGTAATTAAGCCAATCTATACATTTTTGTACAAAGAAGCATGCATATGCAGAGTAGCACATAGAGGAATGCGTATTATAAAATTATTGAATCGATAATGCAGATTGAGACTGAACTCTTTATCACATTGGCTTGTATCTCAAAGTCAGTGAAACTCTGAAGAACACAGAGGTCATGAATGCAGGTGTGAGCCATCTGGTCTGTTAGAAGCAGAAAGTGGCCAACAGGGGGCACAGTTTAGACATATTGACTGTCATGCTGTTGCTGTTCCTACACATTTTATATACAAAGTCAAATGAAGGTGAAAGGCAACCTGGACACACAGAAAGAACATTTTGCTCTTTACACAATGTTCACACAGGTGCACACTCAGACTGCTGAAGGTAAAAACATATGGAATATGTGCAGCTACAACTGATCAGATGTCAGTTTAAGATTAAACACCTATTTTCCAAAAAGGGAAAACTGTGATAGATGTGTAACCTGGTCTGAGTGTACCCTTACTCTTTCCTAATTACTACTGTAGCTAGACACCAGCCCCCCATCCCCCTTCAAGGATAAGCAGGTGTAGATGGATGAATAAAAAAGTGTATACTGATAAAGGCTATGAATCATATGTAAATGGCCTGTTTTTTGTGTGAAGACCTTGTGCAAAATCATTGATGGAATACCTGAGATATTATCAATACCATTGTTCCATCTAAAGTTAAAGTAGTTTCGGGTAAAAAGAAGTCTCCATGGACTAGGGATCCACTGGTACGTAGAAAAAAAGGATTTGTCAATGAGCCAAAAGAAAATGGCGAAAAAGTGAACTCCAGGTTAACCATGAGATCTACAAAAACAGGCTGAACAAATACAATTTAAGTTTGAAAGATGCAAGAGAATATTTATTTTCTAAAATCATTAACAGAAATATTAATAATGTGCAGACTTTGTTTGCAACAGATGAGAGACTAACTAATCATCCAGTAACAGTAACCTGTGAACTATTTGAATTTGTCATCTTTTTCACTAAAAAGATTCTAGCAATTAGACATTCGGTCTATACTTTAGTACAGAACCCACTAACAATGTCATCCCCAATCAACACCAAAGTAGAGAAAATTTCTGTTTTCCATGAGTTAAACAAAATAAACCTTAAAGAAATCCTTACTTACTGCCTTAATGTATTACCCACAGCTTTTATAAAAAAATGTTTTACTTGTCATTAATTCTGATCTGATTCAAATAGTCAACTCATCCCTCCTGTCAGGTGTCTCCTCCAGCCTTTAAAAACAGCAGTTATCAAGTCACTACCAAAGAAGAACAACCTGGACAACACACTGATGCAGAACTACAGGCCAATCTCTAATCTTCCATTCATCAGCAAGATTATTGAAAAAGCTGTTTTTCAACAATTAAATGGTTTCCTAACAATGACCAACCACTTTGATACTTATCAGTCTGGTTTCCATTCTCTTCCCAGCACTGAGACTGCCTAGTTTTCAATGACATTCACATAAATACAGACTGTGGTAGAACCAAGGTGCTGGTTCTGTTGGACATTTGACACGGTTGGTCATAAAATACTACTGGAACAACTGGATAGCTGAGTCAGACTCTCTGGTAATGTAATCAAGGTGTAATGATGGACTCAGACCTGAACCTCCAGGGCCACATAAAGGCAATAAAAAGGTCAGCCTTCTATTACCCAAAAAACATTTCTAGGATTAAAGGACTAATGTCAAAGAAGGACCTTGAAAACTTAACCTATCTATTCATCTTTGGTCAGACTGATTACTGCAACAGCGTCTTCACAGGTCTGCCCAAAAAGTCAATGTTATACTATGTTATACTATACTATACTATATTTGTAAGTCTGCTTTTGTTACCCCTTTATTAAAAGGAGGTGATCCAGCTGCTTTAACTAACTACAGGCCAATATCAAATTTGTGTGTATTGTCAAAGGTTATTGAATCTCTTGTGTGTGATCAACTAAAAGTGTTGCTGTACTCTAATGAACTACTCTCTAAACTGCAATCCGGCTTCAGGAAAAGCACAGTACCATCACGGCTGCTACAAAAGTGATAAATGATATACTCGTTGCTCTGGATAAAAAACAATATTGTGCTTCCCTTTTTATTGGTTTGTCAAAAGCTTTTGACACTGTGGATCATGCTATTTTAAGGCATAAGGTTCTTTGCTTGGGACTGTCTAATCATGTTGTTTCCTTGTACACAAACTACTGATTGACAGGACCCAGTGTATTAAATGTGACGGTCTGTGTTTAGAATTTTTGAATATCCACAAGGGGGTGCCACAGGGTTCAATATGAGGACCCCTCCTATTCATCATGTATATTAATGAATTAGGACAAGATGTGTCTGACGCTAATATGCATTTCTACGCTGATGACACAATAATTTACTGTTTTGGACTAAACCCTGCAAAAGCAGTAGGATATCTGCAGAAAGCTTTTGATGTGGTCCAGCACACACTTCTGCAGCTAAAATTGGTCCTCAACGCTGAAAAGACCAAACAAATGTTGTTTTCAAACACTGAGAAGGTTCCTCAAACTATCCCCTTAATGTCCACTCTTGAGGGAAATGTCATAGAGGTGGTTCACACTTACAAGTACCTTGGTATTTTGCTTGATGACTCCCTGACTTTCAAGCCCCATATAGACAATCTTAAACTCAAATTGTGCTTTTTCTTTCGAAATAAATTTTCTTCTGAGGGAAAAAAGCGCCTTGTTAATGCAACATTTTTATCTGTTTTAGACTATGGAGACATGTTGTACATGAATGCCACTGCTCAATGTCTCCATAACACTCACTCTGTTTATCATGCTTCTCTGAGATTCATTACTAACTGTAGAGCCTTGACTCATCATTGTGAACTATATTCTCGAGTGGGGTGGCCTTCTTTGTCCTCCAGGAGGCTGGGTCATTGGTGTACTTTTATTTATAAGGCCTTGCTTGGTCTACTGCCCTCCTACATTTGTAACTTAATCTCACGGAGGAGTATTAACTCCTACTGTTTGCGTTCAAACGATCATTTGTTGCTCACTGTTCCATTTGCCCGCACAGAACTGGGAAAATGGGCTTTTATTCACTCTGCTCCTATTACATGGAACATGCTGCAAAAAGACTGGAAAATAACTGAACTTATTTCATTGAACGCTTTTAAGTCCAGATTGAGAGCACTTGAATCAACCTTTTTTACATTGTAACTGTTTTTCATAATGTGTCTGTAATTGTATGACATTTGTAACTCCCTTGCTGCCTCTTGGTCAGGACTCCCTTGAAAAAGAGGTTTTTAATCTCAATGGGAATTTCCTGGTTAAATAAAGGTTTAATAAAAAAAAAAAAATAATGTTTGTTTTCTTTACCAATGGAACAAGTAAAGCACATTGAATTGTTATGTGTTGAAAGTGTGCTACACAGGTTAAAATGGCCTTTCATCTTATTTTTTGGGGGGAATTTTTTATATCAAACCTTTGTCTCAGTAGACACTCACGTAGAAAAAAAAATGATTTTCTATTTTATTTTTTATAAAAACAAAGGGATCACAGACAGAGCTTACCATTTTGTCAGAAGGGGTACAACATCCTCTGCTGGCCACCCGCAGTAGTGCACTTAAGGCAGTCTTGCCACTTAATCCCAGTCCATTCATAATTCCTCACAGGCTGCCTCTTCTTTCGACTGTCCCCACACAAAATAGTTTTGAGTTGTGGCTCATGATTGTTGACCATTTCGAGGCGGCTGTGGTCTTCACAAAAAACATTGTACCAGCAGCCTAAAACAGTCTCCGAATCCGTAATGTTTTGGTCTGATTGATTTAGACAAGCCACTCACGTTAGAATCTCCAATATAGCTTCAAAGCCATCTGGCAGGTTGCTGTGGAAACAATAATGCTATAGCAACGGTAACCTAGGGAGGGGGAAGGGTTACCGAGGAAACGTGCGTCGCCATGGAGACTGCATCACAGCAAGCTCTATTTGCTCTATTTGAGGCTTCCACGGGAGAAACGCGCCCCATCTTTGATCAGAGAACGCTCCCTATTTTGTTTCCCTCCTCACGTGTGTCTTGCACCCTTATGAGACCCATACAACTGTTTAGAGCTGGTGGTTTATGGGGCGCCGTTTACGCGTTAAGTAGCCTACCAAGACAGTTTATATCTAGGGCTTTAAAATAGACTGCAGTATTTAGACTAGACTTTAACGCACAATAAAGGCATATCACAAAACGGTTTACATGACACACACACACACACACATATATATATATATATATATATATATTTATGTGTGTGTGTGTGTGTGTGTGCGTGTGTGTGTGCTCGGTATATTTATTTGACATGACGTAAATGCTTGACCACACACAGAGGCTACACGTAATAGCTACATAAATGACCCCGAATAGTAAATATAGGCGGATCACGACTTTAACGCATGATAATAGTTTGTAAGCGTCCAGGGACATCTACTTGTACTCTTTTCACACTCATAAAGCGTTTGTCTCAACCTGTTGTAATGTGTTTAACATACGGGTTATTGCACGGGGCACAACAGGTTTATTACCTCTCATTCAGAGAACAGCAGATTTTAAGAAGGACCTCTCTATTTTTGCAAGCGACAATTATTTAAATATATAGGCTATAGAAAAATAAATAAGTTGTTTGAATGTCGCACAAATAATATATTTGGAAAGACGGGCTTTACCCATTTTTCCTTTCACTCATTTTATCTGCCGTTGATTTCTAAGGCTGCTGCATCAGTGTGTTGACACATCACGTCTTCCTGTCTCCAGGGATAATTTGATCTACAAGCTACACGTCAGTGAAGATCTTTTTATTTATGTTCACACAGTTCTGAGAGTTGTTCTGAGCAGCGGTTGTGGTGGTCGGGAAGTTTGGCTGCTGCTTAAACGCACTGTTGATCCCGTGCTCCTCTATTACCATGTACTCGCTTTTACTGAGTGAGGAGGAAGACCTAGCCTTTCCCAGCTCCTCCGTGTCCGCCAGGGGTTGACAGCTCCCCACGTGCAAGTACTGCGCTTGCTCCTCGCCATCTGTCTCTCTGTGGTAAAAGTAATTAAAGTTGGATACTATGACGGGCACGGGGAGCGCAATGGTCAACACGCCGGCGATCGCGCACAGGGATCCCACAATCTTGCCCCCTATCGTCACAGGGTGCATATCCCCATAACCCACAGTGGTCATGGTGACGACCGCCCACCAGAATGCGTCCGGGATGCTGCTGAATCCCGAATCCGGGTCGTCTGCCTCAGCGAAGTACACAGCGCTAGAGAAGAGGATGACCCCGATGAACAAGAAAAAGATGAGTAGCCCCAGTTCCCGCATGCTAGCCTTTAGAGTCTGCCCTAAAATCTGGAGGCCCTTGGAGTGACGTGAGAGCTTAAAGATGCGAAACACCCGAACGAGTCTAATTACGCGCAGGATGGCCAGAGACATGGCCTGCTGTCCGTTGCCCTGCCTCTCTGCCAGCTCCGTGCCCAGTGTGATGAAGTAGGGAATGATGGCAACAATGTCAATGATATTCATAATGTTTTTGGAGAACGTGGCTTTACTCGGGCAAGCAAAAAAGCGCACCAGCAGCTCGAATGAAAACCAGATTATGCATAGGGTCTCCACCACAAAGAAGGGGTCTGAGAAGGGGCTGATGAAATACGGTAGCGTGCCATTTATCAGTGGCGCAATGGTAATTGGGTCCCTGTTCTCGTCCCTGAACTCTGGCAGTGTCTCTAAGCAGAAGATGACGATTGAGATGAGAATGACTAGGACAGACACTATCGCTATTCCCCGGGCGGGACCGGAGCTCTCTGGGTACTCAAAGAGCAGCCACACCTGCCTTTGAAACTCATTATCTGGCAGCGGCCGCTCCTCCTCCTTAATAAAGCCCTCATCCTCTCTGAACTTCTCCATAGCCTCCTCACCCAGCTCATAGAAACGTATCTCCTCAGAAAAAATGTCAATGGGTACATTAACAGGTCTCCTGATGCGCCCACCAGACTGGTAGTAATACAGAATGGCATCAAAGCTGGGTCGATTTCGATCGAAAAAGTATTCGTTCCTAAGGGGATCGAAGTATCTCATCCTCTTCTTGGGGTCCCCCAGCAGTGTCTCTGGAAACTGTGACAGTGTCTTCAGCTGCGTCTCGAAGCGCAACCCTGAGATGTTGATGACCACCCGCTCACAGCACTCGTGATCCGGCTCGTATCGATCCAGAGAGTGGTGGCCCGGCAGAGCCGCCGACTCTTCCAGCATGTTGTCACACGCCATGACCGTCATCACGTCGGCCTCTGTCTCGGTGTATCCGGGGTTCACCAGGTTGTCGCCTCTGGTTTTGGTTGCGCTCGGCGGGGGAGATTGCAGGAGACTGAGGTGGTCGTCCATGCGCGGCTGAAGTCGCATGCAGGGGCGGACGCTTTGCCCCCTCCGCGAACCCTGGTCAACCACAGCCGCCGCCACAGCCTCGGCTCTTCCACGTCTCTTTCTCTCTCACTCCTCATTCACCTCACTTTCGCTCTTCTACTGTTGCTGTTCCCGCCCACGTGAGAGAGATTTGGATTTATAAACAGGCGATCCACCCGCCTACGGCGCGGACGCCACTTATTGTTTTCTTTTGCTGTTGTCCGCCAATGGCAGGACGCACCGATACGTAAGACACAACAGACGGGCGTCATTCAGTACTATAGCTTGGGCGTGCCATCCTCCCTCTGCCCCTGTCCTCTTATTGTACTCACACACACACAGGAGCACCACTCATTTAAAAACAAGGTCATTCCTCACAGACAGGACAGTTTCAATTAGGCTACTTATAAATATGTCAAAGCCCATTTATTCTTAGTCTTTAAAAAACGTGGTCCCAATTTTCATCACCTTTGGTTACTTACATCCAACCAAAACTACACATGAAGAATGCAAAATATAAATGTGTCTTATTGTTGCCTATTTTTAAATCACCTACATTGTTCGACACTGGCAACTAATTTAAAAATATTAATTGATTTGTACCTAACAAATATTGCCCCAACCTTTTCAGTCTTATATGCAGTAGTACTTATGCAAATACGAATTTAAGAGAAAAGAAGAGAAGCTATATAAATATATATATATTTTTTTTGTAGATCCAAAAGCAGACACTTGCATGATGGAGCACTATCTCCACAAAAAACTCAAGTGGCACAGCACAGTGGCTAATCGATCATTGTCTTTATTTCAGTAGACTGAAACAAAAATGAAAGAAAATAATTTTCACAAGAGTACATCTGCTTCCCTCCAGCTGCAGATTTTGAAATGGATGGAATCTATTCATTTGTAGCCATAAATGTGATCCATAAAAAGAGACACACCATAGCTATCTTTTATAGAACATACTGGGGACAACCATGGCTCAGGAGTTGGGAGTTCTTCTTGTTATCAGAAGGTTGTCAGTTTGAGCCGCAGCTCTGTCTCGGCCGTTGTGTCCTTGGGCCAGACACTTCACCCATTGCCTACTGGTCAGAGGGAGCCAGTTTCTAGCAGCCTCGCCTCTGTCATTGTGCCCCAGGGCATCTGTGGCTACAATGTAGCTTGCCATCACCAGTGTGTGAATGTGTGGGTGAATTTGTGTAAAGAACTCTTGGTTCTGATGGGACTAAGTAAAGTGCTATACACATGTGCTATACAAATGTTAAATGTTTACCATTTAAACAATATATTTGAATGATTCATATTCCTGTTGCAGATTTTGATTAATAAAAGTTTAACATTGAACCAAGACGTCTAAGAATTTATTTACAAATTATGCTTGGCAAAAGTATTTGGTCACCTATAAACAAGCAAGATTTCTGGCTCTCACAGACCTGTAACTGAGGCTAAAATATATTTTTTTTGGTAAAAACTCTACTTGTAATGTTTAGAGTAGAAGGAATGCATGAATTGCATTCAAAGAACACAAAAGCTATTGTGAAGCATGGGGTCAAAACATCATGCCTTGAGCTGTCCCCCTGCTTAAACCAAGACATGACTCTTAAATAAATGAGAAAGTCTTAAATTTTTTATCATACACTGTAAAAAAATGTAACATTTCAAGGCAACACGATGCAAGAGATTTTTGAGTTTTCTCAACCTTTGCCGACTGTTGTTGGCTTAACTAAGATTTGTAAATTCTGACAAGAGTTCTGTCGAATTGGATCTACTTATTCACCTGATTAAGATAATCTTGTAAGGCTAACAAATAAATTCTAGTTTAATGCCTTGTAATTCTGTCTTCACTAAATGCAGATATTCTAGTTGGATAATCATACAATTCTTATTCCAGGGAGTTGAAAATGTACAAATATAAAAAGGAATATTCATCCATCTTCTAAATCGCTTAATCCTCAGGGGGTCACAGGGGGGCTGGTGCCTATCTCCAGCTGTCAATGGGCAAGAGTTGGGGTACACCCTTGACAGGTTGCCAGTCCATCACAGAGCAACAAAGGACACACAACCATGCACGCACACACTCACACCTAAGGACAAATTAGAGAGACCAGTTAACCTAACAGTCATGTTTTTGGACAGTGGGAGGTAGCTGGAGTACCTGGAGGGAACCCATGCATGCACAGAAAGAACATGCAAACTCCATGCAGAAAGACCCTGAAATTGGATATGAACCCACAACCTTCTTTCTTTAAGGCAACAGTGCTAACCACTGCACCACCCCTGCAGAAATATTAAAGTTTAAATCCACACCCAAAAAAAAGAAAAACTAATTGTCAGCGACATAGTCGGTATTGGTAGAAACAATTCACTTCACATCTGACTTTGACCACGTTTGGTCAAGTGTTGGGGCACAGAAAACGTCGACAAACCAGCCTCACAGGAGTCAGGTCTGCTCAGTAGTCTGTTTGAACTTGTTCAGACCATGTGTGCATGAGCACATCAGTAATCTACGGGTTTCCCAGTGGTTCCCAACTTGACTCAAAAAACCTACTCAAAAGTTGATCATTTTTGTTATGCAAAATAGAAAATTTTAGTTAAGACAACACTGACAAAAATTTGTTGGGCAGACAAACTTTTTTACATTGTAAGTAGGGATGTTCGATATTATCGGCCTAAAGTCATTATCGGTCGATATTGGCATTAAAATGTAATATCGGAAATTATCGGTATCGGTTTTTATTTTCTTTTGAGTTTGGCTATATCGGATATCGGTAGAAAAGCCAATATCGAACATCCCTAGTTGTAAGTGGAAAGCTTTTTTTCTGAGTTAGTTAAATATGAAAACTTAAATCAAATCAAAAATTATAAGCTGTCGTTTTTACGATGTAGGTACACTTCAACTTTAAGAGGTGGAATGTAAAAAAAAAAAAAAGAAAGCAACTTTGTAATTTAAGAAAAAATGAATTTATTTGTAAAATTGGGCAGAAAGAAATGCATTAAGCCCCTTCAAACAAGCAAGGATTCTGGGCCTCACAGACCTGCTACTTCTTCTTAAAGAAGTTCTTCCATTTTCAACTCATTACCTGTATTAATGACACCTGTTTGATCTGTTATTTTTTATATAAGACACCTGTCCACATCTTTAAACGGTAAGACTCCAAACTCCAACATGGCCAACACCAGAGAGCTGTCCAAGAACACCAGAGGCAAGATTATACTGCTGCACAAGACTAGGATGAGCCTAACTACAATTGGCAAGTAGCTAAGAGAAGAGAAGATATCCACTGAGCAATTATTAGAAAATTGAATAAATAGTAAACTCCCTTGACCAGGGGCTCCATGCAAGAAATCACCAGCTGGGGTTCATGTGATCTTGGGAACAGTGAGGAAACAGCCCAGAACTGCAAGGGGAACTGGTAAATGACCCGAAGAGAGCTGGGACTACAGTGACATAGATTACTTTTAGTAACACACCAGATCGTCTTTGATAAAAATCATGCAGTCCAGGACTGTCTAAATTTTCCCAGAGACTATCTGGATGATCCAGATGAGGATTGAGAGAATGTCATGTGGTCAGATGAGACCAAGATAAAACTCTTTGGTTTAAGCACCACTCGCTGTGTTTGGAGGTGGAAGAATGCTGAGTTGTATAGCAAGAACACCATACCCACTCTGAAGCATGGGGGTGGAAACATTATGCTTTGGGGCTGCTTTTCTGCAAAGAGGACGGGATAAATTATCTGTATTAAGGAAAGGATGAATGGGGCCATGTATCATCAGATTTTGGACAAAAAATGGGTAATGATGGAGTGACTACATGAGAAGCATCTTAAGATTCTGAAGTGGCCTAGCTTGTGTCCAAACCTCAAGCCAATAAAAAATATGTGAAGGAAATTGAAAGTTAGTGCTGCCTAGCAACAGTGCCCAAACAAGACAGCTCTAGAGAAGATCTGCATGGAAGAATGGGCCAAAATACGTGCTACAGTGTGAGCAAACCTAGTGAAGACCAACAGGAAACATTTGACCTCGGTCATTCCCAGCCGAGGTTACATTACAATGTATTTAGGTTAAATTTTGTTATTGACCAAATACTTATTTTCCGCACTTTTATACAAATAAATTCTAGTCAGATGATTTGCTGTGGTGACCCCTGAAGGGAAAAGTTGAAAGAGAAGAAGAATATACAAATACATTTTTAAAAAATCATATAATATGATTTCCTTTCTTTTCTTTGTTTTCTTTTTTTTTTATTCCGTCGCTCACAGTTGAAGTGTACCTTTGAGGAAAATTACAGACCTCTCCCATCTTTATAAGTCGGACAGCTTGCATAATTGGTGACTGCCAAATACTTGTTTTTTGCCTCACCGTATATAGCTGTTCCCGGCCTCTTTCAGGGTTTCAACATGCTACAGTTTCTCTGTAAGATCCAACCCTTCATTCCATCCAAAAGCAATACATTTCTGAACTTAAAAAACTTTTCAACTTAGCAAACTGTTTTACTAGTTATAAACTTCACCCAAGACTTGATTTGGAAAAAAAAACTTGAGTCTTGACTTAGAAAAAAAACTCTTACCAAGAAAAAATCTTTGCGAAATAAAAGAAATTAGGCATTCACTAACTCAAAAATCATCAAAGTTTGTTTTTATTTGCAAATTTAGTTTGTTGCCTTTTAGCCTGCTTTATTTACTTCAGAAACTATTTATTGTGATCTGTCTGGGATTTTTTTATTCAAGAACATTACCACAGTATGGGACAATGGTTTACTTCTCTATATCTCTTACTTTTACACTTTTGTCGTCATACAAACTTGAAGCAGCATAATCCATATGATTACTAATTTAATTATTTGATTCTTATACATCCACTATATTGGTTGAGAAAAAAAAAATCCAACCAAGAGGATCCCCTTACTGCAAATGTTTTGTAGCCTTAAATGTGTGTGAATATGAAGCTACTGTATATGGAGCATGTTTGTTTGTGCTTAGCGATATCAGCTTTATCATCTGCATGCTGCAGGAAAATGTCAGGAAATGGCACAGACTTCTTCATTTCCCCATGAGAATTAAACACCCACAAACAGTTGATTCCCTTTCATGCATATGACTTCCAGTGCCAAACATGTATGCATCTGTGTGTGTGTTCATGCGCACTGAGGGAAAACTGAATAAGAGCATGACAGCTGACGGCTAACCTAGCTGAATCTGCTCAGCAAAGAAAACCGTATAGACATGAGGCGTCATTAAGTATTTCACCAGTTGTTGGCTCATCTAATGTCTTTAACAGATGGAGCTGACCTTGCAGATGTTTATACAAAATGATCTATTTTTTATTCAGTTTCTTGGGTTCATCACAGGCAAACACACAAGCATGCACTTTGACAAGAAGTCAAATGAACAAAACACAAAAGGGAGGGAAAGGCAAAAAGATAACTCATTGTGAGTAATGACTGTGCTTGTGACCCAACAACATCTGCTTCCTCCAGATTAAATTAAAGTGTGCACTAAATGACTGATGTAATCTATAAAGTCTCTCATCAATGTAAGCAGTGGCAACACCCATATTACCATATAACCAACACTTTCATTCAGCCACAGTTAAAATGAACAAAGTTTACATAAAAACATTGTTCATTTATATGTGTGGGTACATTGGCTTATGTGTTAATAAATATATATCAGAAAGATGTCATATTATCAAAAACCTCACCAGTGGAAAGGTGACATACTGATTTTCAAGATCTTACACACAGTTCAGAGCAGGAGTTTTGATGAACAGATCTTGGCAAGGGTTGTCAATGACTGTGGGCTTTGTTTGATACATTTTTTTATGTCAATTTTATATGTCTTTTCAGCTCCGTGTTTCTGTTGGAATATTTAATCATTTTCCTACCATCAGACAAACTCTTGCTCTGAGAAGAAAGGAATTGGTAAGGATCTTCATATGGAGACAAGCAATCATCAAGCTCAAGCCTCTCAAAAGATGCTTGAACATCAGTATCACTTTCCTCAGTGAAATATGTTTTACGTATCAGTTGATCAAGATGTTGGAGACCATTATAAGAGAGCTCTCCTCCAATCTTTTCATCTTCAACAGTGGAACCTGTCCACTTGTACAAAGCAATTGTCTTTTGAGAAAATTTTTCATTTTCAGACAAGGCAGATATTTTGTATTTAACCATAATAATAAGTGTTTGAAGGAGTCAGTGAGAAGCTGTTGGGCCAAAGAACAATCAGCTGTCAACCATATTGGTGGTAGGATCATGCTGTGGGGCTCCCAATAGTACTAATGCATAGAAGATGAAGTAATAAAGATGTGGAGATACCTCCAAATTCTTCAACTCAAACACACATCACAGTTGGTTCTGCATTGAATAAAGTAGTGTACCGCTGTTCCAAACTTAACCCAGCTGAAAATATGTGGACAAAGTTCAAAATCAACTTCCATGCAAGAAAATAACTCATCTTAAACAAACTATCAATTTTAATAAGATTGGTGGTCAAAAAATCTGTAGGAATTTCAGGAGGTTTTAAATAGCTATGCATATAGTGTGCTTAAATGACATCATGCCAAGAAACAAACAATTTTAACCATGTATGATCCAATGCAAAACACACGCACTCAAACACAAAAAACAGTATTAAATGCATAGCCAGTATTTGAGCCTCTAAATACAAATATATAATCTATACATTACTCATAGAGATATGTGAGCTTTTTTCCATATCCAGCTGTTTTTGAGTCATATCCGTTGATCTTCAGTTGCTTTTATGCAACAACACAGTGGTCTTTTAATACAAAGAGGACTCCATATGTGGACAAGCTTGCCAGCTTTGGAATCCCAAGACCGATGACAGAGTTTATGTTCTAAGCTGTTTGTTTTGATGTGCTGGCCCTAACTTATACACAAATGTCAATTCAGCTTTGTGCCTGCTTAAAAGGCCCACTGTGCCACAACCGTTTTTTGGATAATAAGGGTGGAACTGCTTAATAAGATGTAAATTATTCTTTTTATTTTAGCTATTTTTAATCAACTTGAATTAAACTTCCTGTAAAATGTTACCTTGTAATTTATCTTTGGTCCTAAAAAGAACGATTTTGATCATTCTAGTCTTATATCCAAAACACAGATGCTTCATACTGTAAACATAATTAATTTAGTTAACTTCCATGAGGGTAATATTAATAGAATTATGAATTTATGTGCATATTTTAAATGAGATATTCAAAATATTCTCACTGAAACTTCTCCCAGTACTGCAGACTTTGACTTGACCTTTTTCATTCATTGGTGCCATCTCCTAATTATATTACAAAACTAGAAAAAGCCACATGAAAAAAATGTGCTGATTTGTTTTCTGCTTTAAAGATCCCAAGACGATGTTTGAGGAGTATTTTGAAGCTTTCAAACCTGCTACACCTGGGATTTTCAATTACAGTCTAATACATAGATGAAATGTATTTGCAAGAGTTTAAACCTTTGGATCTCTTCAAATTTGGAAAAGTTCTCGTTTTTATTTTACCTGTAAATTTGCAGGAAAGAACAATTTCTTATCTCAAAGACTCTTATTGTTATACACAATAGGAGGTATGAATTTGTTTACCTCTTTAAGCTGATGGTTTTGGCTACATCTGTTGCTTTCCTCAGAGCTTCCATAGATATTGTTGTAGCGTCTTCTGCTGTTTATGTGTGGCCAGCTGAAACTGTAAGCTTTAAGAGTTGAAAAAACAACAATTCTATTGGTGTTTGACAATAAGAATCTTTGAGATAATAGAAATCAACAAAAAATTAGCATAACACAGAACATTATCTTAATCATAGGTTATTTTTTTTATAATTTGATACTTTATGTCTTTAATAGATCAAGACATTTTTGTGTTTCTTTCACAGTAAGAAGGATTTTAATTAGTGCATTCAGTTTGGACTCCGTTTTCCTATTGAGGCCACAGTGAAGCTGTCTTGCACTAAAAAGGGCCAGTCAGTCTACAGGGAAGAAAGCTCTGGGACAGCCAAATGGAATAAGTTTGTGGTTTTCTCCCTCTATGTTAAATATAGGCCCACTCCAGCGCCCTTATTAACCTACAAAATTAGGCATCCTTGCACATTGCAGTTGAACTCATCCAAAGTGGAATGTGGCAGACTGAGAGCCAGTGAGACAGAACTGAAAAGAATATGAAAATAGGTCATTCACTGAAGGAAAAGCTCTGCTGACTGAGGATGTGGACATCTGGTTGTACTTGAGGAGCCTGACTGATTTGGCTTGTCTTTTCATGGATCCACATTAGCACATACTTTAAGGACCACTGGTGAAAGGATTACAAAAAGGTGTTGTTTAGAAATTTGCGTACTCAGTTAAAGTTTTCTCCAGTCAACAATTTCCACAATAGATTTTTTCCTCTAAAATGAAATAAAAAAAAAATCAATTAAATTGTTCATATCCGGGTAATACTGCTGTTGATATCAGGCAACGTTTATTTTATGAGCTGGCTATATGTTTGTTTTTGGCTTCCTCTTTCTTGTGTGTTGTCTCTGTGTTTTACCATTTTAGTTATTCTGTAGAGAAATCAATATTTTAAAAGGCTATTCTTTTTTCTAAGCATTATAGCAAACAAAAAGTTGAGCTTTGGTGTGTTTTGTATGTTCTTTTTGGATTGTGTGACTGGAAGCATGGAGGTTGTGACACAATATTTCTAAGATATCCCATCAGACTTGTTGCTGGATTACATCTCCTCCTAACTGTGGAGAGGCTTTAAGGGGATTTCTGTTTATGATTCCCATGAGATGCCTTACAATATGTCAGAAAAGCTACAAAGAAAAATGGCTTACAAAAAATGCCTTAGATTATTTATAAGAAAATTATTGTTGAACGCAATGCCTTCTATTTTTTTATCTGCTGTAAATAGTATGTTGAAAAAGGTTTACATTTGAAAAGCTTTGGGGGTTTTTTCTTGCTTAGTAACTGCAAATCAGTGTTACATTTACAGACAATATCATAGTTCCCTGCAAAAGTATTCATAACCTTATAACATTTCCCCATTTTGTTTTATAAAAACCCCGAAATTCAGATGATAATTTTTTTTACTAACACAAAGTAATACATAACTGTAAAGTGGCTATAAAAATCATACATGCCTATCAAAATATGTAATGAAACATAGTATTCAGGGGCTGTGTGCTGGATTATGGGTGTATTTTCGTCCTGCCTACTTTTCTCTGCACAGGAGTAGTATTGGGTTAGCTGTGGGTGCTTTTCGGATGGGCTACAAACACCCCTTAGTGGGGGTTACAGTAGCATTTCACCAGCTTATCAGAAAGGGCATCGAAATATGTAATTTTTGATGCTTGCCATCTGTCTAAATAAACCCATGCCAAAACTTTATTTTTCTAACCCAACAGGAGAAAAAAACATGATCTTAAGACCTAAACCTAAAATTAAAGACTATATTGTTGAGATTTTTGAATGTTGTAGTAATGTTTATTTTTTTATTTATTTTTCTTACGTGTCCTGTCTAGCAGTTTGCCACTCAGAATTGGTGTCTGAGTACCAAGTACAAGCCCAAGAGATTTACTTTCCCAAGCAGAGTATTACAGCTTTGCTGTAACACTCCACTTGATGTATATGTATTAAAAAATCTTTATTAGTGATTAATGAGGGTTCAATTTCCTGAAGTCATGGACACGAAACCGAGACAAGAAGGAAGAAAGGAAGAAGGTGAAGAAAAGAAACCGCACCAGCGAGGCGCAAACTGACGACACAAGACAGGGAGGCAAACAAAGAACACAAAAAAACATCCCAGTCCTCCGCCTCTGCCGGATGGCAGAGAAGCGGTAAAACAAAACAAACAAAAACAACGAACTGTACAGAACCACACCAATAGTTCAGATCCAGTAATAAAAATTAAGGGTTACACATTCACTACACACAAGCATGGATTAATAAACACGATACTAATGTTTCTGTTAAGCTCCTGGTAAAAGCTAACTAATGACAATAACCTCAGCTCAAGATATGTCCGCCCACACCAATGTCCCCACACCTATGTGTGTGCGAGCATGCAGGTCTGAATAAGGTTTCCCCATGCAAGTGATTGATAGCTTGTGTAAGGAACCGTCAATCCGTCCTACAGGAATCGACACAGCCATGAAGGAGGCAGGGGACGCATGCATCCAGAGTCCCACAGAGCGCAGGAGCCGCAGGCGGACCAGCGCAGGGCCGATCACCCACCAAGAGAGGAACAGATGGAAGCCCCAGGGGAACACCAAGCAGCCGCAATGCTGAGGCCCTGAGAGATCGCAGCCCACGGGTTCCACCGGAAACCGGCTACGCCAGGGCGGGTCCGGAACAGGACCCGGAGGCCACGGGTATCAGGGGTACCCCGCCCCCCAGCAGGGCCCCGACCAGGGACCCGCCGAGAGGGGTACCCCGGCACCACCGCCGGGCAGGAGGCGCCTGCAGCCGATCGACGGACAATACACGCCGCCGCCACCCCGGACCAATACCCACCGCCAACAACCCGGCCCTTCCCACACACCCACACGCCAGGGAGCCACAGTAAAAGCCACAGCAGATGTACGCCCTCCCCAGGCCGCGCCCAGCCAGCACCTGGACATCCAGATCTACTAGCTCCTGGGTCCAGATCCCGCCCCATACAGAGCGCCGAGATCTGGGGCCCAGCCAATACCGGACAGCCCCCCCAGATGAACCGACCAGGCAGTAGAACTCATGGAACTGGCAGGAGCTTGGGCGCCGGACACGGTCCACAACGATCCACCGGACGGCACCAACCTATTTTACAACCCCAGCACCCCCATAAGAGGTGCCCCAGTCAATCCAAGGAGGATGTCCGCCTGAAACAGCGGCCGCCCGACACACCGGCCCACCCAGGACCAGCCAGGCATGCACCAGGATCGAGCAGGGCCGCAACCGGGACCCCCGGCCCCAGGCATCGAGAGCCATCATCGACCAACAGGCAGGACCATCCATCACCAACGGGGAGTGACGGTGGGGAAGAAGATGCACCAGGCCAGAGGGCAGCCAAACACCCAACCTGACAAGTAGACATAGACAGACAGAGACACTCATACGTACCCTCCCTCTCATGCGCACACATTCTTACATATACAGGACACACGAAAAAAGGACGCTGTACATTCATTTATACACCCCATACATACTCTATACTCCCAGGCCCAGGGACAGACGCCCCGATAGAGCACCCTCCCCCTGCACCAGGGAGACGGACCCCTTGCCCACCAGGACGGGGACAAGCAGACCGTCAAGGCCCGCACCCCGGCAAGAGTAGCCCACTAGCCTAGGTCCCCGACCAGACGACCTGATAATCTACCCGGGCTCCAACCCCTGATGGTCCAACGAACAGGGGTGTGGAAAGACCCCCAGCCTCTCTCCCCCTGCTAAATTTTGTTGTTGTTGCGTGTTGTTCTAATGTGCACTTAAAACAGAGGGGTGGGACGTGGGAATACTGCCAGGTACCCCCATCTCCCTCCCCGGGCCCTCAGTGTCTATATGCATTTAAACAGTGGGTACCAGCACCACAGGCGAGGCCCCGTATAAGGGGCCCTGCCTCCAGTGCCGAGGCGCAACCACCGCCAGGTCCCTACATGTGCGTGTGTCATGTAAATGTTGCAAGTGTAAGTGTCTAAGTTGCTCAATAAAATTGTTGCAGTAATGTTAAAACAACGTCAAACAATTAAAACGTATTACAATATCTTATTTTGAAATATCGTTTGAGACCGGATGTGAAGTTACAATTAAAGAGGGAATAAGAAGAAGGAGGTGTTTTTGCTTTTGAAGAAGGGTGTTCCCATTTACAAACCAAAACGCCCCTTTTAGCTGCTGGCTGCATAATATTGCTGTAGAGCAGGCCTGCCCAATTCTGGTACTGGAGATCTACTATCCTACAAATTTTAGATGTATCCCAGCTCCAACACACCTGAATCAAATTGTTCAATTCCCTAATCAATAGTCTGTCAGTTCTGCAGAGGCCTGGTAATGAAAACTTTATTTGATTCAGCTGTGATGAGAAGGGACGCACCTAAAAGCTGCTGGATAGTAGATATCCAGGACCAGAATTGGGCAGGCCTGCTATAGAGTGAGACTGGCATCTGCTCCACCAGGTGTGTCCAATCAGCTCCATTTTCTGCCCTGGATAAAAGGAGAGCTGTTGCTGGAGGCTGGTTTCAGATTATTCTACTTCCCAGTGTGGTACAAGGCCAAACTCCTGTTCCTGATTTTGCTTGCATGTATTTTGGTATTCTGTTTCTACTATTAGCCTACTTACCTTCCTTGTTCTCCATCGCAGACTCCTTCTGAGAAATCTCCTGATTGTTTTCAGCCTTCTAAGTACTCTCCACTGTGCGCAAATGTTCATATTCCTCCTTGGTAAACTCTACGCTGCTCTCACCTGGAAAGCAAACTATATCCATCAAAGTTGAGTGAAGAAAAGCCTAAGCCTTTAGTCAAATTTTTTGAGATGGCAATGTTTATTTCCTCACATTGCATCCAGAACGCAGGTTATATTACATAACTGGATAAGTTTAAGGGTAAATTTGTGGATAACCTCAACGTTTGTTTCCAAAAACTGTGGTATCTTTCTAGGTGTGTTTGTAACCATAGCAACTTAATATCTGAACATAATCTGCTCTGGAGGATACAATAAGATGATACATCCACCAGAAAGTGCAGGACAAAACCTATTGCATATTACAAACAATAAGAAACTATTTCACAAACGCATGAATAACATGTAAGAATATTTCAAATAAGATTACAGTACACATGCAGCTGAATTAAATAACCCTGCATTGTGAAACAATAATTACTGCTAAGTGCATTAAAAAGCCTAATTGGAATTAAGTGGCACCATAATAGTTGTTGAGTTGGAATATATTAGTATGTTGTAAAATTCCATTTAACAAAGTCACTGGCAGGAAGACTGATGATGAAATGCCCCCAGAAATGCCATCAACCACTGGTCGGCCTTTGTTAAGGGACAGAACCAACTCCTCAGCAGGGTGAGGGGAGATGGTGGTGGCTCCCCACCAGTTAGGTGGGCCTCAGCCTTTTTTTGTTTAGCTACGTGATAGGAGAATACAAAAAAGTAATACTTAATAGATCTACAGCTCTCCAGTAATTATTTGACTTCTATTTTATCTCTTTGGAATATTTTTTCATGTTTAATTTTGACTTGGGACAGAGTTCTTCTGGCTGTAGAAGGCTTGCATCTAATTAAGTTAGAGCTCAATATATGTTTAAGTCAATGTACAATATTATTTGACCTTCAACAAATTAAAAGTAAATTTTGAATAATGATCCAGCATACTGCGAAAATACATAAATCATACATTATATCCTCCAACACACCACAACCTCATTTGGGAGAAACTGTATTAATAAAAATGAAGATTGTTGAGTTATATTTATAAGGCTGATGTCCGCAATAAAGCTGAGACAGTAGGAATGTTCAATTCAAATTTAAGTGCAGTGTAAAATTTTGATTGGAAGAGGGCACTCCACTAAAGTTTTTTGGTAGAAAATTTTTTTTAGTAAAATTTTTATTTTACTAAATTATACTAAAAAGATATATATACATAATTAAGAGCCATGTAGACAGTACTATCAGACACTCATTTATACAGTTTGTCAGGGGGGAAAAAGTTGATGGGGGGGTTGGATTATTTTTGCCAAGCCAACATTCTTTCTTTTGCTGATGCAGCTTTATTGCTTTTTTCATAATGATTGGCTTGAATTCCTCATAAACCAGCATTAGTTCAGTACTTCAAACTCAACTTCTTTGATGTATACTACCCTTTTTTCCACTTCATTGTCCTTTGTGACTCGTAAATTTTGTGATCCATTGAGAGGGTCTTCAGGGTATACCAGGAATAGGTTGATTAAGATAGGTCTTATCAGGTGTTCTGGAACTGACAAACTTTGGCTTAGCAGGTTTTGGATTGACTTCAGAGTTTATTGCATGGTAAATTGACCAAGCTTTATGGAACAGGCCCCTGTCAGACCCATATCACTATGGGGCAGTTTACACTTTTGTTTTCAGCTAAACAGAGGTTTTTCTCTGCGATTCAACCTCTCGCTTACATGAGAATGGTCAGGGGGCGAAATCACAACCTTTTGAAAACAGGTACCAGAGTGGAGAATACTGATAATGCTAGGTGATTCATTGTCATATAAACGCAAAGACAGTAACTTTCGAAAACAATTACGTCACTGTCAGCTGCTCATGGTATATCGGACTTGTGCGCTCTGCCATTCTTTAACTCTTTTCCAGGTAAGGAGTCGGAAACGGGGTAAAACGTAGAACACTGCATACACGGGGCCCACAGCCATCTAGCGGCTGGGCATATGTACTACATTGTTTAACAAGATCAGATCGCTCGCCCTGTGTTGTAAGCAGTGTTGTTTTATTCTGTGAATTCAAACAAAAATTCTAATATTGTCATGTAAATTGCCCCAGTCAAGCTTACTACTGTCTTTTTATCACACAGTTTCATTATGATGTAGAAAGGAAAGACACAGAAGAAGATTGACACATTTTTTTGAAAAAAATTCTGTAAGTGAAGTTGAGAGACCTATGAAGAAAGGAAGAAAATGTGTGTCTGTGTCATGGTTAGTCCTTATTTCTGTCCCAGTTCCATGCATGTGTTTTTATTTTAAATTCACAATTTCAAAATGTTATATCTGAGTAAACTACATCCATCCCCTGCGCTTTTAAAAAGCTTACTACACCAGTGGATTTGATGTTGATGTCTTGATCAAAAATAACACAGAGGTTAAAATCTCAAGTCTCTGACTGAACTAGAAACGGGCTGAGTTTGAAACTCGTATAGTCGCTGCTTTCTTACTACTCAACTTGTGCAACTTTCTCTCCGGGCCCATGTTCTGTTCTTTACCATACATCCGTAAACAGCAAGAGCACATATGTGTTACCAAAGAATATTTGCAAGTAGGGTTGCAATAATACTACTTTTTTTTCAAACTGATACTTGGATTTGAGTACTTGCCAATACCGAGTACCAACACCGATACTTCTACCACACATAAAATGCAATGAATTGGAAGACAGGTTTTATTTTCTTCTCTGCTTGTTACAACAAATGATGGTGAATTAGTTAGTAAATATATCTATATATTTTAAGGATTGGGTCACGTTATCAGTTCACTTTAACCAATACAGTACATAAGAACAGTATCAGTCTCAATACCTAATACCATTATCATTATCAGTGCGTCCCAATTTGCAAGTGAAGAGTTGACCCATGGGGATGGAGCACCTGAACGTTTGGACTGATGAATCAAACATTCAAATTAGCACAACAAGTGATATATGAGGGCTGGCGTGCAGCTGCACATGATGGAGGATCAGCAGAGGTAGACAGGAGTAGAAGCACCTAATGAAAGAGGACAAGGCAATCTGTAGCACGAAGCGCGACTGGCCAGGAGCCATGTCAGGGCCTGCTGTAACCCCAGCAACGGACAGGGTAAGCATGGAGGACAAACACTAAAATTTCAGGTGGTCAAGACACTTTGTATTCCATGGAACCTAGTGGACTTTCTTCTTAATGCTTAGTAAAAAGAATCTAAATAAATCTGAAGCACTTGCATATAGCATGCATGTGGACACCTGGTTGAACAAAAATAGGATAAACAATTTACCACAGTTGCATCCAAACTTAACCTTTATTAGCCTCTACTTTTTGTTTCACTTACTGGAAGCACACTGTGCCACTATCTGACATGTGCTTTTCAGGCTGAAATAGCTGCAGAAAAGGTTTACTGAAAGTTCCAGCATATGTGTCATGTCATAAATTTGAAGATGCCAAGCAGCAGGCAATATGTACCTATGCATAATATATACAGTCAAGTCCCACGAGAATCATGTGACTATGCTGCAGCAGCAAAAGCAGGGTAGTTCCTGCTCTTCAGCCATCGACCATGTTTATACAGAAACACAAGAATACAATTCAAGTGACTGATTGATGAAATTATATGCCATGGTGCATGTGTTTCTCATATTGAAACACTGAAGGCAAGCCAGGGTTTATTGGGATGGATAATCCCAATACTATTTACAGCTAATGATAAGGTATGTAAAATAAGTGAACAAGTGGGCCTCAGGATCTTGTCACAGTATCTCTGTGCATTCAAACTGCCATCAATAAAATGCATCTGTGTTGATTGTTTATAACATACGACTGCCCATACCATAACCCCACCGCCACCATGGGCCACTCGATCCACAATGGTGACGTCTGTCTGCCATTTGGCCTGAGAAGTGAAAACTGGGATTCATCCCTGAAATGAACACCTATCCAACATGCCATACACCATTGTATGTGAGAATTTGCCCATGCTGGTGAACTGCAGTAAGATCCAGAACCCAATGAGGATGACGAGCATGCAGATGAGCTTCCCTAAGATGGGTTTTGACAATTTGTGCTGAAATTCTTTGGCTATACAAACCAGTTGCTGCTGGATGTGCACTTCAAAAACTGTCTGTCTAACCAAGTCCAACAATCTTGTTTCCAGCCAATAAGTATTTTTGATCTTGTTTTGAGACTTACTGTACAAAGCAAGAGCAGAAGGTGCTAGATTATAAACCTTATTTAGAGAATATACAGTATGTCTTATTTTGAGAATTCTTACCAAATGCAATTTAAAAGTATATTGAATGGGTTGTTTAATAAACAAGATTAAATGGCATGGTAAATAATAAATCTGTTGTAATTTTTTGGTAGCAAGCAAGGCTGAAAGAACAGTCTGAAGTGCGGGTTCGTGCTGATGGAACTCCGAACCTCACGCTTGGTGAGCTCGAGCCAGGCTGGACGCTGCAAGAGGCGATCTGGCCGGCGCTTTGGGACTCATTCGCGAATAGTCATCGAACTTGGAGAAAATGTCAGTGCGGACTGGTGCAACTGGAAATTAATGGAGTAATCTGAACTTTAATTTGGTTGAATTAGACTATAAAAGAAAACGCTGACAGACTGAAGGGTAGAGAGAAATTTTGCTCTCCCTGCTATCCAAATAATTATTGTTTTGGCTCACATGAAGACCTTCAACTTGGTCCACAATCAAATGCCCGTGAGAGGAATGTAAGCAGAGTATCCTCCTCCCCGTCCACCTGCATCTACTGATGCACACACTGACATGGAATTCAGACACTCACACACTCCGTCCCGCCGTCTCCTAATTTCTCCCCACTCCAGGAAACAGGGGGCTGTGTGCATGCGCTGCATGCTTTACTTGTGGACTGGAGTTCCCCACCCTGCCTAACCTTCCTCGTGTATTATTGTGAACGTATACGAATATGTTCTTCAATGTTTAGGTGTGTTTTTTTTTCCATTAACTGTGTTGTGAGTCCGAGTCTGTTTGTTTTGTTTGTTGTTTGTAATGATCCTGGACAGGTTGTACTGTAAACTGAATTTCCCCTTGGGGATAAATAAAGTATCTTTGAATTGAATTGAATTATATAGCAATTCATTTAATTCCAAAACAATGCATTACTATTTTGCAATATCTTTTCAAACTATCCACACAATGTTAAATGTTAAATGAAAATGCTAAAAAAATAAAAGAATGCTGAAAAAGAGAGTTTTGTAATAGACCCGCTGCTGATTTGTTTAACTCATGTTCTGATTTATTTCATCCCATAGTGTTCAATGAGGTTTAAGTTGTGTCATTTAAAAGAAAAGTACCAAACTATTCCCTTAGAATACCGTGACTCAAAGTAAATCTTTAACAATAGAAAAACTGAAAACACACATACACAGTAAGATGTAACTGAATACGTTCAATATTTTAGAAAACTCAATATATTTCCTTATACCCTTCTGAAGACATGGAAAATGTAATCACCTAAAAAAAATCATATAAACTGTAAAATACATAAGATAATTTCAAAGTGATAATTTTGTTTGACTAATTAGTTTTTTATGTTTGTATAATTATTAAGTTATAAATACCACCAATTGTCAATGATGAAAAAGTTCTATAAATTTATTTTTTTTACATACTGAATACTGATTTTTATTACACCAGCTGATCCCTATTTTTACAACGAGCCTAAAAATCCTCAGAGGTAAAATATGTTTGGATTCTAGGTTTTGTATTAACGGACATTGAGGAAAAAGAGCATAGCTGCAGTTGTGACCTCCACTGGTGCCTACCCATCCACCTTGTTGGAGAGGTAATAAGTCATTATGAAACCCACACACTCACCCCTACACACACACACAGATAATTACTTTGTTGCTGGAGCTCCTTGGTGGGCTACCCAGCCTAAGCATGCGTCCTCTTAAAGTAGCACATCCATCACTAAGTAGGTCAGCTTGTCTTTGCCGAAAGCATCTGTATTTTTTATTTTGCTGTCTCACCTCCGTTTTATCTAACTCTCCTTCTTCTTCTTTCATTAACAACCATCACCAATGATTGATGTGACAGTGTGGGGATTCAGTCACAATGGCTCCAATTGATCATGGGCCGTGGCTGCTTGGCCACAGGGATATCCCTTTGGCTGACTGGTTAGTGCATATGACTCTCACCTGGGAGTCTGGGGATTGAATCATGCCAGGGCTGTAATTGTGCGGCTTGTCACATTAAGCTAAAAAATTAAGATAAAAATAAATGTTATATGAAGGTGTGTGCTGCGATGGACTGGCAACTTGTCCAGGGTGTACCCCGCCTCTCGCCCGTTGACAGCTGGAGATAGGCACCAGCCCCCCCACGACCCCTTAAGGAGTAAGCGTTTCAGAAAATGGATGGATGGATGGATGAAGGTCTGTGTAGAAAAACAATTACAACACTGGATTTCTGAAGTAATTAATAATCCCCCTGAATGCAAAGTCAGACCAGCAAAATTAACTTCTTGCAAATCCAGCACCCTTTTCATTAACACGCTTGTCTCCTTCTTTCTATTTTTTCATTATGTCTCTCTCTTATCCTACTGCCTGTACACAGCAATTGAATAACCCATTGCTGTGACTATTTGCAGTCTTTTATCCAATAGTCATAAAAAAACTGGCTAAGAACTTAGCTGTTTCTTTTCAAGATGAAGCCTGTCTAATTTTCTTGAACATAGAAAGTACTTCTGGATCTGTGCTTTTCTATTTTTATTTTTTTTATTATTTTTTTTTTTGAGTTTATGCTCTGTCTTCTCAAAGCCCCAGTCAGTCACAACAGATACCAGCTAACACTGAGCCAGGTTCTGCTAGAGGATTCTTCCAATTAAATGCGAGTTGACTATGAGGGATTGCTACATAGTTAAAGACTTGATGCAGTTGACTGTCCACTGTTGCTATGAGCTTGCTCAGGGGGTCAGATTGTTGTAAATCAACAAGGAAATGCAGTCGATTGGGTTTTGATAAAAATAAGGCTTAAAAAAACAAAACAATGTGAGTAACAAACGCAAAAAAGATAATATCTCCTTTGAAAATAGGTATATTTAGAATTTCTCTGTATGATAAATTTGACAACGTATTTCTGTATATAAATTTAATGTTATTTTATTTTTTGTTTTGTTTTTTAAGTGCCTTGAGATTACTTTTGTTGAAAATTGAAGGAGTATAACTAAATTGAATTGAAATATCACTTTATGTTCACCCTAATTTTCCTCAGTTTGCAGTACTTTTAAATGCTTTTATTTTTTTTTTCTTGTCCTGTTTCTGTTTGTATTTTCTTCCAATCCTACGTGTCATTATTTCTGGAGTTTCACACTTACTCAGTGTTAGGTAATTACCCCCTCTGTGTAAATAATATACCTCCAGGTTGTTCTTTATCAAATTCACATTGATCCTTACCTTATTGTTTATTCAGTCTCTACAGGTTCATGTTCAAGAAGGTTTTATTTACTCTGCCTTTTGTTACTTTTGCTTGAGGATTGCTTCAGAGCCATTCCCCTGTTTCCTTGTGCACTGATTAGGCACTTCTCCTTTTCCACATCAGGTTGCAATGCATTTCTGATGGCAGTGCTATTTTTCTGTGCAGATGTTTTTATTTGATGTAGATTATTACCTCCAAATCACATTCATTAATGTAAAATTTACAAAATATTTTTGAAAACTGAAACAATATCATGAATGATGTTTGTAATGGAGCCACATGCAAAGAACTTTGAAACATTCTGACAAAACACCATAGGATCTGTCAAGTGACTTACTGAGACAATGAGACTAAAAAGTAACAAAACTACATCCAAAGTCAAATATGGGTTTTATTGTTTAGTTTATTTCTTTATATCAAGGGTTGTTTATTACATCTGTCTATTTTCTCCACCTTGTTAATTGTTCATCAGGGACTTGGACTTATCATGATTACAATGAGACAAGGTACATTACCGGGGTATATCTGGGAATGGATAGTATGTTGTCAAAAAGTAATTTCTTATCTTTTATCAAAAATACATGGACTGGATTTATATCCTAATCTTCATCCTTAAGGTTCAATTTTATGTTGGCCCACCCTCTGCACATATTACAACTTCAACTCCTCTGAGACTACATCATCTATATCAGGGATGAGAAATTGTAGCCCTGTATTTTAAAAGCTGTGTTTGTATTGTTTGAACCCAACTCATGAAAATGAGTTGGTTCCTATTGAACCTGATAATGTCTTGAGGGGCTACACATGGTCTGGAATGTGTTGTGCCTGACCTAGATAATTTCTGCAAAATCATACAATGCATATTTGTTAAAAATGAAACATGTAACACAATTTTAAAATCATGGTTAAAAATGTTTGCTGTTGTCAAAAACGATATATATATTTGCTTAAATATGAAATGAATATTCGGTACATTAAAACATCAACTAACAGGCTATACATGTTTTTAAAAATCCTTAAGAATGTATTATTTTTTTGTTTATCAGATCTAAACATCATAAGGTCTCCCATGAAAAAATATCTAATGATTTGTTTCAAGCTTTATCGTCATCTCAAAATTGCAATAATGTGAGAAATGAATGTCATGTATCTGAAGCTACACTGCTCCTAAATAAAAACCATAGTGTTTTACAAACGCCTTTGTCTTGACTTTAGGTTTGATCTGTAAAACGAGCATGCTACATTATTCCACCTGTAGTCCTCCAGTAAACTAGAATATTATCTATGACAATATTCCAACAAGATAAGACACATTTAAATGAATAAATAACTATGCTAATGTGGAATGATACTTCTCAACAAACTAAGAGGAAAGTATATGAATATGCATGTTGGTGTTAGAGAAAACTCTCTTCTCCAATCTCTCTATCAACAACCGTTTATCTTTCTTGATCCCTAATCACTAGCATATCTCAAAGGTGTTACCTTGATAAATAATTCAGCACTGGCATTTAGGATTCTCTGCCCTTATAAACAGAGAACAGACACATTCAAATGCTGATATCACACATCTGGCCTCAGTTCATGAAACATACTTCTTGTATGAGCAGAAATGATGATTCTGTATAGTTTCTACATGTTTGTAGATGACAGACTGGCTAAACATCTGAGAGCAGGAAGGCTTTTGAATGAATGAATGAATGAATGAATGAATGAATGAATGAATGAATTAATTAATTAATCATTTATTGTCCCACAAGGGGAAATTCCTTTCAGTACGGCCTGATCGACAGTAGACATACAAACACATCGTTGTACACACAGCTACAGGCCTACCATGGTAAATTTCAGCCAGCCTAAAAGAGTGGCACCACAACATAAACAGTTGAAAGGGTATACACAAGTTTAGGGTTGGAGCGTGGCAGGAAAAAAGGACTTATCTGTATCTTAATTCGTTATTCAAGAAATCAAAATACTGGCAATAGAAAAAAAAACACAGCATAAGCGTTTAAGCACATACTCAGACATTAACTATACACAGTATGGGGGGCATTCCACAGTTGATAAGATGCCGCCAATGCATGCTATCAGCTGTTTCCTGAAGTGAGAGGGAGTGTTGTGGGAGCAGCAAGGTACGGTGAAAAACAGGTGGTGTGTGCATCTGTAACACATGTGATTGTGCAAACCAACGTGACCCATGGGAAGGACAGCAAATCCAAAACTAACAAAAGAAGAAAAACATAGAATGCTAAACCAAAGGTATATAACACGACATCTAATATGGCATGACATAAAATATATATAATTTATCCTGAACATAATTGATTTTACAAGTACCCAATTGAGAAAAAAGATTCCCTTTTTGCCATTGATATGTCCGGCTTTGAGTTACTAACTAAAATTATTATGATTCTTAATCCTGCCATATAATTTTAGATGGTTTCCTAAAACTAGCTGCTAAAAAATTATTAAATTCCTTATATGTGATTTTTCCTTTGTCAAATTTTAATTTATTAACCTTTTAAATTAAATTTTTAGAAATCATAATTTTTACATATGATGCCTGCATAGAACTGTGAATCAACATTAAGCTGTGAAATAAATATATTCTCAAACTCAATCATGTTTTGGTTAACCCCTTTAGCTCCTAACCACATATTTTTGTTTTAGAAATCTAGAACGGACATTATGGCCATGTAGTTAAAACACTTTGCTTTTTTTGCTCTTTATACACATTTCTTAATTGTGCACACCAGTTACATACAGTTTAGGGTTGTCGGTAACTGCCACAAATTAAGACTTTTAATATTTCTAAGAATCTGAAAAAAGTTTTGCCTAGTTTTTCTAAAATGTAACTGAAATGGCAGCTTGAAGTAAACGGTTGAAACAATTCTGAGTTCTAAGTTCCATTACTTGCAAGCAAGAAGAGACAGACCAAGAATGTCCGCCTGGCCTGTTTTTGAATCATTCAGTCTTACAACTCCAGTTTATACATGTTTGGTCACTACCAGTAACATAACAACAGTATTTTATTGCCCCTATCATTGGTGAGAGAAAACAGATCAGAAAAGGAACTTGGTCCACCTCATAAACCAGTGTTTCCCTGACATTCTTTTAAGAATAATTTGCCCCACCCTTATTCAATGGTAATTGTCCTGTATGTTGCTGACCTGTGCTGACAATTCATATGAAACAAGTTAAGAAAACCCATGTTATTACTCATTTTTTCATCTACAGTAACTTAAAAAATATTTTGTGCTTGTTATGGAACATTTTATATTGAGCAGTTATATTGAGACATTTATATTAAGAATGAGCTTTTCTGTGTATTCTTACATACTGAGAGAACTGTGTGCCATTTCTTCATGAAATAGTGATAGTCTAATTGTGTAACACTGTATAATATTAGGTTGGGGTGGAAAGATGTAGTGTTATGATTTATCGGTACTTTGTAATCAACTGTGACCATGTTTACTTAATGTTGTAGAATCAGTTTGAATGATTAGTCTTATTGAGTGATGCCCTTACCCAAGTCATGGTCAGAGAGTTCTTGATAATGATGGTCAACATCCTGTGTTACCATGGAGATGGCTCGTCGACTGGGCATCCTTAAAGGTCTACAAATTTCACAGCTTTCTAATCAAAGAGAAAGAAGCCTTCAAGTCTCTGAGTTTCACCCTGATAGTTGTACTTTATCAAGTAGAATAGATAGACCAAGGTTACTAGAAATAATATAACCTTGTTGTTGTAAACTTCAGACAGGTCAGTATTCTGCATTTTACTGTAATGTGTTACTGCCCTCCTGTATGATCAATTCAAATCATGTAAAAACTTCCAAACGTTTAAAGGAATCTCTCTCATTTTATTGAGAGTCTAAATCCGACTATAAGGTAAAATAAAGTCATATTAGAATTCTTACGTCTAGTGTTTCCATGAAAACGACCCACGGAGCACTAGATTCAGCTCTCCTATCTGACAAAGGCGACTCTCAATCTGGAAACTTCACCATTGAGAAATGTTTACTGATAGGGTAGAGACAATAGCAAGGCTGTCTAAATCTATAATGTGGTCAGTCAGTTGGTGGAAGGCAGGATTCAGCTGTGCGAACACTAGGTAATACTGTTCCTGCTTGTTTGTGCAAACAAGTTCAAATTAAACCTCCAAGAAATTAAGGAATCTTTTCTCACCTCTTTATTTAAAATGTTTTGGGACTACATGGTAATCGACAAGCTCAATAAAGTCCTTTGCAGAAACACTAAGAGAAAGTTAGCAAATAATATTCCCAAACTTCAGCTTGATTTACAGTTTCTTTCTTTTTTCTCTACTTAAACTAATATCCCCAAAATTATTACAATTTTAAAGAAATTATGTGATAATGTTTAACTATATTACATACAATATGTTAGATTACCTCAATACCATGACAAATGTATGACTAAAATCAATCATGGCTCATCTTTGTGACAGAAGAATAAAAAAAAATGACTTATGATTACCTTTTTAAACTCCTTACACTTGTACTTCAAAACAATGCTGCTGCTCCACCTCTTTTGCACAAATGTAACTTGTTTTTCTTCAGGACAAGACAACAAATTTTTTTATCCTCTTGTCACCTTGCATTATAAATCCCTCTCACACCAAGTATTTTGTGCAACTTTTATTATTTTCCTGGTAATTAGATGCACAAGCTGTGTTTTCCCAATTGAGGTGATGTTTAAAAGGATTCACCAACTTCATATAAAAACCTTTAGATATGCTTATCTCCTGGGAATAGAGACACAAACGCAAACAAAGACATATATAGAGTCTTACAAAAAATATCCAGTGTCATTAAACCTTTTAACATTCTTGTCTTATTACAAGAAAAAAACTCTAAAGGGTATTATTGAGATTTTATAAAGCATAGATGGGTAATAAACATTATCACAAGCCCTACACATATCACATATCATTGTTTAATCCATTAAAATAATCAATGAATAAAGAATTTGACACAACTGCAAACCCAGCAAAAATGGTCTCCCAGTTAAACAGCTAGTGGAATACAGTGGGGCAAAAAGTGTTTATCAGCCATCAATTATGCATTTTGTCCCATTTAGAAATATTATTTAGGTCTGTAATTTTCATCACTGGTGCACTTCAATTGTATGAATGCAAAAAAGAATGAAATTAAATAGTTTACTGGTATAATAGAACAGAAAATAAGTATTTGGTCAATAACAAGTGTTAGGATTCTGCAGTGTGTTGGTGTTTTTGCTGCTGTGTGTTGTTTTCCTCACCTTCTCTGCAGGGGCGTGGCTGATTGGAGGGGCGACTGTGGCTCAGTGGTAGAGTAGTTGGCTTGCAATCGGAGGGTCGTAGATTCGATTCCAGCTTCCTCCAGTCACATGTCGATGTGCCCCTGGGCAAGGCACTTAACCCCCAAATTCTACATTGTCCTACCGAGCCATGTTGGGTGTCGGTGTATGAATGTGAGGGTGAATGGGTGAATGCGGCTTCAATGTAAAGCGCTTTGAGTGGTCAGTAAGGCTAGAAAAGCGCTATATAAGTTCAGTCCATTTACCATTTACCATTGGCAGCAGGTGCAGCTCGTTGGACGGGAGGTTAGTTTGATTCTAAGGGCCCAGGCTGATGAAGGGCCCGGAGGCGCAGACCCCCTATTTCTTTTCTTATTTGTCTTTTCTTTTTTTTTATACATACGTTAAATGTGGAAGGGCCCCTCCTGTACTCAATGTGCATATTGTCTATTTTGATCATAGATTTAATATTTAACAAACATATATAATGTATTTACTTTTTAAGTCACACCCCTCCCCCCTCACAATGATTCATGCCACCTGTGATGTCGGAGCTACACTCACTGCTGTAGCGTCTCCATCGCCTCACAAGTCACAAAGATCAGCTCCGTTGCTTCCCTAGCCACAAGGTCCGGCTCTGTTGCCAAGCCTTTGCCTCAACAGTTAGCTTCAGTTAGCTTCTGACTAGCTTGAGCTATGTCGGACAGTGCCACTCTCAGCTCCACCTCTTTGGATTTTCTAAGAGTGATGAGGCGAGTGACACGGACAAGATGGTGGCAATGCGGACTGCCCAGTTAGCATCATTTTCTGCTCTTCAGAAACCTATGGGTTTGACCCAAATTGCAACAAAGTCAGTTCATCCTGCTACATTTACATACCTTTATAGCCTTCCTTTGTTGTTTTGTTTTTTCTGGTAAAGTGCCTTGAGATTACATTTGTTGTGAAATGGCGCTATATAAATAAACTGAATTGAATTGTAGTTTAAGTGAAGTGATAAGATGGATATTAAATCAAAGGTTATGAATTAATTATGCACCAAGACCAATACTAGTATCAGGTATTGGGACAGATACTGTTCTAATGTACTTGTAGCGGTTAGTTAACCGATTTCATGAAGCACTTCTTAAAATTTTGAAATTCTGCAATAATTTCACAGATAAATTTGTTTGTTCCAAGTACTACGCTTTTCTGGACTGACATGTTTTAGGTTCTTCCAGGGATCTGCTGGAGCCATTCCTCCAGTTTGGGGGTCACTACCCCGGGTGCTCCGATTACCATGGGCACTACTGTCACCTTCATCTTCCAAGCCTTCTCTAGGTCCTCTCTTAGCCCTTGGTATTTCTCAAGTTTCTCATGTTCCTTCTTTTTGATGTTACCATCACATTGCATTGCCACATCCACCATAACGGCTTTCCTGTGCTCTTTATCAACCACCACAATGTTCGCCATTACCATCCTGTCTGTCTTGATCAGGAAGTCCCACAGGATCTTTGCTCATTCATTCTACACCACCTTTGGAGGTGTTTCCCACTTTGACCTTGGGGTTTCCAGCCCATACTCCGTACAGATGTTTTTTTTACTATGCCAGTCACTTCGTAATGACGCTCCATGTATGCTTTTTCTGTCAGTATTTTACACCCTGCTGTTATGTGCTGGATTGTCTTAGATGAATCTTTGCACAGCCTACACATAGGGTCTTGTATGGTGTGGTAGATCTGTATGCCAGCCCGCTCTAGGCATTGGTAGGATTTATTGACATCAGCCACTTTAGTTATGTTTTGGTGGTACATCCCATGCAGGGGCTTGTCCTCCCATGATGGTTTCTCCTCCAGCACCTCCTCATCTTTCCATTGTCCCAGGCGTTCATCCGTTGAAGCCTTGGCCTTGATGTACTTATGGAGCTTCGATCTTTTATCCTGGATAGTGGCTCTCACGCTCATCAGTCATCGGCCTCCTTCTTTTCGGCCTGTGTACAGTCTCAGTGTGCTGGATTTGGGATGGAACCCACCATGCATGGTGAGGAGCTTTCGCGTCTTAACATCTGTGGTTTGTATCTCATCCTTTGGACATCTTATTGCTCCCACAGGTTATCTGATTACTGGTGGGGCGTAACTGTTTATTGCCTTGGACTTGTTCTTTCCATTGAGCTGGTTTCTTATGATTTGCCTCACTCGGTGGAGGTATTTGGCCATTGCTGCTTCCCTTGTTGCCTGTTCAAGGTTGCCTTTTGCTTGCGTTATTCCCTGGTACTTGTAACTGTCCTAAATATCTGCTATTGTTCCCTCTGGGAGTGATACCCCTTCAGTGTGGACCATCTTTGCTCACTTTTTGACCATCCTACTACATTTTTCAAGCAGGAATGACATCCTGATGTCATTGCCGTAGATCCTGGTGGTGTGGATCAGGAAATCAATGTCCCATTCGTTATTAGCATACAGCTTGATGTCATCCATGTAGAGGAGGTGGCTGATCGTAGCTCCATTCTTGAGGTGGTATCCGTTGCCAGTCGTGTTGATTATTTGGCTTAGGGGGTTCAGAACTATGCAGAACCGCAGTGGGTACATCACCTTGGTATATGCCACATTTGATGAACACTTGTGTAAGTGGCTTGCCATCAGCCTCAAGGGCGGTTCTCCACAACCAAATTGAGTTCACAATGAATGCTCTAAAAGTCCTATTGATGTTGTACAGCTTCAAGCATATATATATATATATATATATATATATATATATATATATATATATATATATATATATATAATGCATTTTTTGTGTGGTAGAAGTATGGGCATTGGTATTCAGTATCAGCGAGTACTCAGACCCAAGTGTCAATATCATATTGGTTTGAAAAAGGGTAATAGTTGCATTCCTATTATGAATACTTTTGCCAGGCACTTTGTTGACTTGGACCTCTGGATATGGAAACTCTAGACACAATTAATGGATGATGAGTCAAGCAAACTATTTTAGATAATTTCCTTATTTAAAAGTCTGAACTTTTTGTTTCTTTGACCCACCTCTGGTAGACCAACCTTCAGGGCTTTATGAAGTCAATGTTGTTTAGTTTTAAAGAAAATAAGTTGTTAAGAGCATAAACTTACTGTCAGCACAAATTTGTTTTTTTTTTACCAACTTCACCTTCACAACAGTGCAAAGGGCTAATAGCATTGAGACTGTCAAAGACCTGAGCAACTGGAGGAACCAGGGCAAATAAAAACTGTCCCAGATATAGCCAGACACACAAATACCAAATGACTTGCAAAGAGCTACACTCAATTTTCACAAACCTCCAGAGCTACCCAATTTGACAAAGGACTTCCTCAGACATCTAGGGGATGCAAGACAGTGTGAATTGAATTTATATGAAAAAATGAGAAACACACCTATGTAAAATGCAAACCCATGCACACGTCCAAGAACAACAATGATAGAGGCACTGTTAAATCTCAATTACAATCCTGCTATGGTACCCCCAATATCTATAAAATCAAGCATAAGTTTCCTCTCCAATATCCTCTATTATTGCACCAATTCTCACCTTTTGGTTCTTTAGATGTATTCCTCGCACACAATTCAATCAAGATAATCAATAATTGTAATAGTTTGGCCTTTGTGCATGGAATCGTAATGTGGTCTTTTGGATGTGGGTTACTTTGTGGCTTCATAATTGGTTGTGTGTTTTGGAGGATTTTTTTAATTGTAAGGAGAGACTAGTGTTTGACATATTGAAAAGGATAATCATGGTGATAAAAAAGGTGAGAGAGCAGATGTGAGTGTGCATGAGCTGTGACTGTTCTTGGAGAAGTAATTTCAGATGCATGTGGCTGAACACAAACCTAAGAGTTGTTGATATCTAACCTCATTTCCATAAACACACCATGGCTATGGGGCTAAACTGTGAACATATTACATTATATGACGGAGAATAAGTTTTATTGCTCAATTGACTCTCATGATCTGAAGGAGAAGGGCATGGCTCAAGCTTCCCATAATGTTAACATTTCATAGTAGATCTGGGAAGGCATTCACATTAAAGATCCAAGGCAGAAAATAGCCAAAAAATTATTAAGGAAGATTTCCACATTCATTGGGTGATCCTTTCTCGAAAATATAGTCCCAACAAAGACACTCCCCACTGTTGTCTATGTGGCACAAAACTAATATTCAACACTGAACCTCAACAACCATCTCCAGAAGTATGGTTTTGGCAGAATCATTCTAGGGATGATTTTCTTCAGTAGGGGCAGAACTATTCAGAGGTGTTAAGAGCCTGCAATATATAACTGGAATGTATTAGTGTAGAACAGGTATATCAAACTACAGTCTGGGAGGACTGGTGTCACAGCAAACACCTAAATGGAAGAACTGAATTATATCCTTATGAATGAAAGTACCGTAAAAACCTGCTGATGACTTATTATGTGATTCGGGTGTGCTGACAGTGAGACACATCTAAAAGTTGCAGGATGTGGAAGACTATAGTTTGACACCTTTTGTTTATAACAAAGTGGGTGTAAGAATGGCTCTGTTAATAAAATCAAATTAAGGTTATGTTGGAAAACCTGAAAATTGATAATCACAGATGTCCGCTATTCACTCTGACTGAGGTTGAGGTTATTTGAATAGAATAGAATAGCATAGCATAGCATAGCATATAATAGAATAGAATAATCATTTATTGTCCCACAAGGATAAATTTGGTTCTAACAGCAGCATAGCAAGAACGGGACTCAAAAAGTACTGTGCAGTTATTAAAGATAAAAATACAGATAAAATGGTATACCCAGGATGTTTTGTGCAACAGATCGAGATACTTAAAAAATTTAAATTAGTTACAAATATTTAGAAATATGTACAGAATGTACATTCTACTTGTGCATTAAAAAATAAAAGAAATTATTTCCAAAAGTTAGCATATATAAACTAAGAAAGAAGAAGAAGAAGAAAAACATTAATTCTCTAAATGTGCACGGATGAGACATAAATAAGGGTAAGGGAATAAATACGTAGTATTTAGAAGCAAGGACCAGATGTGTAGGAAGAGTTGAAGACAGGAATGAAAGCACACAGGGGGGACTTCTCAAATTAGCATAGAGCAAAACAGGAAAATAAAGTGCAGCAGGATACAAGATGAAAGTTTGAATCAGTGAAGAAAGGAATGTTGGCCTAAAAATATTGGGATAGATGGACAAAGAGGTGTGTTTGGAAAATGGAAGGTCTATCCAATAAACCTATAATTCCCCTCTGGCCAGCATTGGCTTTCCTTATTGTAACAATACCCAGAAGAGATAGTTTAATAATGCAAGAGATGGGAAAATAAAGCTGCCAATCAAAGAGCTTCAATCCCCAGTGCCCTGAGTGAATTATTCACCACAGGCACTGATTAGAAACAGACAGAAGGGCAAACAGAGAGACTCTCAAAAAACTGTAGGGAGCAAGGATGCAGATTTCTCTCACAAGGGGATAGAAAGAAAGGCATTCACATGGTACATAGCTCAGCAGTTTTTATTTGAAATGGCAAGAAAAAATGCTAAATCAAAAAGTAGCAATCTCCAACTGAAACAAATTAAGTTGAAAACCTCACTCTGTTAATAACAGTAAAATGCTTTTACTTTTATGACTTGTTATAGGACCACTACCTCTTTTATAAAACAGTGTGGAAAATTTTTGGTGTAACCAATTTTTACAACTCATTTCATCCGCTGCAGTAAAAATGAAAAAGCAAATTATTACTTATTTTATGAAAATGTGTGCTTTATTTTAAAATCAACACATTCTAGGAGATTTCTCATCATGTTAAGGTTTCTTGCTGGATTTTTTTTCTTTCAGACACCACTTCTTACCATTTAGATTATAAATGCTGGGAGCACATTTTTCCTTGCAAAACTTTAGTAATTATGATGCAATTAGTGACTTAAACACACTGAGTTCATGTGTAATTTTAGTCTTTATATGATCACATCATTACGAGGCAGCATAAGAAATGGAAAGAAGCTTCTAATTAGAAGCTTTTGGCTCAAAAAGAGGTGTGCCTTATTCAGTAATCACTAACACCTGTGTGGACACATGTAAAGGGATTTTAAATGTTTCTTCTTCTCAGAAGTTTAATTATTTATTCAATTACAGTTTATGAAAAAAAAAATGTTGAAATTATCGCTCAAGGTAGGATCCTTCTTTTGGTATCTTTGAGTGGCCAAAAAAGTATTTTAAGTCTATGAAAAGTGCTCTGTCTCATTCTCTTTCCAAGCATTTTGTGTGTTTCTAGAAAATGTGTGTGTTTGTTGATGGTGGTAAAATGTTCCTGAGTTCTGTTTATGTCATGATTACACATGGTGGAATAATGCTTCTGGAAACCAGATGGAGTCTCTGTACTAAAACTACATAATCAAACCCCTATTTGGAGTACACAACTTAACTTAACTAAATATAGAAAATATACTGACTTAGAAGCATTTCTCATTTATATATAGTGGTGAGCTATTTCAACTTTGTATTATTTTGTTATTTGTTTATTTTCAAGGGTTATATTTAGCTGTCCTATTACTACAGCATGCAAATATTTTTTATAGCCTTATAGCAAAATGCAAACAGTACATGCTATTAGTTTCTTTGGACATTTATTTTCGTAAACACTATCTTCATTTTTCCATGAGCCAAACTTGTGGAGTTCACAGGAGTTGGAGTCAGGAGCCCTGATTCCAGTAGCTCAATTATCTTCTCAGCATGTCATTTAGTTTTGCAAGGGTCTGGTAGTGACCCGTTCATTTAAATCTGATATGGTGGGGCAGAACAACATCTAAATCCAGCAGGACATTAGCTTTGGGGACCAAGGTTGCAGTTATTTGGATTGTTCATACCTGGCAAATACAGATGTATTGACACCAAACACCATTCACTGTTTTTTAGGAAACCAAATCCATGATTTTCAAATAGGACCTTTTATAAAATGGAAGCCAACGCAGTGATTATAATACTAGTGTGATATGATCCATTTTCCTGGTACTGTCCAGATATCTGGTTGGAGCTATTGAGGGTTTTTTATGACCAACAACAATTATATCTTTTTGTTCATAAATCTAGGGTATATTTGTATTATTCATTAGCACACTACATAAATTACTGTAAGGTAATGTGATCAGTTGGTGACAAAAAATTTACATTTTGGGTAATTGTAATACAGTATAATGTGAGGAGGAGCTAGTAGGATGAAGTAGATACCGAATAAAGATGGCCCAAAAATGCAGGATGGAAGACTTGCACATTTGATTGTGGGTTAGATGAACAAGTGACTCAACAACCATCTCCAGAAGTATGGTTTTGGTAGAATCATTCTAGGGATGATTTTCTTCAGTAGGGGCAGAACTAGTCAGAGGTGTTAAGAGCCTGCAATATATAGCTGGAATGTATTAGTGATCAAACTACTCCTTGTCTACAAAGATATATATACCTGACAGTTTGATTAATTGTGCTAATTGCAGAATTCAGTTCCATATAAAAAGTTAAAACAAAAGCTAAAATAACATATACATTTTAAAACAATAATGTTAAGACGTTTCCAGTGGAAACAATGTTTGCTTAATATCAACAACAAGAAATTTGTTAAACTGCAAATTTTCTTCCCACAATAAAGCCTATCTTAATGTAATTTATTTTGATTCCCAAAACAATAGTTAGGTAAATGCCTACATAAGTTCTTGATTATCATTTTTCAAAATGATAAAAAGAACATCAAACCAGAATCTTATTCTGTCATAATATACTGATATAATATAAAAGCATGCTGTAAATTTCCTGTCAGCCATGGGGCTTAAGTTAAGAAGCAATATCAAAAGCCCAAAGTGTATGCAGAGCCAGAACAACTTGCTAATTACCACTTAACTGACTTCCTGCTCTTTTGTAACACAGAATGTCCTGTGGCAGGAAAGCCTGTTTTGTCCAAATACACATGTTGATTTGCTTGATAAGCTACATTTTATAGACTGCACAGATTTAACAGTTTATTTTCTACACCAGTAATTTTCTACAAATAATATTAAAGGGCCTTAGGTTTCACATTACTCACCATGATATGTCTGGTCATTCTGAAAATGGAATCCCTGTAATAATTAGCAATACAGCCTTGCATGCTAAAACTAAAAATAACCGCACAGCACAGAACCTAATAATAATATCTTGCAAAAATAATCTCTCAATTACTAAAAATAAATATTACGTTAGATATTAGGTACTATCAGGAAAGTCTCTCCTAATTAATGATTTCATCATTACAAAAGATATATGCTCTGTTTCTTTCAGAAACTTGGCTAGAAACACATAAAGAACTATACTAATAGATATTTGTCCCACTAATTATTATTTCATTAGTGAGAGAAGAAAAAAAACAGAAGAGGTGGAGGCCTGACTGCAATCATCCATAAATCTCAATACCTGAAAATGATACCACTAGGACAATTTGGGTCTTTTGAATATCTGGCCACAGACAAATGAGCCAAACAAAGTCCTATTTCTAAACATATATAGACCACCAAAACCTAACACAAACTTTTTTACTGACTTCAGCGACCTTTTCTCTGTTATATGCATAGATTATGACCAGCTAATAATTGTGGGAGATTTCAGCATCCATACTGACTAACCACTTCTGTATCTCATTTGAAAGCACTATCCTAGCTAAACTTTTTAATCACAGTAGGATCATTACCAAAAAATATTTCTCAATGAAAACTCAGCTGAAAACTTTAAACTGATGTACACCCCTACCCTATCCAAATCCCCAACATCCATCAACACACACTCTGTAAACAAACTGACAAATTAATTTCTATCCAAAAATCTCAGATGTGATGTATAAGATTGCACCACTTAAGGTTTAAACTGTCATGAGTAAAAAGAAGTCTCCTTGGAGAAGCAATCCACTGGTATGTAATGAAAAAAGGGAGTGACAATGTGCCGAGAGAAAATTGCGGAAAACTCGACTACAGGTTCATTATAAGAAATATAAAGAGAGACTGAAAAAGTATCAAATAACCTTAAAGGATGCAAGGGAATTTTTCTTCTGAGATTATTCAAAGAAACAACAATAATGCAAGGAAATTATTTGCTACAGTGTAGAGATTTACTACTCCTTCTGTGACAGTAGCCCCCGAACTAAGCTCCACCAGGGCCTGCAATGAATTTGCCACCTTCTTTACTGAAAAGATCTTAAACATCAGGAAGTCAATTAGTACATCAATTTCAACCCCAATACCAACATTAAGTCCACTGAAAACCCACACAGAGAAAATCACCCATTTTCAAACAATAAACCAATTGAGCTTTGATAAGCTTTAAAATTATTGAGAAACTAAGCTCTGCCACCTGCTGCTTGGATATTTTACCAACAGGTTTTCTTAAAAATGTCCTCCGAGCCATCTATAAAAGAAGAACCTAGACAGCATGTTGATGCAAAACTTCGGACCAATCTCTAATCTCCCATTTATCAGTAAAATTATTGAAAAAGCTGTGTTTCAACAGTTAAACAGCTTCCTAACAATGAACAACCACTTTGATATTTATCAGTCTGGTTTTCGTAAGCACCACAGCACTGAGACTGCCCTTGTCAAAGTTTTCAATGACATCCATTTAAACATTGACCGTGGTAAAGCCACAGTACTGGTACTACTCAACCTCAGTGTGGTGTTTTGACATCGTCTATCGTGATATATTCCTGGAACATCTAGAGAGCAGGGTTGGACTCTCTGGTACGACACTCGACCGGTTCAAATTGTACCTCAAGAACAGAAACTTATTTTTGTTGATTAAACAATTCTCATCACAAAACAGAGAAATCACATGCGGGGTATCCCAGGACTCCATCCTAGGGCCCCTCCTATTTAACATTTACACTCTCTCATTAAGCCAGATAATAACAACCAAAAATACTAACTACCACAACTATGCTGACAACACTCATCTTTATATCTCAATGTCACCAGGTGATGTTGAACCCATCCAAATCCTTCATAAATGCATAGAGCAAACTAACAGCTGGATGTCCCAAAATTTCCTCCAACTGAACAAAAACAAACCAGAAGTACTTATCTTTGGATTGTTTAAATAATAATAATTAATCTAGGTGTTATAATGGACTTAGACCTGAACCTCAAAGGTCGTATAAAGGCAATAACAAGGTCAGCTTTCTATCACCTGAGAAACATTTCTAGGATGAAAGGACTGATGACACAAGGAGACATCCATGCATTTATCTCTAGCCGCCTTGATTACCGTAACAGTATCTTCACAGGTCTACCTAAAAAATCAATCAGACAGCTGCAGCTGATCCAGAACGCTGCTGCTCATGTTCTTGCTAGAACCAGGAAAGTATAACACATCACTCCAGTCCTAAAGTCCTTAAACTGGCTCCCTGTAGCCCAGAGAATAGACTTCAAAGTGCTTTTATAGTCCATAAATCATTGAATGGGTTAGCACCAGAGTACATTACAGATCTGCTATCGTGGTACAAACAATCCACACCATTCAGGTCCTCCAGCACTAGTCTACTGATCGTCCCTAGAACCGAAACCAAGCATGGGCAAGCAGCTTTCAGTTTCTTTGCTCCCCACGTCTGGAACAAACTGCCGGATGAATGCAAAGCAACAGAGTCTATAAAATCTTAAAACAAAAATAAAAAAACGTATCTATTTAGATTAGCTTATGAGTAAATTGTATGATTTTTGATTGCAATCGCTAAATGCTACTTATAATTATACAGTCACTGTTAAATGTTTTATTGATTACTTTGTGCTGATTATTTTTAATTACTGATATTGCTCTTATCCGGGTTTACCTTTAGTATTGTTGCTAAATGTTTTAATTGATTTAATATTTTGTTATGCTTGTCCTAAATTGCTGTTTTAATCAAATGCTTAATGTTTTGAGAGAGGAGGGATATGTGCATGGATTCATGGTGCGTCCTTGGCAAAAATAAAAAAGGAGAAAAAAGGTGGGAGAGACGATGTAAATATCAATTCTATGGCTGTTACAGATAATTACTATTAGGCTAGAATGTTGTGAAATATGTTTTTTGTTTGTCAGTAATAAATGAAAAGCATATGGTGTCATTGCACACGATTGTTGGTGTGCATGCGCATGATTACTACATTTTATTAATTGGACCCCAGGAAGGTTAACCACTACAGCGGAAACTAATAAGGATCATAACTCGCTGTGCACTCGGTGCGTCTTCAGCAGGTGGAGATGCGCTGAGAGCGCAGTGAGTTCTGATGCCTCTTTGGGGGGGGAATGTTAAATGTTTACATAACTGTCAGGTTTAAGGACATAATGTAATGACAATAGTGTTAATTATTATAAGGTTATATTGTGTGTCAATGGCATTTTTCGTTTGTCAATAATAAACTTATGTTGAATGTGGTTCTGCAAAATTAAGACATGCTTTCAGAAGTGCTAAAAATAGACACTAACATAGCCGGCATAAATATTTTTTATGCTTAGTAAATCACACTGTGCCTGGAACGCCTACTTATTTGCTTATTGTCCTCCCAATATTTTATATCTTCTTACAGAAACGCCCGTATTGAACATTCACATTAGGTAAATGCACTAAGTGGATTGATTGTATCTTGATTCGGGTTTAACAGCCGCAATGCTCTCTGCATCATGTAAGTAAATCAGGTATGGTGTGTTTTTTGCAACGCTGTGCTGTTTGTGCTGGTATTAACAAGCGCAAACCATTGATAAATCAGGGCCTTGGTGAACAGTGAATGTGCAGCATCTGAGCAGAGACCAAATATTGTGTGTGTGACAGTGTGTAGAGAGGAAAAAGTGAAGAAGGAAAGTAGGGGAGGAACAAGAAAGGAGAGATACAGCACAGGACAATGAATTAACCTTGCAGAATGTTAGTCAGGCCCTGTTCTGGACTCAAACAGTTTAAAAATACACACCAAGTTCTGCAATGCACACAGCATGCGATCACATGCTTTAGTGAAGAACAGCGGATACAGCGGGGCAGACCTTAAGAACTTGAACTTTTTGGCAGAAATAGACAGCATTCATGGTAAAAGGCTGACAAGCAACAAGAGAGAGAGTGGGCTAGATATCGGCTCCAGCATCTGCAATGTCAGAAAACGGCGAGTGATGACTGTTTTTTTACTGTAAGTTTGCAGTGCTGAGCCTGCTCATGTATTGCCCACTGTCGTTTCCCTGAGATGGAAATGGGAACACAATCAAGCTGAGCTGACCCTAGTGGAAAATGGGAACTACAACAGTGGGAGCCTTCAAGGCAATTCAGCTTCAGCTGTAAAGTTTTTAAGAGATTTTTTCCCAAACAGAAGGTTAGAAAAAGGGGAATTCAGAAGAGAAGTTGTGCCTTTGTCCACCAGTGATCCCTGGAATGGAAGATGAGGGAGTGCAGTATGTTGGTCTTATTTAGCAGCTCCTGTGATATCATCTCTGTCGCTCACACACAGAAAAGCTAGGAAATGCAGCGGTTTCCAGGAGCCACTCAAAAATTGTATTAAATGTTATATTTGGGAGCAGGACAACACCCCTATATTGAAGTATATTAAACGTTTATAAATGTTTGATTGAGGTGTTTTAGTTACCATACTTTTTAATTATACTTTTAAGATTGTTTTAGAGTTATTTTGCAGAGTTAGCTCTTGTTTGGGTCACAGAAAAACAGGACAGTGAGCGGGAAAGCACAGGCAGATAACATCACCATACAATTGACAATGGAAGGATGTAAGAAATAACGGTCAGCAAAAACTCTAGTTAGAGCTGGTTTGTAAAGTCAGAATAACAGGAAGGTAATTAATTATGCAGGCATGGTTGTAAGGAGGCTGGTCTTGGCAAAAGTTTGAATAAACAATCATGTTTTGTGTCCCATATGTAACGTTAGGGGGGAGGTTCTCTAACTTTGTGTTAAAATATAAAACTTAATGTTTCCGTTATATACGTTGTCATTCCTCCTAGATAGGGTGACCCAGACTGTGGATAATTTATACCACTCTGTAAGATAATTATTTGATTTGTTTTAAGCAACCCTGTGAACCAGAATTTGATTTCTTGTATTAAAATCTAAAGAAAATTAAATTACTCTCGTCTCCTCTCTGATAAAAATGAACACGCATGGAATTTATAGAGTTAAGGTTTAAATTGAATATAGAATAAAATCCTTCAATATCCACTTCTCACTGGGCAATTTACTCAAACTCAATTCACCTGGTATCTCACAGCTGGTTTGCATCTCCATTTACACTGTGGTCTATATAAACTCAGTCTGCCTAGTGCTCCAAGCCTGTCTCAATTGTTTTTTTGTATGCATCTCCCGGACATTTGTACATTAGTGCGATTAGCTTTTCTCCAGAGAAAAGCTAAAACACTTTCCTGGATTCTATTGGTCAGAAGCTAACCAGCCTTGACGCCTGTCTTGTCCTTGGTAAGATTCTCCACAAATAATTTCAAGCTCTTATGAAATCTGTAGAGTTCAGGTAAGAAAAGGTGGTTTTACTGTCTGTAGAAAACCAAAAGTTAAAGGACAGTGTAAAGAAACTCACTGATGAGATGACACAGATGTTCAGAGAACATAAAAGAATGAAATAAACCATACTGGATATCCGGGCCCGAGGAATGTGAGACAATCTCTTTTTTCTGGGATTCCAGAACAGTCAGAGGAAGACACTGAAAACACTGTCAGAGAATTTCTCCAATGGCAGCTGAAACTCCTAAAAAAACATTACATTTCATCACGTCCACTGGACTCCAGCGCCCAATCCACCAATGGATGGATTTGGTGCCTTGCTTGTTGGCTCCTGGATACATATGGTACCTTCGGGGGGTTGCACAGGCGGAAATGGGCTACTAGCCTGGTGGCCATGCTGCTCCTCGGTGGGTCAAGGTAGACTTGGGGGCTTGGGGTTAAGGGCCGCCACTCCCCCTGGCTGTAGTGCTTGGTGGGGGTTGCCTGGGTTGGGTGTCTCTGTTGCCCACGCCGGTGTCTGGGGGTCACGGTCGGCTAGTGGCAAGGAGGTGTTGCCGTCTTTTATTTTTCTCTCAGCCGGTTCTCATTACCGATTTCTGGATGACTTTTTGCCCAGTTCGCATATGAGCTCAACCTGGGTGTCTATTGTTTTTTATGCTCTGATCGTAGACCGCATGTCAGGGAGTGTATAGTTCTTATTCTGGGATGCTGTCAAAACACCTGCTTTGGGCTCCGTGGTTCTTAGTAGTTGTGCAACCATGGGCCCCAATGTAGACATGCCGGGGCCTCCACCCCTTGGTTGGTCTTGGCGAATTGGGGCGTCAATTGAAGTGAGTGAAGTATCTGGTTCCCTGGGAAGACATTTTGTCCCTCAGTCCTTCCCTCACTGAGGGGTTGGGTTTGGGGTGGGAGGGTGGGGGAGGGGGGTTGGTGGCTGTCTTCCCCATATCCCACCCTTCTGCTTTAAATGCATATTAGAACAACACACATCAACACCATACTTGAGCGGGAGGAGAAAGGCTAAGGGTTTTTCCAAACCCCTGTTTGCTACTGGCCAAAAGGGTTTGAGTCCAGAGGAGAGGGAGGTGGTCGATCCGGGGCCTGGGATGGTGGGCTTCGTCACTTCTGTGGGGTCTATCTCTCCTCAGTGACTTCCTCCTAGCAACTTATGCAACTGCCCGCCAGAGCATTGGTCCCTGGTGACTGCTTAACCAGGGCTGGGTGTACCTGAGCACCAGTCTTCTGGGTCGATGTCTTCCTCTCTGCCCCATTAGCCGGTGCACCTCTTTGGGCAGGTGGTACGTTTGACCATTGTTTGGTGTGGCTGTCTTAGGGGTTGGGTCTGTTATTTTTCCCTCAGTCATCTGTTCTGTGTGTTCCGTGCTTAGTTGGTTAATTGATACTTTTGATTGGCTTCCGTTTGGTGCTTGCTGTTGGTGCTCTGAAGTGTGTGGGATTGAGATTCAACAGCTTGGTATGCTTGATGTCCGGATGCTAGCTGGGGTTGGCCCCGAGACAGTGTCTGCCCGCTGTGCTCATCACTGTGGCCTCCCATGGCCCCTGCATTGTGGCTACTGGATTTTCCCCCAGGGCCTCTGCCCCTCTCCTGGGAGGGTACAGTCAACCCTGCATTGGCCCGTCTACGGCTCTTGTGCTGTGGGGGTCCTTCCGATGTCTATAGCTCAGATTTCCTTCCCATCTGCGTCAGTTCCTGGGAGATGGACAAATGGCATCTTCCTATGCCTATTGAACACTTGTAAAGAGAAACCTTATGGTGTTTTTCCACTAGTATCTACTTGGCCCGGCTCTACTAGCCCACACTTGGTCCTGGTTAGCCTTACTTGTCCGTGGTCAGTTTTGTGCAGGGACCAGACCAGCTGAGACCATTTTAAGTGGGTGGGCTCATCATATGGTGGGCAGCCCCCAGAGTAGGTAGTTACACAAAGAATTTACCTTTTGCTGTGTCTAGATAAAGCACTATAAAAAGTATATTAAAACTGCAAAACAGATTTTACAGTTACAAAGGAGTTGGTATGTTTAACATACAGTAAGTAATGCTATCACACTAACTTCAACAACTGTATGTAGTTTAACTTTTACTTAGGTTTGCTAAATCCAGAGCACATTTTATATTTGACTTCCTATTCATCTTTAAAAAAATGTATTTTTCCCAGGGATTCATAACCTATGGTTGTGTGCTATATAATCTGAAAATAGAAAGACTGTTTTTTCAGCAGCTTTCATATTTATGCAATTCATTTTTATTTTGCAGATGTAGACACATTTTACTTTATAGCAGCCAGAGCAAATGTTGCTATCTGATTTGAAAAGGTTGCTGATCCCTGAATTTTGGAAAACTAAATTAATAACTAATCAATCATTTCCCTGATGAGCCATTAATGTTCAAAAAGCAAATGCTTAGGTTGCAATATGGAGTCCACCAACCAATGTATGCTAAGAAGAAATTACAAATCAAATGCAAGCACATAACTTAGAAATTTTATTGGAGAGCTTTAGAATAGGTTCAGAGACAAAAATCCAGTCACACATGTCAGTGGATCATGGTGTGTGCAATATCTCCCAGCACCCAAAGGAAGGTTTGATCAAAGACAGAAATTGTGTCATCTCCTCCCTTCGTAAGCAGGCTTCCTACTCCAGGCCATCAGACGAAAGTGTTGATCCTGCCTGGCCTGACGCTGTCCGTCTGCTGCTTGCATCACAGTGATTAATATTTGGTTGTCTTTGGAGAACCTCTTCGCCCTGCTGAAACATAAAGGACTAATTGAAGTGGTTAGGTGAAGTCCATCTTTAAAACATTTTTAAAAATTGCTTGCACAAAGCTGCTGCATAGAATACAATAATCCTTTACTGTTCAAAGAGGGAAAATTCAGCTTTAACAGCAGCAAAATGACAGGTACTTAAAAAGCCTTAGATTCACTGGAAAATAATATAATAAACTAAATAAGGAATTCTATAATTACACTTCAGATAAAATTACAGAAGTACTTTGCAATTGTCAAACATAAAAATGGCATACTCAGATATGAAAATTGTGCAAGGAGCAGGATAATGTAAAAATATTTACAGGATGTGCATGTGTAACATTAACGCTTTTTAGTTTGCAAGAACAATTTTAATATTCTGAAGTGTTTTTAAGTACTATGCTTACAATGCATTTAAAAACATGAATTAAAATTAAACAATAGAGACACAGATAGGACTCATTGTACAGCAGAAAATTTCCGAGGGGTACAATGTACAAGCGACATGATATTTGCTTCTTACCTACGCCTTTGCCTGCACGGTCTCGGCTGAGACCAAGGCCTGGTGCGGAAGGAGAGACTGGAAAGCTTGGAGGGTCCAAATTTAATTAAGACTACCCCTCACATGTTGAAGGAGAATCTAGAAGAAAAGACAAACATAACTTAAGCACAAAATCGCAGTGTAGTAGCAGAGCAAACTGTGAAAAACACAGAGCATTGTGATAGCATTGGTGCTTATTCACTTTCCTTTTGTTACAGGGGGAACCATAGCCTCAGCTTTTATTAAATGTTTTTTCCTTGGTGTGTTTTAAAAAATATAGAATGAGTAACTCGTGACTCCCTGAGGATTTGGAAAATGGATGGATGTAACTTGTGATTAAGGTCACACAAAAAAAATTCTCCATTATCTGCTTCAGTGCAGCGCCTGCTGTGGAAGAACTCTTCCCCTCTTATAACTCTCCGACTGGTTGGCTGCTGTTAATATAGTCTCTTTGCTCTAGCTACTTCTTTGAGATTTTCGGCTTGATCTGCTTCGTCGTTTTGGCCCTCTATGGTGCCGTATTCGGACTTCAGCTTTTTCCATTTCTCTCTGCATAGCTCCATTGTGCTGGTAGCCATGAGAGGCCATAAGGTCCAACAACTCCTTGGAAACCCCCACACAGCTGGTAGCTCCAGCCAACTTCCACAAAATCTTCTATTGAAACAACAAGCTCAGAAACACTGCACCTCTGATTGGATCAGAGCCCTGTTTTTGGTGTTTGTTCATTGTTCTTTAGCAAACACTAAACACATCCACTGCTGCAGTAGGGTTTTAAAATGGTGGTCCGATTGTTGTTATAAGACGCTGTCTTGTTACCCAGCCAATAATTCCACCCTCCAGCCAATCGGTGAATGAAAGCCGTCTGACGGCGCTGTTCAGTCCTGGTTTGATTCTGACGGAACCACAGCGACGCTGGTACTAAAAATTATATAATCTTGGCCCGACTCTACCTGACTTCTGCCAGTGGAAAACAATGTAACCAGGGCTGATTCAGGCTGAGTAAGACCTAGTTGTTGCTAGTGGAAAAACACCTTTTTATGCACCAGTACGCTCATACATACACATCTTGGGTTAAAGTTACCACAACTAGATATTTTATTTATTACTAAGACCTTTTCAGTGACGCTGTTGTTGTATTTATATATCTTTTTGTGTGTTGTGGTTGTGTAGTCCCTTCTCTCTGCCGTCCTGGCGTTGTGGGGAGTTTTCTTGTTTTCCCTCTCTTCAACTCACCCTCTCTCTCTTAAGCTCTCTTCATCTTCTGTCATTCCCTTCTTTATTTTTCATCTCTGTGTCCATAATTTCAGAAGAAAATACCTACAGCAATTTTTGATAAAGTTTTAAGATTGTCCTGTTAGGCCCTATGTCCCCTACCAGTTAGCGTCCCATTTCTCTCAATGTTGATCTTAAAATAATCTTCAAAGCTCTTGGAAGAAGGGTAGAGAAAATAACACCTCTTATAATCCATCCTGATCAAACAGGTTTTATAAAAGGGAGGCTTTCCTCCACAAATTCACATAGATTAAAAAATCTAATAGATTATTCTTACTTTAAAAACATCCAAAGTAATATATAATCTTTAGATTCAGAAAAATAATTTGATAGAGTTAACTGGACATTTTTATTTGTAACCTTACATAAATTTGGGTCAGTAAATTATTTCATAAACTGCTTAAAAATACTATACAGCTCACCAACGGCATGTATTAGGACTGACTCTGCATTTCATTTGTCTCGGATACTCGGGCGTCCAAGTTGCTCTACACGAGAATGTGACGTAATTTCCAATTTAAACAATTCCAGTTTTTCTCACTTGACTCAAAGTCGGAAAGAACATGGACGCTTTGAGGGCAGCAGCTGTCTAGGGCTAGTCATTGTTATCCTTGTTAGCAACTTAGCATCTTCAGCAGACCAGCATGAAAAACAAAGCTGTACATTGTATTGCACACACAGCAAGGCCGTGCAATGTAAATATTGGTGACCGGATTAAAGCGGAAATATTGTCAAGAGTGTAAGAGCCTTTAAAAATTACATTGACATGACCAACATAGTACAAATACAAAGAAAATACATCTCAACTACGGGCACAGCCATCTTTGTTTCGGAGCTGCTCACTCTACTCTGTATACTATCCAGAGACCCGAGTTGGAGCTCAAAATTTCCAACCTAATGGGGGCGTGTCTCGGGAATACACGAGACAACTGCGAGATTTACGATTTTCAGACTCGGAAAGTTTAATTGGAATGCAGCATAATAATCAAACATCATCAAGGTTTTCCCTTCAGAGAAGTACCAGGCAGGGATGTCCACTTTCTCCCTCCCTGTTTGCTTTTTTTTTTTTAACCATTAGCAGCAGCAGTCAGACAAACTAATAATATTAAAGGTATATAATGCAACAAAATAGAACATAAAATTAGTCTGTATGCAGATGATATTACTCTTTCTACAGCATTCACAAACCTCTCTCTCTCTCTCTCTCAGGTAATAGAGTTGATAAAATCTTTTTTAAGAGTTTCAGATTACTCCATAGATTGGTTAAAATCTACAGTCCTTCCAATCAATTGTTCTTTCCAGAGTCCCATTGCTGTGCAACTCCAGCCAGGAAATATTACATATTTAGGTACCCATATGTCACCAAGACTGGCAGTTTTATCAAAGCTAAACTACATCCCACTTTGAAAAATAGTGAAAGATGATCTGGCTTGAAGGAAATCCTTACCCATATAACGTCTTGGAACAGTAGCTACAATAAAAATGATGGTGTTGCCTAGAATCAATTATTTATTTTGAGTGATCCCAAACCAACCATCACCTGATTGGTTTAGATCTTTGGACTCCTCTATTTCTAAATTTCTTTTGAAAGATAAACCCCACGTATCAGCTTAAAACACTGCAGAAGCCCAAAGATGAAGGGGCTTCTGCAGTGTTCTACCCAACTTTTCTCATTATTTCTTAGCCAACTGGCTCCAATACATATCATCCATCCATCTTCTTAACCGCTTATCCAATTCAGGGTCACGGGGCAGCTGGAGCCTATCCCAGCAATTATCCGGCGTTAGGCAGGGTACACCCTGAACAGGACGCCAGTCTGTTGCAGGGCCAACACAGAGAGACAGACAGCCATTCACACTCACATTCATTCCTACGGACAATTTAGAATGATCAATTCACCTATCATGCATGTTTTTGGACTGTGGGAGGAAGCCGGAGTACCCGGAGAGAACCCACGCATGCACGGGGAGAACATGCAAACTCCATGCAGAAAGACCCTGGACCGGGATACGAACCCACGACCTTCTTGCTGCAAGGCAACAGCGCTAACCACTGCGCCACCGTGCAGCCCCAATACATATCAAGATTGTTAAAAAACACAGCGAACTAAATTGATTATAAAATATAAATTTAGTCTCAATAGCCTACAGTTGAATTACAAATTCCAGTTAAAGGTTTAGACTTTCTAAATCTCAACCCCAGTTTGCTACTAGCAGTTTGCTACTCAGAATTGGTGTCTGAGTAACAAGTACAAGCCCAACAGATTTACTTTCCCAAGCAGAGCATTACAGCTTTGCTATAGTACTCCACTGGATATATATGTATGAAAAACCTGTATTAGTGATTACTGTGGGTTTAATTTCCTGAAGTTATGGACCCGAAATTGAGATAAAAAGGAAGAAAGAAAAATGATGAAGAAGAGAAACAGGCCAGGTAGAAGGGTGAACTGACGATACAAGATAGGGAGGTAAACAACGAACACAAGAAAACACCCCAGTCCTCCACCTCTGTTGGATGGCAGAGAAGTTGGAGAAAACAAACGAAAACAACCAATAGAACAGAACAACTTGAACAAAACAGATCTATATGAAATAAGAACTACACATTCACTACACACAAAAATGGATTAATGAACACCACACTAATGCTTCTGGTAAGCTCCTGGTACCAACTATCTATTGACGATAACCTCAGCTCAAGATTATGTCCGTACTAGTACGGGACAGGGTAAAGTACCAGACCATTAGGTACGCCCTGCACGGACAATCCGTCCTCCTGTACCACGGGACTTCGGTACTGCCATGGATTTTGTGCTGGTAATTAGTTACCGTCGGCCCGACGTTACCAAACTGCGCCGCGCTCCCAGACACAGGTGCAACAACCAGCTCGCTGTTCCCCGCTCCAGCAGCTGGTTGGCATAGAGACACGACCTCTTCTCAACAATGCACACATCACGGAGCACCGTGAGGAGCAAAAAAATGTACACGGGTCGGTTGCGCTTTTTTCGGAAATCAGCCCTGGTGTGAGGCGCTGCTCAAATTTCTCCCGACTTGAGCGCTTTTTGCCCAGATGGGCTCCAGCATTCAGGGCGCCATCTCCTCTTTGCGGTGCGCGAAGCAAAGAGGAGATGTGCTGCGTTCCATTCATTGATGCACACACAAATGCCCATTGAGCAGCGGGCACACGAAGAATATCTATCAGCCACCTGTGTCAGTGTGGTCAGATGCGCTCTCGTTTAAAGAACCGGTAAAATACAGAATACATTTTGTTACTGCAGCCCTGTGTGTGAACCATAATCCCAGAGAGACGTAGGCTACAGCTCGTTTATGTTGTATTCTCATGGCTTTAAATTAACCGTCACATTCTGTTTTTGTTCCGTAAAAAATTAAATATATGTTTTGGGATTAAATAAGCAGTCTCTTTCTGCACAAAACATGTACCGAACTGTACCGTGGCCCAGTTACCGAGGTACAGACCGTACCATGGGCTACCTGTACTGTTGCACCCCTAGTCCGCACACACCAATGTCCCCACACCTATGAGTGTGTGCAAGCACACACACACACACACGCCAGGGAGCCACAGTAAAAGCCGCAGCGGATGTACGCCCTCCCTAGGTCGTGGCCAGCCAGCACCTGGACACCCACATCTACCAGCTCCCGGGCCCAGATCCCACCCCACGCAGAGCACTGAGACCAGGGATCCAGCCAATGGCGAACAACCCCTCCAAATGAACTGACCAGGTAGCGGAGCCCACAGAACCGGGAGGAGGCCTGGGCACCAGACGTGGTCCCCACTGACCCACCGAACGGCACCAACCTACTTGTCAACCCATAAGAGGTGCCCCAGTCAATCCAAGGAGGACATCGGCCTGAAACACCAGCTGCTTGACACACCGGCCCATCCAGGACCAGCCAGGCATGTACCAGCTTTTGTGTTTAGGCTTTTGTTCTAGGATTATCTTGTCTGATATTAAAACTTGCATAATGATCTGGAACATGTATTGTATTTTTAAAGGGGACATATTATGAAAAAAATCACTTGTCCTGAAATTTAGGGTGTTACTGTGTGTCTCAGGTGCATATACACATATACAAAGTTGAAAAAAAAAACCATTCATGATGTTTTGAGTGAGATAGGGGTTTCTGAATTCATCCTGCCTTCAGTCTCTGCGTGAGCCCTTGAAAATCTGCACCGCTTTCTACGTCAAAATCCAAAACATCGGAATATTTATACCCCCTCAGAGCACTGTCTCCACCCAACAGGACCAGCAGTAAACAGCAGTTGCCGATTGGCAAGCACTGGTTCAGATTAGGAAACACCATGTTGAAGCACCACACAAAATGCTCAGTTTTTGGCTGGTCAAAAGGGATCAAAACACTTCATCAGGTCCCAGTCAAAGACGACAGAAGAGCGACATGGGTTGAACTTATTTTTAATGGTAAGATGCTGGCGGTAAAGGCGGGGAAGACTGAGGACGTGCAGCCAAACAGAGCCATTGAAACTCGGGGGAGGAGACAGGAGATGTACTGCTAAAAGAAGCTACTCAAACTCTGTCTTGCTGAATTCTCTGAGTCTGAGGTTCTTCAGGACACTCTGTTCTATGGGAGCAGATTCTGGTTCAAACATGTATGGTTAAACTCCCTTTTTTTTGTATAGTTGAAGTACTGCAGCTATGACAAGAACTTTCAAACGTAGTGGTAATAGTCAATGAGGGGGGTGTGAGCAAAGATTCTTAAAGCTTTGGGCGAGGCCAAGTTAACAGCAGCTCCTGTAATATGTAATGAGTAGCAGAAACAGCACAATCTGAGACCATGTCCACACGTAACAATTTTTTTTTACTATGAAGATTTTCCTCTGCTCCTTGAAAAAAAAAATCTTCATCCACACGTAACCGGATAAATGCGTTTTTCAGAACATTCATAGATGTGCCAAACCAGTAGGGGGCAGTAGTTCTCCAAAATCCTATCCGCTCAGAGTAACTTTCTATCCTCCATCTTCGGCACGCAGCCGTCATGCAGCTTATAAAAGCAAACAAACAAACACGCTTTAACAATAGATGATGCCAACACAGCTCTGAGGGCATTAATGCAGTTTTTGAGATTAAACACAGGACGCACAAGTGATGTTCAAGCATTTTTTGTCGTGTGCAGTGACGTTACGAAGTTACGGCTCTTAAAACTCCGTTTTCAACCATCCACACGCTGATACTGAAAGCAGAGAAAACTCAAATCTCCACTTGGGCCGGAGTTTTTAAAAAGATTCATTTTTGGTGCCAAAAATCTCCGGTTACGTGTGGTTGACAGGCCAAACCGTAGAAAAATATCTCTGTTTTGTGAGATACCCGGCTACGTGTCGACAGGGCCTGAAAGGTGCTTAAACAGAGGGTAATAGAGGTTGGTAACAATTGTTTCCTACAAGCTATTCCCAGCAAACAACTTCAGAAACATGTTTTCTGTAATTCATAGATCCATTTTAAAAAGTCATATGTCCCCTTTATAACAACAAAAAATAAAACAGAACAAATCTGTGATGGAGTAAATGCTTTTATAGAGTGCAATAAATTCTGTCCGTAAATAAGACTGCTTTAAATAACTATGATCATTAAGATTTATGAATTTGGATGAAAAGTTTCATAAAATGCTTCAGACTAATGTTTTTTTGTTCCCGACTTTTTTTTAAACTATAATCTTCCCATTGAGATACAAAAGACAACTGCTGCTCTCCAGTGGTCTGTATTTGAAACTGAACATAATTTACGATCAAAAGCAAGGTTTTCTAATTTAATTCCCGTGTTCAGCAAAACCATAACAAAAAAGAATAATTAATGTGAATCATTAAAAGAAGTCTTATTAACAAGGAAGAAGCACATGGAGGGGGGAGTAAGTATGAAGAAGAAAAACAAAACAAAACAAAAAAAACAGAAGAGATGTACAGACAGACTGTCTTTGTTCTGCTATACAAAAGAACAGACAAAAAGCCATGGACATCTGATCACCATAGCCTTCACCCAGTGAAAAAGGGTGAAAAGGATTCAAGAGAGAGCCAGACAGGATCATGCAGTACATTTTAGTTGTATGTGTGTGTCCAAATAAATGTGTGCGTGCCTTTAGCGTGGAGAAGGAGTCAAAGCCAGGGAACAGGTCCCCATTGTGCAACAGGGAGTAATGAAGGAGGTAATGAGGGTTTGAGTTTCCAGAGCTGCCTATTATAAGTTCACCATACTTGGGCCCAAGAGAGCCAGGGGGGCAAAAGAGCAGAGAGGGGTGGTGGGCATCATGAAGATAGGGTAGCTTGATCTAGATAACAATGTACAACCATCTGTCTAAAACATCACAGAGAGTAAGGTGAAAAGTGAATTCAATAACTGTACAAGGGTATTGTTTATCAAATTAAACTGTTATCTTGATTTGAAATAGACTTGTCTTGCAGCTGTTAAATGTTTCATTGGCAGGCTACTTAAGTTGCTGTAATTTCTAGAGTAATGTTTGGCCACCTGGGGGCAGCAAATAACACAGGAGCCAAATCTCTGGCATGTGAAAGTCTCAATATTAAAGGCATCAAAACTATGAATGAACACATGGTGTAAGCAATTACTGTATTTACTTAAACAATGAGGGTGAAATAACTGAATACATGTGTTATATTTTAGATTCCTCAAAATAGCCACCCTTTGCTCTGATTACTGCTTTGCATTCTCTTAGTACTTCTCGGACCTTTTTGCCTTCACTCTGCGGTTCAGCTCATCCCAAATCATTTTGATCGGGTTCAGGTCCAGTGACTTTGAGGCCAGGTTATTTCACACTTTTTTAGTAAAAGTACTACATAATTTGATACGTGTTCATTCATAGTGTTGATGAGTTGATCAGTTGATCACTGAGAATCTACAGAAAATGCAGTGAATGATAAGGTGTGTCGAAACTTTTGGTCTGTACAGTTGCTTTGATTAACTTTTGATTAGTGATCAACATTGGTAGTCATTATTTTAGACTGAACTTTTTGCCAGCTAAATAACTATTTATTACTGCTTTATTTTTAATTAAAGTTCAGCAACAAAATCATAATCATTTTCTGGTACTACATCATTATATGAATTCAACTTAGAAATATCTAAATTTACTTATGTCCATACCTCAAGAAAATCGAATTGACTATACCTAAACAGAGCTACTCAGAATATATTTTTTTAATCATATGTGCACTGACAGCTCATTGTGGGCATTGGGATGATAAGACTGAGCTGATACATCCTGCCATAATCTAACCATCAAGTACCTTACTCATAATGCAAACAGAAACATTTGGCTCACACAGAAGACTGTAAAGCAACAGTGGAAAAGACCTTCATTAATGGCTAGGTGAAGATAGATTTATTGCAACACATGTGTACTCATTACCTGTAAACACAATCCAAATTTGAGAGCTGTCATCAATTGCACACATATTTGTGGGCTTTAGGAAGTTGGCTTTACAGCAGGGAAAACACAAGATGCTTAAAATGTTTTTTTTTTTTTATCAATAATGCTCAGTATAGTCCTAAGAACTTTCCATTTTATGATCAGGTTTAATGTAATTCCCTCCAGTATCCTTCTTTAGTGCTAAAGCTATGTAAGATTTTCCTTCCAGTAAAAATAACCTGGGATTTATTTGTGTGTGTAGCTGTTAAACCTTCGAACATCACCTTGTCATTACCTCGCATAGAAGTCTCATTCTGTAAACTCAAAAGAGACATGGGGATTTGGTCAGGACCGGCTACCAAAAGGAATGTAAGCATTTGGGAAATGTGAGAACTTGTCCGCAACTTTGCACCATTATGGTCTGAACTCATGTGGATGTGTTTATACGTGGTCTGAAAGCTCAAATTGTGCTCCACTTGTTTGAAGAAATGATTCAGGTGCCCTAGAACATGAACGTTTTCGTTAGCTCACCTTACCCAAAGAGAAAGATTAGGATGGATGAAACTGAAAAAGTTGTGTAAATGAGTCCACAGAAAAAGAAAGAGCAACAGCTTTAGGTCATTTGGCAACTTGCCATCACATGGAAAACTATGTGAGTCTGCAAATCATTACATGGTGAATAACATAAACTTATTCAAGTCATTACATTCAGAAACCCGTCTATCAAATCCCAACACAATCACATTAAGTCTCATTTTGGATTTGGAAAACTATCATTTTGTATATTACACTCTGAGGGGTAAGTCAACCTATTTCCTGTGCAGTCTGGAAAAAAATTGTTTATTGCAACTTTTAAAGGGTTCAGAGCAGAAAAATACATACCTTAACTAAGGGAACAAAATTATGCCACTGTAAAAAAAAAATAACGGAAACAACCCCAACATAAACAAAGGAAAGTAAACAATCCTAGAATTATAAGAAACTGGAGCAAATAAGCAAATTCCTGGGTCAAGCAATAGAATTAATAACAACTGAATGTCAGAGCCTCATCAGCCGCAACCCTTATCAATTAACAGCTCATCCCCCATTAGTATGATCACCATATAAAAAATTACTTGACGTACTTCTTCTTCATTCTGATATCTGGTTCTCCAGGCCCAAAACTCTGCCCTCAAATGTCCAGGTGTCTTCCCAATTTTCTGACAGTCGGTCCTGTGTCCAGTTCCTCCCCATTTCTCTGTTTCGCAAGGTCCTGGAGGTGAGTGCATCTTTCAATAAAACTATTAAAACTACTCCTGTTGTCCCAGTTATTCATGAGAGGATGTTAGAACCAACTATTTACTCCTCAGCAGAACTAAAGGCCCTTTGTGCTGAGGTTGTCTCTCTGGGCCATATAGTCGATCACCTCCACTCCAAGGTGGAATTCATCATGGAGGCCCATGTCATGACTACGTTTATGGTCATTAGGAACCTTGATTCTGCCTGCCTGATAAATTAAATGGTATGGATGTAAATTATGGTGCATTCACAATGCACAGTTGGTCTGCGTCAGGCAACGCATTCAATGGATGAAGTTTGAGGTATGTACTTTTTGCCTTCCATAGCCTGCTTCTGAGGAAAAAAACAACGCATGGGCGGGGATTGTTTATGTTGTATTCTCATGGCTCTGTTGCTGCACGTTATAAACTATGGTGGATTGTAACTAGAAAGTGGCTTGGCTTTATTAGCTAGATAAAGCTAAACATCGTTGACATCGGGTGCATCAGCGCCCATTCTTCAGATGTATTCTGAGTTTGGGGAGTTAAACCATTTGCTCCAGCTGCTGCTTATGGATGAGGTTCGCTTTCAGTGCTACTTCCGTCTGTCCCGTGCCTAATTTTACGACCTCCTGGGCCGCATCGGAGCTCAAATCTCCTGCCAGGACACCAACTACATGCGCTCTGTTCCTTCTTAGGAGCGCCTATCAATCTTTCTTCGGTAATTTTTATTTCTAATTTTTGAAATCTGAATTTGTTGAAAATGTTTTCACTGGTCCCGCGCTTCATTCAAGATATGTTTATAGTGACATAACTACAGTGAGACGCTCTGATTGGTTGCCGTACTGCGATGGGTCAGTATAAAGTTAAACTAGCTGAACTTCTGCGTTGCTGCGTTGCCGTATGTAATGCAAGTGAAGTTGACGGAACCAACGTACACAACGCACCGCAGAGACTTTGACGGACCTGTGGCGTACTCTACCATAGACTTTACATGTAATATTGCTGCAACTGACGCACGGGGTTGGACTGAATGGACCATTAGACAATCTCCTAGCAGCTCTCAACCTGGTGTTTGGGTGTCAGCCAAATACTTTGGAACCTCCCGGGTGACTCTTCTAATGTCACTCCTCACCGGAAAGGCACAAGAGTGGGCGGCTGCAATCTACAACCCAACGCTTGGCCATCTGTTACAGCTAAGCTTGCTTTGGCACAGAACTTTACAACACCTTTGTTCCACTTTCAAGTGACATTGACAACAACAAGGCTCCATCCATCATTTCTCCGCAGACTCATACTTCATCTTTGCAGCGTGGATTCCCTGTTGACCACATTGTTCCTAGAAGGACTGAGTGATTACATCTGTGATGAGATGGTGGGTAAGAAGTTTCCTAAAACCTTTGGTGACACTATCCAGCTATCCCTGAACATTAACCGCCATGTCCTGAGCTGAGCTCTACTCCTTGCGCCTTTCAGCCACGTCAGACTCCTCTTCCTGATTCATTTGAGCACCTGTCTACTGCCCCCTTCAGGGACTCTACGTCCTCTGAGAAGCCTATGCAACTTGGACATCTGCAAGACGAGTGCTGGAGACAGAACATGCCTGTCTCCAGCACTCCAGCACAGTGAATAAAATTGACATCCTTCAGATTCTTCCATCACCAATCTAAAAACAACAGTCAAATACATAAAATGTTAATTTAGCGCAACCCCTACTCTGCACCTACTGTGGTTCTAAAGATCCCCACCACTGTATGATGATTCTTGGGGGAGCTTCGTTTGGTTTTAATCATCCCAACCCTTTCACACTACCACTCCAATCAATTGTATTTCGCCTCCCAAGCGCTACTTGACACCGGGGCAGCTGACAATATATTTCATCTAGACTGGTCACCAAACTACACATTCCTTTAGAACTGCTTGAAGTATCTGTTACATCAGTGGATGGTTGTCCTCTTCAAACATCCCCCATCTGTCACCATACTACAAAGATCTGGATAAGAGTTTGAGATCATGCCTAGACCATCTGCTTCATGGTTATAGCCTACAGGACCACTCTGCTCATTTTGGGGCTCTGATTGTTCCAACCACATGATCCACACATCTCCTGTTCAGCCCATCAAATTATTTAATGGGGGCTGGACTGCTCAGGGAAATGTTTCTACCTAGATTGGAGACTCACACAGAGATTCTCCAGCTTTCCCTACAGAGATCTGGCACAGGTCTTTGGTGAAAAAAAGGCTACCGTCCTCCCTCCGCATTGGGATTGCAACATGGTGATCAGCCTCCTGCCAAGCATAACATCCCCCTATGGCTATCTCTACTCGCTATCCACCACTGAGAGCATGCAAATGGATGAATAAGTCCCAGAGGCTCTGAACCAAGGCTTCATAAGCCCTTCCTCCTCCTCTGCCACCGCCAGATCCTTATTTGAGAAGAAAAACGAGGAAACCCTTAGACCCTGCATCAACTATCGAAGCTTCAATCAAATCACCGTTAAAGACCACCACCCTCTACCTCTCCTCAACACCAAATTGGATTCGGTCTCCCAGGCCTCCATCTTCACACAACTAGACATGAGGAATGCCTACAATTTGGATAAAAGAGGAGAATGATTGGAAGACATACTAAGCAACCCCAGTGGCCAACTGGGAGTATATTGTGATGCCATTTGGTCTCTGCAACATTCAGGCAGCCTTGAATAAGGTGCTTGTGACATGCTGGGGTGTTGGGCTCTTGTCTACCTGACATTTTTATTTATTCCAGGTCTGAGATTGACCGCATCCGAGCCATCCTTCAGATGTTCCTCCACCACTGCCTTTTTTGTAAACTAGAAAGTTGCTCCTTCCACCAGCCCTCAACCATATTCCTCAGGTATGTCATATCCACCCAAGGAAATGCCATGGATCTACTTATGGTCTCCGTCGTCTCTGAATGGCCCAAACCCTCCACCCTGAGACAACTCCAATCCTTTGTAGGCTTCACCAGCTTCTATCAATAGTCAGACTTCAGTAAGATTATGGCTTATCTCGCCGACCTCACTAGACCAGCCAACCAGCCCCTCACATTCACTCTATCCCCTGTGGTGGAAGGTGTGCCATGGGATCTTATCAGGTTTTCTTCTGCTCCTATTCTGCGCTATCCTGATACAACCAAACCCTTCACTGTTGAAATTAATGCCTCAGAGGTGGGTGCCACCATTTTTTTTAATCCTATACCAGCTCAGATCATAAGTTTCACCCCTTCTGCTTCTTTGCCTGAAGCGGACCCCACTCACTAGTGCTACATGGTTGGAGACAGAGAACTTCTGGCTGTAAAATGGACTTTGGACGAATGGCAACAATTCCTCATCAGCAGCCAAGACTCCTCTCTTATCAGGACTAAAGACCAAAACCACTTCATCAACAAAATCCACATCAAACAGCAAAACAGCTCAATACCCATCAGGCCTGCTGGGCTCTATTCTTTGAGCATTTCAATTTCCCCTCTTTTACAGACCAGGATCCAAGGGCAAAAAGGCACATGCTCTCTCCCACCAACACACCCCTACCGAAAACTCCCTCAGAACCTAGCACCATCATTGCTCCCCATCAGATCCTGGCAGCTGTCTCCACGTTTCTCCGTAACTGAGTCACATTAAAATTTAACTCACTACGAATATTTTAAAACGTTTTTTTTGTTTTTTTTTAAGTAAGAAAACTATTTAAATTTGAAATCAGCAAACTTAAAGGATTCATAAAAAATACTTTCACATGAATTAAGATTTTTTGACAAGACTGTTTTGAGATTAACATACCACAATCATACATTTTATTGTCTATTTTAATGTCCTTTTAATGTTGCTTCTGAGTTTATCAGCACATCGGGATATGATAGGGGGGGAGGGGGTTTAAATGTGTTGATGCTTAAAGTTGTTTTTTTTTTTGGGGGGGGGGTATATATATGTGGGCAAATTTTTATTCTGTCAAGCACATTTAACTGTACTTGTTTGTGCGAAAATTGCTTTACTGATTGATATATTAACATTTTAGTGTGACACAACAAAACTTGTCTTTCAGTGCACTGATTTGGGCTTTTGAGATTCTCTGAACACTGTCAAGTACATTGTACTTTTTGGTTCCAAAATGCAATTTGAGGACCAAAGGAGAACGAGCATTGGTGGCTGTGTTACCTACCCTTTGAAACACCTTGCATTTACAGTTATGTTTTATGGTTTCTGAGGAGCTTTTTAGGAGAGACTCACTTGTTTAAACAGGCTTCTCCTCAATAACTTTGTTCTGTTTACTGTACTTAGATTTATTTTTATACAGTCCTTTGTGATATATATCTTGAAAAATGCATGTCTACAAAGATTTCACCAGTGTTATTTTGGCAGTTATTTACATTCCACCTTCAGCCGTAGCCGACAACGCATGTGATGTCATCAGTTGTGTTGTCGCTAAACTACAGACGCAGGATCCCAATGCATTTGTGGCAATATCTGGTGATATCTGGTCTATACTTTCAGGATTTCAACAGTTTGACAGCTGCTCCACAAATGAAATCAAGATATTGGATTTGTTTTATGCAAATGTAAAATATGATTTTCTGTCCAAACCAAGACCTCCTCTGGGACAATCAGATCACAATCTTGTCTTTCTCTGCTTAGAATCTAAACCTCTTGTTCAGAGGCAACCCCCGACAAAGAGAACTGTTAGAAAATGGCCACATGAAGCTGAAGAAATTATGCAGGCTTGTTTTGATTCCACAAACTGGACAACTCTTTCCACGACACATGGAGAGGACATTAGTGCCATGACTGAGTGTGTGACTGATTAAATAAATTTCTTTGTGGACAACATCATCCCCTATAGAACAGTGAGATGCTTCCCTATTAACAAACCGTAGCTCACCAGTGTGCTGAAGGAACTGCTGAACAATAAAAAAAGATCATTCAGGGAGGGAGATGGGTAGTTATTAAAGAGTATACAGACACAACCAAAAGTTAAGATCAGAGACAGCAAGGAGGCTTACAGGAAGAAGCTGGAGCGCAAACTACAGAGGAACAATATCAGATACACCTGGTCTGGAATTAAAAAGATCACAGGCTTTAAGCACAGGAAGGACTGGATAGATGGAAGTCTGGACAGATACAATGAACTGAACACATTCTTCAATAGGTGCAGTTCAGGAACAAGCTCAGCATCCTTCTCTCCTGTCCCCAGCCAAAGAGACATCCCACTCTCCTTCGACCCACACCTGTCCTGTGAAACCTCAGATGTTTTATCTTCCACCTCAGTCATGAACTCGTCTACTTCCACAACTTTTGCCTTCAACCAAGTCAGGAAATGCTGCATGTTTGTCTCTAAAGGAGCCGTTCTGTGGGATTCAGCAGCACCTTTTCAACCTTAACCTGACCCAGGGGAAGCTTCCAGTGCTCTGGAAGACATCCTAACTTGTTCCAGTACCAAAGAAAACTCATCGATAAGTCATCAATGTTTAACCAAAATCGCAATATCAAAAATCTTGATGTTTGCTAATTGTGTGGTCTGTTTTAATCATTATGCGAACTGACCAATCCAGTTGAAGCGCTGCCTTGTTGTCAAGCTAATTGGCACATCAGGCTTTGGAAAAAAAATGTGATAGTTAAAACTACCATGCCGGTAGTTAAAGTGAAAGTGCAGTGTCAAGACCGTACAGCTGATGAAGAATTTTGAAGGCAAATGGACTACAGTGAAGATAATAAGAATGACGAAATTGTTAACAATGAACACAGAAGAGAACACGGTAATGTCATTGTGGAGAGAAGTGCATTGAGAGCTCAGTAGTTTGGAAATAGATTGGATATTTCAGACAGGGAAAAAAGCCACACTCAACCGATCTTTAAAATCTGTTGACGCACCGTTCCAACAAAGCGAGGTAACACAACCAATCTTTTTCATCTTCATCCTTCTGAGGACAAAGAGACACTGTGAGGGTGTTTGTGGGTGGGTTTGTGTGACCTTCTCTCCATCCAGGTGCAGCTTGCTGCCCTCGTTTTCCTCAGGTGGTTTCGCTCAGCCTGATTGCAGTGGAGCATTTAAAAGGGGAGTGCCAACCTGGAGCAGACGCCAGATGGTTACACCATATCGCTTGGTAACAAGCTGGTTCCTAGGCTGTCCTCTGCGTACCTTCAAAGGGAAATTCTTACCTCTTTGCCTTTCCTTCCTAGGAAGAACCTCCCCACCTGGATCCGCTGCCCAGGCTTCTGCAGTCTCGGCGTCTGCTCCTCCCCAGCCTCCTTCGTCCTCCTCCATGGGGTCCTTTGGCTGAGTCAAATCTCCATCTGCCTGTTCACCCTCATCCTGCCTCCGGAGATAAGTGAGTCCAGGAGTCAGTTGGCCACACGGCAAACCCACTTCCCTCCTGGGCAGATCTGCGGCGGTACCCAATGGCTATTCCTGGCTCCCAGTGTCTGGCTTAGAGGTTGTTCCCCGAGTCCAGCGTGTTCAGGTTCCCTGTGTCATCTGGTGTCTTGCAAAGAGAACAAATAAATCATTAACACAGTCCTCCTTGGTTTGCTGAGTCGTTCGTGTGTCCGCACTAGAGTCCAACAGCGAAATCATGACAGACAAACAGTTTTGAAATGATTTGATGTTGTTAGCAATAGTAGCAGGATGCACACTCTGTATGTGACATTAATGTTGAAGGTTTTATTTAAGTAGTTTTATTATTATTGTTTTGATTAAAAAAAATATATATCCAAAATTGAGATGGGCCCTCTTGGACAGTTGCAGAAGTCGCTCAACTACCATGGCCATCCCAGTGATGGATACCCGACTGGGGATCAGGGAAGATGGACCAGGCCCTCCTGGAGAGGATGTAAGAGTGGCCCTATGATGCCGATGACAGTGCTGGAAGACTTTGGTGTGGAGGGAAGGACCACGTCATAACCCCATGGTCCAACGGGAGGACAAAAACCCAGTACCCGTGTAAGGTGAGTCGAAAGCCATGAATGAGTTCTTTGCTGCCTGCATTTCACACCACTGAAACAAGGTCATCATCTTTGGCTCCTCCAGTCTTCAGGTCTCTGCTGGGTCCAGGTGGCTGGTTCATTCTGTCAGGTTTTGAGTAAAGGACCCAGGCGCAGGGACATTTAGATTAGTATTTATTCATCTTACTCATTTCTCAGGCTTTTTACATTTTAAGATGGCAGCTATGTGGCTTGCCGCACAGGTTGGATGTTGTCCGCACTGCAGGTGACCTCTATAACTTTACTGACAACAATACCACAATAAAAAAATGGTTCTGTAAGGAAATGAAAGATTTAAGGAAGGAGGAGAAAAAAATCTGCATATCTATCAGGTGACACAGAAAGATACTTGTCTGCTAAATACAAAATTAGATCTGTTGTTAGAAAAGCAAAATCAAACTATGCTACCAAATTAAAAGAACAGATCATCATCAGTGACCCACACACCAATTGGAAAAAAAATTATAAAACATGACAAACTACAAAAAGACAGTTGCCCCATACTGGATGAGGAGAAACAACTTCCAGAATCACCAAACATTTTCTATGGTAGGTTTGAGTAGGTACCGGCCACCACCACCTCCTTCAGATCCTCTCTCCCTGTCATGAATCTCAGCATCCTGCCCCATTCACTCCTTCTCCTCATCATCACCTGTGTCTCATATCAATTACACCTGATCATCCTTACCTCCTACGGTTATTACCCATCAATTCCCCTCACTCAGCGCTGGATCATTGATAGCTTCATATCAACATCTGCAAGGTGTGTTACTCTGCTGTTCTCCTTCCTTTCGTCTGATGTCCTGTCTCTCTGTTCCTGTCCATATCATCATCATTATCATTTGACCTTATGCCCAGCATTGTACAATAAACGTCTGTGCACTTACTCTGCTTCTGCATTTGGGTCCATGCATTGCAGCATACATCCTTACACTCCCCCCAACCTCCATTCACTATTTAAGAGGAGGAAGTTTGGTGAACCTTGAGAGGATCAAATAGAAATAAAGCTGCCAGTCCCGATACCATCAGCCCCTCTGTTTTCCAGTACTGTGGCGAAGAATTGTCTGGAGTTCTTACTTACATATTCAATGCCTCCATCTGTCAAAACGTAGTCCCATCATGTTTCAAACAATCCATTACTATCCCTGTATCCAAGAACATCTCCAGCCTCAATGGTTACAGACCCTTTGCATTGACATGTACGAATATGAAATATTTTGAGCGCATCATACTCAAGCACCTGAAACATTTAACCACCTTCCTTCTGGATCCCTATCAATTTGCTTATACATCTAATAGTTCAATTAATATTCTAAATTTAGGCATTTGCCATACTCTGAAACATTGGGTACTGCAAAGACATACATACGCATACATTTTATGGACTTCATCTCTGCAATTAATAACATAAATACAGCTAGACTGGTTAATATGGTACTAGACATGAACATCTACTAACGCATCTGTCACTGGATACACGGCTTTCTCTGGAACAGACAACAGAGGTTGTCAACAGGATCTCGTCCCCCTGTTCTTTAGCACTGGCACACCACAAGGTTGTGTACTCTCACCCATGCTATTCTTTTTGTACGAAAACCAGCTCACAGCCCATTACAGTTCGCTCAAGTTCTAAAAGTACACGGATGACACAACGATTATAGGATTCATTAACAACCAACAAGAAACCTTGTGCCATGCACAGATCAACAAAACAGTGACCTGGTGCGCAAACCACAACCTTCTGCTTAACACATTAGACAATTCAATTCAATTCAGTTTATTTATATAGCGCCATTTCACAACAGATGTCATCTCAAGGCACTTTACAAAAAGAGTTATTACAATACAATGTTTAGTGTAGAAATTACAGAAGATTGCGTCGTGGAATTCTCAGCAATCCCTCATACTGAGCAAGCATGCAGCGACAGTGGGAAGGAAAAACTCCCTTTTAACAGGAAGAAACCTCCGCAGAACCAGGCTCAGCACAAGCGGTTATCTGCCGCGACCGTCTGTGGCTTGGGGAATACATAACAGAGACACAGAAAGAGCAATAGAACTGATGCACAAGTTTGTTGCAGGACGTGGAGAATTTTTCCGTCACTGCAATGCCATCTTAGTCAGGGTCGTCAAGCAGGGCTAATCCGGAGCACCTACTATAATAGAAAACAGGTTAGTGCTTGAATTGACAGCACATCATGCAGTTGGGGAGAAGTAGGAGAGAAAGTAGGAACAGACCCTAATAATGTCCTCCAACAGCCTAGCCTAAAGCAGCATAGCTACAGACGTGGACAAAATTGTTGGTACCCTTCATTATATCAAAGAAATACTCATAATGGTCACAGAAATAACTTTAATCTGACAAAAGTAATAATAAATAAAAATTATATAAATGTTGACCAATGAAAGTCAGACATTGCTTTTGATCCATGCGTCAACGGAATTATTTAAAAAATGAATGCATGAAACAGGCCTGGACAAAAATGATGGTACCCACAACTTAATATTTGGTTGCACAACCTTTTGAGGCAATCACTGCAATCAAATGATTCCTGTAACTGTCAATGAGACTTCTGCACCTCTCAGCAGGTATTTTGGCCCACTCCTCATGAGCAAACTGTTCTAGTTGTTTCCGGTTTGAAGGGCGCCTTTTCCAGACAGCACGTTTCAGCTCCTTCCAAAGATGCTCAATAGGATTGAGATCAGGGCTCATAGAAGGCCAGTGTTTTCCTCTTAGCCCTTCTTGGGTGTTTTTAGCTGTGTGTTTTGGGTCATTTTCCTGTTGTAAGACCCGTGACCTGCGACTGAGACCATGCTTTCTGACACTGGCCAGCACATTTCTCTCTAGAATCCCCTGATAGTCTTGAGATTTCATTGTACCCTGCACAGATTCAAGACACCCTGTGTCAGATGCAGCAAATCAGCCCCAGAACATAACCGAGCCTCCCCCATGTTTCACAGTAGGGACCGTGTTCTTTTCTAGATATGCTTCATTTTTCCGTCTTGAACATAGAGCTGATGTGCCTTGGCAAAAAGTAAATTTTTGTCTCATCTGTCCACAGGACATTCTCCCAGAAGCTTTGTGGCTCGTCAGCATGTAGTTTGGCATACTCCAGTCTGTTTTTTTATTTATGATTTGTCCTCTGGCTCAAACAGCGAAGGATGTTCCGATCTGACACTGATGTTCCTTGAGCATAAAGTTCAGCTTGGATCTATTTTGAAGTCTTTCTAGGCTCTTTTGTTACCATTTGGATTATCCGTCTCTTTGATCTGTCATCAATTTTCCTCCTGCAGCCACGTCCAGGGAGGTTGGCTACAGTCCCATGGATCGTACATTACTGAATGACATGTGCAGCTGTAGTCACAGAAACATCTAGCTGCTTGGAGATGGTCTTATAGCCTTTACAGTTAACATGCTTGTCTATGATTTTCTTTCTCATCTCCTGAGACAACTCTTTCCTTTGCTTCCTCTGGTTTATATTGAGTGTGGTACACACCACGTCACCAAACAACACAGTGACTACCTGGAGTCCTATATATAGGCCCACTGAGTGATTACAGGATTGTAGACACCTAGGATGCTGATTAGTGGACATACCTTGGATTAACATGTCCCTTTGGTCACATTATTTTCATTCTTTTCTGGGGGTACCATCATTTTTGTCCAGGCCTGTTTCATGCATTTATTTTTTAAATAATTCTGTTGAAGCATGGATGAAAAGCAATGTCTGACTTTCATTGGTCAACATTTATATAATTTTTATTTATTATCACTTTTGTCAGATTAAAGTTTTTTCTGTGACCATTATGAGTTTTTCTTTTATTTAATGAAGGGTACCAACAATTTTGTCCACGTCTGTACTAACATTAACCTGTCTCCTAGCTACTAGGAGACCTGGCTACCAACACTCTGTCTGAGTCCTCCTGACCCGTGGACGGTGTAGGGCCGGTAACGGCCCCCGTCATGCCGGGGTCTTCTCGGAGTCGGGTTGTTTGAGAATGCAGCCCAAAGTGGGTGGTAAACTCCATGTAAGGCTAAATACCGGCACGAGACCGATAGTCGACAACTATCTTAAGGAAAAATAGACAGAACTGAGAGGACAGAGTTGAAGAGGGCGAGAAACGTTTAAGAGATAAACGGGTGGGGTCCGCACAGTCTGCCCGGGGGATTCAACCCGGCAGGTAATGGGCGGCCGCACTGTGCGGGAGGATCCCCTTGAGGGACCTCTCTCCGGCGCTGGCTGGCCCCTGTGGGGCGCATTTCTTCCGCGGCGGTAAGCCGCGACCGGCTCCGGATCTTTACCTGGCTTACATTAATCTATCTCTACCTAGCTACTCTACCTCTTCCTATCTCTTCCTAACTTTTGACACTCTGCCTGACTACTAACATTAACCTGTCTCTTCCTATCTACCTGTCTGACCTGACTCTAACTACCTATAAACATATCTCTAACTGTAAGCTTTGTCAAAGAGGAAAGTTTTTAGCCTAGTTTTAAAGATAGACAAATTGTCTGCTTCACGAACCAACCCTGGGAGCCGGTTCCATAGGAGGGGAGCCTGATAGCTGAAAGATCTGCCACCCATTCTACTTTTAGAAATCCTAGGAACTACCAGTAAACCTGCAGTCTGAGAGCGAAGGTCTCTGTTAGGAACATATGGAACAATCAGGTCTCTTATGTATGATGGAGCTAGATTATTAAGGGCTTTATATGTCAGAAGGAGGATCTTGAATTCTATTCTAGATTTTACTGGGAGCCAGTGAAGAGAAGCTAAAACAGGGGAAATGTGATCTCTTCTTTTAATATTCATCAGAATCCTAGCAGCAGCATTTTGAACTAACTGAAGACTTTTAATTGTATTCTGTGGACTACCTGATAATAGACAGTTACAGTAATCCAGCCTTGAAGTAACAAAGGCATGGACTAGTTTTTCAGCATCATTCCTGGACAGGATGGTTCTAATTTTTGCAATATTCCTAAGGTGAAAAAAGGAAATCCTACAGACTTCTTTAATGTGAGTTCTAAATGACATATCTTGGTCAAAAATGACACCGAGGTTTTTTGCTTTATTACTGGAGGCTAATTTAATGCCGTCCTGGTGAAGGGGCTGACTAAGTAGTTTCTTTTTCAGAGCTTCTGGTCCAAAGACGACAACTTCTGTTTTATCAGAATTTAGAAGCAAGAAGTTTAGAGTCATCCAAGTTTTTATGTCTTTATGACAAAACAGCACATCGTTGACTTCAGACGCTAGCTATCCTCCACATCCCAAGTATTCATCAATAATGAACCCATTTCCATCACTGATTCATTCAAGCTCCTCGGAACCCATATCAGCAACAATCTCAAATGGAAAACAAATGTAGATTTCATCTAGAAAAGCACAGCAAAGACTCGTTCATCTGCAACAACTCATGAAATATGGAGTCAGGTCCCTTCTCCTGCTGCACTTTTTCCTAGCCATTATTGAAAGTATTCTCACCTCCTCAATTCCTGTTTGGTTCAGCAGCTTCAACAAAATATCTCAGAAGAAACTACAGCATATCAACAATAGAGCTTCCAAAATCACTGGTCTACCCTTACCTTCTCTTTAATCACTTCATCGTAACAGGACATTGCACAGGGTGCGAAGGATAATTTCTGACTACTCTCACCTGGCACTTTCTATTTTTCAGCTTCTACCCGCTAGGAGATAATACAGGATAGTTGCATCTAAATCATACTATCTAAAAACTTTTTTTACGTTTTTTTTTTTTTCCGGCTGCAGTTAACCTCCTTAAAGGCAGAGGATACAATTGTGGGAGCGCTCCTCAATAGGGCGTTATTGAAAAATAAAAAGTCCCACCCCTTGCTTCAAACTGTTGTGGCGTTTCCACCAAAGTCACGTTCTCCAGCTTCACCTGGGTAACACCACGCATTAACAGGTAAAAATAAATTAATAAACAAACACCTCAGCTACTGCAGCTGGCGAAATCAATTTATCTGTTGCCGCGACAACTGGATTTAAAGAGACCGCACCCAAACGACTTTTTATCTAGACTCCTCAGAACAGGGGTTGAAGAGTAGCCTGTAGAGCTACAATAATGAGGAATCAGATCTAAGAATTGCAGTTCAAATGTATCTAGAAAATAACAATTTAGATATAAAAAGGAAGAATTAAAGCATGAAATATCCATTTTACATTGAATTACTGAAATACATAAACTTTTCAAAAATATTCAAATTTTTCAAGTTTTGCCTGTATGTGGACATGAATAAGGTATACCATTATGCCCCTGCAAAGCTGTTAATAGTTCCTCCCTGCTCCCCTTATTTTTCAAATGCATCTCACCATAAGGGCTCTGGTTGACAAGGGGCTGCAATATCAAAAGCAAATTTTCTGTTTGATCCCAGGTAAAGTTTCAAAGGGGGGACACTTGATCTGTACCCTGGGTTACAAGGGTGAGGTAAGAAGGTGTAGGCTTGGGAAGAGAGATGGCAGAGAACTTTGCTACTTCTCTCTTCTTTTTCATCTTAGAATGTAATGTCTGTTACCTCACTTGCTGTCTTCCAATTTATATTTATTTTATTTATTGATTTATTATTTATGTATTTATTATTTATAGGTGGCAAAACACTGTGGTGACCTACTGATGGAAAATAGAGCACATCTAGTGGGATTTCCTCTAACTGAAGACAAACCAATGTTGGGTCACACACAGCCATCAGGTGGCACTAATCTGCACTCTAACTCCACATAAGAAACCCCACTCCCGCAGAAAGTGAGGTGGGCAGAGTCTATATAAGCAGCCCCTCGACAGGAAGTTCGGCCTTCGTCAAAGCAGTCTTGGCCGGGCTCACTACGGGGAGACGCTCATATACTACCTTCCTTCGTGGGCAGAGGAAGGCAAGAGGTTCTGGAAGAACTCCCTCCAGGGAGCTCAAAGACTGCCGACACCAGGTGAATCCTAAACACTGCTCAACAAAAACATTGTTTACCCTCAAAGCACGACGGAAGGTTCCCTGAGTTTCAGAGTTCTCAGAAATGGGAGCTGAAAGCCAAATGCGGCGAGGGTCTGTACCAGCCAGACGCAGCAGTCATTTGATGCCACAGAGCCGATAAGAATTGCCATGCTGGAAACTGCCAAACAGGTACTGTTTAGTGAAAGTAAGTTGGAGCTGATGGCTATGTAGCCAGCCAGAGGGAACCAACTGCCAAAGTCAGGAGTTCCCAGTGCTGCTAGCCTGCTAACCAGATTAGCAATCCTTTGTTAGCCTGCTGGGTAACGCATTTTGGAGAATTTCCCTGCCCCCATCGACTTCGGAGACAACTTGGATAACTTTAAACGTTCATAAGGTCTGTTTGGACAGAGGCAAATTAGTTTAGGATTATCAATTTTGAGGATGTGTGTTTTACTGTTGAAAATTCATATGAGTTTTCATCTGTTATCTGTTTGGGTAATTAAGGTCCCTCGGCCTGAAGTTTTGACCAGTGTTAATAGACTTTCGCGACAAAGAGTCGTTTTAAATCCTGCAATTTGAGCTATTCAATCCGACAGGAGTTTCCTTTTTTTAAAATGTGTAATAAATGTATTTGAGCTGCTCCAATCGCCCCACATGTGTTGCAGGGAGCTATGCTAAAGATTAACCAATGTGTTCGGCCCAGGCCACACTCAATGAATATACAATCAGAGGTGTTCAAATAGAGATCGGTTCAAAGAGAATTAAGAACAGAAACTAATCTTATTAGCCATGTTTGAACCCATTTAATGCATAAAAATACTGGAATTAGATCGTTTACTGTCGTGATCAATCCAAATAGAAGTAATTTTTCAAAGGTAAATGGCTTCTTAACCAGATCATTTTTAAACAAACATTTCATAATCTAAATAATGTTTTATTTTTCCTTACATTGTTTTATTGGTTTACACATAAATCAATGGTGCTATTAGTTAAAACTAATTGCAATTAGTAAACTAATTTAGCTTTCATTCCAGTATTTGCAAATGGTCCTTTAAAGTAGTATGTGTGTGTGTATGTATATATATATATATATATATATATATATATATATATATATACACAGTTGGTAAAGTCATTAGACGACATTAGATACATTTGCACAATGATACACTTTTATACTTACCAAATAATCGTGATTAATCCAATTAGTTGGGCAATTTAGTTGTCTGAAAGACATAACCTGGATAACTCTGAATCTGTTGCTTTTAAATTCCAACAACACAGAAATTGTTGCCTTTGGACATAAAGCTCTGAACAAAAATGGCATTCACATCCCACATAAAAACAGGGTTCTAAGATTTCCTTTTTTCAATTCTAAAATATTACTAAAATTAAAAGCATTGTCTAATGGGCTGGGTTATTCTGAGCTATCTCTGTAGTTATGCTGCTATAGGCTTAAACCCATGCTTTACCGACGGCAAATTTGCACTCAGACGCAGACGTATTGACGGAAACATTTTTTGTTTATATTAGTCTGTGTTTTTATCTCTCCTCTCCATTGTTTTTTCAGTATTGCTCGACCAGGACAGCAGAGGGTGCTAACTTTTCATGCCGTCCCTGCCTACTATCACAGCGTTGTTTCATTTTTTTTCTAGGCATTGTGAATGCATTTCTTCCTCAAGGAGAAATGGACGACAGAAAGTAAGTTTTGATTCAGCAGTCAAGCTTTTTACTAGGAATGCAGCTCATAGAATACTCTATAAACAAATGGAAACAAACAGCAGCTTTTTTGTTGTTTTCCTACACCTCCTTGTGTTCAAAATCGCCATAACAACAGATTACATAAATTATCCTTTCAACATAAAGCATTTAGTGACCAAACGCTGCATCAACTACTGATCACAGCGACTATAGAGCCCTGTTCTGGTGAAATGATCTCTTGCTGTCACTGAAACGGACCAATCAGATGCATACTCTATCCGTTGATGGATAGTTAAAAAACTAGGCTTTAGACTGTTGGAGGACAGACTGACTTTTCAACAGTCTACTATTTTTTCTCTCTTACTGCTCTCCAGTTGCATTATTTACTGTTATTTTGACTGTTAAATTTTTTATTTTTTATTTTTATCTCTAATAGAAGCTACACCCAGACTGGCATCGTACTGAGCTGTGATGCCTTGGAGAGGGGGAATCTACTGGAATTATGCCCCTGTAGAACTCTTAAATCTTTAAGATACACATCATCTGTTATGTTATGAAGCTGGAACATATGGTGTATGTTTAACAAGCAAACAGTCAGATGACATCTTTCTACTACAGCGAATGGAGCTATAACCAATAGTAACTTTACAGAATCTCACATCAGAAATTCTTAACTGAATCTTTAACAGCAATCATGTCATAAACACATTTCTGAAATAAGATTGTGGCTGCTCTATATGCTCCGCAAATACATGTGTGCTGGGATAAGTAGACATTCTAAAATGGTCAAAGAAATTATTACAAATGGAATCTGCCTTGCTCTTTCAGCTTTTGAATATACCGACTTTTGAACCATGTTAATTTGGATGGTTCTCCACAATGAATTCTGGATTTATGGACGGTGAAGATAACTCAGTAAACTGAAGGGGAAACCTGATGAGAAATTAACAGGTTTAAAAGATCCTGGCTTAGGTAAGATCAGTGGTGGTCTCCACTCTGCTTTATTGAGTGATTTAATAAAAGAAACAACCTCACATAATAGGCAACAGTAAGCATTTTCCTTGGGTTTAGCGGTATACGTGGTCTTTTACATGCAGACCTACAATCTCCTTTTATAGCACAACTTCCCGAAAGCTTGGATAATTATCACTAATTAAGTAGTGAAAAAGTTCACACAGTGGAAATAAAATGCAGTAAAAATTAACATGTTCTCCCACAAAGCAACTATATCACAACTACTTTAATGAATTACACTGGAACACATCTTTCCACAGTCACAGTATTCCTCTGAGAATTCCTTAAGAGGCCTGGCCCTCTACTTGATCTTAAAATAGCTTGATGAAGAAATAGTTATGAATAAACAGGCAAATTAAATAAAGTCATATGAACCAGCCTAGGATATTATAACGGTATTCTTACAGTCAAGCAGGAAGATTATCATATAGCACCATAAACATTAGTCACATCTGTGTAGTGTGAGGGTAAAAGAAAATCTCATGAGCATTAAACACAGCAGACGTATTTTAGGATTTTACAACATAATCCAGGGTTTCAAATTGCTTATCCATCCAGTTAAAGGTAATGACACACACTGAATGAGGTAGTACTGCTTTACCAAAACACATCCCATAACTTGACATTATGGCTGATGTTAATTTTAATTCTGTCTTATAAGCTTTCACTGTCTCACCTAGTATTCCACCACATTTCCACATATTGGGCCAGTTGAGCAGTGTGTGTGTTCCAAACTCTTATGAAACTCAATACATCAGCTGGTTCATCAAAGACAGCATTTTACACATGCTTTCTATCTCTACATCCAATACCTTTTTTCAACAAACCGTAACATTGTTGACTAAACTTTCTGATGCTGCTAAAATGCATGTGATTTTGATTATCTGTGGAAACAGTCTCCTAGTTTAACCCCACCTCACTCAACTTTGACCCATGTTATGGTTTGCAAATTGAAACCCAACCCTGCAGAATGTCATACAGCGGTACAATACAGCATGGAAGCTGATGCTGTGCTCAGCATATGTGGGCAGGATTGGTTTACTAGGGTCCGATCTTTTATTTAGTATGTACCAAAGTGCTCATTTGTATTTGCGTATGCTACAAACACATGCAACCCCTCTTTGAAGAAACATTGGTAAAAATTGCCAAACAGATTAACACCAATGTGACTAATGAAGTTTTATCATACAGTCACTGAATTCTGTGTTGCATCATTTGGTTGTTTGCTTCAAAAAGTGCAAGCATGATGTGTGTATCCATATGTGAGTCATATTTTATTCAACAGATGTCACTGCCCCTGGTCACACTCCTCTGAATAAAAAGACAAAGAGTGGCAACCTAAAACCATTGGCCTGAACGGGTCTCTTGTAATAACCCTGAAAGCATTAAATATAAACGGGAAACATGGCAATTACCACCTATTAGAATTAGTCTTGCTTAGCTGCACAGTCTGCAATGAGTACATTGCCTTTGTGTCTGCACTGAACATTTCTAAAAAAATGCATTCAAAGTCTGTCATTGAAAATTAATTATAATGTTCCTAGAAGTGTGTTATAGTAAGATTATTCAACTTACAACATTTCTAACAAATTTAAAACTTTCAAATTGGATTACCAAATATTGCAGCAACATGAATAAAAAATAAATTCCAGTTGTCGCCATGCCATATATCTGATAACAGCAACTGTTTAGTCCCTTGCATTGAGATGAGGGAGGTAGTCATCTTGTCACAAGTCCAGAGGATTATCAATACAGTTGTTGGAAAATGTGAGAAAACCCTCTGTTTTCTCTTTGGACAGCAGTGGTGTTGGTCTTAGAACTCTCCAATGGATAAATATATTTCTAAGTCTCTGACATTAATGTTATGAGTCTGGAGGTTTGGTCTCTGTGCTGGTTGTGAATTAACATCAGTTTCACCAGTGATCTACTGGAGGGCGCAGCAAAGGTACCAGTCTCAGCTATGAGCTCCGGTGGATGGAGTACTTTTGTACACCTGGAGCTCATCAGCCGATCATCAGGAGGATAAAAGGAGTTGGAAGAGAGTCACTCATTGCCTGATCAGTCACCTTTGTGGTAACATAGCTAGCCCTCACTGTGGCTTTTGTCTGCCCTTAAACACCTTCCTGTATGAGACTTACTGTTTAATCAGTCAAACGGATTATCAGTCTCCAGCCAAACCTTCCTAGCTACCTTCAGATTCCACATTAGCCACCACACCAGTCTTCCTCCAGCTCACACACTCTCCTTTGTTGCTTCCACTTCATCATCCCTGCAAGCTTGTTATATTTACATGATTCCCCAGTCTGTTTACCTCAACTCATTATCTGCTCATTTCAGTGGTTCAGGTCCCAGTCCCCAGCTGCTTAAAAAAAAACCCAGCCAAACAAAAAACGAAAACTCTTAAAATATTTCTGGTTTCCTGAAAGTTTTATTGCATATGGGTCAAGTATACGTGAAACCATAACATGTTTTTATCAGTTCTTAATAATTTTCTCTTGAACACCCTATCTCACGTCATACAGGTTCAAGTGATTTAAGGTTTAGGTGATTCCTTGATTTTAGAGGCGGCTTGTGAGTAATCAGGCCTTGGTTTGACTTGCAACATGGAACCAAAATTGTGATTAATCACAGTGAAGTTATTATTCAGCAAAGAGGCAGGTATATTTTTACATTTGGCTATGGCTGTTTAAATATATTTTTCTTGAAATAAACAAAATTATTATTTGAAACAAGATTTTATATTTACTCCAGTTATCTTTGCCTGATATTAAAAGCTGTTCAATATGAAACATTTAAGTTTGAGATAAGAGTAACATAAGACATATATCTTCTGGTAAAATCTTGAAAGTGAGGTTATCACAAGGACATCATGGATGCTGCCCTTGAGTTTTTTTCCAGAGCTGTGTAAACACTTTAAGAGCGTTAAGAGTGTCAACAGGAAGATATCCTGACTCAGGCTACGTGGTCTTTCTTTAAACTGTTTGTCATTAAAAGAGGCCACATAATGAATTCTAGAGTGGTAAATATAGCCAGCTCTAACACAAATTGATCTCCAGAGTAAAATATTTATTAGTCTTCAACTTAGACTAAACTCATGTCATTTCATGTTGCTGTACTCATTGAGATTTTGCCTTCTTTCTGTGTTTTTTCTCTTTAGCATCAGAGAGCATGAAGGCCCTGTTGCAGCAATAATGGATGGTGGAAGCTTATGCTAAACATTTTAAGATGTTTTGCAAATTAGATAGTCCTAAAAAAGAAAGATGGGGTGGTGGTGGGAGGTCGGGGACTTTAGGAATCAGGATCTTAGCTTATAGTTTCAGTGTTCATTTAGCAATGCATTAAAATTTGTCACTCAGGCTGCAGAAATTACCTTTCAAAGTAATGATGGTATAAATAAAACTTTTTTGTCTTGAAAGATGATATATATGCTTGTTCTATTTGGTATCGCCTCCCTTTCACCCACTGAGAGCTGAAAAGAACCACTAACTGGTTGAGTGGCACAGAAAATAATCAAATAGGATATGCAAAGATGTATAGGAGCTAAAATTTAAGTCTTCATAAAAATAAACAAATAATAAAAAAACTGTGGCTGCAGAAAGATGAATACCATGTACCACTTTTTAACACATTTTGACTTGGGAACATTTTTGCTTTAAGGCAGTGTTGGCTTTTATATATTATTTACTTTCAATTGGCTGCATTATAACAGCACTGATTCGACTATTGTTATCCTCCTGACACCTATGACAGCATGCATTAGACTGTTTTTAACTGATTAAAATTACAGAAGGGATTTTCCATGGTCGATCTATCCCTCATCACATAGAAGGCCAAATACTGGGAATCTGAGACAGAGTTTTAAACATATTTTAATGACCCTAGACACCTGTGAATATTTCAGAGGAAGAATAAATATTTTTTCTCTGAAGCACTCACAAACAGATAGAAAGGCAGACACACAACCATGTACAGCTCTAGACAGTCAAGATCACATTTGTATGTTTAACAGCGTGGAGCATGTAGAGAGAGTTGGTGAGTTTATTTCCACTATTCTCTCTAGTCTGTGTGATTCATCTCACTAGTGTCCAAGCACAATCATACACATAATCCTTCTTGACAAGCTATTGAGGCAAACCTGGTGACAATTAGTCTGGGCCAGGGGTTAAAATCATAGCTTCTTTAGTGTGGAGAAATTGGCAGTGCACAGATGGAAACTGAATAAAGTTGATAAAGTGTAATGCAGTCACCCTAATTGAGCACAAACACCTTCAAAGAACCCTCTTGAACCCTCTTGTTGAACGCTCTTCTGTGGCTTGCCAAAACCTGAGTTAGAAGTGCTAATGTCTCATGCTAACTTATTATAAATAATGTTGATAAAGATTGCACATTCAGGAATTTGTGAGTAATAGTGGAAATTCCACAAAATGTTTTTTTGTAAAACTGTGTAAGGGAGTAACCACACGTCAAAGATTGTGTTTAGTTTGAGATATTTACAAATTAGGAATCAAGAAATGGTCCAGGGTGTTGTGACACAATAGGTATTCTGCCCTCAGTTGAATGTGTGGCTACTCAACCAATGCAGCGAGCTTAGCATAAGAGAAGGTGGTTCCAGGAATGACAGGAATCAGTGTTTAGTCTTTGTGTCTTTAATGTAGACTGTTTTCCTCTCTTTTTTATTTGTAAGACTACAACATAGTAATGTATAAATGTTGGCATTAACTTATTTTGCAACCACAACTGAAGCTAGCAGCATAACTCGTCTTAGACTTAGGGCTGCACAATTATGACCAAAATAATAATCATGATTATTTTCTATCTATATTGTAATCACAATTATGAATCACGATCATTCATCCAGTCCTGTAAAATATCTATTTTTATTGCACCAATCATAAACATACAATGTTATTTTTTTGTGAAAAATAAAACTTTAGATTAGAATAGATGATTAATAATGCAAAAAACAAACAAAAACAAACTCCAATACTATATATATATATATATATATATATATATATATATATATATATATATATAAATTTAAAAGTACAATGCTAAATATGATAATAACAGAAACAATTACAGCTTATACAGAAAAGGCCTTTGACGTTTCCTGCATCCAAATCCTTAGTATTTACTATATGCTACGTAGCAACTATTACTCGCCCATTAATGTAGTAAATACTGCAAAGTAAACAATCATGCAAAACGCATGCAATCAGACGTACTGCTCAACGATTTTGCATGTCCTTTGACCCGTTTGACTGTTCTGTTGACCCAGATGTTTACGTTACGTTCGCCTGTGGTCCCACTATCCTCTAGCCGTTATTTTGTCTGGTAGGCTATGACTTAACAGCTTCAATGTTTAATCAGTCAAAAAACATTCACAGTAATCAGTAACATTGCTTCACATACATTTATCCGCCGAAAATGCGGCGTAGTCAATGGTTGACAGTTCGTCTGTAGCCATTTTTAGCTAGGTCCTTCTTCTTCTATGATTTCGGGGTGTTCACTGCATTGTGGGATAGCGTAGCATCCACCGGCTGCTTACTGTGGCGGTAGTACACTTTCGGCGACTTTCTGCTTACTAGTCAGATCCATAATGGAGATTTGGATCTACTACATTGCTCAAATACTCCTTTTCACCTGCTACGTAGCAAGCGTAATCCTGCCACTACGAGTGCTGAGTTGCGTAGGTGTGGTTTTTATTTGGGCAGCTTAATTAAGCTTTAGCCATGCGTTTGCCCCCTGGTGGTTGGCAGACTATTGGTGGAGGCCGTGTGTGATAAAGAGGCACGCAGTGAAGCTTGCATTTTGAATGTAAAAATTGTTGACGATCAGGTTTATTTAATTGTGGCCTCTAAAATCGTGATCACGATCAAAATCAGATTATTTGTACAGCACTACTTAGACTGTACACGTACCACAAAAAAGTTTTTCTTGGGTTAAAATAACCTATCAAGTGCCAAAAAGGTAACAACATATATATGGAATAAAGCTCAACAGGAATTACTTACAGATTATAGCAATGTAAACTGGTCTGAAAGATTGGTGAAGCTTGTTCAAACCTCTGGACATTTTCTCACAATGCAAATTATGAACTTTTCCTGTTGCTTACAGCACATCACCACAGAGGGCAGGATGATGCACCCAAAATACTGAAGAAGAACCCACAACACCAAAGGGCAATACTGACCCCTGTTGGAAAAACAAAGAAATGTAGCACCAAACAAAAGCAATATAGCAATATCACACAGGGACAGAATACTCACCGCCTGATATCTGTGGAATGTCATCTATAACTGTAATGTGAAGATGGGTAAAATACTAGCAAATAAAGTATCTCATTTTAAGTACAGTCCTTAAACCACAATAGCAGCCTAACTATAGGCCTTGTGTAGCATCTGAGTTCACCCTTGCATAACATATTTACCTCTATTTTCCTGAAGTCTGTCGTCACTGGGGAAGGTTTTGGTGATGAGTCCAAGTGGCCAATTGTTCAAGTGTCTCTTTAAAAGAACTTCTCCTGTTTGTGGACTTGGTTTGACTTTTTTTTCCATTTGGAGGGGTTCTGAAGTCCTAAGATGTTTTATTTTTTCCATCATCGTGCATTCCACTCTGATGTGAAAGTGCCTCTTTTTGTTTAAGATGCAACCAAGCAGTACTTTGGAGTCTGAGTAGAAGCTAACCTACTTTTCAACTGAAATTTTCTAGCTCCTCCATGACTAACTCGGCCACCTCAACTTCCAGTACTGCTGCGCAGAGTTCAAGTCTGGCTATTGTGATGTCTGATTTAGTGGCGAGCCGTGCTTTGCCAAGAAGGAAGCCCACTTCACTATGTCCTGTTCTGTCTGTAAGTTCAAGTTAAGCAACAGCGCCCACTGCCTGAGTGGAAGCATCACAAAAAATATGGACCTCCGTAGTTACTGCTGTGGAAAGTGGTATTGAGGTGTACATTCTGGGGATTTTAAAGTTGTTTTAGATTATTAAGTGGGTATCTCCAGTGTTCCCACGCTTGTAATTTATCTTTGACTGTTATCTGAAACTTGAACAGGTCTGTGGACAGGTCCCAGTCCAAGCCTTAACTGTGCTAGATGGGTGGGGTAATCTTCCCGAAAATCTGCATATCCGTTGCAAGGTCTTCACTCGGAAAAACACTTGTGATGATTGGACAGTTGGCTGAGATTTTGTGCAGGAGTATGTTACACTTAGCCAGCATCTTCTGATCCCTACAGAAAATGTTAATGACCTCATCTGAGGAGGAGAATGAATTTAGTCCATCATCTACATACAAGTGGTGTTCAATGAAACCTCTTGCATCACTGCCATATTTCTCCCTCCATTGCTGTCCGTTTCAGTCCATAGATAGCCACTGACGGGGAGGGGGAATTCCCAAACATGTGTACTCTCATCCTGAATTCCTGTACTTCTCCATCCAGGTAATGTTTTTTTAACCACAAGAAGCGATGGTTGTCGTGATGGTCCTCTCTGACAACAAAGTTGCGAAACATATGCTCCACATCTGCCATGACTGCATGTGGGTCAGACCTGAAACGCAACATAACTCCTGGAGAAGTGTTGTTGAGATCTGCCCCCCTTAGCAGCACATCATTGAGTGAAACATTGTTATATTGAGCACTCAAATCAAAAACTACCCTAATTTTACCACGCTTTTGAGGGTGGTAAATATCAAAAAACTAGGTGGATACCAGCATTCTTGGTTTAAAGTGAGAGCAGGAGGAGGTTTAGTGAAACTTACTGTTTTTTTCCAAAAACTCAACATTATGCTACCTTAGTTCAGGTTTCCTTTTCAGTGTTTTGCGGATGACTAAGAGCTTGGTCCTTATTATCGAGTAAACGCTGTCTGGTTAAGCGAAATGGGAGTTGAGCAAACCAGTTATTCGCACCATCTTTAGCAAAGTCTCTGTGGATGATCTCCAAGAAAAAGCATCTTCTACTGAGAGAGCCACTTTGTCATCATCTACTGTTTGCTGAAAAATGCGTCTGCCCAATTCAACTTGTGTTTTCTAAAGTGTAGGGCGGATTTCTTTGTGATTGTCTTTGACATAGATTTTGTTTTCACAGGGAGTGAGGAAGGTGGGCCGTTGCTTAGAATGTTTGTCTGAAAAGAGTTCACTGTGGGTTTTTGGGAACCTGAGGCAGATATGAAGTTAATGTGTTAGCTTAAATTGGGAGCAGGACCACACCCGGAATCCACCTGTTTCACAACTGCTTCGCATCTCTAATCACTCAGCAGTTCATATTAACTCATCTATTGCTCCGTGTATTTCTCGATCATTTTTTGGCATAGATACCAGACTTTAGCAGCCATCCTATTCTATCATGGATATTCTTATGATTTTCCATAGATCCATCAGAATATGACGAGGAACTCTACTCTGGCGACCAATCCATGGTTGCTGTGTCGTCACCTCCACCTGTGGTTCTGCAGGTTTCTCACCAAATCCGAATACTATCGGTCCAGCGAGATTTCAGCCAACCGTCCTCTGCAGCAGCAGCTCCTTCGCCTCAGTCTCTCTGGTCGGATCTATCTCCAGAGGCTTCGGTATCTCACGGTCGTCCTCTCAGCCGCTCAGTCTGGCATCCTCCTTCTCCTCCTTCCAGCCTGTCTCTACTTTCGTGTCTTTAGTCTACACTTCGCCTCGAGCCAAGCACTCCCCCTCTTGGGCTGCCCAGCTTGGGCTTCCTCTCCTTATCAAATCTGCCATGCTTCCTCCCTGGGATCTGCAAACTGGATCGGGGCCAATGAAGCTAAATACCATTCTCTGTCCTTGCTCTAAAGACCTGACTCCTGCAGAGCTGGCCATCGCATTTTCCCTATACAGGGATACAATTTGCACTTTGTTCCTCAAACGGCTGCCCGAGCTAGATGACTATTTGTCTATCGTACTCGATATGGCTCTTTGGTTCGGGGGCACAGGGTTTTTTCAATATCTCACTTGATTTTCCTCTCAGGCGGCAGGTCATGTAGCACAATACAACCAGGGGATGTACTGGGGTATTCGGAGCATACCCATATCTTTGCAGCCCAAGCTTCTCTATCATGCGGTCTATGTGGTGCTCCCTCCCACTCAGCTACTGCATGCACCTCGGTAGCTCCTCTCAGGCCTTGGTCCTCTGCGAAACGCAGCCCAGCAGCCCCTTCCATGTAACGTACAATCTACCTTTCCCTTTACTCAGTTCAATGTCTATTTGTCAAATCATTACCTACTCTTACTTAATCCTAAAAATTTGTGTTTCCACTATTCAATTGTATCTTTACGGCATCAATTTCTTTGTTAAACTGGCTACTGGCAACCCCTGTCAAGCTCTAACCCATAGTCACATATCTATGTTGCTAAGATGTCTCAAGACACATAAACCATCTATTGTTAATCACTGCTTTCCGCTCACTTCCAACATCCTTTAACCCTGCCCTGCAAGATGGATTCTCGCACGATTTAGAGTTTTCCAAACTCAGGATAATCCATCTTGGACCTCTCCAATCAGAAACGTCTGACCTCCAACCAATATTTTGCCAGACCAATCGTTTTTCGGCATTGCGCTTTGAGGCCTGAGTTCAGTTAAGAAGATTTATCAACTGCCCAGCTAAGAGAAACAAACATGGCCGTGCCGGCTGGCGCTCGTGTAGAAACGGCTATTGAATTGGTTTTACAGGAATTGGATACTATTTCTTCGTTAAAAAGTGAGTAAAGGGAAGCACGTTTTGAAAATTGAAACAAACATGAGCGCGCCGGTAGCAGCCAGTGCCAGATGCACGCTACCTTTGGAGTCATTGAATCAGCTCAAAATATTCTACCAGATGGCCCTCTGTCTTTCAAACCCTGATGTGACAAGGAAACTTGAGACGTGGAGGCGGCGATAGGAAACTTGAGTCTGGGAGGCCGGCGGCGGAGGTCCTTGAGTCTGGGAGGCTGGCGGGGGAGGACTTTGAGTCTGGGAGGCCGGGGGAAGAGGACCTGATGTGTAATGTATCACATTAGACATTAATGGTAAAATTGAAATAATTTATTTACAATAAAAGTGTAGCAGTCTTGTTTAAATAAACTATTAGAAACAGAGTGGCTGCCATCTACGACTCTTTATAGTTACTGCCAAACGACTGACGCAATGCTCCAGATAGCTCATTCGACCGAGAATAATGCAGCTAACAGCGATCCTGCTGTTTACAATACAAATGGGGACATAACTCGACGGGAACTCAAAATTTCCTCACTGGGGATCTGAGAGTAGAAGGAGTGGCTTTAGTTCTGATCCAGCTGCTTCATATATTCTGGCCATGGTCGAGCATTAGCTTAGCCAATAACTACCTGCTAGCGTCACCTAATATGCTCTGTAGACGTGTGCTCGGATCCCAGGGGATGTGATACAGGCAGTTAATATTTTACCAGGTGTTGTTGGGAGCTGTATGAGAACTAGTGAGAGTTACTTGTTTGGGAAAATGCAATGTGTGGTTCTTTGTGATGAGGAAATTTGAGGAAATAGATGGTCGCCTGCTAACTGTTGCTACAGAGTTGAAAAAAAGGTGGCATTAAAAACAGTAAAAACTGTTAATTTAAAATCTGGAAATTGTAGCTATAAAATATATAAATAGTATGAAAGAAATATTGCAGTGTAGATTGTGAATAAAGGTAGAGTTATTTGGCATTTAACAGTCTGACACCCAGAAGAAAGTAAGTGTTTGTAAATCTGTTTTTCCTGCAGTGGATGCTGCAGAACCTCCTGCCAGACACCAGCAGGGTGAACAGCCCATGGTGAGGGTGAGTGGGGTCTCTGAGGATCTGGTGGGTTCTAGCTGAACAGCATCTGTGTGCAACTTGCTGGATGGGGGGAGTCAAGTCCCAATCTACATATATACATATACACACATACAAAAATAAACATGATTGATATCCAACAATGGTACATACATGTACACAATTCCTACATACACCTATACCCACATCTTACAAACATACATACTTAATGGATGTGCATTAGCATAACATATGTAATAATTGTTGAAAATATATTTAACATGAATATTTTATATAAGTAATATGTTGGGTTTTTTTTAAGTTTGGCTGGTCCTGCGACTAACTCAAAGGCACAGAATCTCAGATGTTCATCATTTCCACAGCTTTAACCGATAGAAGGCGTTCTCTGCTTGTGTAACGATATTTGTTTACAACTGTACTACAGAGAAAATGCCCCCTAAATTCTACAAATTACAAGCTTCCAATTGTGAAATATGCTGCCGAAAATGGTAATTGAGCAGCAGAAAGAAAGTTTGGAGTGAGCGAGAAACTTATGAAGGACTGGCTAAAAGCGGAAGTTACCCTTGCTGCAATGAAAAAACAAATAAAGCTAATTGCGGGCTAAAGGCTACATTCCCACAGCTAGAGGAATGATTTCACTCAGGATCGACTTATAGGAGGATCTTTTTGTGACACAATTTTTATGTTTTTCGCAATGCATCATGGTATTGGGTTGCAGGAAATAGCGTATTTTGCCTATTATTTGATTGTTTTGCACCTTTGGAGGAGGATTTAGCGGAGCAGCTGATACGATCCTGCTGTTTAGTCGACTGTACAGCCCACTGGGGGCCTGATAAAAATTTTTTTTTTTTGAAAAAACGAAAGAGATTGCGGGTGATCAGGAAATTAAACATGGATGCTCAAAAGAAAGTCTAGATTCTTGCAGCAACTGACTGAGTTTGTGAGAATCACTCTGTTCATGGTAAGTCATTGTGATCATGTATGTGTTATGTATTTGTTATTAAGATCAAGTTTATGCAAAAAAATGTGAGGTTTGCATATTTTAAAATCCTCTGTGTTATATGGTTTTCATGTTCCTATTCGGATGTCCTAAACTGCAATCAGCACCCTGTCAATGTCCATTGCTGTACATGCAGCAGCTATAAATCCCATCCAGAAAGCTGCTTCTAATTTATTTATTCATCATACCTGCTACATGACTGTATGTTTCTCCAAGACTGGATAAAAAAATAACTATGTGCTGATATTCAGTTTTTGCCAGAGAACAGATGCCACTATATTACTCAAGCTGTGTAAAGGACAACATAACTTGAACAACAGCGATTACATTTCCATAAATAAATAGAAAAATAAGCACGGTGATCGTTGAGGACTTACCCAGCTTTGCAGTCTCGTTGAGAATTTTGCCTTTCGTCAGTAACCCGCAGTTGATACGAATCACATTGTTTCTGCTTGTCTGACCTCCGCTTTTAACACAAACACGGCTTTCTGTTTCAGAGAGATCAGCCCAACTCTCCTTGAAATAACATTCTCAGGCCTTGTGGCCAGGACACCGGCGAATCCAACTAAAGTCTTTCACATATCTAAAAGGGGCTTTAAATAACTTCTATTTTGCCGTAAATCGAGATTTTAAGATTTCCAGAAGAAATTAAAAAAAACTGTACACACACTGAGCACATTTTTTATTTTATTTAGTGCTTAAAAAGTGCACTGGGAAGGTTTACCATACTAGCTACATTAGCAGAAGTACCGGGTTTCAATTACTGATGTTGGGGTCTGAACCATGAATATGACATCAAAAGGAGCTCTACAATCATGACCCAGCATTCCTTAACTTGGTGACACGCCCCCTCCACCCCGGCCGTGCCATTCTGACCAATGGCGGAGCTATCCGCTCCTTCCCCTTCTTGAATCCGCTGAGCGGTGGATGATCTGCTGCAGCAATTGACTAGAATGCCAATCCCTCAAAACCGTTGCTGATGCCCGCAGCCTGATTGGAGACAGATATGGGGAAAGGGGGGCGATGCGCCCACAGTCAGCATAAAAGCAATTGATGAGCATCCATCTTCCTCTTCCAGCTAGTTTCTACAAGTGGGCAGGTTCTTTCAGGACCTCCAAGGAGAGACCTCATTCGCAACATGTGTTCTGGATTTTGTCCTTGCTCCCTGCAACCAAGTTTTCCCAATAGTTTGGCTGGCCCCCAAACTATCCCTTTTGATCCGCTGAATTCCCCAATCCGCTGAATTCCCCTCTTTTTGTTTTTCTCTCTCCGCTCGGCTGACGAGCCGAACATCTCGCATTCCAAACTTTTTCTGTGAGTTTGCTGTATGTTTTGTCTTTTATTAGTGATCAGAATTGTTAGTCTGTAGAAGTTTTGGTTCCTCTCTGTTAGTTTGAAAGTGTGGGTGTCATAGGCATTTTTGGGTCAGCATCCGTGGAGTGCCTGTTAGGAACGCGCAGCACACCAAAGACGTTTTTAAACCCCTTTTTCTCCATATATCCCTACCAGAGTCTGTATTAGCAGAAGCTAACTCACTGATAAGAGCCACGAGGTTTCTTTGTTAGAATGGAACCACAGGCCTTTTTTTCAGATTAAATTATTGGTCATAAAACTACCCCCCGTTCCTTTCGACGAGCTGCGCGTTTGCGTCTTACACCACCTCCATGCATGCATGCGAGGGGCTGCGTACGACGTCAGTAGGAGGCGCCCCGTGACATGCGTAAGTGACCTCATTGCTGGCCGCCATATTACTCAAGGATAGGATAGTCTTGACAGAATCGTTTGGAATAAGTAGTGTTTTTATTTTAGTTGTGTTTTTAGAATAAATTTGTTAAGTGTGTGTGGGAATTACTGCAATAATTTACTTCCTTTAGATAGGATCTTTCTGGTGTAATCCCTAATAATTAATCATTATAAGTGAGATTATTGGTTAATAATCCCCTTATTAATAATATATATATATATATATTTTTGCCATTTTTTGGGGATAAAAAATGGATGGTGCCTCGTTAATAATCTGAAAAGATAATTAAATTAATAATTTACAATTATTAGTTAATATTCTCAGCATCACCAGATAGATCACAACATTTATCAATTAATTAATTACTTATAATTGATAATTTCCCAACACCGACATTTACCATGCATTGCAAGATAAACATTTAAAAAATAACTTAATGCTTATGTCGACATAATGACATATGTCTTGGAAACCATTTTAACTTAAGAATAATGTTTATGTGACGTTAGGTTACTTAAAGCCATTAAGTCGGAGTTCAATCCCTTTCTCTCAATTGATCACATTGCACTTGCTCTTCAACCCAGCCTCTGTCAACAGGTGGGTCTGCCTGCACCGACTAGGGGCGGGGCTGACTCTGGTGCCGCTCCACCTTTGTGGTTCTGCAGCGAGCACCCTCTCTTTTAAGCCACACCTCATCTTTGTTCTTGAGGACTTCTGCTTGGTTTTCTTTGTTAGTCTTCAATTTCCAAGTGTCCATTGTTATTTCAATATTTGTAACCTATGCCTGGGTCTATATTTTACCATAGTTAATGTCTAGTTGTATTTCTTCATGTTAATCACTTTTTGAAATTAAGAATAATCATGAACTATTATTTATAACTTTGGTCGTGTTTTGTTGTTTTTTGTTCGTACAATATAAAAATAAGACAATTTGCATGTAACACCCACAAAACAAAGGTTTCTGGAAATTAACTGCAACATAAGAGGATGTTTTCTTAACTGTAAGAGTCCAGAAAATGGTAATGGTAAAATTTAGTTAATGAAAGAAAGCAGTATAAAGTGAGTGTGAAAGGGTGAATTAAAGAAGGGCTTTAGAGTTAACTTGGTGACCACTGTCATTAGTTCGACTCAAAGGTTCTTGAGGTTTACTTCCTTTTATTTATTTATTTATTTATTTTATTTTTTTAACATCCCAGTCCTCCGCCTCTGCCGGATGATAGAGAAGCGGTAAAACAAAACAAACCAAAACAACGAACTCAACAGAACCACACCAAAAGTTCAGATCCAGTAATAAAAATTAAGAATTACACATTCACTACACACAAGCATGGATTAATAAACACAATACTAATGTTTCTGTTAAGCTCCTGGTAAAAGCTAACTAATGACAATAACCTCAGCTCAAGATATGTCCGTCCACACCAATGTCCCCACACCTATGTGTGTGTGCGAGCATGCAGGTCTGAATAAGGCTACGCCAGGGCGGGCCCGGAACAGGACCCGGAGGCCACGGGGATCAGGGGCACCCTGCCCCCCAGCAGGGCCCCGACCAGGGACCCGCCGAGAGGGTCCCCCGCCGCCGCCGCCGGGCAGGGGGCGCCTGCAGCCGATCGACGGGCAATACACGCGCCGCCATCCCGGACCAATACCCACCGCCAACAACCCGGCCCCTCCCACACACCCACACGCCAGGGAGCCACAGTAAAGCCACAGCAGATGTACGCCCTCCCCAGGCCGCGCCCAGCCAGCACCTGGACATCCAGATCTACCAGCTCCCGGGTCCAGATCCCACCCCACGCAGAGCACTGAGACCAGGGATCCAGCCAATGGCGGACAACCCCCCCAGATGAACCGACCAGGCAGTAGAACTCATGGAATTGGCAGGAGCTTGGGCGCCGGGCACGGTCCCCACCGATCCACCGGACGTCACCAACCTACTTACAACCCCGGCACCCCCATAAGAGGTGCCCCAGTCAATCCAAGGAGGATGTCGGCCCGAAACAGCGGCCGCCCGACACACCGGCCCACCCAGGACCAGCTAGGCATGCACCAGGACCGAGCCAAGCCCCGGCCAGGGCAACAGGCCGGGGGGCACGCCGCTCCAGAGCCCCGAGCCCCAGGCCCAGCCAAGACCCCCCCCGAGCAGCACAGCACCAGGCCAGTAACCAGCACAACCCCCCTAAGGCGCCGCATGCAGCCACTAGGAGTCACCACACAAAGCCCCCAAAGTCCCACCCCAGGCGAGATTCACGGCACCTACCGCCCCAACCGCAAGCGGACCCAACCCCGAGGACCCCTAGCAGTTACCACCAACCCTTAAACTCCACATCTGCAATCGTGTCCCACAGAACAAAATTAAGGGCCCAACCCCACTAGGTGATGGAGCTGATCAAGGGAGACCAGAAAGATTGATCAGATGTGGAGGCAGAAGCCGTTTCTAGACCAATGTAATCCAGAAGGAGATCTCTATATTGATTAATATTCAGAGTATTTTTATTTTTCCAGTTCAAGAGAATATTTTTCTTAGCGATGCATAATGCAATGTGAACTAATTGCATAAACTTTGTATCCATGCTAACTTCATCTAAATTTTCCAGCAAGCAAACTGTGGGAGAAGGTGTGATATTACATTTCAGACACTTTGATAGGTCTTTACATATCTGGTACCAATACTTCTTGACAGGTGGGCAGAACCAAAGAGCATGAGTATAATTGTCTGGTAGATTGCTTGTACATTGTAAACAGGTATTGGATGGCGTAAAACCCATCTTGAACATCCGTTGGCCTGTATAATGCACTCTATGAAGGATTTTATATTGTTTTAATCGTAGATTAGGATTTTTAAGAAATTTAAAGGTTCTTAAGGAAATCTGAGACCAGAGGTTTTGGTCAAATGAGATGGACAAGTCCATCTCCCATTTTAAAATAGCAAGGGCTATTGATTCATCTATTCTATTTAATGTTTTGTATATTTTAGATAGCAGTTTGGGAGGGTTAAGATTAAGAAAGTCTAAAACTTTTTCTGGAATTTGTAAATCAACTGTATTGAGCCTAAATGTATTTTTTATAATTGATTTAATTTGTTGATATTCTAAGAATTTATTCTTGTTAATTCCGGATTGTGTAACCAATGTATTAAATGGGATAAAGTCTGTTCCATCAAACATATGCTCCAGGTATTCAATTCCTTTACAACTCCAGTTTGGAAAGTTGATCATGCATTTTTTTTGTAAGATATCCGGGTTGTTCCAGATGGGTGTACGCCTGCATGGGACTAGTAAGGTCTCTGTCATTTTAAGAAATTCCCACCAAGCTGTCAGAGAGGAGCTGATACTAATACTTTTAAAACATTCATTTTGTTTTATATTTGAGCTAATAAATGGTAGATCTGAAAGTTTTATCTTATTGCATAGTGTCTGTTCAACATCTACCCAGCACTCATCGATATAACTGTGTTTTACCCATCTTGATGTGTATTGGAGCCTGTTGGCTAAGAAATAATGACGAAAGTTTGGTAGGTCTAGACCTCCTTTATCTTTGGACTTCTGCAGTGTTTTTAAGCTGATACGTGGGGGTTTATCTTTCCAAAGAAATTTAGAGACAGAAGAGTCCAGAGATCTAAACCAATCAGGTGATGGTTTGCTTGGGATCATTGAGAATAAATAATTGATTCTAGGCAAAACCATCATTTTTATTGTAGCTACCCTTCCAATAAGTGATATTGGAAGGGATTTCCATCTTGCCAGATCATCTTCCACTTTTTTTAAAAGTGGGACATAGTTTAGCTTTGATAAGTCTGCCAGTCTTGGTGAGATATGGATACCTAGATATGTAATATTTCCCGACCGGAGTTGCACAGCAACGGGACCCTGGAAAGAACAGTTGATTGGAAGGACTGTAGATTTTAACCAATTTATGGAATAGTCTGAAACTCTTGAATAAGATTTTATCAACTCAATTACCTGAGAGAAGGAAGTTTGTGAATGCTGTAGAAAGAGTAGTACATCATCTGCATACAGACTAATTTTATGTTCTATTTTGTTGCATTGTATACCTTTAACATTATTATTTTGCCTGATTGCTGCTGCTAATGGTTCAATAAAAATAGCAAAGAGGGAGGGAGAAAGTGGACATCCCTGCCTGGTACCTCTCTGAAAGAAAAACCTCAATGATGTTTGATTATTAGTTCTAATACATGCTGTTGGTGAGCTGTATATTATTTTTAACCAGTTTACAACATTTTCATTTGTTTCCTGTAACATTTTGTAAAACGTTGGTGCCAGAATATTCCAGAATTCTTTATAGAACTCTACTGGAAATCCATCTGGACCTGGAGCTTTATTGTTAGGCATGGATTGGAGGGCCTCCTGGAGTTCAGTAACTGTTAGCGGTGAATCCAGGGCCTTTGCTTGATTGTCTGAAAGTTTAGGAAGAGTTATTTTATCCAAAAATTGTTCAATTTCGTTATTTGATGGGTTTATCTCCGGTGTGTATAAAGTCTCATAAAACTCTTTGAATGTGTTGTTTATTCTTTCAGGATCATATATTATATTCTGTAGAATTTAATTTTATCAAAAAATAATTCAGTGCATGTTCAAAACAGAGACGAATGGAGCCAATTTCCAGTTCTCACTTTTATTTTAAACAGATTAACAAAATGCAGTTTTACAGAGAAAATATGCCCTATTTTCTCTGGGACAGATTAAAGAGATCTGACGAAGAATGGTTTTCGTGTCATAACGTTTATAAACATCCAAAACCTCCCAGGATTAATCTGCTCCAATCAGAACGTTTTAAACAGTGTCTTAACAATGATTGGATGTCAAAAATTATGCAGTCATAAGGGACGTGTCTTTTCTCCTGGATCCAAGTCAAAAGTTCATTCTCCCAGGCTTTATTGACACAGTCCTAAACAAAAGCTGGTTAGTGTATTGACCATTGTCCTGCTCCTACATCAAAAGATCCGAGGTCTGGCATGTGAGTCCATCCTGAATTTTATGGTTTTATAGTCTGCAATAAAACTCTTTGTCTCAGAGATCCTCAAAGGTCACACATACTCCCACCATTTATCCAAGGCCCAATTCAAATACTGATAAACAGTGTGTCTTTTACCTCTGAATGTTATAAAACAGACCTCTACCTCTAAATTCTTACTAAAGATATTAGCCCCAAAAAATAAGATACAACAATTCCCAATTTTGTCTTTGATAACAGATATAGTTGTATTTTTTTTCTTTATTTATTTTTAACTGATTAGCTAAGAAGCTACCTGATTTATTACTATGTTCAAAGTTTTCTATTCGAAGTCTTTGGATTAAGAACTGCGTCAGTTTATTAATAATTTCATTTCATTCTAATTTTGCTTTCCGTATTTTGCTTAAGCTCTCTTTATCCAGGGAAGCTTCTAATGATTTGATAGTTTCTTCTAATTCCTGAAAATGTTTATTTTCTGTTCTCTTTTTATTTGATGAGAATGAAATTATTTTACCTCTAATCACAGCTTTCCCTGCCTCCCAGAGAGTGGATGGCGACATACCAGGGGGATCATTAAATTCCATGTATGAAGCCCATTCTTTTTCAATATATTTAATAAATTCTCTATCCTTAAGTAATGATGTATTAAATCTCCAATTCTTATATTGAAGGTTTGCTATTATATTTGCTATATTTAAAGAAACAGGAGCGTGATCGCTAATAACTACAGTATAAGATGTATCTCAGTGTCTGAAATGTCATTCAACAGGGAGCTGCTGACTAAGAAATAGTCCAATCTAGAGTAAGAATGATGGACATTTGAGTAAAAAGTGTATTTTCTGTAGTTGGGATGAAGTGATCGCTATGCATCGCAAAGTCCATAATCGCTCATGTACTGTTTAACTATATCTATGGATTGCCAGCTGCGCTGAGTCCCTGCTGTACTGAGCCTGTCTTTTTCTTCATTTAATCCAAAGTTGAAATCTCCCCCAAGAACAAGTGAGCAATCCATGTGATTAGCCAAAACCGAGAAGAAAGTATGAAAGAATGAGGGGTCGTCAACATTTGGACCATATACACTAACTATACATAACTTTTGGTTATGTATAAATAATTTTAATATTATGAATCTACCCTCTGGATCTGTGACTGTGTCTATTACTTTAAAATTAGTATTTTTATTTATTAATATTGCTACTCCTCCTTGTCTAGAGTTATAGCATGAAGAAAATATATTAGGATACTCCGGTGTTTTTAAATCATTAGCAGTTGAGCTTGATTTATGAGTCTCCTGTAGTAAGACGACATCTGCCTTCAATCTTTTAAGATGGTTGAAAATCTTAATTCTTTTTTCTCTGGAGCTAGATCCGTGAATATTCCATGTTAGAAATTTTACAGGATTCATAGGGCTAAGATGAACATTAGACATTTACTATCGCCAAGGATGAATATAGGTGTAGTCTTGGTTTATCTATGGAGTTGCCTGGTTGAAAATCCAGAAGCAGAGATAAAGCGAGGGAAATAACATACCATACAGGTGTGTAAAGAATGATAGCATGATGGAAAAACATGAATATGCCATGATAAAAGTCTGTGTGTGTGAAAGAAAAAGGTTTACCTCTAATGCAGAGAATATGGGAACCAGAGTGAGGAGATCCTCAAAGTGCTCCTTCTAGTGCTACAATATCCTCAGTCTGTAGTCTCTCCCCAAAATGTGTATTTTTATGTCAAAAATTTGACTTTGACTTAAAACAAATCTTATTTTTGAGGCCCAGGGGCACTTTCAACTTGATGATTTTGGCCTTTGTAGCAAAACATTTGGGCATCTCTAATGAGAAGTACAGTGGTTACAGAATTCATGGGAGGGAAAATAATACTTTGTTACACCAGTGGGAGGAACAGAAAAAACATATTCCTCCCTAGAGATAAGAAATGAGCAAATTGCGCCCTGTATGGTTGGCTGTTTTTATCTTCAGTGTAACAAACTGAATGATTCACTTTGACTTAAACAAACCCGGTTCCAGTCTGGTGAACCCCTCTGGATTCATGTGTATATCTGGCTCTTCTATTTTTGAAATGCTTTAATAGCTAAATAAATAATATTAGTTTTTCACTTCTTATTAGAATCCTAAAACTATTATTATTTTAACTAAACACATGAAAATAATTTCTCTGTCCTGCTTGAATTGAAGCCCAAGGAACTAGGCATTCATCCAGTGGATTTCAACATGAATAAGGTGCTCCATTAATGCATTTTATACATATAACAGTGTGAGAAGGTTGTTAAGTTAGCACTTAACAAAACACATATCTAAACTATTAAATAATAGAGAATAAAAGTTGATTTCATATGGGTTCATACTTGGTTTTGTGTAGTTTGTAAAGAATACACAGATCCATTAGTGATTGGGTATCTGTCAAGCATTCCTCCTCCAGGCCTTTGAGCAACCGTATTTCTTTTAAATTTGTCAGCCTTTATCTAAAGTTTAGATTGGCTCCATATGTATATATACCCCAAACCCAGATTTTATGTCTTCAGTTAAGTATACGAAATAGGCTTTTTCTTCACAGACTAATATGGGTTTGTTCTTGATGACCCCACAAACACTATAATTCAAACACCTTAAATGTTTTTATGAGACCCATGTGAAGGGGAAAAAGCCCATTAAGCCATTTCCTACACACTGTCATTTGTGTTTAATTGTCTTTTTTTTTTGAAACAGTGATTATGCATTTTAATTAATCATTGCATAGATGGACTCAGAATCAGAAACCAATGGCAGACTTTTTTTAAAACTAGATTGCACACTTTTAACTTACACATGCATGAAGAATGTGTGTTTGTTAATGAAACATTTCAAAAGTTTAAAAGTGTTCCCTGGCACCTTTTCTGAAAAGTTGATGTAATAATTTCCACCAAAGAAACACCATTTGTTTGTGAAAATGTTTGGAATCAAGAGCATCCAATCTGAAGCTTGACTAAAGCAATGATGTAATTATTTTGTTTTTCTCTTTACATAGCCAATGCTTTGTCATGGAATTATACTGATTGCTTAACATGTGGATATACTCTAGCTGAATCAAAGAACAAATCAGTAAAACCAAAACTAGAAATTTCAAAATATATACCCATTTAGATTGAAAAAGGGGATTACTGATGAGATATTAATCTGAATAATTATCCAAAATCCACCTCAGACCTTATGATGGTACTTAAAATATGTCAAAGGTAAACCACACTACTACAGCCGCTGGTTAATTTTGTCATACAAGCACCTTCTAGTAGCATTGATCATGATCAAGGCTGTTCTTAACTTATCTTCTTCACTTTCTATATCATTGATGTAAGATTGCATAAATGCAGTTTCTGAAAACTTTAACTTACATGTACGAACATATACAAAAAAAGACATCTTAAGCATTATTGCTACTTCATCACTAAAAGTAGTAAAGTAATTCTAATACAGATGCAAAGCAATGATATTTAAATTATTTTACTGCTGTACACATTGTTTATTTTGCCAAATACAATAGCTTATCTTAAGACTTGTCTTATGTGTGAAGAAATGTAGAGGGTTTTCTTTTTTTTTATGGGTAACCCCAAGTGCCCAAAACAGTAGCTCAGTTTATTAGAAATTATGTCATCAAACCAAACATTATGTGTATAGCACACATTCAACACAAGCTAATTCAATGTGCTTTACATGATTTGGTGGTAAAGAATCATAAACACTTAATAAAAGCATGAAAAGTAAAAAAAGCAATAGTATGCCAATTGAAAACAGAAAACATGGGAATCAATAAAAGAAAACATTTAGCATTTGACTAAAAACACTAATCCAGTAGGCTCGCCTCTAGGTTCTGGTTTTCTTATCACTTCCACCAAATTCTGTTCCTGTCAGGTTTCTCACCAGAACATTATTCAGTACACTCCATCCGTATAGGTGCAGCCACTTCGGACTCTCAATCAGGTATCTCATTCAAATCTTAGGCCGATGGTCATCTTCAGCCTACCGCTCCTAGATTTGCAATGATCTCCATGACCTGCAATATGCTAAAACTTTGCTTTATTTTAACTGCATTTTAGACATTAAATCCTGGATGGCAGAAAACTTTCTCCAGCTCAACCAGGACAAAACTGAGGTTTTAGTTATCGGTCCTGAGGCTCAGAGAGAGAAACTTTTACCAACACTACAATCATTGTCTTTTAATCCTTCTTTACAAGTGAAGAACCTGGGTGTGATTTTTGACTCTGAGCTGACTTTTATCCCTCACATTAAAAACATCACCAAAATAGGTTTTTATCACCTAAAGAACATTGCCAGAGTCCGCCCCATTCTCTCTCGGGCCAATACGGAGACGCTAATGCATGCTTTTATCACCAGTAGAATTGATTATTGTAATGCCCTGCTTTCTGGTCTTCCCAAAAAGACTACCTCAAGTTTACAGCTTTTACAGAATTCAGCAGCTCGTGTCCTGATGAAGACTAGGAGGCGGGAGCACATTACACCGGTCTTAGAATCACTGCATTGGCTCCCCGTATGTTTTAGGATCGATTTTAAGGTTCTTTTAATGGTTTTTAAGTGTCTTAATGGTCTTGGGCCTTCTTATCTGTCAGAAATGCTTTTACCGTATGAACCCTCGCGGTCTCTGCGCTCCTCTGGCAGCCGTCTCCTTGTCATCCCCAAAGTCAGGACACGGACTCATGGTGAGGCGTCTTTCCATTATTATGGCCCTCACCTCTGGAACAGGCTGCCAGAGGATCTCAGGGCCGCAGAGAACGTTCATGTTTTTAAGAGCAGGCTCAAGACTCACCTTTTTAGCTTAGCCTTTAACTAATTATTATTTATTAATATATTTTTAACCGCTCAGCATGTTTTACCTGATTCAATTTTTAGTTTGTTTTACACTTATTGTTTTATACTTTATATACTTTATATTTTATAAACTTTATATTTTAACATATTTTAATCTTTCTTGCCAGTGTTTCCTCTCTGGGGGGCCCCCTGCATCGGGGGCGGTGGTCGGCTGTGGCTGCCTGGGTGCCCCCCAGGTAGCGCTTGGGTGGAGGTGGGGGTACCAGCCCTCCCTCCTCTGGGCGTCCTGGGTCGGAGCCTTGGCTGCTGCTGTTGATCTGCTGCTGCTGATGCAGATGGCTCCCATTATGGCATTTCCTGGCTCATCTGTACTCAGCCCGCTTTTTGTAGCTTCTAAGTGTGTGTGTGTGTGTGTGTGAGTATGGCTGATGGGTTGGGTTGGGAGGAGGTTGTATTTGCATTGATGATTTTATTTTTGAAGGGGGGGTTGTGGGGTTATTTAAAATCTGTAAAGCACTTTGAGTAACTTTGTTTGTTTGAAAAGCACTTTATAAATAAAGTTTGATTGATTTATTACATTTACATGACCAACTTTCGGGGTTCTGAGCAGGCTCGGGGAAAACACAAATTCCAAGAGACTGCACCCCCAGACTGAATCTTCATCCCAACCACGGGCATAACCATCATCTCAGAAGTGAGGGGGAGACATTTGTCTAGGTCTATGGGCAGCCTAAAGCCTAGTTTATGCTTCTCCCTTTTGACGGAAACGGATTGACACAACACCATTATCCGTCAACGCAAGGGCTCTCCGTCACCTATGCAGGAATGCACGGAGTAGAGGCCCAGTTTTTAATTTAATTTACATTTCAGTTTATTTATATAGCACCATTTCACAACAGATGTCATCTCAAGGCACTTTACAAGAAGAGTAATTACAATACAATGTCTAATTTAGGAATGAGAGCACCACAGAAGATTGCGTCGTGAATTCTCAGCAATCCCTCACACTGAGCAAGCATGAAGCTACAGTGCAAAGGAAAAATTTTAACTATCCGTCTCCTTCAATGGAGAGCGTATGCACCTGATTGGTCAATTTCAGTAACACCCACAGATTGCTTAACCAGAACGGGGCACTATAGTCGCTGTGATCAGTAGTTAATGCAGCGTTTAGCCACAAAACTAAGTCCAAAAAGGAGACCGGTGATAGAATAGAATAATCCTTTAATAGTCCCACCAGGGGAAATTCGGTCATAAACAGCAGCCAAAAAACAACAAATATACAACATATGGAAAAGAAGGGAAAAATATATACAAAAAAAAGAAATACAATAATACACAGAAAATGTACATCAACGCAGAATAAGAATATTTACATCAGGTGAAAATAATGTGCAAATTATATCGGTGTGGTTGTTAACTGCATTTTAGACATTAAATCCTGGATGGCAGAAAACTTTCTCCAGCTCAACCAGGACAAAACTGAGGTTTTAGTTATCGGTCCTGAGGCTCAGAGAGAGAAACTTTTACCAACACTACAATCATTGTCTTTTAATCCTTCTTTACAAGTGAAGAACCTGGGTGTGATTTTTGACTCTGAGCTGACTTTTATCCCTCACATTAAAAACATCACCAAAATAGGTTTTTATCACCTAAAGAACATTACCAGAGTCCACCCCATTCTCTCTCGGGCCAATACGGAGACGCTAATGCATGCTTTTATCACCAGTAATATTTATTATTGCAATGCCCTGCTTTCTGGTCTTCCCAAAAAGACTACCTCAGCAGCCCGTGTCCTGATGAAGACTAGGAGGCGGGAGCACATTACACCGGTCTTAGAATCACGGCATTGGCTGCATATGTTTTAGGATCGATTTTAAGGTAATTTTAATGGTTTTTAAGTTTCTTAATGGTCTTTGGCATTCTTATCTGTCAGAAATGCTTTTACCGTATGAACCCTCGCGGTCTCTGCGCTCCTCTGGCAGCCGTCTCCTTGTCATCCCCAAAGTCAGGACACGGACTCATGGTGAGGCGTCTTTCCATTATTATGGCCCTCACGTCTGGAACAGGCTGCCAGAGGATCTCAGGGCCGCAGAGAACGTTCATGTTTTTAAGAGCAGGCTCAAGACTCACCTTTTTAGCTTAGCCTTTAACTAATTATTATTTATTCATATATTTTTAACCGCTCAGCATGTTTTACCTGATTTAATTTTTAGTTTAGCTTTTAACGGTTTATTTATTAATCTGCTTTGCATTTTTATTAGTTGTTTTACACTTATTGTTTTATACTTTATATACTTTATATTTTATAAACTTTATATTTTAACATATTTTAATCTTTCTTGCCAGTGTTTCCTCTCTGGGGGGCCCCCTGCATCGGGGGAGGTGGTCGGCTGTGGCTGCCTGGGTGCCCCTCAGGTAGCGCTTGGGTGGAGGTGGGGGTATCAGCCCTCCCTCCTCTGAGCCTTGGCTGCTGCTGTTGATCTGCTGCTGCTGATGCAGATGGCTCCCATTATGGCATTTCCTGGCTCATCTGTACTCAGCCCGCTTTTTGTAGCTTCTAATTGTGTGTGTGTGTGTGAGTATGGCTGATGGGTTGGGTTGGGAGGGGGTTATATTTGCATTGATGATTTTATTTTTGAAGGGGGGGTTGTGAGGTTATTTTAAATCTGTAAAGCACTTTGAGTAACTTTGTTTGTTTGAAAAGTGCTTTATAAATAAAGTTTGATTGATTGATTGATTGATTGATTGATTGATACAGTGCAGGTGTAAAATATTTGTATTTGTTGGGAGCAGTTTTGGTTGTACAGTCTGACAGCTGTATGATCCTCACAGAGCTTCCAGGTTTCTCCAGGTGAGTCAGAATCAGAATCAGAATCAGAATCAGAATCAGTTTATTGGCCAAGTATGTCACATACAAGGAATTTGACTCCGGCAAACTTTTTTCTCCAGTACAGAACTTGAATAAGTGAAATAAAAAAAGAAAAAAAAGAAAAATAAGAACAAAAATAAGTAAAAATACAAATAAATATCAGATCGTAAATAATAAAGGATAATATATACACCAAGCCGGGGTTATTTTACAGTGAGTATGTACAGAAGTGCAGAGTTATAGTTTATTGTTATGTGAGTGCACTCACACACTGTGACTAGACAGAGTTCGTCAGAGCGACAGCCTGGGGGAAAAAACTGTTTTTGTGTCGGGTGGTTTTGGCGTACAACGCTCTGTAACGCCGACCTGAGGGGAGGAGCCTAAACAGATTGTGGCCAGGGTGTGAGGGGTCAGAGGTGATTTTCCTGGCCCGCTTCCTGACCCTGGCCCGGAATAGGTCCTGAATGGAGGGAAGATCGGTTCCTATGATCCTCTCTGCAGTCCTGACTGTTCTCTGCAGTCTGTCCTTGTCTTGCCTGGTGACGGATCCGAACCAGACAGAGATGGATGAGGTCAGGACAGACTGGACTATTGCTGTGTAGAAGATGATCAGCAGCTCCTGGGGCAGGTTGAACTTCCTGAGCTGACGCAGAAAGTACAGCCTTTGCTGGGCCTTTTTCCTTATTATGTTGATGTGTGAGGTCCACTTCAGGTCCCGTGTGATGGTGGATCCTAGGAACCTGAAAGACTCCACTGTGGGGACTGGCTTGTTGAGGATCATGAGAGGAGATGTTGATGGTGGTCTCTTCCTGAAGTCCACTGTCATCTCCACAGTTTTGAGCGGGTTTAGCTCCAGGTGGTTCTGACTGCACCAGAGAACCAGCTGTTCCACTTCCTTTCTGTACACAGACTCGTCGCCGTCGCGGATGAGTCCAATGACGGTGGTGTCATCTGCAAACTTCAGGAGTTTCACAGAAGGGTCCCTCGACGTGCAGTCAGTGGTGTAAAGGGAGAAGAGCAGTGGGGAGAGAACACATCCCTGGGGGGCGCCGATGCTGAGGGAACGGGAGCTGGATGTGAACTTACCCAGTTTCACCTGCTGCCTCCTGTCAGTCAGGAAACTGGTAATCCACTGACAGGTGGATGGAGGCACGGTGAGCTGGGACAGTTTTTGGTGGAGGAGCTCTGGGACAATGGTGTTAAACGCAGAGCTGAAGTCCACAAACAGGACCCGAGCGTAGGTACCTGCAGAGTCTAGATGGTGCAGGATGTAGTGTAGAGCCATGTTGACGGCATCATCCACTGACCTGTTTGATCTGTAGGCGAACTGCAGGGGGTCTAGCAGGGGATCTGTGATGTCCTTCAGGTGGGTCAGTACCAGACGCTCAAAGGATTTCATGACCACAGATGTTAGGGCAACTGGTCTGTAGTCATTTAATCCAGTGACTGGGGACTTCTTGGGAACCGGTATGATGGTGGAGCGTTTGAGGCAGGAGGGGACCTCACACAGCTCCAGGGAGTTATTGAAGATCTGGGTGAAGATGGGAGCCAGCTGGTCAGCACAGAATTTCAGAGAGGCTGGGGACACTCCGTCTGGTCCCTGAGCCTTTTTAATTTTCTGTCTCTGAAATAGCTGGCGCACGTCCTGTTCGCAGATCGTCAAGGCAGGTACGTGGGTGGTTTGGGGTGAAGCTGGGTCTTTTGTGATGGAGATGGTGGGGGAGGTGGGAGGTGTGAAAGTCCTTTCAAACCTGGAAAAGAAGTCGTTGAGGTCCTCAGCCAGGAGGGGGCTCTCCACAGGGTGGGGGGATGGTCTCCTACAGTTAGTAATGGACTGCAGGTAGCTCCAAACTGCAGAGGGGTCGTTAGCAGAAAAACGGTCCTTGAGCTTAGCACTGTAGTTCCTCTTTGCTGCTTTGATCCCTCTTGTCAGCTGGTTCCTGGCCTGTTTGTACAGGTCCCGATCCTCCCGATCCTCAGAGCTTGGTGCAGCAGGTAGATGATGGCGTCCTCCACCCCGATGCTGAGTTGGTAAGCAAACTGCAGTGGATCCAATGAAGACCCCACCAGGGTTCGCAGATGGTTAAGGACCAACCTCTCCAGGGTCTTCATCATATGCGATGTCAAGGCTACCGGCCTGTAGCTGCTAAGGTCCTTGGGTTGGGAGGTCTTTGGTACTGGTACCACACAGGAGGTCTTCCATAGCTGTGGTACTTTCCCCAGCAACAGGCTCAGGTTGAACAAATGTCCTAAAATGCCACACAGTTCATCTGCGCAGCACCTCAGCAGCCTGGAGCTGATGCCATCTGGACCTGCAGCCTTCCGCACTTTGATCTTACGAAGCTCTTTCCTCAACTGGAGTGCTGAGAGGGACAAGATGGTTGGGGGAGGGGGATGTGTGCTGGAGTCCTCAGAAGCCAGGTGTGAGTGTGATGGCTGGGAGCTGAGAGGTGTGAAATCCTGAGATGAAAGGCAGGCAGCTTCAGGAGATGAGGGAGATGCAGCAGGGGGCACGATGCTGGGGGAAGGGTGGGTGGCTGATCAAACCTATTAAAGTATTTATTCAGGTCATTCACCCACCCCACGTCTACGGCAGTCTGGGTAGTTGATGGTTTTTGTCCAGAGATGGTCCTCAGGCTGCCCCACACACCTCTGATGTTGTCCTGCTGCAGCTGATCATCCATTTTCCTCCTGTAGTTGTCCTTCCCTTGCCTGATCTTCCATTTCAGTTTATTCTGGACAACTTGCAGCTCCTGTTTGTCTCCTGATCTGAAGGCTCTCTCCTTCTCCTTATGGAGAGCCTTTAATCCAGGATTTATCCATGGCTTGTTGTTGGAAAAACACCGTACCTTTATGACTGGAACGGTGTTGTCCACACAGAAGTTAATGTAGTCCGTAATGCAGTCTGTGATGCTGTTGATGTCATCCTCCAAAGGGCTGCAGAGGTTGTCCCACACAGTAGAACGGAAACAGTCTCTCAGAACCTCTTCAGTCTCTGCCGACCATTTCCTTACTGTGCGTTTCACAACTGGTTCTCTGTGTACTAGAGGTTTGTACACAGGTTGGAGATGAACCAGGTTGTGGTCTGAGCCCCCCAGAGGAGGGAGAGGTGATGAGCTGTATGCCTCCTTGGTGTTGGCATACAATAAGTCCAATGTTTTATTGTCTCTGGTATGGCAGGTGACATACTGGGTGAAGGTGGGGAGAGTGGAGGACAGGGAGATGTGATTAAAGTCCCCAAAGATCAGAAAAAGGGCCTGAGGGTGCTGTGTTTGGAGTCTGCTGGTTACAGAGTGTGGGGCATCGCAGGCTGCAGCAGCGTTAGCAGAGGGCGGTACATACACAGCTATCACAATAACGTGTGTAAACTCCCGCGGTAGATAGTATCGTCTCATGCTAACAGTTAGCAGCTCGATGTCCTTAAAGCAAAGCGTCTCTTTGATAGATAAATGACCAGAGTTACACCATCTATCGTTCACAAACACAGCCAGACCCCCTCCTCTCTTCTTACCACTCTCCGTTGTTCTGTCGGCGCGGATCATATGAAAACCGTCCATGTTTATGTGTGAGTCCGGAGACGAGGAGGCCGGCGACGAGGAACCCTAAGACAACGAGGAACACGGATGCGACAAGGGGACTTGAGATGATGAGGTCGGCAACGAGGAATCTTGAGACAAGGAGGCCAGCAACGAGGGGACTTGAGACAAGGAGGCCGGCGACGAGGGGACATGAGACGAGGAAGTCGGCGCCGAAGGACCGTGAGTTTGCGAGGCCGGCAGTGCAGGACCTTGAGTCTGGGAGGTCGGCGGCAGAGGACCTTGAGACTGGGAGGTCAGTGACGAGGAAGCCTGATGCTACAAAGAAACTTGAGACGAGGAGCAGGATGACAAGGAACTCTAGAGCGTCGAGGATCCCTGATGCGACAAGGAAACCTGAGACAAGGAGGCGGCGACAGGAAACTTCAGTCTGGGAGGCCGGCGGCGGAGGACCTTGAGTTTGGGAGGCCGGCGATGGAGTACCTTGTGGTCCTGGCGGCGGAGTCTGGCAGAGTTGAACCTTGTGGCTTGGTGTCTGGCAGAGCTGAACCTTGTTGCTTGAAGTCTGGCAGATCTGTACCTTGTGGCTTGGAGTCTAGCAGAGCTGAACCTTGTGACGTGGAGTCTCTGGAACGTGTAGAATTAAATTTTATCAAAAAGATAATTCAGTGCATGTTCAAAGCAGAGACAATGAGCCAATTCCCAGTTCTCAGTTTTATTTAAAACAGATTAACAAATTGCAGTTTACAGAGAAACATGCCCATTTTCTCTGGGCCAGATTAAAGATCTGACAAAGAATGGTTTTCATGTCATAACTTTTATAGACATCCAAACTTCGCCAGGATCTAGGCGTCTCTTCTCCATCGGAATCTGCTCCAATCAGAACGTTTTTAAAAAGTGTCTTGACAATGACTGGTTGTCAAGAATTATGCAGTCATAAGATGGAAGTGTCCTCCTTCTTGGTCAAAAGTTCATTCTGAGTTTTATGGTTTTATGGTCCCGGTTCCTCCCAAGCAAAACTCCTAGTTTCTATCTCAACACCCTAATCTACAGACATCCTGTTTTTACAGCCTGCAATAAATTACCCAAGAGTTTTATTGCTTAAAAGCTTACCCCAGTTTAAAATACTGGTCAAGGATATGTTTTACAACCATGCATAATATAAACAGACTTTTACCTTCTGAATGCTTACTAAAGATATAAAATAGCCCCAAAAACGTAAAATACAACAAACGTCTTAAGCATCTCTGGAACTGTCACAGGAGTCTCTGGAACCGTCACAGGAACGATTGAAACAGATGCTAGTGCTCTGGGTTCTGGACTGCACTCTGGAGCATCCACTGGAGACTCTTCTGGCTGGGACCCGCAGGAGGAGTCAGCTGGCTGGGACCCGCAGGAAGAGTCCGCTGGCTGAAACAATTCACGACCTGCCACTGGCAGCCACTGAAGGGAATAGTAGCCTGCCTGCGGCAGTCGCTGTGGGGAGCAGTGGACGCTCCCCCCCCAAAAAAAAAATTTCAGGGAATATAAGCTTGGTGTGCTAGGTTCTGTAGAGCACATTGAAGTCTCTGGCATAAAAACTGTTAATAGAAAGGTCTTGGGCTCAGCAACTGTCATAGGAGTAGTCTGGGGTTCAGACCTTGAAATTAAGTTTTTAGTCTGGGAACTGGATAAAGTCTGATTACTGTCAGAAGATAAGCCATAGGAGAATAGCTTTTTCTATTCAGTCATCATGCAGTTCAAAATGCTTTCAAGCATCCTGGAGTCATTTTTGAATTATTTGAATAGTTCTTCAAAACAATCCCCCGAAAATGGACTCCAGATGTCTGCCATTGAAACAGCAGCAGCCGCAGAAGAAGCTGGCGGAATCTGGTAAATCCCGGAAGTGCAGTACTGCAACAAGGGATCTTGAACAGCTGGACGACTGGGCTCGACAGAACCCACAGCTGAAGGTTGTCCCCCGGGCGAGGGAACGAGTATGACTCAAGAGTTGAGGGCCGGTCGCTGGAGGAATCTGCGGCCAGTAGATAACAGCAGGCAGAGGTGAGGGCAACTGTGGAGGCAGCAGCCGCGTCCACTTGGCCAAAAACAGCATGAGGAGGAGCCGACACTGAGGAATTCCCCCCACCTGGAGAGCAGGAGGATGAGGCCGAAATCACCAGACTGGAACCGGGCTAGTTGTCCGGGAAAACAGGAGATGGCTCTGGGGAGTCCTCCGAACAACAGTGCGAAAATTAAAAACAGAAAACATGAGAATCAAAGAAGAAAACATTTAGCATTTGATTAAAAACACAAATTTAGGGAAAGTAGTTTATTTTAAAAAAATAACAACAAAAAAACAACTTAGGACTCAAAGGCAGCTCTAAATCTTAGAGTTTTATTCTTTGATTTTAAAAGGCCTAACGACTCAACAGCTTTGTAGGCATCTAGAAGTTCCAGATTTTAGGGCATAGAAACTGAAAGCTTCTTGTCCATGTTTGGTTCTAATTCTAGGGATGTTTAGTAAACTAGAGTTCGAGGACCTGAGTGGTCTTCTGGGTTGGCAGAGTGACAACAAGTCTTCAGCATGCTTTGGTGCTAAACCATTAAGTGATTTATAAACTAACAGGAGTATTTAAAAGTCTATTCTCTGAGCTACAGGGAGCCAGGATAAGGACTTTAGAACTGGGGTAATGTGTTCTACTTTCCTGATTCTAGTGAGGATGCACGCAGAAACGTTCAGGATCAGCTGCAGTTGTCTAAGTGACTTTTTCAGTAGACCTGCAAGAAGGACTAATCAATCCGACTAAAGATGAACACATGGATGAGTTTTTCCAAGTCCTGTTTAGACATTAGTCGTTTAAGCCTAGAAATCTTCAGGTGATATAATGCTGACTATGGCCTTTACATAAAGGGAATAACAACTATATTTGTTATTGCCTTTATGTTAAGGAGGTTCAGTTTATAGTCCATTATTAGACCTGAATTGCCTGCCTGATCAGTAGTTTCTAGTTGTATAAACTGAAGCTGTGCGCTAACTCTTGATTGTTCCTCTTTAGGCCCAAAGACAATTACTTCTGTTTTGTTTCTGTTTAGCTGGGGAAAGTTAAGGTAGATCCAGCTATTGATTTGTCCAATGCATTCATTTAGGGTCTGGATGGGATCGAAGTTACCTGGTGACATTGTAATGTACAGCTGAGTGTCATCTGTGTAGTTATGGTGGCTAATGTTGTTGGCTGTTATAATCTGGGTTAGTGGGAGCATGTAGATATTGATAAGAAGGGGTCCCAGGATGGAGCCCTGTGGGACCCTACATGTGATTTTTGTTTGCTCTAATGAAAAATTTCCTTTTGACCCAACAAATTTCTGGTTCTTGAGGTAAGACTCAAACCACTGAAATTCTGTACCAGAGAGTCCAACCCAGGTCTCCAGTCGTTCCAGCCTCTGCATTGTGTTCCTAAATGTATACAACAAGATTAATGGCAAAGATGATGGGTGATGGGGATATTAGCCGAATAGGTTTTTTTGAGTGACCAGTAGTCCTCATGCTGCTGCCATCTGTAGTCTGGTGGAAGCAGTGAAAGTCATGAAAAAATATTTAATCGCACTCTTGCTTGACGTACGACTGAAACGTGTTAGGTCCTGTTCCTGCGTCAGATATTTGACAGTGGAAACCTAGATTGTTTATTGAATAATAAGAATTACTACCCCTTTCTTATTTGATTCAATGATTTATGATTGTATTACATTTAAACAAGTTATTTAAGTGTATATCATGCATAGTTTTTGACTTTGAGCTGCTGTGATGGTTCTGCATGACAGTAAGATGGTCTCCAGTTTAAATCTCAGCTGGAGAGTTTCTGTGTAGAATTTGCATGCTTTCTTGGTATACTCTTACTTTCTCCTGCAGTTCAAAAACATATGTGATATCTTATTTAGTACATCTAAGCTGACCTGAGGAGATGGTGTGCATGCCTTCTTGAGTTGAATGTATCTTTGTTGCCCCCACAATGAACTACCCTACCTTTTTGTCTGTAGACTAGGGTAGGCCACCTAATATGACAAAACTACAACAATGGCTGTTTCTAGGGATGTCTCGATCCCGAACTCAAGATCGGATTGGGCCGATATTTTCACATTTTTCAGTGATCGGAGATCGGCTACATTAGCTGACGAGTCATGCTAATTTTTACGAAAGTACTTCCTAGTTACATTTGAGGATGGTTGGGCAATAAATCAAACCTCAGTAGCCTGATTCTACTGGTGCAAAAAAGGACTCTTAATTACCACAAATCAAATCAACATGCAAGATTAAACACAAGTTCTAAAACATCAACAAATATGTGAACTGTACTTTAAACTATATAATAAAGTTATAGAAATTCACCTTCTGGAATTTTCACACAATAATGAGCCAAAAATAAACAAAAAAACTCTTGCTCCTGCAGCGAGGAGGAGGAAAAAAGCCAGATGCTGAAATGCACCTGTTGTGGGTTCAAATAGAAAAATATGCTGATTTCAGGAGGATAGGAGCATTTAGTGAAAACGGCAATAATAACAATACTGCAAATTACAAACTTAGAATAATATGGACTTTTCTAACAAGCATTTGATTTTTATCCCATGAAAGTGGAGGGCATTGTGCACCCCAGCAGCCTGCCGGAAATATTATATTATATATATATATATATATATATATATATATATATATATATATATATATATATATATAATACTGCACCAAGTGTCTTTTGTCTGAAATATTAAACTGAAGTTGACCTTCAAGTTTCTCAGATCTTGACTCCATGAGATTTCTAACAACTATGGTGGTCCGTGTAACGCTTGTCAGTTCATTATTCAATTTGCAGCACCTCCTGCCGCAAATAGAAAATTGAGCAGTCGTTTCGTTTTTCATTTTTCACTCGTTCAGCCGCAAATAGAAAATTGAGCAGTCTTTTCGATTTTCACTGTGTCTGCTATAGTCGGCAAATGGCCCTATTCATTTATTATAAAAATATGTAATTGACCTTTTTTCATTTCAATTTCGTCTTGGATTGTACCATTATGAGATGAGGTGAGACCGGGCGGTGCAAGTGAATGCACGCGCCGAAAGTTTCCGCGCGCTCATTGACGTTCTCAATTGTTTATCTGATGGCGGCCACGACCTGATGGATTCACAGTTTAGTCTTCACAAAGGCATAAAACGCCTAAACATTTCTGCCCGGGACTTAAATCGCGACAGAATTGTGTTCATATTTCAGGTATGTCAATTTAACAGAATTTGTTCCAATGTAGGCCTAATTTTGTGTTTAAGTTAGCAGATTCCCTTAACTTGGCTCATCACGTGGCCATGGCAGTTTCACTGTTCGCTGTTACTGTGTTGTTACACTGTCATTATGCAAATTTAATTTATGAAATAGGATAACCAACAGCTTGAATATAAATGGCTCAACATGCAATATGGTGCATTTAATAAATCTTCTACCAGATCAAATGCACTCCTGACCTCTGGATATGACACTGTCCCTGGCACTGGAGTCAGCCATACTGATCATTTAATTCTTTAGCAATTCTGCAGTAAAATTACATCAAAAGTATAACATGCATCCTTTAATGCCTGTTGAACCACATGACGGTGAAATTTGCTGATAACATTGCATTTAGTTAATTTTGAAGCCATTTCAAAAGCCACCTGCATAGGAGTCAATGTGATACTGTTATGTTTTTAAAAAGTCATAAATCCAATATACTGCAGTGAACCAGTTTCATAATGTGTTATTTTCCACAGGAAACATGGACCAAATCTAATCATGTCTTTGTCATTTTTTCGTTGTTGCTGTTATAATATGAAGGTTCATTTGAATGCACCGCTGCTGCCACAGTCAAACCCGACTTGCCGTAATAAGTTGAATATACGCCTATGTCATTTTTTAATGGCGAGAAGCGGGGATGGCGTGACCGCGGTGAAAAACGCACGAGAATATGCCTGGTGCGGGCTTAATTTTATTAACTTTTGCATTCTTGAATTTTAAAATAGTTTAGTTTTTTCCCCAAACCATATGCAACCTGAACCCTCACACCCCCTTACCCAACGTATCCCCCCCCCCCACACAGCAATTAACACATGAAAACATTTATGGAAACTGCCATGGCCACGTGATGAGCCAAGTTAAGGGAATCTGCTAACTTAAACACAAAATTAGGCCTACATTGGAACAAATTCTGTTAAATTGACATACCTGAAATATGAACACAATTCTGTCGCGATTTAAGTCCCGGGCAGAAATGTTTAGGCGTTTTATGCCTTTGTGAAGACTAAACTGTGAATCCATCAGGTCGTGGCCGCCACCAGATAAACAATTGAGAACGTCAATGAGCGCGCGGAAACTTTCGGCGCGTGCATTCACTTGCACCGCCCGGTCTCACCTCATCTCATAATGGTACAATCCAAGACGAAATTGAAATGAAAAAAGGTCAATTACATATTTTTATAATAAATGAATAGGGCCATTTGCCGACTATAGCAGACACAGTGAAAATCGAAAAGACTGCTCAATTTTCTATTTGCGGCTGAACGAGTGAAAAATGAAAAACGAAACGACTGCTCAATTTTCTATTTGCGGCAGGAGGTGCTGCAAATTGAATAATGAACTGACAAGCGTTACACGGACCTATGGTAATGCTTATTAATGAAATTAGTTTTATTTAAAAAGTTAGGTTGAGTTAGTTGCCAAAAATAAATTTCAGTTTTATAAATTTTAACACAAAAGGCAAAATACAAGATCAGATTTGAGGTTAAAAGTTTGTATTGGGATCGCAGGCCCAAAATCCTGATTGGGACAGCCTTAGATGTTTCCCTGTTAATTTCTTCTACAGTGTTTCATGTTCCCTTTTTGAGATTTTTTTCAAATGGAGAAAATATTAAATATACAGATTGCTAAACTAGTAATGTTATCTTAAAAAAATTCAATTGTATAAAATTAAATTAGGTAATTTACAGAAAACAAAGTGGTTTGAAAACCCCTTTTTTAATTTATATTGAAACAATGAGACTTAATATTCAAATGATTTTACAAAGATGACAAATTTGATTGGGAAAATGAAACTATCCTTAAAACACAAGCTAAAACTAACTTGTTCAACAGATTGTGTAACACAGTAAGCAGTTCCAACTTTGCTGTGCACATACAGGATATTTGAAATCACTCTAGGCTCCATAATGAAATGATTATGGAACAGTCCCAGACTTTGGAACAAATGTAGTGGCTCTGAACAGAATGGAGATTGAAGCAAAAACATATTTTCCCAGTTAGAGAGGCTTAAGGTACTGATATCTAGCTTCATTGACCTGTGTTAATTACAGAAGTGTCTGGCACAGAGGCAGGGTGTGTCTGCCAAACTCCAACCACCCAGGAAAAGTGGTGCAGACACGCATACATCAACACACATGCTGATACTTTGGCAACTATTGTTTTTCTGAAGCTGCAGTTTTACATTTTGACATTCTGGAAACAGTTCTAACAATCTTGGAAAATCATATGTAAAATGGCAATGGATCAGAGTGAGTCTAGACTCATCATCATTTCCAGTTATTCAGTTCTAAATAGTAGCTTCATTTTGGTGACGCCAACACATGCCTGGGTGTGTGTTGCTTTATGTGTGTGTGTGTAGAGTATGTGGTCATTGAAAATGTGTTTTTATTTAGGTTATTCACAGAAAATGAGCCAAAGCCAATGAATTTCAGGTTGAAAAAAGAATGGTTTGTTTCATATTTCTTTTGATATAAACTGAAAACGTATCCCCAAGACCCGAACAACATACAAAGGTTAAAGCTACCTAGGCTTCCTGAACACCTCAGCAGAACCACATAAGCCATAAAAAGAAAATAATTTGAAGTGCATAATATGGGTGAAATATTGCTTTAACTAAAATATAGGAACTTCATTGGGCAAATAAGTGAGATTAGATTAAACTGCTGACAATGGGCAAGTTGTTAAAGGCCTTGCAATAGCCATTATTGTAGATTTTCTGCTGAAACTCTGCAAAGTATATGCTACTCGACATCCAGGGAACAGCACAAGGTTAATATAAATTGACAGTATAAAAGCAAAACAAAACAAAAAAAAACATCCTAAATGTTCAGTGGAAGAAATACACAATAAAAGTATAATTGGTATTTAATCATCTACTTCCTAAAATAACTAAAGCAGCACCTGCAAGTAACCACGAAGTTCAGAATAATTCCTATTTATTTAAAGCTTTTATTGTACCTAGGGCTCTTCCAGCGAAGTATGTGCTTGGATGAGCTCATTGATTCTTGGAATCAGGGGTAGTGTGTATATTGCTTGTATTCATTTGTGCTATAGTGCAACATTTCCTTTTAAGCTCTTGATGAAAGCTGGTAAATTCATCTGTATTTTGTGTCAAGCATTATTCCAGAAATAATTTGCTGCCTCAGTCTGATTTATCTAGGTTTACCAGAAAACAGCTCAGGATAGATGCCCAAAAGCTCATAAAAGCATTGGTTTAAGCATTATTTTAGACATTTATGCAAGTGATAAAAGTTACTTTACCTCTCAATTGTTTATTCTCAATGAATGCTTGTCATCTTATTCATGAGTAATTTAAACTTCTCTATGTTTCCCTTACTTACAATTAAGCACTTACAAAGTTTTACTCGCTTTTAAACTTAATCCCACATGTACAAATGCCATCATACTGTACTAAGTGTTATTTCTCTAAGCACTATTTGTCAAGTACAGGACATTAAGTAATTTGCTTTGCCTATGGTTACCAGCCCTTCCAGAAGTGGTAGTTCAGCCTTGCTCAACCAAACTAACACAGCCATCCCGTGTGAACACAAATAACAAGAGAGTTTTCGTTGCAAATTTGAAAGCTTCAGAAATACACAATGCAAAGTATTGCTGTGGTATTAAAAACAGAAATGTCATTATTATATTTTTATTTATCATTATATTTTTAAAGTACTGTTGGACATTCACTGTAGGGATGTCACATAAGTTGTATTTGTAAAAACTAGCATAGTACTCTGTTTTTCATTATTTTGTCCCTAATGTACATATTATTCTTAAATCTTAAATTCTGCTTTTTATACCTTTCTACATCTGAATCTAAATATTTGTATTTTCTGCTACTTTGCCTACGTTAGAACCAAACTGCTTCTTGTGGGACAATAAAACATTGTTCCATTTTATTCTATTCTATTGACCATACAGCTAGAGACTTTCTGACAGAACATTAGTTGTACTGCACCTGTTGCTAAGTTAAGTGTTGATTGGGTGTTGTACAGCACAAGAAAATAGGTGGAGGCTAAAAACTTTGAACTGGTTCCTGTCAAATTTCATTTGTCAGGTGTAAATGAGAAACGGCCAACTAGACTGAAACGCCCTTGTAGGATTTCGGATTGACATATATGCAGTAAACTGAAAATGAGTTTAAACATATTTTCAGTTGCTGTGGTAACATCCTGGCATTACCAATGAACAGTGTTGGGTTACAAAATATATATCTCAAATGATTTATGGCTGCATTAAAAAAATAGTCACATTTCTGTGACCTGCTGAGTGGACGTGTAAAGTACACTGCCTTGAGCTTATTGACATTCTGTCATGTTACAACCTCACATTTCTTCTATTTCATTAAGATTTTAGGCAAAACTAGTGTTGCAGCTGCAGTCAGATTAGATGGAGAAGATCTGTGATCATAGATTGCTAATTCTAAACTAGATTCTCACATGTAGTTTTGTCCTGCACTTGTCCTGTCGTTCTAACAGATACAAATATTTGATCAAATTCTCCTTTGCAGATCTTTTTGTATGCATGGGGTTGTTTTTCTTGTTGTTATCCCAAGATAAATCCTTCACTCAATGCTCAATGCTTAATACTCACTCTAATGGGTTTTCTCCCAGGTTTGCTCAGTATACATTTCTTTTCAATTTACTTCCACTCCTACCAGCTTTCCCATCCCAGCTAAAGAAAAGTATCCTGACGCCAAACTGTTATCTCCACATTTCATGTTTTAAATGTTTTCTAGTGTCTTCCTTCTTCTCACAATTTCAGAAAAACCTAATTTTGTTACAATCAACACTATGGTTACCTGCCAAAAGAGTAAGTGGAAGTATGGTTCTATTAGAGAAAGAGAGGGAGACTAAAGTAAATGGAGCTCTGGATGTGGAGCATGTGACGTATAAGCGGTGAACAGGTCCGTGAATCCTGTTCAGATCAAGGCAGAATTGTCCCCTTAACCAGCTTCCCCACTCAACAATAATATAGTATGTAATATACAGCAGTTCATCACCTACTTCCAAACAAACAAAATGCAGTGCATACCCCTTTACATTTTGTCACAATACAGCAACAAATGGAGTTTTTTATAATATATTTTGTGATAGATCAACAAAAAGTAGTGCATAATTTTGAAGGGCAAGAACATTTTGGATTATAAATATTTTTTAAAATAAATATCTCAAAAGAATTGCATGTATATTCAGCTCCCCTGAGTCAATGCCATGTAGAGCCACATATATTGGCAATGAACTATATTTATTACTCAAATCAATTAATGTGTCTGTGTTTTGTTTAACACATTGTCACTCCCAACTCGTCATATATGGACGCATGATCGGGCTCCCTCCGCGTCACATAATTACGCGTGGGTTACTCCCCTCTCGTCATTTTTTGACTGTTTAAAATAATGTATTTTTTTTCCTTCTGTGACCTTAAGGTTAGAACATTAAAACTTGTGGGTTGGTTAAAATAGGTCAGATGTTGCTGTTTTTGTAGCTTTTAAGTGTGTGTGTATGGCTGATGGGTTGGGTTGGGAGGGGGGTGTAGTTGCGATGATGATTTTATTTTTGTATGGGGGGTTGGGGGGTTTTGGGGTCATTTTAAATCTGTAAAGCACTTTGAGAAACTCTGTTTGAAAAGCGCTTAATAAATAAAGTTTGATTGATTGATTGAAAGATAACTCACTGTATGCTATTCTGACATAGTATGCTATATCGACCAGCTCTGAAACAAAATAAACTTTAGATGTTTACAATAAAGGACCACATCCATACAGCTATTAGCCTGCTCTGAGCATGTAAAAAAAATGATGCTAAGGGGTACCCCAAGCGTCAATAATGGGGCGCAGAGGGAGCACGTCCATATATGACGTGTTGGTAAGAATGCGTTGGTATTGTTTCGTGTTTCAAGATATACAACTAAATCTTAACCAAAAATTACAAAAAGGGGGAAGATAATACCAACACTGATATATTTAAAAAATCTAAATCTTTTCTGAAATATTTTTTTAGGACTGTAGTCCTAAAAATAGAAAGAAAGTTATGCTTCTTATTTAAACTTGCAGTTCTTTTTAACAATATTATCAACAGAAAATGATTTTCCATATTGGATGTGCTTTCAGTGTCAGTGTGATGTCTGTCCTTGTGTTTCTCTGTCCCTGCACCCCAGCTGTCTTGAGTTTCCTTAATTGTCTCCCTGATTATATTCCCTGTGTATTTATATCCTTCTGTCTTCTCATTTATTTGCCGGTTCGTCATCTCACGTCCAATGTCTTGTGACCATCTGTGAATCCGTGATAGAGATCATTGTAAGAATGTCCTTTATAGTCCTGCTTTTGCTGATTTTGGTATTGTAGTAAATTAGATCACCATTAAAGAGTCTTCTACCATCTAATGCTCTTTGCACCTGAGTCCATTCACACAAAGCATGACATTGAGAACATCACAGATATTATTGTATTGATTCTACATAAACAAACATATACAACTTTACTGTTGTGCAATAGGAAACACTTTGTTTGGATTGTTATTTATGTCTGGGTATCAGATCTAAATTATGTTTGTAATGTGGTAATTGAGGTATTCCTGAAAAGGATAAACTTTTACTATATACAGTATCACCGAAATTCAACCCCCATGCATTCCAATCATATACTATCATCACCTTCAGGGTTCTTACATGCCTTCACCCTTCACCTGCAAAGCTATTCAGGTTACTCACAACTGGAAACACCCTGGGATCTCTTAAGTGTCATAAGGTGAAAAATTGTGTATTTATTGGGTTTTAACTTGTATCCTTGTCAGAGAGAACCATCCTCCAATAGATAATAATTTATGGCCAATATTCATAGACTAGCATGAAAGGCTGCCGCGATTCGTGGATTTGTCATGACAGTGCCAAAGAGTAAAATTGTCAACAAAAATGTAGTAATCGGCATCATCATTTATATTGTTTTAAGCTTTGTTTTTCTCTTAAAACGGTCGTTGTCCTTGTATCTGCCCTGTCTGCCTTTCTGTCCCTCATACACATTGCAGTTGTGGCAATCAGGGTCAGCTGCACTATCACCAGCAGTATCAGCAGTGAGCCGACAACGTACCTCTAAAATTCTGGATAGTTTTATTAAATAAAAAGAATAGCAACGTGTAATGCAAAATTCAAAAATTAGAAGCTGCTTTCCATGGCAGTACAGCAGTGTTGCTTGAGCTTCTTAAAGGGAAGCACACTGTGGCTAATGACAAACACGGACAGTAGCCTCTGTGAGCTAGTTAGCTTGTTACCTGGTAACATTAGCATCAAAAGTAGAGTGATTTTCTCTTTTCCCCTTTTCCCTTTCTCTTTTCCTCTTTTCTTTTCTTTTTACCTTCTCTCCTAATTATCATGGGGTATTCATAGATTGACACAAAAGAATTCAGCTGCTGCTGCTTACAGGACATCAGAATGCAGGTGTCACATCAAAAAACTACTGCTTATTATTCTTATTGCATTAAAATGCTTATTTATTCAGAATGTAATGTTTACTCTGACTTTAGATTTTAAATGGCTGTGGGCAGGAAGGATCTTTCTATAAGGATCATTCAGTAGTTTTGATTAACCTCCTGACTGGCTGTTGTATTACTTGATGGGTGCAACATAACAGTGTTGATGGTAATTTCACTATGCTCAACACACGCCATGTGTCTGCTGTAACAATAATGTTTTATTTTTTATATAGTTCCTAAATGTTAAATGAGCTATCCTCTTAAAAATCCCTATTTTAGATACTACATAACACTCGAGGTAATACAAATGTTAGACAAATGTTAGAACAGCTGCTTGCTCCTCCAATAACATGCATTTTGTACGTGATCCGATTAGTCGACTAATCAGCAAAATAATTGGTGATTAGTCGATTATCAAAATAATTGTTTGTGGCAGCCCTACTGGCATGTAATAGGGTTTAATTTTATACAAATCTGGACAGGCTCTATTCTGCTTTACATGAAAACACTTCACACTGATACTTGAACATCTCAGCCTAAACATGAAATGGTACAGAAACATCAAAACTAGGTGTTTTCAATTCAATCAAAGGAAACACAGCTTTTCACTAGACAGATTGTGTTTGGACCTGTGTGAGTTTACATGTATATGAATGTCTTCCTATTGGTATGTGAGAGGGTATGTGCACAAGTATGCATGTTGACCCAGTTTAACCCTTCAAAAACACTGTGGGGTTTTCAAGGAGTAAAGCCAAAACAGCTGCAGCTTTGTTCAGATACCAGGTGTCTTTTTTTACTCACCTCTCAAAACTGACTCACATTTCTTCAACGCTTCTCACCAAAACATTTTCTTAATTTGTGTTCGAGTACTGAAATTATTAAACACTTGTAAACTGGTTATTTGTTGTGCTTAATCAAATTTTATGGTGTATTTTTAACTGCAGGTAAATCCTTTCTTCAAGAGAATTGTACAAATGGAAAAATTGTTTTGTGGCCTTGGGAAACTATTGTGTAGCTATATTATGTACCTGGATGAGGTTCAAGATGTACATATCTCACAGGAAACTAATAAACAGGCTTTAAAGCTTTTTAATATCCTTATAGTCCTATAGTTACTGTCCAGAACAATAAAATTACACATTAATGACCACAATGTTGAAATACCTAATACTGACCTACAAACAAGTCAATCTGTGAACAAAATATGCAACATTTTTGTAAAATAACAAAATTAAATAAACTATTTTCTGTAAGTCCATGTATAATATAAATAAGCAAGAGAAATGTATTTGTATAACACACTTTTTACAACAAGGTAACTCAAGGTGCTTTACAAGATTAGGTGGTAAAGAACAAACAAAACACACAATAAAAACATGGAAAAGCCAAAAAAAATACATCATAGAAAGTAAAAAAGCAATTGAATGTAAAACATCCATTAACAAAAGCATAGAATATAACATTAGAGAAAACAACAAAAACAGCAATCAAGCGTAGCAAACACAAAATTATACATGAACTTTACTCAAAGGCAGCTCTTAACAGATGGGCTTTTATCCTTGACTCAAAAGAGCTTATCGATACATCAGCTTTGCAGTCATCTGGAAGTTTGTTCCAGATTCGAAGACCATAAAAACTGAAAGCTGCTTCACCATGTTTGGTTCTAACTCGAGGGATGATTAGTAGATTAGAGTTGGAGGATATGGGTGGTCAGGCAGGTTGGTATGGTAACAATAGGTCTTCAACATACTAGCTGGAGTATTTTGAAGTCTATTGTCTGAGCTACAGGGAGCCAGTGTAAGCATTTTAAAACTGGGGTGATGTGTTCCATACTTCTGTTACTGTCACCATAACAATCAAACAAATGTAAACTCAGTGATCGATACATGCAATATAATAAGTTATGGCTCCTACAATAGTAATAGGGTCTCTGTATGTAAGCGTGTTCCCTCTGCTTTGGACAGAAAAGCTGCTCCATTGTGCATTCTCCCTTTACATACACTTATCTTGAGGCCACGGGTTAAATCTTGAAGCCACAAGTAACTATCTTGAGGCCACAAAATAGTTATAATTATTTTATTTTTTGACAAAGTGGGACTAGGGGGGCTTCATAGATATAAGATAAATTGGGCCACTTTTTGGCAACTACAGACCAATCAAATCAATATTTTGTTGTTAAACAGTCGTGCCAACAATTTGAAATCCTTTGCGGCTATTGGTTGTAAAGATTTACAGTAGAACTGGCATGAAACTCCCCGCAACGTTTGGGACCTTTTTAGCCACACTCTAAGTACTTTAATACTATATCAAAGGATTGCTTGCCGTAATTCAGCCTTGTTGTAGAATTGCAGGTGTAATGAGGTAGCCCTTCTGTGAGCATTAGCACAGAACGACCGGGTTTTGGAGGGCGGGGCCTAGACTATGCGCTTCTGTGATCAATGAGTCTCTAACGATATTTTGAATGTTCAGCTATACTATATAATCTTTTTTCCCCCAAATAAAAGCATACTAGCACCAATGCTACATAAACAAACTGGGGTATTAGCTTTGAAGCTAATTCTGAATGTTAGCTATGAAGTTAATTGAAAAGCGAACAACTCAAACAATGCCACAATGTCTACTAACAGCTGAAGGACATTATTGAGGAAATATGCTTACTTGTACAAGGTTAATTGCTGGTTCACAGAGAGTTGGTATTAATCCTGGTAGAAGTTCAAGAAGACCTTCGAATCCACTGCTGTATTGTCCCAAGTTGGAAAAACAGTCGTCCTAGAAATGTTCACCACAAACTACCACACGCTTCGGCAGTCGGTCGGGCATATTCCCTGCATATATAAAATCTATCCACAAGCTTTTCAGTGGCTCAGAAGTGGGGAGGACAAAAAGATTCATGTTCTCTTTTGTACACCCAGCTACAGTACAGTTTGGATGCGGTCTGGACTCCATGCTGTTGGTTTGTTGTTTGCCTGTTACAGTAGTTCTCCGCGTTGCGGTGGGAGGGAATTGCAGGGTGTAGTTCGGGGAAGGGGGTAATTGGCTAGAACTCAACACGTAATATGCCGAAATGTGTCATCATATGCTGAACTGCCAAACAGCCCGTTTCTGAGTGCTAATTTCACGATGTAGGCAGACATACCCCGGAACAAAGGAAAGACTAATCAGTAATTTTAACCCCTAAGGGGCTGTAGGCAGGCTGGGGGAACTAAAAGATATGATCAAAAACCTCAAAAAATGCACATTTCATGACAGGTCCACTTTAAAGGGCTATGAAAAAAAGGGCTTTTAAGGGTGTTTTCCGACCTGCACTGTTTAGTCCACTTTAAATGGACCAGAGGTCTATTAGAGCGCTGGTCCGGACATTTTACGCAGGTGTGAATACACACAAAGAATCCTGCTGCGGATCAGAGAAACGGACCAAGACCAACTTTTTTAGGTGGTCTCGGTCCAACTCCTCAATACATGCGCCTTTCTGTCAAATTATTTATATTTTTTAACCCACTAGTTTGACTCACAATGCCAAAAATCAATATCCCGTATGCTGTAGTGAATGTTATTCCTCATCTTTGTCTTCTGTGTAATCATTCTGCCATTATGTCGGAGGCCAGCGTGAGCAGAGCACATCATCTCCTTCTGTTTATTGCACGCATTCACTGTTCTAAATTTTCCAACAGAGCATTGCGAAACTTGCATTGAATGCGCTGTTCGGACACACAATAATCGGGAGATCATGACACAGACAGGACAGTTTTCTCAGAATAAACAGCTGAGCAATAGGTAAACAGCAAAGAAGGTTAGCTTCAGTCTGAAGATTCCTGCACTTACCTCTTATCGCTCAGTCATTGTCCCAACCTTGCCTCTGATCGTAACCACGCATCAGTTCAACAAACCACGTCACCACACATCTTGAAAACTCCGATCCAGTCCACCTGCTCTGTCTTTCTCAGCTTTGTTCTGCCACAGCTCTTGCAGTTTTTTTCGCTTGTCGCTTTTCTTCGCCCTCGCATCCATAATGCAGCTCTGATATCCATATGATTTTGCTGCTGTTTACATCCATGTCCGGGTCTTTGCGCTTAGCTACGCCCACGTCATTGCTGTCCAATAGCAGCACCGAACGTCACACACGTGGATGTGTTTACAAAATATAGTCCACTTGAAAAACTTAACAGTCTGAATACAAACTGCACCAAAGGGAAAAAAATTGTTTGCCTTTGGTCAGGACCAAACAACCGGACTAAAGGACTTTTCTGGTATGAATACACCCTAAGTGGCTCACTACCTGATGACCCAATATACTTGATGTCATAATACATTGAATTTGCATATTGCTGTTGAATTCTGATAGGCTTGTTCAGCTTTTGCCTGAACAGTGCAAGTCTGGGAAGGTGTTCTGAAGTATTTTACCTGGTTTACAATTAGTCATGGAGGTGCAGCACTGTTACAGAAAATCAGTCAAGATTCTTTTGTAGTTCCGATTGTCTGTCTCACTGGACATCACATATCACATAGTGATGAAACTTTTAATGTCTACATCTCATACATATGTATATACAAGTAATTGTAGTTGTACAGTAAAATATTAATTATGTGACTTCCCATTCTTTTTTTTTCTTTTTTTTAATTATTGCATGCTAGGAGGGGGAGAGGACGGGTTAAGTAAAGATATCAAAAGGAAAGTCTGTTTTGATTATGTTTTGATGTTTAATTGTGTACGATACCAACTGTTTGTTGGCAACACTGCAACTCAACTGATACCTGCTTGTGCTTGCTTATTGCTCAGCTATGCAGGGTTAATGACAAGTGAATGGGAAAAATTCTTTAACAAATTGAGAGGAATGATTTTTAAGTGCTTTGTAACATGCTGAGAATATGCTCTTACATGTGCTGCGGTCGGGTGAGTCACATTACAGTCACATTCAATGGAAGGCAATGGCCTTTGAAACTGTGTATCTCATATCTATGGAATCCCTGTAAAACAAGAAATACTCCTTGTTGCTCTAAAACCACTAAAAGTCAAAGCAGAAAAACGTGGGAAAAGCTGTGTGGAAATTAGATTAAGGGTAAAGATTGAGTGAAAGATAGATTTTTTATATATATATTCTATCTTTGGCTCTGCTTCTGGTTTAACCACAATAAGATTTTGCGATTTTGGTGAGGACAAGAGCCAAGTGATTTCCTGTTCAAAACGTATGTCTGCTCAAATATTTTTGTTCCTTTATTAAAACCATTTCAGGCTCTGGCTCTTTGACATCATGTGTACAAGTATATGGTAAATATCTCATATTGATTTTGTAAGTTAAAAACAACAAATATGTTAAAAGTATCAAATTAAGTAAAAAGAAAATAGTTTTTTATGTCCTAAATAGTTACCAGTAGCTAAAGCTGAAGACTGAAGAACCCATTGAGAGATTTTGCGAGATTCACCATCACATGATCTCAGTACTGACTCCCATCGCCTCAGTTTGGTGAAGACCCAGATGTGAAATTAACAAAAGATGTAGGTAGATTTAGAATTTTGCAATACGTGGGAATGTGTTTCAATAGCAGTGGGGCATATCTTGGACACAGTGGTGAGGGAGGCTAAAGGTCGCCATGCTCATTTTACAGTTTGCAGAAGCACAGTAAGAGACACAGGAACAGATAAACACACACATGAGGTTTGGATTCAATAAAGTTTTTGATTTCCACTGAGAGAAGACTGGACTTGGGGGACAAGTGTGGGAACAACTAGAAATGTATTTAAATCTTAAAATCTTTTTGGAAATCACATAGCAGAATAGCCACCTTTTTCTCTGTAAAATATATGTTTTGCAGGCATTCCAGTTCCATATGTGAATGATGTGTCTGAGTATAAGCTTGAATGTTTTTTTGTTTTGTTTTTTCCTCTGTGTCCGTCCTTGATCGGACAATAGATGAATTCTGTATAGCAGGATCGTGGGTGGAAGGAGACAGAAGAGTCAATGAGTGAAGAGGCTTCTGGGGTGCGTCAGCACAAGGCCATGATGAGGGTGTAGGAGGATGAACTATCTAATGTGCAGAGCAACAGCTATTCAGTTACCTCACAGGACAACAGGCATACATGGATATGACTACCTTCAACGAGAGTCTAGTTTTTATTAAGCTACTCATTAATTTTCCATGTCACATTTGGATATCTGGGGCAGAGAGTTGCAATTAATGATTGTTATGAAGGTTTTCACTACAACTTTGGGACCAGAAGAAATAATGATATTTATATGTTATAAGAAACTCACTGATGGTCATTAATTAACAATGTCCATGATTCATAATGCTTTGTGTTAGATTTTCAAAACACTGCTGATGATGTTGTAACAAGTCATATATATTTACTTTACAGTTAATGCATAAACTGTCACTTGCATTTATAAAGTCCATATTTAATCCAAGTGTATATATGCTAACATGTTTAAACGTTAACTTAACAGACTCTCGCCTAAATCATTCAGAGTCTTCACTGATCAAGTTCTTTGCATACAGAAAGTAAAAAAAAATAGGATATGAAGATTAAAACCCACAGTAAAAAGTGGAATACATTCATATAAATTAAATAAACTAGATGTTAATCATAATTATGGAAGACTTCTTAATTACCAAAGAAACTGTTGGCAAGGGGGTGTGTCTGGCTTCCGATGAAAGACAGCATGCCCCATCAAGCAGTAATGGGTAAATTATGTTGGGTTGTGTTTGTCGAAAACTGCAATATTTTAAGGAATGTAGGTCTTTGAATACTTGCAGAGCAAGACATCAAGAAAATTTTAAGGATGTCTGGAAAAAATCAAAAAGTGTAAAAGCCTAAAGCAAAAATCCAGAGTGTTATTGGAAGGAAACCTGCAACTATCAAGGTTAGATCTCCAGAGGTTTTTGTTTATACTGTTTTATATGAATTGCAGCAGGCTGTCTTGGATAGAAAGTGCTTGCTGTTCACTAGCCTGCTTACAGTCCTGACCTGTTCTATCTGTTCTATCTGTTCTGTGGCATCGTGTGGGTGAGAGCTTTGCTGATGTCAATGTTGTGGATCGAGTGGCCCATGGTGGTGGTGGGGTTATGGTATTGGCAGGCATCTGTTATGGACGAAGAACACAGGTGCATTTTATTGATGGTATTTAATGCACAGAGATACCGTGATCAGATCCTGAGGCCCATTGTTGAACCATACATCCATGAACATCACCTCATGTTTCAGCAAGATAATGCACGGCCCCATGTTGCAAGGATCTGTACACAATTCTTGGAAGCTGAAAATGTCCCAGTTCTTGCATGGCCAGCATACCCACCGGACATGTCACCCATTGAGCATGTTTGGGATGTGCTTGACCGGTGTGTATGACAGCGTGTACCAGTTCCCACTAATATGCAACAACTTCGCACAGCCATTGAAGAGGAGTGGACCAACATTCCACAGGCCACAATTGACAATCTGATAAACTCTATGCAAAGAAGATGTGTTGCACCGCATGAGGTAAATGGTGATCACACCAGATACTGACCGGTTCTGAGTCCCCAGACCCCCAATAAAGCAAAAAACTGCACATTCCAGGGTGGCCTTTAATTGTGGGCAGTATAAGGTACACCTGCGCACTAATCAAGATGTCAGATCAGCATCTTGATGTGGCACACTAGTGAGGTGGGATGGATTATCTCAGCAAAGCAGAAGTGCTCACTATCACACATTTAGATTGATTTGTGAACAATTTTTGAGAGGAATGGTAATATTGTGTATCTGGAATGAATTTTAGATATTTAAGTCCATCTCATGAAAAATGGGAGCAGAAACAAAGGTGTAGCATTTATATTTTTGTTGAGTGTATATTAACGCAACACTGACTTCCTTTTAAAAAAAATAATTCAAAAAGTTAATTTTATCTTCCTCAAACTCATGGAATTGTTTACTTTTGAAAAGATGTCTACAAAATAATCAGTTCACACAGAAACCATGGTCTCCTTAGTATTCAGTAGGTTCATAGAGCAGCAAAGAAAACCATTCCACAATGTGCATGTTTTGAAAACATTTTCTATGCTACTAGTTTCAAGTATATATTTAGATTAGACTAACCAAAATAACTGCATCAAGCAGAGGAGTGTGCTTTACTAATAATTTGTGTATTTTTTGCACAAGGCACTACATTACTTTCTACTACAATTATTTTGGTGTTATCAGAACACATGACAGTTCAAATCAACACAAATATTCATGCTAAACTGAAGAGGGTTGTTGCTGGTATTTTGTTACCTTTACTGAAAAAAATCACTGCAAAAATATATATATTTTTTTTATTTGGGCTGGGCTGAAGAAAAACTGCTATTTGGGAGCCGATTGCCTGTTCTCACTGTTACTTATACTGGACCAGGGTGGGGCCTACGCAGCAGGTGGGCATGGACTAAACGCTTCAGTGCTGCGCTGTGCGCGTAAGGGGAATATCCCTTTGCTCACAGCCCGTGGCCCAAAATGCTCCTTTATCCTTTCCCTCCGGTTCCGCTGATTCCATGGCTCCTGGATCGAGTCAGAGAGGAACAGCTGTCAGTAATCCTCGTAGCACCACAGCGCAAAAGCGCACCGTGGTTCCCGAATGTGCAGCAGCTGCTCTCCGGTCGCCCGTGGCAGCTGCCGTGAAGAGACGATGCGCTCCTCCAGGCGGGAGGAGCTATCAAGAGTTACCCAGAGATTGGTCAGGCTCTCTGGGTCTGGCCGCTGAACGGGAGCACTTAGAAAGGCTCGGCCTACCGCAGGATGTGGTGCGCACGATTCAGGGCGCACGAGCCGCGTCCACCACGGCGCTACACGCCTCAAAATGGACAGCCTTCCAGCTCTGGTGCGCAGAGAAAGGCGCAGATCCCGTTTCATGTTCGCTAAGTTGCGTGCTGGCTTTCCTCCAGCAGCTGATGGACAGGAATTTAGCTTTCAGCCCAGTTAAAACTTATGATGCAGCTATTTCTTCCTGTCATGAAGGTTTTGGTGACAGAACGGTCTTACATCACATTGGTTAATGTGATGTGCGCCGCTGCGCAGGGGTGGGAGGTGGGCGCTTCAGAACAGTGCGCGCAAACAGGAATATATATTATTTTAAAAAACAAAACAAAGAAAAGCACCCCAGAAAAAAGGAATAAAAGGGGCAGGTGCTCTAGCCCCCTTTGATGTCTATGTGTACACGTGCCAGTTTTGTGGTATGCTGGAGCTTCCATCAGGGACAAACAGGGCCTGCAGTGTGTTGTGCTCCCTGCTAAGAGGGTCATCGGCTGCTGACTCCCATCTCTACAGGATTTGTAGACCTCCAGGACAATGGGGCATGCAGGTCGGATCACAGCTGACCCTTCTTACTCTAGACACAGACTTTTTGACCTGCTCTCCCCAGGCAGGAGGCTTGGGTCCATTCAGACCAGAACCTCTAGCCACGAGAAAAGTTTCTTGCCCTCTGTGTTGGTATCATGAATAACAGCTCTAATACCTAATTCACACCGCATGCAAAACAAATGCAGTCCATTTTTCTCACGGCTACCCCACTGACAAAAAAAATAAATAAAAAATGCAGAGTATTCACACTGGCTACAGTGTGAGTGGGATGAGGATGCAGATTTTTATTAAGTTAAACAAATTACATGAGGCAGACAGGGAGTGAGTGAATTAGGCATAACAACTAATTCACACTAGGTTTTGTAGAGATGTGATCCAAACTCCTCCTGGTTGCGGAAATACATACCGACTGAGAGAGCACCAAATTTTGGTGGTTCACGCAATAACAACTACTTATATAGTGAGGATCTGGTAAACACAATCCACTCAAGTCTTCTTGTATTTTATTGAACATCATTTAGTCACTGGATTTGTTCCAAAATGGGTATGTACACACTTATATATATTTATATATATATCAACTTAAGATCAGCTCACGTTTCACCTTCAGTGCTCTCACTGATAGGCGGTTTTGCCCAAAATCTCACAATATATGGTCCCATTCATCCTTTCCTTGATTGGGATCTATCATCCCATCCCCTTTGCAGAACAGCAGACACAAAGCATGGTTTCCAACTGCATGTTTTACAGGGTATGGTGGGTGTGGGATGTAATTCAGCATTTTTTTCTTCCAACCATTGCAAAAAGTTTTTATATCAGAGTTCTTTTTTGGTCTCATCTGACCACATGGCATTCTCCAAATCCTCCTCTGGATTATCAAGATAGTCTCTGGTAAACTTTAGACAAGCCTAGACATGTTCTGTCTTACACAGGAAGACTTTCACAGCACTACAGGATTTTAGTCCATTGACTATTTCCCCCCTGTGTGGTTCTGGGCTTTTTCCTCACCATTCTCTGGATCAGGCCTGTAGGTACTGAAAGTATTTTTTGTTTCATTTATCTGTTAAATGTTATATATGGCACAAAAAAAAGATAAAGTAATGAAAACGTGAAGAAATAGTTGGTTTCTAAAATACAATTAAGTAGGCTAAATCAAAGAATAAAAATAAAAGGTGCATTGATAAAGATAATTAACTGGAAAAATTGAAAAGCAGAAAGATGGATTTTTACTACTAAATGGCTAAATTTCTGAAAAGAAAATTTTAAACATTTTGATAGATGTTGGGGTTGTCTATTTTTATAATTATTTAATTTACACATGAGATAAACAAATATATTAAACTGATAAAATATCAAATAGTAATGATAAAAGAATGAAGGTAAAGTATGAAGGTAAAGTATGAAGGTAAAGAATGAAGGTAAAGAATGGGGAATCCAAAAAATATGAGATGTTTTGTTCTGTTTGTTTCCAATTATTGTAATTTTATTTTTTGATTGCTTTAATTGGATGATGTGTTTTAGAACCTTCAAGAAAGTGATATCTACCATAAGAATAGATGTAGTAGACAGATTTATTCGGGGGAATCAAAACTAATCCACCTTTATTGAAATTATTAAACAAATACCAAGTAGCTCCTGTAGCTGCCTGCAGTATGTTGAAATGAAATCGAGACTCTGAAGAGAAAGCGAAAGGAGAGACTGATGAATAATTGCCAGGGTGTTTGGATCAAAACCTGTGGTACAAAGCTGGTGATGAGCCAACAGGCTCACAGAACTTTGTGCTGCCGAGTGGTTGAAAATATTGACTGGATAAGCAACAGGATTCAAGAACTAAAAAAACAACAACAACAAAGCATTGTAAAATACATGTTTGTATCTTACATTATATAGGCTGATTGATTAACTGCTAAGAGTAATTGATATTGCTACTAATCATTTTTACTGACATTGAAATCTATCTGTTAACTCTGATTATTATTATCATCATTTAAGTTGGTCTCATAATATTTTTATGAGTCCAAGGGAGGGAGTTGAAAGTATTTTATTTATAATTTTTCTGTTATATGTGATATAGAGACATTTAACCTTGACGTTGAGTGTCTAAAACATGAAGTTGCAGCTCTGTCTTTGTTCAAAATTAGTCAAATTGGAAATTCGGCAAGAAGTCAGAAGATGTTTGCAGAAGTCACGTAGGATAGCAGAAAATCTAGTTAAAACTGGTTTGTAAGAAAATACTCAAGCAAACCTTTGAGTGCATATTTGTCTCAGGCAAAGTTGACGCCCAGATATGTTAAATATGTAACTAGAATGGTGCGTTCAGACCGCAGGCTTTGTCAGCATCAGCAACGGCAAGATTACATGTTAAGTCTATGGTGGAGGCCATTGGAGGAGCGTCACGGTCTCTGTGGCATTTTGTGAGCTTTGGCTCCGTCAACTTTTCAAGCTATTCCTGCATTTCAAGCTTCAAAGCTCATAACGCTAACAATGTTTGATCTGTTTTAATAAACTTAAAGAAATGGATTCCTCTCTTTTATACCATGGTCAGGGTGAATACTCGATTCTGATTGGCTGGAGTGTGTAGGCTAAAAAGTGATACACCTAGGAAAGGCGTCTCGTCAAATTCCCTGATGACAGTTCTAAATTATTGCACTGGCTCAAATGTGAATGAAGACTCAATGTTATTTTACAGTTGACTAATCGCAAAGTTTTGCATCATCCTCTGGACACACACATGCAGTAAGTAGTGCACTGGCCTTCTGAAATGCTACTTTGTATCACGTAACGTAAGGTAAAGCCATCATCTCCCTTCCAATCACTGATCAACTGCTGCGGTCAGCTTGCTGTGGCCATGTTGCTTGGCAATGCATGTATACGGGAGATATTAAATAGTGCGCTCGACTTATACAAAAAACTCTCAAGATTTTGCCACTAAAACACATTAAAATATTATTAATGTATTAAAGATTTATTTATTTCATAAGTGATCATGGTATAAGCAGGATAATGCCCTTTACAGTGTTTGCCATGGTGGAGGTTGCAGTATGACAGTTTAAAAGTGTAGACAAGTGTCTTTTATACAGGAGGATAGAAGAGCTTCTTTAAAAAGAGTAACATGGCCCAATTCTTGCTTGTTTATAGGTACTAAATAATGAAAATGGCACATCATCCTGAACTCACTGCCCTCATGATAAAACATGAGGGCATCATGCTAATGAACCAACCTGGTTAAAATCAATTAGAAGATATATCCCTTTTCAAAATAATCCTACTAGTTTATAAATCGTTGAATGGCTCAGCTCCAAAATATGTTGAAGACCTGCTGTCACTATACCAACCCCCCCATATCACTCAGGTCCTCCAAATTTAGTCTACTAACCATCCCTAGAATCATACCCAAACATGGAGAAGCAGCTTTCAGTTTCTATGCTCACCTTATCTGGAACAAACTTCCAGACAACTGCAAAGCTGCTCAAACACTGAGCTGCTTGAAATCAAAACTTAAAACTAATCTTTTTAGTGCTGCCTTTGAGTGAACAATTATGATGCTTAATTGCTGTTTTACTTTCTTTAATGTATGTTTTAAATGTTTTTCATGTTTTTTAGTTGTTGTTTTTTTTACCACTGAATCATGTAAAGACAAAAAAGTTTCTAAAAAGCCCATCTCTGAGACAAATGAAAAATTCCCATCAGCAGACCATCGATATCCACATAAGACAGATTAGGATAGATTTTAGGAATTGGTATTAGTCCTGTAATTATATGATCAAACTCTACGAACTGAGTTCAAACCAGCTTTTACTTGGAAGTGTACTTCTCCTAAAAAATCAAATGAAAGGCCCATGACTCTGAAGTTCAGAGAAGTGTGAATCTCCTTCAGAGAACAGAAGTATTAATACTTCTCTGAACTATTCATAATTCTCTGAACTTCAGAGCAACTTGTGTTGCTTGCTTTAGTAGTGTGTGCACATTCTCTGTCTATAAACAACATTTTTGTGAAACTTGTCCAACCACTTCACTACTATATCATTCAGAAAATCATTGACACTGACTAAGGTGTTATTGAGTGCTTCTATGAAAACAAAGAGTGTGCTTTCTTTGTTGTCTAGGTTATATGTGCTGCACCTATGTGGTATCCCACAAATTGCAATGATAAATTGCATATTTCATGCCATGAAATCCTACCAGAAACACGAAAATTGAATTACTCTAAAAAAACTTAGATAACTGCCTCTTGCGGAAAAACAAAATATTCTTAGCATTTTTCCAGTCTTTAGGAATTTTTAGATACTCTATTAAATGCAGTTTTTATTTTTTTATTCATATCTTATTTAATATTTTAAACTGAAACACTTTCAAATTCATGCACAAAGACATCAGCAGAAGCCCCTGTCTTTAAAATGCCTTATATATGAGAATATGGGTGCACTCTTGACCTCCTTTCCACCCTCTCAGTCAAAGTACTCAACCCTCCTCAGCCTTTCTCGCCCCTTAACCAACCACTAAGGGGAGTGCAGGGCTATAGCTCAATATGTGGGGTTTCCCCTTTCAGAGGCGTGATAACAAGGACAGAGGCGGTTTTGACAGTAACTATCTTGTACGCATGGCCAAACACACACAAGCATCCATGCATACTGGTGGATGTCTGAAAGAGAACAATGTTCGCTGGGGTTTGAAGTCAACCCCATGGGGTCAAAACTCTTTAACAGTAAAAGAGCCTGTTCATGTTTTTTTCCTGGTTTCCTTTTAAGGCTCCTTTGGCCCATAAAAGAGCCTTAAACCCATACAATTTTCTATTTTTGAGTGTTATTACATATAAAAAAAGATATTTACTTGTTAGATGATATAATAAATTTTATCTTGCCAGAAAAACTAAAAACAAGAATAAAACACACAATCGCTCCTTTCTCTTTCTTTTTTTCCCCCTCTTGGCATGGGTGGGATATCTGAGTGTTCAGTGCTGGGGGCACTGACAATGATATGGTTCAGGTCAAGGGGAAATCATGAAAGAGAAGACAAGCCAAAAGCAGAAAAAAACAGTGTAGGGACATGTCCAATACATTAAGATAACACTAATATGTTCATAAACAAGAAAATCAGCAATGTGTTGTGATACCAGAGAAGAGGGAGTCTGCTGAATACAGGGTGTGGCTGGCATCCACTAGGGTGATGGGATATCACAGTTGCTTGGTTTGACATTTCCCTTTACTCTTCTTACATTGTCCGCCAATGACAAGTAGCAGAACTAAATAAATTCCTGGCTCCACCAGACCATCAAGCCTTTGTTCTTATAAATGCATGCATCCCATTGGACTGTGCAAATAAACCTGTTTTTTAGACTGTTGAGACATGTGTAAATTGACAGCATCAAACCTTAGATTTCAAAAGCGTGGGAATTTTAGTGAAATAATTAAAGGAGAGGTGGCACATTCTTCTCAGGCATACAGAGCAATTCTGTGGTGCAGTACAACTATAATATTACCCTAAATCGATCTGTAAGTTCAATAAATGATATGTACTACCTATTTAAAATATAGCACTCATAACATGTCCTAACTGAATGCCTTGAAATTAGCTGCATGTCCCTTTAAGAGCCTCGGACGTTAGGAAAAGCCATCCCAACCTAACAACTTTTTTTTTGGTTGCTAGCTCCGTTGTCTGCCTGTGGTTTTGTACGCTGTGTGAAGTTTAAAAGGAAAATCAAGGATTGCCATGAAGCAATATCTGGTCGTACAATGTGTATGATGTCATTGACATCTTAAAGTACGTTTTTAAAGCAAATTAATTACTCTAAAAAATCTAACACCCAGCAATATGTAATTTCTTTTACTCTACTTTCGGAAAAAAACATTCAAATTACCAGACAAAAATGATATCCTGAGAAAAGTAGATTTTTAGGGGTATTGCTCCATAGACCTCCATTAATTCTGCACTCATCATGAGAGCGCCCTCACATGGAACCAGAGTAGAACTGCAACCCGGAACTACCAAGAGAGTGGGAGTTCTTTCTTTATTAGAATTTCTTTGGTTCCCCCTTCCACACGCTGTCTTCAACGTCATTACAACATTCTAGGAGCGGCAGCTCCAACGAGCCCAGCATGTGGAGCGCGGCTGCAGGTGAGCTGTAGTCTCCAAGCTGATCGCATTACATGTTTTGCCTGGCCTCAGGCGGAGCTGGGACCGCTATAGCGGGGAATCCGTAAACACCGTCCCCTCGCTGCATGCGCAAGCCCAGTTTGAGGAGCGCATTTCCCGAGTTGGTCCAAGCTTCGTCTGCCAAATCACCAACCACAATGATGAGCGGCTGTCCATTTGTCTGTGGTTAATAAAAATGTATAATATGTTAGCGGCGCGGGACATGATGTGGTGGAACCATAACCAGTCCGGGGTCTCGTTTACAGCTTTTGCAGCCACAATGGCTCTTTTAATAGCCATAAACAAATCTCTTAAGAGCTTTCCTGTCTAAATTGCTTAACCTCTTGATATTTTCTTTTATTCATGTGTCTTTATAGAAAACAGGTAGTGTCATGTAGCTTAGGGTGATTAGCCACAGTGTTTATCAGTATTCCCTCCTTGTTGTGCTGATGCCGTAAATTCGTGCCAGTCACAGCTATAGGACTGTTGCATCTTCAGTGTGCCGGACTTTTTTTCCAAAAAAGACATTGGGCAATTGGGAAAATAACTAGGTATATACTGATTTCCACAGATGATAGCTGATAGCTGTTGACGAAGTTCTGTTTTTGCGCTCTGGGAGCGAGCGAGGGAGGGTTTTGGAGAGATGGGGGCGGTAATCAAAATGTAGAGGCGAGGTGTAGGCTGCGAGGTGAGGGTGTAGCTGGGACGACTGAAGCACTCGGAGCTCATCATGGCGGCCCCGAGTGTTTTAAAATATTACACAAGTATACATAAAGTAATCTAAGAAACACTTTAGGCATGTTTTAAGGAGGGAATGACATAAGAACGTGATGAAAATCTGTAAAACGTGGATTTTACATGCCACCTCCCTGAATTGTTTTGCTGTGTTTCAATCCTTTGTCGTGTTAGCAGTTAATTACTTGCCTCCAGACATTTGTCCAAGGTTATCTAAAGAAAACTATCAAAGACCCTTTTGCTTCAAAGGGAGCCTTGCTGAGAAATGAGTGAAATGAAAGGAGCACATGAATAACACCAGCACTAGGACCTGTAGGGAGGGAGAAGCATTGAGAGTCTCACTAAACTTTAGATCACCACAGACTGTGGGAGGCACACAGACTGAAGTGGATGTCCCAAGACCTGGATGCAAGAGCGGGATTTTGACTTTGGGATAAATCTTCTGCAGGTCTAGAAAAAAGTGAAGAGGAATAAAGCTGACTCCCTTTTCTATTTTTATCCAACAGTGGAGAGAGGAGACAGAGCATTATAGGGTGGTGAGTTCTGTTCTTCTGAATTTGAAATTAAGTATAAACAGGATGGGTGTTCATGTTGTTTATTTTAAAGACTCTTTCCCCCCTTCTTTACCTGCCTTTTACTGAAAGTGAAATCCTCTGAGTTAGTATTAAGTTAAGCAGCAGGCAGTTAGTCCTGCTAGGTGGGGAGAAAATCCCAGCTGGAAACAGCACACAGGAGGTGCTATAAAAAAAGTTTTACAAGATAATGCTGCTAATGTTTGTGGTGCCATGTGCTGTCAGCATTTTTGCGTCACACACAATTATTTTCTGGGTTTGTTTAGAGAGCGAGAGGGGAGGAAAGGGGCTGAGATTCAGCAGAGCAGGGGGAACAGAAATGAAGATTAGAGAAAAAAAACGGGGTTCTTCAAACTTCAATGGGAACTCATTTACTCTTCACTAAACTCCTGGGACATCAGGTTACCTTGTCCCCCCTTCCCACCTCTTTTTTCTATCTTTTCTTCTCCCCACTCATGTTACACAACCCTCAAAAGACTTGTAGATTCTGATGAGCTCCAATGTCTAACATGAAGTTAGGTTATCTGAGGGAGGGGCCCCGTGGTTGTATGGCCATGCTTCTGAACTTTTTTATTTCTAGTTCTCGATTTGAAAAATTACATTTTTAATTTTTAAATGAAGTTTGTGACTTTAATGCAGACACAATTTCTGCCACTCCTACATGGATTTAATTGACAATGCAGGAATGTCCTGACAAACAAACATTTTTTGTGTTCATTTAGATATCAACGTTAAAAAACAGCAAGTGTAAAACTACTTGCTTGGTAATCAAGCATGCAACCTAAGTAAAGCATAAAGCTGTGATGCGTAAAAATTCTTAAGTGATTGTTGTGGCTGGTGTAATCTGAAAGAGAAACTATTTTAATGCTTCTCTTAAGGACACAATAAAATCTAAATTCATTTATGGGGTTCATTTAACTTATCCCTAGCTTAACTTGGCTTTATTTGTTAGTACTGCAAACTCAAAATCAATTTCCTAAAGAGAACTATTTTTTATTTTTATTATGTGACGTAAAGATAAACATAGAGAGATTATTTATGGTTGTGTAAAAGTTTGTTCGTTATTCTGTCAAAGTTGCTGAATAACCATAAGAGGTAAGATAAAAAAAATCTTCTAAATCATAATTCTCACTTTTAATTCTTCTCTTAAACGTATAGCATGGATTTAGCCTGTTGGCATAAAAGTGTGTTTTATTTATTAAAAAAGGATTTGCACCAACTTGTTGTGCATTCAGACTGAGAACTCTACCCGGTGCCAGAGCTAAAAACAGCTTTAGGGATATGAACTCATGTTTTTATGTGTATGGAGGGCAGATGGACAGTGCTGTTTTCCCCTTACAGACAAAGATGTATGTGATTATTCATGACCCTCTCAGGTTTCCCTTTGAAGTTGAGTAACTGCTTTGTCTGTGTTAGCACCAATAATATTTCCATGTGCATTGTTTTGTGTGTATTTTCGTGCATTTGTGTGTTTGGATTATATGTTTAAGAGTGAGGAAGAAGAAGAACCATAAAGAACTTTGGAATAAGTTGCACAAAACGCTGAATATCTTGCATATTAGTGCAAAGTATGACATACTGGGCTAGCCTGGGGTTAAAAAATGATACAATATTTATACATTCGAGGAAGATGTTCTACTTATCAACAATTTTAAATAGTGTTAATTCTTCAAATTTGGCAGTTGCAAATTATTACAAATAAACTGCAGCAAAACTATCCGTGTTATATTTTTAGGAAAGTAACATGCAAAAGACGAACATTTATATAAAACAACTGTACCGAAGACTCACTATCATCAGTAATAATTATTTTGTATAATGTTAAAGCCTGATACAAGAAATAACAAATGAAAATGTGCACTTTTACCAATCAGATTTTTTTTTGATTTAATGTTTTCAGCAAAATAAATTTAAAAGGCTAACAGCACAACTTTATTTCTTTAAACATAATAATTTCAGTCTTTTCCAGTCTTTGAAATATGTTATCCTCCATGCATTTTAAGTCTTTATAAAGAATATACAAAATTTAACAAATAAACAAATCTATCATAAAATGTGTCTCAGAAATACAATTTTTTTATTTATTTGACTGCTGATTGTTGTCTTTAGTATGTTATAGAACATGCCAATAAATGTATGACTAATACAAAGACAAAGCAAAGCAAATTTACAGCCATGGTAAAAAAAAAATTCCACATCCTCTGTCAATTCTAAGGCTTTAACAAGCACAGGAGCTGGTCTTCACTGGGTTTTAAAATGTATTATTTCATTTAAATCACGTCTGTAATCTAATCTTTGTACAAAACCTCAGACCACAGAACCCAGCAGGTCATGATTTATTAAACAAAGATAAAGCCATACTTGAAAAGCTTATGTAAAAGTAATTACTCCCACAAAACTCTTGATAAGCAATACCAAAAATCCAAGAATTTAATTATTTTATTATGGCAGTACATTTTAAAATAGGAGGTAGTGTTTGTTTTAAATTAATGGATTAAATATATTGTTTTACATAATTTACAGCTAGTTTGTTTGTTTGTTTCACACATCATTTTATTTCCTGGGGGACATTTTTTATTCATATCCTAAATTTCCTGTGCTTGTTTGTGTAGAACGTTTAACTGTTCAGTCAGTCAGAAAGAAAGAAAGAAAGAAAGAAAGAAAGAAAGAAAGAAAGAAAGAAAGCTCTTGTTAGGATATGAAATTTTTGCGCAAACGTCCTCCTCTCTCTGTCTCTCTTCGAGTCTTTTTAAAGGCACTGTATCCATTGGTGAAGGACATGATTTGTAGAATCCATAAATCGAGGAGGCCTTCTAGTTGCCGTTAGCTTTAAAAAAACATAAATAAACAACACCGGATTATAGTCCGAATAGTTCAAAACATGAGAAAAAAATAGCGGCTTATAGTCAGGAAAACAAGTTAATTTGTTTATGACATTTCTAAACTAAAATCTTAATCCTAAAAACATAATTAATCTGACATTTAAAAACTCTCCCAAATGCTTTTCTGATTTTCTGAGACATCTTAATGTGCATACATTTATTTTGTTACTAATTCGAAGAAGGAAAAAAAAAAGGCCTGTCTTTAACTAACTCTTTCCAGCTAGGTTTAACTTGAATAAAAAAAATGATTTCAAGGTGTCATTTACTAATTTTTGGTAATTTGCTTTAGTGTCTAGCTTGAACAAATGCCTTGCGAGTCTTTTTATTTTGAAATTTTTTTTCTCTTTCATAGCATTCATTCTGTGTCACACTATGGTAACACCCCAAGCATGACCACATAAGAAGCTTTTATTACACTCCGCCAGCCAGGATTGGGACGAGTTTGTCAGTGCAGAGGGGGCCAGACCCCTCACCTTAGAAGCGTATATAGGGCAGTCTGTGCACTGATAAGTTATTCAAAAACCTCTTCTCGCTATGAGCAAAAGTTCCCTTTGTTTCTCCAATATGCTGTTACTTGGTGCCTAGCTTAACAGTCCACAGACTCCAATCAAGCTTGGTCACCGGCGCTTGGATCTAGATTCAGTTCTCCAAGAGGAACACACTCCTACTTACCACTGCAAAGTAGAAGTTGGAGCCGTGAAGGTTATTATTGAGCTATGCTCGATTGGAAAAACTATCCCCTGCTCTCCAGGGGGAGCCTCCTGTATGCAGACTGGAGGCTGCATCCCAAGGTAGTCAGATGGTCTGGCGGCATTTCGGGCAGGCCTCTGTGGACCTACTCACCTCACAGGAGAACACCCACTGTCCACTGTTCTTCTGGGCTACCCCCCCAACACATTTGCAAGGTCCTACAATCTTGATGTTATGACTCCACCTGTAGCTCATTCAATGATCAGTTTGACGTTTGTCACATTCATCAGCCAAAATATAATATCCTATAATGGCTTGGCGTAGGGCTACATCGCAAACTGGGAGTCAGGATTTTCCCATAGTGAGACAGGAAAAACACATGCTATGAAAGAGAACTTTAGGTAACCTGAGTAACCTCGGTTCTCTGAGTAGCATGAGTGTATCACCAAGTCACCCTTGTTGGTAAATCATAGCAATCATATTTTCTGCTAGGGGGAGGGGCCTGGCCCCCTTTGCACTGACAGACTCATCTCCAGCCAATCCTAGCTGGCTGAGAGTAATATGAGCTTCTAAGGAGGTCATGCCTGGGCAACAGTCACTCATGCTACTCAGACTAGCGGGTTTACTCAAGTAACCTAAAGTTATGGCGCTGCTGTTTCATGAGGTTGCAGTATGTCAGAGGAGTGTGCAGGGGGAAACGACCGGGTTATCTAACTCATTATTATTAAAGATATGCAAATTCTCACTTCTCATTGGCTAACCACAATGAAATGAGGCTACTCTTTCCTGGTCATATGTTCAATACAGCCTTCTCGTGGGTGGTCGCAAGCCAAGGTAGGAAAGACCATGAACACAAATTTTCCTGGTGATTTAGAAGGGACTTGCTTTTTCTGATTCTCTCATTTTTGCTATATATTTCTTTTCTGAGGCTAATGCAGGCAGTGGGGGTTGGAGAAAATGTTCATGTACCCCAATTTCAACTAGCAGGAGAGTTGGGCTCACAAACCATGCCCTTTAAAGAAAACATGGGATAATGGGAGCTGCCTAAATTGTGTAGTATTGTATAGGACTACTGCTAAAGGGATTGGTTGGGATTGCACACCTGGGGAGGCAACAGAATGTGTGGATTCACAATCTGTCTACACCTACAGCCAAAATGTACCATTTGTTTATTTTGTCAGATCATCTTGTGTCAATGTATGATCCTGAATCCAGACATTTTAGGACTTTAATCTAAACTGCCCCTTAATCGTAATCACAGTGTTTTTTTAAATGTTGTATTAAGGGGCAAATTGAAAATGGAGAAAAGCACAGCGACAACTTTCTAGTACAAACATTTAGGGTGCATTCACACGAGCTCTGCTCAGTCTGCTTGAATCAATCTCTTGTTTGTTGCCTAGAAATTTCAGTATGTTTGAGGAATTGTGAATCCGCAGTCAAACTCTTATTCAGACCACAAAAGCAAACTCTAGTCTGCCTAAAAACTTTTTTTTAAAATTTTATTTAACCTTTATTTAACTAGGAAGGTCCCATTGAGATTACCAATTTCTTTTCCAAGGGAGTCCTGGCCAAGACAGCAGCACAATTCAAGACAATTTAAATTACAGACTTGGTTCTTAGTTCATTGAAACAACCTAAACACCTGCACATGCTAGATAGCTGGACCTTGTACATATCTTGTATGTGCCCCTACTCTTTGCACATCGCCTCATATGGAGTTGTCTCAGCCACCTTGTGTAAAAACAGCATTCTCCATTGTCCTCTGTCCTGTCTGTTCATCTTGAGCATTTCCATTTACCAAACACAACAGAACAATCCTAAAACTGCTACAGTCTGCTGCCTCTTCAAGTTTGTTTGTATTTCACTGTAGAATGAGTCTCCCCCGCCACACCAATAAGTGAAATAACACCACAGCGAGGAGGTAAACATGCAGCTAAAAAGCTTTGGTTTGTTTTACAAAAGGTGGAGTGAGAACGCGGACACCGAAAACAACAATTTTGCAAGTTTGGTCCCTAACTGAACTAAGTATACCAGACTATCAGGTGTGAATGCATTGTTAGAAGCTACTGAATATATGGCGTATTTGAATATTGCTAGCTGTTGTGTTTAAAATTACGCAAAAATTATGTTGTTGTTGTTGTTTTAATAACCTAAATAGGACATTTATAGTTGTTTATTAAATAATTAAGTGCTCTTTGACATTCTCCTCTAATAAGAAAGTAAAATAATAAAATATTCTATACTAGCTCATGATAGTTTTTTATTTATTTATTATTATTTATTATGCGCAATCTACTTTAAATTCCTGCAAAATAAATAGTTTTTGGTTTTATTTATTTTTAGCCTAGTGGCCAAATGGTTAACCCTTTTCTTATTAATCTAATTTATTTTAATGAAACTTTATTCTGTAGATGTATTTATAGACACAAAGTTGTCTGAGTATCCAAAATAAATATAATCCATAATTGGGCTAGCTAAACGTATCTTAAAAAAATACACCAGATGTTATAGGTGAATATTACATAGTAACATTTTAGTTAAAGAGTTGATGGAAATGTAAGTTACAATTTTTAGCACTGATTTTATTTTTCAGTTGTCGTTTTTATCTAGTATTACATAGATTCTGCCTAGCAAAACAGATTAAAATCAATTTGTGTTGTCGTCACTATAGTGGAACAATAAACAACAAGAAACATAAAAAATGTTGGCAGCAGGTAAAAATGTAGTTTTTATCCATGTACAATAGGTGTATTTCTTTTTACAACTCGACTAAAATTGTATTTAATTTCATCTGCAGTATTGTTTATATCCATACTAGCTTTTTCTTACCACATTTACAAAAGTAAGTGATTCAGTCTGGATGGAATAAGTTTTAGAACAGCTCCCCTGGTGTAGATATTTAAAACCTACAATCCCTTAGTGCGGGTTTTATAAAAACTGAAATAGTTACCTAATTGGTATACAGAATGGCTTTAGAAGTGGCTGTAATAATAGTAAATTATTCATTTTATACAGATGGAATGACATAAAATTTGTGGATTTTAAAAGCATTGGATGATAGATACACATTTTTATGCAAATGTCTCTTTAACAAATGGGGCATAATAAGATATAAACCATGCAATTCAAATATGTCTTCTAGGATTTCTGGCCAAAGGTGTCAAAATTTATGTATATCCATCCATATATTATCTATACCGCTTTGTCCTCAAAGGGTTGCAAAAGGGGGCTGGTGCGTGCATTGAACGGCCAAGAGGCGAGGTACACCCTGGACAGGTCGGCAGTCCATCACAGGGCAACACAGAGACAGACAGAACAAAACCAAATAAAACATGTACACACATACACTAATGACAGTGAAAACAGTGTTTCTCCACTGAGAGGACAGTCTGGAGTTTAAATTTGAAATGCTATCTTCCATTCTTTTTCATTTCAATTTAATTGATGTTACTAGTATAGTTGCAGTTAACAACAAACATCATATTAAGGCGCGTTTACATTGAAAACAGATCCACTATATATCAGCAGTAAATAACCAAATAGATTTATTCATAAAGAACCCCCAAAAAGTGTCACCATTTTGTAGAGAGTTGAAAGTTTCCTTTTCATTCACTTTGGACCTTATTTATCAAGATTCTTAATAATGACCGCAAAAATTGCGTGCACCACAAACAATTTGCACCTGTGGGTTGTCCTTCATTTGTGGGTAATCTACCGAGATTGCGTGAGCAATTCATAACAGGCGCACGGAGCAGTATTCAACTGAGGAGTTTGCTGCCGCATATGTCAATTGTGCCACGGCTATTGAGAGGAGGAATAAGTGCATGGATTCATGATGGGTCTTTGGCAAAAAAGGGGGAAAATCATATACATATCAATTATGAGGTTGTTACAGAGCTAATTACTATTGGGCTAGAATGTTGTCAATTATTTTTCTCATTTCTGAGTAATAAATTTAATGCGTGCGGTGTACATATGCTGCTCTCTTCTCCATCCAGAGTCAGTCATTTATTAAAGCTCCAGCATGTCCAGAACAAGGTCACTAAGATGTCCATATTCTACTAATGTTGTTTAAATGAATTGCACTTTATCATGGCCTCTATTAAATGTCAAGTTGCAGCAGAAAAAAAAAACATAATATTGAAAATATTTAATCTGAAATGAGTGCATTTTGTTTGTTAAATGTTATATATATATATATATATATATATATATTATATATATATATAAATATATATATATAATATATATATATATATTTATATATATATATTAGCCATTTTGTCATTGTGTGATTGTATATAATTACTACATTTTATTAATTGGAACCGAGGAAGAGTAACCCTTATGGGAAAACTAATGAGGATCCATGAGGATCACAACTCACTGTGCGCTCAGCGGGTCTGCAGCAGTTGGCGATGCGCTGATGCATCTTTAGGGGGAAAAATTTTTAAATATTTACATAACTTTCAGGTTTGTGGTCATTAGAGTGTTAATTACTCTTAGGTTATATTGTTTGTGAATTACATTTTTAGTTTGTCAATAATAAACTTATGTTGAATGTGGTGTGCAAAGTAAAGACATGTCTTTCAGAAGTGCTAAAAATATGTACTAAAATAGCTGGCGCAAACTTTTTTATGCTTAGTAAATTGCACTGTGCCTTGAACACTTACTTATTTGCCTGGTTTCCCCCCAAAATTTTGCAGCTGCTTGCAGAAATGCCCATATTGCATATTCAAATTAGGGAAAAGCGCTAAACAGATTGCGTGCATCTTGCTCTGGGTTTAACAGTGCAATACTGTGTGCGTCATGTCAGTAAATCATTCTTGGCCTGTTTTTGAGGCGCTGTACTTTTTGCACTGGTTTTAAGCGCAAACCATTGATAAATAAGGCCCTTTTGTCTTTATTTTAACACACCTTACTGATACTGAAAACACAAGGCTTCTTAATGCAGTAACAGCAACAGAGAGTTTTTGTTAGCACTGGGTCTAATGCTGGACGTACACCAAAGGATTTTCACAGTCTCACACTAAAGACTGATAGTCTTTAGAAATCTTGCTGGAGTCTTGGCGTGCTCCCATTGTCTTGATCGTTAAGTGTAAGTGTCATGATCCATCCCTGTCTGTGTCGTTCATTCCTCCCTGTTTGTTTCCTCCCAGTCTGTTTGAGTTAATTAGCCCTAGTTCGTTTCACCTGTTGTCCTATTAGTCCTCCCTGTGTTTCCCTACTCTGCTCCCAGGTGTTCTCTGTTTTCTGATTACCATTCCCACAGTATATATGCCCCTCTGTGTCTGTCTGTCCTCCGCGGGTCGTTGTTGTCGTGTTATCTCAGTCGTCGTTGATCGCTCTTGGTTCTCGTCCTTACCTTCTCTGTGCTTCTCGTCACCTTTGTCTGGACTGCTAATAAACATTGGCCGTAAGAGCCACAAACGCCGCTCCGCATCTGGGTCCTCCTTTAACCCAAACCTGACAGTAAGGCAATAATCTGCAGCTGGTGTAAATCAACCAGCACCCAATAAAGCCGTTCTCACAGAAGAGGAAGCATGAAGCTACAGAGTCTGGAAGGGGCATGTGCAGAATTAATTTTTGAGGGGTAAGAATCTGTACCCTCAGTTTATTAAACCGTGCGCATGGAGTCACAATCTGTTCTCTCCATTTATTTAACTGTCACCATGTTAGCGGGTCCTGTCCGCTTTATAAGGTACCCTTGCTGAGAGGAATTTTAGTTTTCTGCTATGGTGCAATGGTTAATGTGCAGGATTACTACCATGATGACTCTGGGCTCAAATCTTACTTTTGACATTATTTTGCCAATTGATACACAATTTTTTTTTTTTGGGTTCCTGCGGGAAAGTAGGCTATAAACATAGGTGGGCCATAAATTACAAAGTGTATGCCAACATTACCCCCTGGAACACAGGCACAAAGCAGCATCTGTGCATCTGCATGGAGCAAGTGGTACAGCATAAACACCTTGCATTTAAAAGATATGAGTTAACCAGTTACTTGTTGATAAAATACCCAGTCTTTATTTGATGTATCAATCACAACAAAGAATGCTAAAACATTTGCACATAAAGAAACTGTATAATGCTGAGCATAATGGGAGGAATTTGGTGGGAAGCTACAGTAATCTAGGTGTAGTCTTGTAAATAGTGTCCCTACAAGATTCTGTGTTTATAAAATATTTAGTCTAAGACTAAAAAACTGTTAACCCAAATCTTTAGCTGTGAGCTGATAATCTTTAAGAGTCTTTTTCTAAATCTTTTCAAAGTATCTAGGTGTACAGAAAGCATAAGTACTAGTTTCATTTGTTCACTGATTGGCGGTAATGAAACTAGCTTTAAAACTACTGGGAGGGTAAATGAGTGACTTGAGAACAAGGTTTGAGTACTTTGTGCAGTGCAGCTGTGAAGGTCGTCTTTAAACCAAAAAACTAGGGGAAGGTGGTTAACTAAATCAGAAGATGAAACTAAACAAGATATTAAAGGAACTTACGAACCAAAAACTAAAGACAAAAACTAAAATATGCCCCTTTTCCACTAGGTTCAGTACGGTACGGAACTGGTAGGTTTGAAACCATTCTGGTGTGTTTTCATTACCTGTGCCTTGGTCCGAAGTGTAACAAAGCGACCCAACATGCCCATATATGAACTGATTGGTCCAATAATGTGATATCCCTCTCACTCCTACCAACCAGCAGTAGCTGCTGATTGGCCTGTAGTTGTTTGTTTGAAGTGATGTCTCAGAATGTAATAAAAGTACAAATCATCCAAACCAAACCAGCCAAAATCAACCAAAATCAGAATTGTTCTCTATAAAATCTGAAACATTCAAAGTCTCAGAGAATGTTTTATTTCTATTTGCTTTGAGTAGCGCCATACAAAAAAAACGACATTCTTTTTAAAGTGTTTTATAGTGTTTAGAAAGAATTGGAGTTTTGATAAAGCTGAATCCAAAATGTGACAGGGAAAATCTACATCCGAGCTTTTTGGAGTTATCAGACTACGGGCCTCCCCACTGTTGAGAGCCTAGTCCCAGTTTACGTGTCACTCAGTAAATCGAATTATTAAATTAAATATGTTTGACTTCCCAACGATAGATGTCAACATGTGCCCTTACATGTTAGCCTTATGGTAGTTAACTTCGAGCTGCACTCAGGCAGTAAACAGAGGCTGGTGGGAGTGATGCAGACAGTTGCAGGGTAGTCCAATTCTTAATGGCATTATCTATTATTAGTCGAGCTTCTGAAACTCCAGTTGGGTTCGATTCAAGCCGGATTAAGGTGCATACATGTATTTCAAAAGTCTGAATTCAGTCGGACTAGGCTAATAATTCGACTTTCTCTTGCTGTCTGTTAACATACTGATTGATATGGGCTGCAGCTTCGCCAGCAGCAGGGAAGATAATGGCTTGATATGGGCTGTAGGTTCTGGGACATTGGAAAACTATGAGTGATAGCAGAGTTTTGTCAGGTCAGCAAAAAGAATGGAGCTGCGATCGGGGCTGTTATGGCCTTCCACATGCGGTGGAGCAGCAAAATCGACATGTAACACAACAGAGAAGACACAGCTTTGGGGAAGGAAGAAGGCTGGTAGCTGGTATAGCAGCAGAGAAGGACTAGGTCTTCGCAGGGAATAGAGAGCTGGAGCAAAAATCGGCTAGATTCGGCTGGAATGCTGCAGAATCGGATGAGATGCCTGTCGCGGCTATTCTTAGAGTAGGGGAGGCGGTTGGATAGCATCATGAAAGCATGTAAACCCTAATTTTCTTTGCTGTTTTCTTATATTCATTACTATGACTTCACAATTGTCTGTTATCTTTAGCATTTCAGGCAACAAAAACATATTTCCACTGGAAGTATTAGAGTTAATCTGGCAAAAGGTATTATTTGCATGCCTCTGTGAATGTATGAAAATATAACAGAAAACACAACCTATATCCAAGCAATCAATTGCACTGCAATTTTGCTAACAATAATATAGTAATAATATATTGATGACGATTGTGATCTAGTGTATTGTGCAGCTCTGATTTTTGTTTTATTTTGGTTATAAAAGTTCAATGCAAACTGATATTTTGTTAATTTTTCCCTGAAACATGCAAATAAAAAAAGTCAAGAAAACCATAAATAATGTTTTTTTTTAGTTTCCAAAGATTTTTGTTTGTTTTTTTTGTTATAAGACTGAGATGTCATTGCTTCTTTTAATTTACAATAATGTTAGTTAGCTGACATTTTGCAACCAAAACATTTCAGGCTGACCAAACTCAGATTGCACAAAAGTTTACTCTGCAAGTCAAACATGTAATTAAGAGAGTGGATTCTCTCCATCACTCTGTCTGTTTGAAAAAAAGGACTTTTGGACATATATACAGGAAACCGTCTATTTACAAGAGGTAAGGAGGTGATCATTCATGGCTTGTAATGTAAATTGAGGAATGTGGTTATCGTTTCATTCAATGAACACTCAAGGATAAGAACATCTGGTGAAAACCAACCACTTGTGTGATCTTTTTGGAATCAGTGGGAAGGCAAAAGGTTAGAGTTCATCCTTGGGATTTTACTTCTCACCCATACTGAGAAATATGGGCATCTGGTGGTCATGCAAGGTCAAAATCTAAAAGCACAAACGTAGGATCTTTAAAAAGAGACCAGGACAGAAAATGTGATCAACCCTAAGCTTAAACAAGTTTTTCCTTTGTTATTTTTTTAATACAATTTTATCTGTTCTTTTAACTTGTAACTGGCATACACAGACAGCTTGTGTTTCTCTAAAGAGATCTAAGAAAAAACCTATTTTCATATAAGTTTTTTTTTAATTGTTGTTGAAGTTACTTTGCTTTGTATTTTTTTTTAAAGTGAGGTTGTTTTTTATAACAGCACAAATATTGTTTAACCTTACAAAGTTCTAAATTTAGACTGACAAGTTGTCACACGCAAAGTTTCATCATCCAAACATGTTTTTCTGACTCTTCCTACTGTACAACGCGACAAACTATCCTGCCCCCATGTATGGATTTTTCCAAACAGAAAACTGAACCCAGGGTTGTTACTATGAGTCAATGTTTGACTGTTGACAATTTGACTTTTGACAGGTTCTGCATCTAAAGTTCATGTGAGCTTCCATGTGATACCATTTTCTATGTCTGTAAGTACAGTATATACCTCAAACAGTGACACAGAAGTGTGCAGACATGTCTGCACAATTTGCATTAAATGCCTTTCTGGTTATTAGCTATAGTAGGAGTTGCTGACTTTTGTTCATGTGCAAACACAGGAGCTGATAAATCATCAAATTACTGAGACCTTTCTAGTAGCAAGAATAACTGTGTAATGGTGCTAATCTGTTGACTTAGTGCACGTCTTCTGTTTGAATTGTTTAACTTAAACTCTTTTGATGTGTGTGTGTGACTGTGAGTGAGTGTGTGCAAATTTGGATTGTTTTGATGACACCGTCTTACTTACCCTTTATCCCAAATGTTAGTTTGACAGCAGCTTGTCTGGACATGAACCTCCACCTTGTTGCCACCATCTTTGTAAAATACTTGCTTATATCATAGTGGAGGTTTTTTTGTTTGTTTGTTTTGTTTTTTGTGGTCTTTTTTAATAAATGCAAGCTGCATTTTAGTTTTTTTTTTAAATCTCCTATTGACAGGATTTTATAAATTTAGTTTCTTATAAATTTCCTGTCAGAAGTCAAACAGAAGTAATAGTTGTGCAAACTAAACAGACTTTTAAGCCCTTCTATGAGTTATCCACATGTGTGTACGTGTATGTATACATCTCCTTGTGTTGGATACGTATTAAACACATGCACACACCTTAGCCCCAAGGACCAAAGCGAAGCCACTCACTCTGCACTTATTTGGATTGTTCCGATGGGAGAATGCACAGAATGCAGAGGGATGAGCCACTGGCTAGTTGTTACAGACTGCAGACAGAATTAAAACGTGGCCCGTGCTTGTGTTTGTGTCAGTCAGAAAGGAACTTAAATCACTAAGACTTCAAGGATTGTAAAATTGCCTTTCTTGCCCTTTACCTTCACATTTTCTGCTAGAACTGATTTATCAAATCTGAAGATTTGTGTCATGTTGTTAAGATTTTTCTCATCTGGATTTTTCTTTTTATCCTGTGCATGAAGGTGTTTTACAATTCTTGATTTATCAGAGATTACATGCGCAACCAGAAAATACAAACAGCTGAACTGGAAAACAAAAGCTTTATCTCTTTCACCATAGGTCTGCTCACACATTTAACATGGCATGCTGCCTGCAGACAGAGGATGGGCCTGGGAGGTCCCACACAGACAGGTGGTTGACATCAGCTTGAGGGGAGGGAGGGAGAAGGAGCAGAGAGAGAGAGAGAGAGAGAGAGAGAGAGAGAGAGAGAGAGAGAGAGAGAGAGAGAGAGAGAGAGAGAGAGAGAGAGAGAGAGAGAGAGAGAGAGAGAGAGAGAGGAGAGGAGAGTAGGAGGAGAGAGAGGAGAGGGGAGAGAGAGAGGGGATATCTAGAGAGAGATAGAGAGAGACGAGAGAGAGAGAGAGAGAGAGAGAGAGAGAGAGAGAGAGAGAGAGAGAGAGAGACCACACAGAACAGAAAATGGTGGGGTCAAGTCTTTAGTAAGCGTTGTGACGGCAAACTAACAAATACAGAGAGGAACAACACTAAATCATTCTTTTTTTTTGTATGGTTGTTCACAATAGATACTGAAGTTTTACACACCAGACACATATTACTGGAAAGTAGAGTTAAATGTTTTATCATATTGACCAACAACTTTAATAAATAAGTAATTTTAAACTTAATAATGTCTCTGCTTAATATTACTGGGGGAAAAAACATATCTAGCCTATTTATGATTTATTACAGCAAGTAGATTCACAGTATTTTATTTGCAATCTATTTAATAGCATTTTAAAATTTTATAATATATTTTGAGGTAATTAATAATCAGCAAATAAATATGTTTTTGTATTGGCAAAGGTATTCTGAGATCTCTACAACAGAAGATAAAATGTATTTATTGTCCAATAAAATACATCGTACTCAGTGAAAAACTTAAGTGGTTGGCAAATAATAGAAACACGCTAGAGGAGGATTCTGCTTTAATTTGGGATAAAAACAGCAATCATATTTTCTCAGCACAAATAATTTTTTTGTGAAACACTAGACAAACAATTTAGCAGTTTCAAGGATTTGTGGCTTACTGTTTGGCTGAAATTACAAAAAGATTCACATAGTACAAGGACAGTTCAAACAGTGCACAGGTTGCATATCGTCTTTTCTGATGCAACATATACATATTTCTTTGTCTACAGGGCCACACCCATACTTATGGCACCAGGACAACAGCTCAGCATGAAAAGGGCACATGGAAAATTTTCAGTGGCTGAACTAGAGCACCAGCCTCTTTAGGCCATCATTTGACATTATGCAAATCTTACCAGGCAACTGGCTCTAACCCTTTCCCTGTTTTGCTTACTATACCACACAATCACAAGTGCTACAGAAACGTATGTAGTCGCGTGTCAACAATGGCAGCTGCGAGAGGTCATTAAAGAACCCAGATTTGAAGGGAAATGAGTCAGGTCCTAGCCATATGACTCACCCTTAGTCAGTGATATATACTGTATCAGAAACACGGATAGATAAGATTCAGCTCATGTAATTACTAATTATTGAATTTAGTCACATTACATACTTGCAGAGTTTCTACATGGAAAGTAATAATGTATCAACCACTTCTGCACTGTATGTATATTTAAGTTCCACTATGGGAAATGCTGTTAGATTTAACAAGAAATCATGAAACACTTCTCTGTTAATGTCACAAAAGTGGTTGGTGGATTTGGGGAACCCACATGCAGGAGATGGAGACAGAAGTGGAGCAAAAATAAAGCTGTTTATTGATAAAAACGCAACTTGTAAAAACAGATTTCACGGTCTAAAATCCAAAAATGCAAGCTACTGATAATTAAACTGAATAAATCCTAAAACAAATCAGGAACATGGAAGGAAAATAATATATGGCAAAATTACAAAGGTCAAGAGCAACTTTATTTGTATATCACATTTCCAGCAGTGCAAGCTGCCCCAAAGCACTGAACAGAACATGGCAATAAAATGACAATAACATTATAAATAAATGATAAATTAACAGAATTATAAGACAACAATAAACATTAAAAAGTAAAAAAAAAAAAATCACAGTTTGAAATGCTCAAGTCAACCTGTGTTGACGGCCAAGTCAAAGAGGTGTGTCTCGAGTAATGATCCAGAATGTTCTAAACTCAGGCTGGCTTTGATGTGGGGTGGAAGAGCATTCCACCTGGGACCAGATAAGGAAAAGTCTCGATCAATGCAAGGTCTTTTAAACAGGTTATCAGACCTGTTAAAGGAACTTGGGAGCTAGACCTCAGGTTTCTTGCAGGAACACGAGCAGGCAAACGTTCTGAAACATAAAAAGGTGCAACGCCATGAAGGGATTTAAAAACAAAAAGTACAATTTTAAAATAGATCCTGTATGGCACAGGGAGCCAATGAAGAGAAGCCAAAACCGGAGTTATGTGATCACGCTTGGCGGTGCCAGTCAGCAAGCATGCCACTGCATTCTGAACCATCTGGAGGTGATGAAGGGAGGAATGGTCGAGGCCAAGGTAGAGGGAGTTGCAGCAGTTCAATCGGCAAGAGACAAATAAGTGGATAATATGTTCCATTACCTGTTTAGGAAGATAGGGCTTAACCATGACCAGCATCCGTAGATGATAAAAACCTGACTGGAATACTGCACTCACTTGTCTCCGGAACTTAAATGATCCATCAAAATAAAAAAACACTAAGGTTTTTAACACAGCATTTTAGAAAATCAGAACAAGGGCCAAAAGGAAAAATAATGCGATTTAGTAGCTTTGGATCACCAAAAAGTAAAATCTGATTTTTTGAATAATTTCACATAAGACATCCTCAGTTGACCTAAGTGACAGATAAAGGTAATGCGCAAAGCAATGGAAAGTTATATTATATTTAATGAAAATAGGGCCTAAAGGCAGCATATATAGGGAGAAAAGTGCTGGGCCTAAAATAGAGCCTTGCGGGACACCGCATGTCAGAGGCACTGATTTTGAGATAAAAGGGCCCAAATTAACAGAGAACGACCTGTTGTGTAAATAGGATTTGAATCACTGAAGAACGGTTCCTCCTAACCCAACACAAGACTCAAAGGACAGATCGGAGTAGTTTTTGAGATGAAAAAAGCAGAGAATAGTGAATGAACCAGCAAAGAACAATGGAAATCAGGGACCTTATGTACTAAGAGAAGAGTGGGAAGTGACACTGACTACAGGTGAATCAATCAATGGATTAGAAACAGCTGTGGAAGGAGAGAAAACATGCATAAGAGGGAAGATAAATAATTAACACAAAAAATACAAAACCTAAGAGGAACAAGACAAGCACTGATATAAAATTGATAAATTCGAAAGCACAAATTATAGAACAGAAGAATAAACTAAATACAAAAGAATAGACTAATATGACAAAATACTATTTGCAACTAAAAAAACAACTGAACATGGCGAGATCTTTTTTAACAATAATAAAACCAGAAATAATTAGAGTGGAACACAAAAGAAAACACAGACACCTGATACTCCACCTGGCTTCTCTCCATGAATCCTTTTTTAACACCCCATAAGGCACCCAAAATACAATATTGCATTAGAATTTGCTTCCCTTCCCTATCTCTTGATGTGTCTGTCTTCTTCCTCTCCATCCCCCCATCGTTATCCTTGTTCGTGGCCAAACAGGCATTCTTGCTTCTGGCCTTCTTCTCTCTTCAATGCTGTGGAACTTTGGATTCTCTCCAGGAATGGCGATTTATTGCTATAGCTATGCTAAAAGATTAACCACTTGTCATGCAAAGATTGGTGAATGTCAAGGTCATAAAAGCTAGGGGCCTGGAAAACATGTAAATAATTCTGTTCATCCTGCCTTCAAGGCCTTGAAAACTGGACTCCCACGTTCGTTAGTCCACTTCAGGGAGCTGGTGGGTTTTCTGGGGCTGGACACAATTATAGTGAGGAAGGGAAGGAGAGGGAGCAAGGCCATTCCTTAATACAACTGGGATGCTTCATATGTGGTTGTCTAACTTCTCAAAGAAGCATACCTCTTAATGTAGATCATTGCTGTAAACAGGAAGCAACAGTTACAGTAATGCATCTTGATTGTTTTTAAGGGGCTATCATCTGGTTAAAGGACATGCATAATATTTATTCTGTTTGTTTCTTTGAGTCATTGTTTAGAGTCTTATTGATCACAATATTTATAGTAATTTCAAAGTCTGTAGGTGTAGGTCCAACCAAAGTTATTTCAAGAACCAACAAACTGGCACCCTACCTAGCTCTTTAAAAGTACTCTAAAGCAGTCATTGTTGGCCATTAATTTGCCACAGAACTGCATGACTTCCTCCAAGGAAACCTGGTGTTAGGAGAATAGCCTACTTTGTATGATTCTGCTAGAGTAATTGTGTAAATCTAATTTCTCAACAGTTATTCATTCTTTTCTTTTTTTTTTTGTACTTTAACAGAACTACAGTAATACTACAGTAATGCAATCGTCATAATATGATTCCATGGTCCTGGGATCTTTCTGCAAGGAGTTTGCATGTCTCCTTGTTCATAGGACAGGCTCTGGGTTCCTCCTATAGTCCAAACACATGACTGTCAGGTTATGAAGTCTGTCTAAATTGCCCTTTGGTATGAGTGTGTGCATGCATGGTCTTTTTTTCCTGTGGGTATCTGTGTTGTACTGTGATGGACTTGCAACTTGTTCAGGGTGTACCCTGCCTCTCACTTGATGACAGCTGGAGATACATTGCAAAAGCTGTCCACCTAACCAAGTCTAACAATCTTGTTTCCAGAAAAAAAAAAGTATTTTTGATCTTCTTTTGAGACCTATATACTAAGCAAGAGCAGAAGGTGTTAGATTATTCATCTTATTTAGAAAATATATGTCTTATCTTGAGAATTCTTACCAAGCGCTATTGTTTTACTGCACTGGCAGATTATTTCACTTAATTTAAGGATTTTGTAGACTAATCTAGTATCTGCCAGTGCATTAAGACAATAGCACTTGGTAAGAATTCACAAGATAAGACATATATTTTCTAAATAAGATTAATTATCTATCAGAATATGCAAAATATTGGGAGGAGAACAGGCAAACAAATAGGCCATCCAGGCACAGTGTGATTTACTAAATATCCAAATGTTTATGCAGGCTATTTTATTTCTTTTCTACCTCTTCTACAAGGCATGTCTTAATTTTGTTTGGTGTAAAACAACCAAAGGCTGGATATGCTTCATATTTTCTACTCAGAAGGAACATATTTTAGAAGCTTTTTTGGTGATGTTATGTCTTCTGTCTCGCATGGATGTGGGAGCCTTGTCAAAAATCTGTCCCTTATATGAGCATTCAATTTTTATCCATTCGTCTATTTGGAGATCCCTGTATTATAATGGCTTTTCCAGACAGACCTCAAATGGTATTAAATCTATAACTTCAGAAGAAAAAAAATGGCATCATTGTTTCAGTTTATTCAAATGTAATTAGTGCTGAAATGAAAGTCAGAACTAAATGTTTAGTTTGGAGTTCTTCATAGATGCCACAATGTGATACTACTATGTTTGTTTTGGATTTCCTTCATGGATTTAACAATGATTCAATCTTACTGTGATTCATAGTTCAGTTTAATGTAAGACAGCGCCTTGAGGGTTTTTTGTTATTTTTTGTGTCTACTTTAAATCAACCTTTCTTTTTGAAAACTCATAAGTCTGAAGAAGTATTTTCAGGAAATTATGTCTAGTTTTTTTGTTTTTTTTAACATTAAATAGTAGATGAAAATCAGATTTTAAAAGATCTGCATGACACAGATATGCAGGGAATCAGGGACACTGGCCATTTGAGAGTTTTCAAACATAAAAAAACACAATATTTCCAATTAAAAAGAATGTAACTTATAGTTCATGTGTCTACTATGATGCTCTTCAATCACATAATACCATGCTATTACCTATAGACAGATTGACAGTATCAAGGTCTGCCAAGGTATGGAAAAGTTACTTTCAAAAGTCGCAAGATGTTCTGTTACTCTTTTTCTAAGGTTTAAATTCCTCTACCTTAAGATGTCAAAGAAAGAATTTTCCCTGCATTTGAATTGTTTTGCACTGTAGGTAAGCGGGCTCAAAGAAGGTTACTATCTATTTTTCTCACTTTTAAGAATTAACTCCTCAGACACCTAAAATATTTCTCGTTGCCAAAATAAAACGAACACCTACAAAAATTCAAGTCACTAATAAACTACTAATTAGTTGTTTAGATGCCACATTAACAGATGGCAGCCAAAAGCAACTTTTAACAGTGTTGCTGATATTGTAATGTACCAAATAACAAATAAATAAATCAGAGTCGTTTGTCTGAGTCTCAGGAATATGATATATTTGACACCATCAAAGCTAAAGTTCGAAATGACCAGGGGTCTCATTTATAAAACATTGCGTAGAATCCCTACTAAAAGTGTACGTACGACCAAAACAAAAAGTTTGCGTACGCCAAAACGATTTCTGATTTATAAAACCATGCCTACGCACAGTTGTAAGCAATTTCCCTTTATAAATCACGGTCTTCTTGGAAGATTGCGCACGTGAATTTGGCTCATATCCCGCCCTGAACACACCCAAATCTGGCTATAAAAGGTCAATGCAAAGCAGGATATGAATATTGATGCATATGAAGAAACGGGGAAATATGGCAACAATAAAAGAAAAACAAGAAGAGAAATTTTACGGAGATGTTGATTGAAGTGCTAGTGGGTGAAGTGGAGGCTAGAAGAGACATTTTATCTGGTGGACACAGCAGCGGTTTCACAAATAAAAAAAGAACTGTGAGTGGCAGCATGTGGCGTCTGCAGTGCAAACTGTCAGCGCAACTGACAGCAAGGTACCCGAAATAATTTTTAAAAAGTGGTCGGACCTCAAAGTTGGGGGGGGGGGGACTTGCCATCCACCGCCAGAGTGGGTCTGCTGCTGGAGGGGGTATGTGTACACCCGAGCTGACACTAAATATGAGCATATTTTAAGGAGACAGACTAATATGCCGTGTATTTTGAGCTCTTGATTGCGAGGATTAGGGGGCTGAGGAAGATGAGGTTGCCCAGCGTCTAGTGACAGCCATTGGTACCTTAAATGATACAATACATTTTTTTATTGTATCTGGCCAATCCTTGCTCCCTGGGTGAAGGCTTCCTGTCGAGGAGGAGGCGGCTGTGGGTCGGGGTTCTCATGCTGGGGAGGGGGTACGCCAGGAGGGAGGGGAATTTCCTCGGACGGGGCCTTTATAGTAATATGGGTGCAGTCAATTGCGCCGATTATGTTTGGGAAACCGGACATTGCTGCAAATTGCATCTTAATTTCGGCCTGCTCCCCCACAGTATATAAAAACGTGATGTATCGCCTGCTCATTTTAATGATCCCATCCAAGACTGCAGGCATTATTGCGCTCAGGGACGGTAGATGATTCAATTTATTAATTGGCACACAGTCCCGGCCCTTTTATTTGAGTTTAAGGTTTTGAGAGAAATTTTATGTATCTATTTTGATATTGAAAAATGTTTTTAGAAGAGCTATAGCTCACTGCAAAGCTACAATATAGATATCATTACTTGTTTGGATGTTTATAATAACATGAATCCATAATTAATGTTTGGTGTGAGGTGAAATGATATGCTCAGTGTTGTTTCAAACTCCTGCACATACTTTGCAGCATGGATCACATGTTGTGAGTAATCACATACAGCGGGTCAGCGGGAAACTTTTTCCCTGCTTCAACACATAATTCAAATTACTGAATCAGCTCCTCATTATGTTCTGCACAGACCTGCAGTAGATTTAACTAACCACAGCTTTGGATTAAGAGTTCCACTTTTTCAGCTGAATCAAGCAGTCATTTAAGATCATTCATTTCATATTTAAAAACTATTGCAAGCTCACACTTTACAATACCTTACTTTAGATAAGTGTTTTTTGAATGGATATAATGGGGACAATTGTACATACACAAGGCACATAAAGAGAAGCTATTTGGATCACTCCGATATTGTCATGCTGCACAATCCTCTCACTCTCCTCATCCCATCTGTGTGTCTAATCATTGTCTGCAGCTGTGTCCTATCAGTCTCACCTGAACCTCCTTCCCTTCTGTGTTACTTATACTCCTCTTTTTTTCACCTTCCCCAGCCGGTTCATTGTCTTCCCATGATGTGTCTATTCTTGCTGTGTCCTGTACCATTATTCACCCTGGTAATAAATAAACAAACATTCTCTTTAACCATGTCTGCATTTGAGTCACTGCTACATGTAGACACAGTTCCTGACAAACATAGCTTAAGACACTGTGATTCTCAATAGCTGAACCTGCTCACTCAGAGAGGATATTTATCATGGTAGAGAGTAAACCAGGCCACAACTGTACCATTTAGAGCCATGCTGTACAATACAATGGGATATTATTAATATTGTCTGACTTATTAAAAAAAGTAAATCAAGCTGATTTAAACTAATTGCTTACTTGAGGAATCACTTTAGCATTCTTATTTAATATGTGTTTATGTGCATTACCATAACTGTTAACTTGCTTATATGTTTTTAACAATAACTTTAAGTTACTGGGGAAATACTTTATAGGATGAAAACTAAAACCTTATCTCATTCATAGGATTGTCTTTAAAGAAGCCATTTTATAGGTTCTAAGCCAGGCTATAGTCAGATTTTTTCAATTTTGGTTAAGTTACTAATGGGAAGGACGCATACAATCTACCCTTCAACAAGAAGAAAAGAAGGTCCCTGGATTTTGATCAGAAACTATGATTGTGTAATTTTCCTCAGAGACAAGACAATGCTAGTTCAACCCAGCATTCTCCATCTGCACACATGAACTTGCATGGTTCTGCAATCTGTTCTCTGTTAGACACACAAACTGCTATGTACTAAGGAAGTAACCTCTGGCTTATAAATGTGAGCGGTAGTTTAGATTCCAGGAGCAAAAACTGGGGATAGAAGTAAATGAGAGACAGACCATAGACTGTATATAAAGACAGACTGGAAAAAAAAAAAAAAAACAGAAACGGAGAAAAGAATGAGAGAGCAGGGTGAGGACCTTTTTCTAATCCCTTGCTTGTATTTTCCCCATCAAGGCTGCTCTGATTCTTTCAGGATGTCCCGCAAATACAGAGAAAATAACAAAACCAAGAAGATTCAACTTACTTCAGAAGGTTATTAGCAGAATAGTGCTGTATTAGGATGCTTTCCGATAGAATCTCACACCTCCATGCTTACCTGAATGTAACTATCAGTGGAGATTCAATGAGAGATCCATCTATTTGACACTGAATTGAAAAAATACATTTAAAGGTTTAAAATCCTGTACCCATGGACTACAAAGTTTAAGAAAGTTTTATAGCCCCACACAGTAAATCCATCAAGTTAATGCAAGTTGATGTGAAGAGTTGGTGTCAACTTTTTTTTCATTTGGATCCGTTCTTCTTCTGTGGTTCTCTAATTCCTAAATTAAACATTGTATTGTAATTACTCTTCTTGTAAAGTGCCTTGAGATGAAATCTGTTGTGAAACGATGCTATGTAAATAAACTGAATTGAATTCAACTTAGATCTCACACCATAGGTCTTTAAATATAAAAACATGGAGGACACAGATTTGAAACCAAAGTGTATTAAAATTCCAATAAATGTTTTTTTTTCTCTGCTCAGTTACCAGAAAGTTGTAATCATGAACAATGAAAAATTTGATAAAATCAAAGAGAATGTTTTAGCTAAAACTATATTTCATATAGTGTGTTAACAGGTCACATTTAGTTGTTTTTTTCTCATGATATATATTAACCTATGAAATTGGCTAAGAACCAAAACATTGGATATTCACATAGAGGACGGCATGATCAGATGCTGGTCGCCTTTGCAGTTTCGGTCATTTCATACCTTTTTATAACTTCAAGAAAATCCTTTACTTCAAAAAAGTTAGACTTCTACACAATGCCTTACATAGGTACGGAATACTGTGTTTACACCTACTAATGGAAGTATCAATGAAGTATGAAAGGGTAATGTGTTGGTAGGAAACTGGCAAAAACTGGGAAACTGAACTAAACACAAGCAAAGAACTAAATTCTCCAATCATTGTGTTATCATTCTATTTTAAAATAATTTATCTAGCAATGTAGTATTTCCTCCCTAATCTATTTAATATTTAAAAATGCAATCCCCATGTTGGTTTATCATAATAATGCTTCAAAGAAATGGAATATACAGTACAAGCTTAAGAGACGTGAAAGAGGGGATGGACACCAATATGGTATGGGAGTTTCAGACAAACAGTGGAAAATGGACAAATGATGGACTCAAGGACAAAAGGAGACTCCAAGGGAGACTCCAAATAGAAAGAGAGCAGAGGCAATTTGTGAATTGTGTGGATACTCCATCCATGTAAGATATCAGCTTCAAGTAGCCAGTTAGGAGGAGCACATGCACCAGAGTGTTTTCCAACTCCTGGTTCATGCACTACCATGTGGCATAAAAACCAGAGATAAATCTGGATTTCATGCTTGAGGTTAGACAGAAGCCTTTCCAAACCTGAGCAATAATCTAAACCGAATTTCAGTGGGGAGGACATGGATTCTGAAAACCTGATGAGTTAATAGTTTGGCGGTTTCTGCATCAGATGGTAGTTTGGACCAGGCAACAAGATGGCAGACTTTGGGTTAATGGTCTACAGTACTGGAAACAGATTTTTTTGGGTTGGTGGGGCCGGCAGGCCAGTAACCAACAACTACTGAAAGTTGTCCGTTTAAGATTCCTATTTATTATAAGTGCATTCTCAAAGTTTGCTTTTCAAAAGAGCAAAATTAGATCAACTTATAAGATCTTAAAAACTCTCATATACATACATTTAAAGTATAATCCATTGCATGACATGCACTTACAATGTTTTATGTTCTAGTTGTTCTTATTTAGTCATAAGTAACTGTGACAAAATTTTGCATTTTCTTTGTCCAAGTGCCTTAGTCCAAAAAGTAAAGAGACACTCAATAGACAAAACAGAGCCTCATCTAGATCCTGGGTCCAAAATAATCACACAGCCACATCTTATTGCTTTGACAATTAACTAAACCTTGTGTTATTTTTTTGTTGTTTTTTGTATTTTTTGGTTGTTGTTTTTTAAAACACATCAACCCAGCCATGGCCTGTCCTCAGTTAAGGGAGCACTTAACATATAAAAAATAAATAAATAATAAAAACAGACTTGGATTTGGGACGTATGAAATCTCTTTTTTCAAAGAAAAAATATTGTTTGTTAATATTATAAATCTTTTCAGGATCTCTACTCTAACGAGAGGAAATTTTTCAATCAATTCAAAAAATAGTGATCCCACAGGCAAATTGGTGTTGTTTTAGCTCATACTAATTTATTCTTTAAGGAGTTGTTTTAGCTCATGGTGGTTGTGGGCAGCAGGGACATCCTATAGCAGTCTGTATTGCAGTGAAACTGAAGACGACTGACTGAAGAGAATCTGTTGTTGTAAAATATTCTTGTGAGGAGGATGCTCAGGGTTGTCCATGATTTTTTTATTTTATGAAGGTTCCTTCTTGCATAATCATCTCCGTTGTTTCCACAGTTGTCCCCAGAATAGAACCAGCCTTTTTCATTAGGTTGTTGAGCCCTTTTTACAACAGATGATGGCTTAAGATATTCAAGTTTCCACAATAGACATCATTTTGGAATTCAGCCATACCATTCTTTATTCATTTTCAAACCATAATAAATAAATAGTAATCCTGCATTAACTATCCATTAATAGTTAAAACTTGGAAATAAACATGCTAGCTTATTTTTATTTGACCTTAAATAATTCAAATTTGACTTATTAAACAGTAATAATGTACATATTTGATTAACTTTAAAGGGTATACAAGTTTAAAAATTAGTGGTATTGGTTTATTTTAAATTCAGTTTATTAATATAGCACCAATTCACAACAGTTGTCATCTCAAGGCACACAAGAAAAGTAATTTTAAAACCATTATACATACATTCCAATCAGTTAAAACTTTTCTATGTAAGGAATCCCAGCAGATTGCGTTGAGTCGTTGACGAGAAGTTATGCAGACACATAAGACATGCAGACTCCAAGCACAGCAATCCTTCAGCAATCCCCTTTCCTGAGCAAGCATGTAGCGACAGTGGAGAAGAAAAACTCCCCTTTAACATGAAGAACACTCCAGCAGAACCTGGCTCGATACGAGTGGTCATCTGCCAAGATCTGGGGAGTGTTTGAGAAGACATAGAAGGGACACAAAAATAAAAAAAGGAACTCATGTTAGAGTACTTTCTATATTAAAGAAATTAAAAAGTTAACAAGACATGGAGGATGCTGGGAGAATAATCCGAATCAGTGCTTCTCATCCAGCAGGGCATTGTAGCTGAGCAGAAACCCAGACCAAGTACAGCTTCTACAGAGAGACAAAAACACAGAAAAAAACAAGTTTAACAATCAAAATAACAGCAAAAAAAATATATCTGAGCTGCAGTCGAAAAGAAAAGAATTGTTTAAAGTGAACAAATATTGACATGTTGCTGGATTATTATTTTTTACATTAAATGTAAACCTAGAAAAAAATATTAGTGAAATATTAGGATTTGTGACAGCTCTTTGGCTTAAATTTGACCTTTTAATTAAATAAAAGCTTAATGTTTTTGATGCAAATTACATATTCTGGAGTTATACAGTGTGGCTGACAATCTATGGCTTCATCTTGTTAACTGAACTGAATTTGCATGCCTGCCAATCTAACTCCACGAGCAGACCCCTGATTAGGAGACATTATTTCCAGAAATTAAGATTTTTTTTCTGTATAAGTAATAAATACAACGATACATCTAAATTTGAACAAGAAACTTTATTTCCTAATCAAAAGCAACATGTGAGTCTCACTTGTAGAAATGTGCAAGGGAGGGAGCAAGCTGACCTGGCAGTAATCCTGCTCAATGATTATTTCCAGTGGTTGACAGCAAGAGGAAATGCACTACACTGAGGTGATGAGAGACTCAGAAAAACTGTTTACCTCTCTGTTTTTTCTCATCTGCCCCCTTTACCATCTCCTTTGCTCTACCTCTCTTCGGCTCTGATGCTGTCATCCTTTCTTTCTCACCCGCTCATAATCTGATGCATTGTCATCACACTGACAAAAGTTTGTGTTTGTTTGAGTGAACCGTTGACACAACACTCCTGCTCATCTTTTAGCAGGGGCTTGTTTCTAATATCTAATGCACCCCGCAGATAGGACAAATCTGTCACTTACTGTAAACTAACCTCGTACTGATGGAAAGCAGTGTTTGCCCTCCATGGCTTGGGCCACCTGTGTTTCCTCTACTGTTCCCTTCATCCAAATGTAGTAATATGACATGTTGTTGGTATCAGAGCCTGATCAGTAGATATTTTTTGTTGACTTGCTGACAAAACAAAACAGTGCTGTTCGCAATTGGTTGCTAGTCGCAGTAACAATAAGGCTGAGCTCCAATGTCATTGGCTAAGTAATACGTGCGTCTCTGTTTGAAGAGTTTCCCATCTCCTGCTGTCCAGGGCTCGTCTTTTAACAACTTTGCAGCTGTGTAACCTGTGACTTTTCTCTGCTTATCTACATTTTGTTCATTAAAGTAACCTTTCTGTGCCTTAACAAGTGCTTGTTTATCCTTGAAATGTCTGTCATGCTCATGGCACCATTGCATATAAAAAGGAGAATATCAACAACAGAAAACAGTTTTGATTTATTGAGTTGGCTAAGCATCACAGCCAGCCTATTGTGAAAAAAGAGAACTTCCTCATTTTCCAGTAAACTTTGCGGGGCTGCTTCTGCTAAGTCTGCCGTCATAACAATTCTCCTGCGTACTGTATGATCCATAGCAGCTTATTAAACAAGAGCTTTTTTTCAACTTTGTGAAAACATGAATCACACTCTCTCTGGCGTTCTTGTTGCTGTAAGGGCTTTGGAATTCATTTGTCACTATTTGGACATGAAATCATCCCCAATCCTGCTTTCATATTCTTTCAAGACACCTCTCATTGTGTAGTGGGAAAATCAGTGATGCTTTGCACCAAAGAAAAATAGATTTATTTGTGAATATGTGAATGAGATGTAAATTATCGCACCACATTGTTATTGTTTGCAAACTTGTCACTCTTTCAAAAAATAGTTGAAAACTGATAGGTATCCTAACAAAAGTAAATACAACCTCAGATGAGCAGTCTTTATTTCATTGACCTTTTAAACCCCACGTGTGAAACTTAAGGCCTGCAGACCAAATCCGGCCCTCTAAACTCTAGAGTACCCTATAAATATAACCTTTAAGTTATATTTATGTGCACTTTAATTTAATTTTATCAGTAAAATCAGATCAGTCTTTATGTGAACAGTCCTAAATCTCATCATTATGTAACGATATTCAGTATTATATAATTTCAAAATGTACTTGTCGAATGCGGAGGTAGATTTTTTTTTTTTTTTACTCTTGTCCCTTTTTTGTTTTATCAATACTTTCTGCCCTTTATTGATTCATGAGCCTGATGTGGTCTGAAATGGAAATGAGTTTGAAACCCCTGTTCTGAAACCCTGTTAATCTTAAACAACTCTTTTTATTTTTTCTTCAAACAAAAGCATCAGCTAAAGTAACAAAACCTTGGAGGCTTTTGTTTATGCATGTCACTCTTAAGGTCTAACCACAAGATTTGAATCAGATGCAAATCTTGACTCTCATTCGTCGGTGCATCAAATGCTTTTATTCTTTGTGCTCCACTTGGGATGTTTATGATGTTGAGCTCCTGACCAAATTTTCAGCAAGTTTTTAGCAATAAAACTGATTAAACTGAATGTTGTATTACTTTAGTATGCAGAGTAGTGGATCAAGCAAGGACATTGATATCTTTCCATTCATTGCTCCTGGAAAATAAATGTTTCTATTAACCTAAAAATGCAAGCACAATTAAAAACTCATCTAGATCTTTTCCTGAGTAAAATAGAAAAGAATTTAAAGCATGCTAAGATAGTCCTCTAACTCAGAGGTGTTCACTAAACCTTTGACCCCCTGTGCTCCTGGGACCAAGTGTTTACGCTGGCTCCGCCGGTATTAAACACAAGCCACATATTTTTAACATTAAGATCCTACAGGCTCACCTTGGGCCGTATAAATACCCGGTTGCCCGTCAGCCTGGATCAGTCAGCTTGCTGCATGTTTGGACCACCTCCTGATGTGTATATATGAAGCTGAGTGTGTTTGATTGTGTTTATTGAAGTCAAAAGATATCACTGTTTGATCAGTTTGTCAAAACAATAGCTGTCTACACTGCTAAAGATCACTTGATTGTTTTGGAAATACAATGCAAACAGACCTTCCGCCAAAGCTTCAGTACATTTATGTAGCTTAAGGCAGTAAAAGAGTGGGAAAGAATTTGGATTTATAATTCTTGCATTTTAATGTTATTCTTAGGTAAAATAAAAGAGAATATTCCCAAAAGAAAGCAACAAGAATTTAAAGTCTCAAACTACATTAAAAAAAATTACCACCACTTTTTTAATACATTGGACTATTGAGCACCCTTTACTTTGCACTTAAGCACTTAAATGGGATGATAAATGAATTTAGGAAAGGTTTATAATTTTACCACATTTATAATCTTATCTATTGTTACTTCTTATACAGCAGGACTCACTGCATCTATGTGCTCTATGTAATTCACCTGAAAGGTGCTTACTGTATTCTATATCATTATCCCTTTATTATTGTTCCCATAGGGAAATGTTCCCTGTAGCAGGGTGGGAAAAATATTTTTTTAAACCCCAAAAAAGAGGGTTAGGGTTAGTTAAATATCACTACAAATATCAATATCAAACAATCACATCCCATTATATCTCAACTTTATCTGAATAATACCCTGAGTAATAAGCAGAAGTTAGACAGACAGTGAGTGCTGTTTCTGAATATTTTAGATTTCGAAAAAAACAACTTATTTTTCTTAACTTCATCAGTTGTGTGTGGTGATCATCTTCATCGACATTTGTGACAGTGGTATAACAAAACCGGGAAAAGTCTAACATGTATTAATACTTTTACAAGTTGTGCCTAACTGCCTAGTACATTGCCAAATGTGGAAATTGTAGATTGACGAAAAAACATAATTATAGCCTTGAGCAATATTAGCTTGTGGGAAAATACTTGAGCAGGAATTTAAATGCCAAGTTCCTCTTCTATAGCCCAGTTAAGATTTCTGAAAGTAATAGAGCCTATGACATTTTGATATGTCTTAGCAAGCTGGTGTACACAAAGCAGTCAGTACTGACACCTAATGATTCTTACTACATTGCAGGGAAAAAACACATTTTCAGAAGACCTCTGTGCCTCAGAAGACAGAATCAAAAACAGAAGCAGCTGTGTTTTTGCAAAGAAATATACCATTGACCACTAACTACTTTCTGAGCTTTGCTATATCCAACCAGAAAGCTGCAACCTTCACAACAAGGCAATAACATTAAACTTGCAGAGGTAAATATTTAGGGCAGCCATAAACTTTGTGGTATTCTAACACTGTCACTGTAACAGCAAGATGGATGCAGCAAAGAATTGTTGATAAGTACTGGCAGGTCAGCTTCAACTCACCTCACTGACCTCATGAATATTTGCATTGGGGGAAAGAAAAATATCCATACACATCAAGGTATCTATGCAAACTATTCCTACAGACAGCCTTAAATACATTCCTGCATGCACATGCATGGGATGTATGTTGAAGGAGGTATGGCAACATCTGAATGCAAGGTTCATATCCTTTTCAGTGGTGTAAGTCTGATGCTGGTACATTAAATATAGTGCATAGCATTTAATAAAGTGTTAAATGTTAACTCGATAAGTTTTAAGTGATGAGTGTGTGTACTTAGACTGCACTGCATAAATATATATAAAAGCAGTACGTTTAATTTCTTTTTTATACCATCCAGTATCATGTATCAAGCTGAAAGACAACAACTTACCCATATGAGACTTAAACATTTTAAAAAATGAGTACATTAGTTATTCATGGTATGTTTAGCCTTTAAAAATAAATCATACTGTAGTAAATTGATAGAATACTGATAAAATGTTTTTGTTGTAAAATTACATTTCTACTAGTCTTGTTCTGTATATGTGCATCACAGAGCTACAGTTCAGAGGGTCCAGGTGGTAGGCATGAGGGCCCCCGCCTACGTTGGAGTTTGGCTCTAGAGTCTACAGGAGCTTCGACTTCAATTGGACACATTCCACAGGTACATATATACATAATATACCTAACACACAAAAAAGACATATAATAAAACCCAGACCAAGACTGTTATTCCCTATTGATTAAATTTTCATGTTCATAATTTTTTGAATTTTGCATTTATAAGATATATTCTAGAGTCACGTATTTCCAAAAGCATCTGAGAAGTGGGAACATTTTTGGAAGGTGGGCCTCTAAATGGCTTATGGCTGACTGCAAACAAGAATGGTCTTTCAACATTCTTCTAGTTAGTTCTGCATAAATTTCTTGTTTCTGAAGCTCATAGTTTTGACAACAGATTATTTAACAGTGGATCTCTGGAACTACTAGAATTACAAACGGCCTCTTGGCTCTTTGTGTGACCTGTCAGGTTAAGCAGACGGCTATGTCTTGGTAAGTGTAAATTTGTTGACTCTTCTCAGCTATACAACCTTAGCTGTAACCAGTCTGGTGTGTTCCTAATTGTTTATAATGCCTGCAAAAGTTATTTTACAAAACTATTGGTGTCAGGATACTCAGGTGTTTGCTTTTATTTGGTCTTTTTGCTCATTTCCTTGTGGGCTATTTATGTTCTATAGAGCTCCAGGAGTTGAAGTCCCTTCTCCCAGTATTCAAATGGAATAAACGCCATATTGGCAGGCAGTCTCCCACAGTTATATTAAAGTTTTAATTATATGCGGCTAACTCAAACTAATAAACGGTAAATATACTGGATACCTGCTTTGCCCCAGGATGCCATTACAGACACGGACGAGATAATGGAATTGCGTTCAACAATATTTCCAGCAATCCAGAATGCAGAAAACCTTGAATTGTTGCAATGAAACATGCTACCGATGAGCTAAAATGAAGCTGTGGGACCCCTACGAGGAAAGGCTTTCGCTTATGTGACGATCACGTCATATCGCTCACATAGTACAAGATAACATCACGTAAAACTTTGCCAAGTCACAACCTTTGGGATGTATGCACGCTGCCTCTCTTGTGATCTCAGCGAGGAACAAACTATAGTGCTATGTATTTTTTTAAGCAATGATTGATTAATAGACTGACAGACATAACCGTGTAGCACGTTGCTCATGGAGCTAGAATGAGGACAAGTTTCCACTTACTCTCCCATTGCAGGAAGATTCCTGATCTGGATCTTGATAACAAACCCTGATTGTGTCCATTTGTATCCTGATTGTGCGTCCATGTGTCCATATCCCTCTCGGTTTTAACATGCTTTAAGTGATGCTCTGGAGTAGGACGAGGGAAAATTGATCAGGAAATTGCATGTCAGGGTATCTTAGCATCGGTAAAACGTCCACTCTTACAGCTTTCAAACTTTTTAAGAGTATCCCAGGAATGTGGTAAGGGTTTTAGATGTTTATCTTTTTAATTTCTGACGGAGTAAAATCCAAACCAGCAACGTTCATTTTGATTACGTTCCTGCCTGCCAGCGTCGCACCTGTGCTCTGAGAGTCACGTGATGTCACGTGACGTCTCTCTTTAGGTATTTACGTGTTCAGTTTGGTTCTCTATCATTGTTGTCGGAATGGGTTTGCAATAAGAATTAATTCCTTTGTGCTTTGTTACTTAGTTTATTATTGTGTTCTGTTCTTTAGGCATTTGAAATTAGTTCTCTAAGATCTTTTAGTTTTTCTCATTGGTTTGAAGTTTTAGTTTAGTTTCCTTTGTGTTAATTAGTCTTCCTCCCTAAGTTTCCCTTTTTATCTCCCTTTCAAAGCTTTCCATATCTCCTCTGATAAGTACATTTAGTTCCTTTCCCACCTTCGTCTCAATGTTTAATGTCCTTGTTTTCATTTGTTTCTTGCTAGATTCTTCTGTTATACTGTCTGTTAAACTCACTCCAGCTTCATATCTTATCTTTATGACTGCTCTGTAAGTCTCTATTTTTTTGGAACATAAATTATAATGTAAAATGGAGAAATTCTACAATTACCACGAAAACATTACACATAAGACTTTGAGGTGTACAACCATCCTCTGCGCAGCATGCACATATAGATCAGTTGACCATTGGTTGACTATAGAAAGATTTGACAGTTCTGATTCAAATCTGTCAATCCTTGGTTGAGAACACTGACCAATGACTTACTAACTTCTACCAGCAGTTACTTATACTGCATTTTATTTAAGTGACAGGTTTATCAAAGTAAATAGGGAGCTAAATATAAATAGATGTCACCCTTTGGTAAATGGCCTGTATTTCTATAGCGCTGTGCTTAGTCCCTACGCACCCCAAAATGCATTACACTGCATTTAGTCATTCACGCACACATTCACACGCTGGTTATGGCAAGCTACACTGTAGTCACAGCTCCCCTGGTGTGCACTGACAGAAGCTAGCTGCCAGAAACTGGTGCCACCGGGCCCTCTGACCATGACCAGTAGGCAACGGGTGAAGAGTCTTGCCCAAGGACACAACGGCTAAGACAGTTGGGGCCGGGGTTCAAATCGGCAACCCTTCAATTTCAAGACAAACTCCCAGCTCCTCTGCCACAGTCGCCCCAGCCACTGTGTTTTTATCTTTTTGAAACCTTTTTACATAGATAAATGTCCTTCCATTTCACACTTGATCATTATTTTGTGTTGGTCTATCACAAACAATAACAATGAAATATAATATAGCGTATGGGCAGGAGAGGATAATATGGAACAAGGTGGAAGGGCATTCAAAATAAAGAATGCTTTCAGTTGAATCAATTTAATCATTGTGTTAAGATATATTTGACACAATATTTAAATCAAATGGCTAAACATTATATTAAGCTATTCTTTGGGAAGTTTCTCAAAATATCAAAAAATATCAAAGTACTAATATTAATATTTAAGATGTGTTTGTGTGTTTAACCCAGGAGGTGTGCCCATGAGGTCATCACCACTGGTCCTGCTCCTCCTGATCGGTGTCCAGGCTGTACTGAACATGGGAGGTGGTTTGGCCCAGAGCCCTGGAACAGCCAATCACACAGCAGGGCAGCAGGAGACAGCAGCAGCCAGGGGACACCTTTCTCAGGACCATACTTCACATCAGCAACACAGGACCAGCCATCACAGGACCAAGAGGCCGCATCATGCAGCTTTGAATGTGCACAACAAAAGCCCTGTCATTGGACACTCTCCAGCAGGTCCCTCTCCGGACCCCTACAGCCCAGTGGTGGACCCGAAGCTCTTCTCTAAGAGACGTTACCGTCCCTCTCCCCGTGTTGTCTTTAGCGAGGTAATGCCCTCGCATGACGTTCTGGATGGTGAGGACTATGACAGTGAGGGGGTGAGGGGGCTTAGGGTAAGACGCAGAGCGGGATCACACACCATGCATCGAGGGGAGTACTCTGTTTGTGACAGCATAAATAACTGGGTGTACAAGACACGAGCCATAGACATGTCTGGAAATGAAGTGACAGTACTCTCAAATGTTACGATCAACAACAAGGTTAAGAAACAGCTTTTTTATGAGACCACCTGTAGATCCCCAACACAAAGGGGCTCTGGAATCACAAATGGAGGACGGCCTGGAGGACGGGGTGGAAAGCAAGGCTCCAGGTCCGGTAGCTCTGGTTGCCGTGGCATTGATGGTCGCCACTGGAACTCCTACTGCACCAACACAGACATATTTGTAAGTGCCCTGACCGTCTTCAAAGAACAGACAGCCTGGCGCTTCATCCGCATCAACGCTGCATGTGTGTGTGTTCTCAGCCGGAAGTCTTGGGCACAAAAACAAGGGCACTGACTGAGGAGGACCACTCTTGACCACTGGACTAAGAAAGCAAACACACACTTCTCCAAAATAGCCACTGCAGCTTTCTTGCCAATACTTATAACATACACTCCCACTGATCAAAGAACCCAATAAATATACAAACACATAAAAACACATTTCCTCATTCAGTCCCTTGTTCCCTGACTCTACCTCAGTCAAGGAAGTCCTAGTAGTTTTAAGTTATGAGATTGCATGTTATATTTATGGTTTATACATACAGATATAAAATTATATAAAGTATATGTACAATGGGGCAAAAAAGTATTTGTCAGCCACTGATTGTGCACGTTGTACTACTTAAAAAGACGAGAGAGGTCTGTCATTTTCATCATATAACTTAAAATGTTTATGGCACAATGTTTAAAAAAAATCCAGGAAATCATTGTATGGTTTTTAAAGATTTTTTTTGTGTTTAATGGTACAGAAAATGTAGCTCCTACAAACAAGAATTCTGGCCCTCACAGATCTGTTCGTCTTCTTTAAGAAGCTCCTCTGTCCTCCACCTGTCACCTGTATTAATGGCACCTGTTTGAACTCGTTATCTGTAAGACACCTATGCACACCTTCAAGCAGTCAGACTCCAACCTACGCCATCTCCAATGCCAGAGAGCTGTTCAAGGACACCAGGAATAATATTTTACCCCTGCACAAGACTGGGATGACCAAATCTCTAATACACAAACAGCTTGATGAGTATACTCTTGGAGCAATTAGAAAACGGAATAAATACAAGATCACTGACAATCTCCCTTGACCTGGGTCTCAGTGCAAGATGTCACCTCAATGGGTACACATAATCTTGAGAACAATGAAGAATCAGCTCAGAATTACAGTTTGGAACTGATCCTGACCTGCAGAGAGAGCTGGGACCAACGGTCTGGGTTCCACTGAGCAGACGGTGCAGCTTGGTCTGGTCAGGTCGGATGTATTCAGCAGAGCGTTTTGTACCACAGACTAGTGCTGCGAGAATTGTGCCACAATAAAAAAAATAATAAGTCAAGACACCAAGTTGTGCTTGGCTTTTGGTTTTTTCTTTACACAAACCTTACTACAGTGTTTATGAGAGGTCTCCATGTGGCAAAGAGAAAAATATTCCGTGTAGCACTGTACTGCCTGCACATAAACAGTGGAAGACTGCACAACAGCATCTGTGCATGCTCTGAAGAAGGCAACATTGAAGATGAAACTGTCAGCAAACAAAAAAAGAGGTAAAAACTAACTTTGCTAAACTGTTTTAAAAAGCACTAAGTTAATAGAAAGGAACACAGAATGAACATAACAAAGATGATTAAAGAAACATATTGTGTACAATGAGTTTAAATAAAACAACAGCATTAGTGTTTGTCTTGTTCTTGTTGCAAGCAGTGATGTTTTACATTCCTCGAATGAAAGGATGGTGTTGTGTGACGCCTATAACTCCGCCCTAACTGTACCAGACCATTGTCCTGTGGACCGACAGCTGAAGGGGACCGATATATGCCTGCTGTATGGGCAGCTTTTACAATGGAAACAGATAAAAAGGCGGACCAGACCACACTGTTCCACTCAGTGGAAACAATGCTAAATTAACAAATATTTATATTAGTAACACAGTACATCATCAGGGATTAAAATCCTGTAGCACTTTTAAGGTCTCCTTGCTTAAACCAGCACATGTCTAGGCATGTCTCATGTTTGCCAGAGCCCAGCCCATCTGGATGATCCATTGGAGGATTGGGAGAATGTCATTTGGTTGGAAGACACCAAAATTGAACCATTTGGAATAAACACATAAGTAGCTTTGGTGCTACTTTTCTGCAAAGAGGACAGGATGACTGATCCATATCAAGTAAAGGATGAATGGGGCCATGTATTGTGAAATTTTGGTTTAAAAAATAAAATCTTCCATCAGTGAGAGCATTAAAGATTAAACTTGGCTCGAGACCTCAATCTAATAGAGAATCTGTGGATGGAGTTGAAAGTCTGTGTTGCCCAGTGACAGTCCTAAAACATGTCAGCTCTAGAGAAGATCTGCAGGAAAAAATTGGTCAAAATAAAAACCCAAAGGAAACATTTGACCTATGTTATTGCCAACCAAGGATACATTACAAAGTACTGATGTGAACTTTTGTTTTTCACCAAATGTTATGTTCTGCATAATTATGCTTTTTTTTTATCATACATTGTGACTTTTTTTTTACATATTACAGACCACTCATCTTTTTAAGTAGGAAAACTTGCACAATCGGTGGCTGCCGAATAGTTTTTCGCCCCAATGTATATATACAAAATCATTTCAAGTTTTTAAATGTTTATGTTAGTATTATTATTGTTGTTGTTGTGTTGTCCATGCTGTTATTTATTAAACGCCTCAGTACTTGCCTGCCTGGTTTTGCCTTTTTCATCCCACTCGTATTTGAGCCATTCTACTATCTGGGTGATCACCCACTTCCTCTCACTGTGCTGTGAGAAAGTTCTTTGCTCCTTCCTTTTCCTTTTTTTTCAATTCAGCAAACTAGCTTAAATTAAAGAACTGATGGTTTGTCATTATCATTTTCTGATAGAGAGCAGAATTTGAAGCCCCATCATTTACGGAAAGTCATCCAGGTCCTTAAGCAAATCAACTTCAGACCATCACATTACCATCATGTGTGACTGTCTTTTTACTTTGTTCCCTAAATACTTTCAAACTAAAAGCAATGGGGCAAAAACATTCTAAAAATTCCAACTGTTTCTCAGTATTTTTTCAAAAATCCTTCCAAATTTGAGATGGGCCTTTGTGGCCTCTTTGGAAACCAATGGTTTTCACCATAGAACTCAAACGAATGCCATCTTTGCTCAGTTGTTTTCTTTTAACACTGATCTTAACTTGGGTAACAGGTAATGCAGACTTTAGCATAGCAGCCTGCTGATTTAGTTTCTAAAAATACAGACAAGATTAATTATGAAAGGATTTAAGAAAAATATAAGTATATGTTTAACCTTAGATGGTTATACATTTTTTTCACTCTCTTTTCATTTTTGTTTTTTAAGTAAAACATGGTTTAACTTTTTTTTAACTTAAAAATAAAAATGTATTGTTTCAAAGGAGACCTGACTAAAGGTTTACACAGAGTCATGTCAATAATTATTCCTTTTGTGAATGGACAAATAGCTAATATGGCTACAACTGTGAAATCAAAGATTAGAAATGCAGATATCAGTTAGTGCTTGAAAAAGGTACTTGCCAGTATGGAAGTGAAGCATGCATACACATTTATATAAAGACTATATAAGTACTTTTATATATAAATACAACTAATGATCACAAAAATACTTGCAGTAGACAACTTATGATCAACATATGGTTGCCCCATTTACAAAAAGCAATACGAGCAAGAAGAGAGACCTACTGAATGAGATTTCTTAAAACAACAATTTCCTTTATATTTAAAAATATATTTTAGCTAAGACCTCCCCCTAATGACAGAATTACAAAGATACAATGAAACTGAAGCCCAAAGAACACAAGATTACTATAAAATTCATTTTAAAGAGGGGAATTTCCGCCCTATAAACTGCCCATAAGAAATCAGAACTGTTAAACAGTGGGTGCCAATAAAGTCAGTAGGACAGGACAAAATGTTTAGGTAAACTGTTCATCTGCAGGCAGCAAGGCCTCAAGCAGAACAGCAGAGACACATTTTTACAGGGTTTATAGAAAAAAAAAACAGGGACAGACTTGACCTAATCTTAAAGGTAAACACAGAAACATCTGGAAAAAATAAAGTTGTTTCGGAAACATACCAGAGGTACTTGGGCTGAGCATATGAAAGTAAGGGGCAAACTAGATAAGAGTAGTCCACTAAACACCAAATATTTGTGATCACCTGATGCATTCTGAACTGCCCATACAACAATAGAAAATATACACACCTTTCCATATTCAACAATTACTTATTGAGGTATTGAAAAGATGTCACATATGTTCTAGACATTTTAAAATTATTTTTGTTTATAGCTAAGTATGAAAGGTCATAATCTAGCTAGACTGCTTTGTTATCCTCTGGGGATGTTCTGAAACACCACAGAGGGAAATCATTCAGAAGAGTATTTAAGTTAGTTTCACTTTTGGGAAGAGTTTCAAGGAGATTCATGCAAGATAGAGTGTGGCTAGTGTCAGCGCTACAAGAGCAACCACACAGACATGTCTAAGACATGGCCTACAAATGAATGGGTTTTAAACTATGCTTCAAGGAAAGATGTGAGATGCATTTCATCTGAGCTTAAGAGAAAAAGCAAATCATTGTCACTTAATGATTAAGTTTCCTCCTACAAATAAATGCATATTTTGCACTTAATTTGCCATAAAGTTTCCAGAGTCTAGAGGATAAGACAGAGAGGCACATAATATCAATTGCTGGAGGTCTCTTGTGAAGTTTCTTCAGGTGAGCCACAGATAATATTTCAGAGCACTCTATCCCCCTGTCTGATGATTAGCTTTATGGGGATGCCGATTTCAATTTACAGCAGCACTAGCCACCTGCTCACATGGTGAAAAATATCAATACCTGGTTTAATGAGCTTGCTAATCTTAACTATTTTTTTCTCTTCTTTCTTTCTTTCTTTCTTTCTTTCTTTCTTTCTTTCTTTCTTTCTTTCTTTCTTCAACAGTTTGTAACAGCAGATAAATATAAGACTAAATAGTAAAACACTGATAAAATTTAATCAAGTAAAAGATGCATAGCAATTTAACAGATGGTATTACAAAATAAATGGTTAAAAGCTAGGCTATAAAAGGTAAGTCTTGAGCCTGCTCTTAAAAAAGGAACGTTCTCTGCAGCCCTGAGGTCCTCATCCAGCCTGTTCCGCAAGGTGAGGGCAATAATAATTAAAAGACACCTCTCCATGAGTGTGTGTCCTGAATTTAGGGATGACAAGGAGACGGCTGGCAGAGGAGAGCAGAGACGGCAAAGCTTCATATGGTAAAAGCAGTTCTGAAAAATAAGAGGTCCCAAGACCATTAAAACACTTAAAAACCATTAAAAGAATCATATCTTTTCAGTTTCTCTTGATAGATCTCATAGTGAAGCTGGAGTCACGTTTTGCGCCATTTTCAAAGCACCCCCAGAGCAGAGGAGCCTCAGGCGGGCCAACGCAGGGCTGAACCCTTTGTGGCAACAAGGTTTATCTCCTTCTACAGTGAAATATAAATCTACATGGAGTGGCAGAAGATTGTACAGGTTTTAGGATTGCTCTGTCGTGTTTGGCAAATTTGCCAGATAAATACTGCTGCAGCCATTCAGTTTTTCTTTGTAGATCTCACAGTGAACCTGGAGTAAAGTTTTTCCACCATTTTCAATGCACCGCCAGACCACAGGAACATCAGGCGGGCCAGAATGCATTTTTTTTAGAGCTCCATACGCGGTGGCGTGGGGCACAATAGGCTTCACACTACTTACATCAAACTTATACAGACGTAGAGCAAACTATGTATAAGATCCAGCATCTATCTATCCATCTATCTTTGTATTTACCCAGGATGTCCTATACAATAGTCTGCTTTCTGCTTTTGGTGCCATCCCGCTCCAATTGCCTTTCACATATGCAATCAAACTGCAGCAGTTTGTATCAATCGAACCGAGACTTATGGCAGACTACAGGTAGCTTTTTTGGTATTTCATAGTTTGATTGTAAGTTTGATGCGCATTCACACCTCCCCAAATGAACCGGACTTTCTGGGCAAACAAACTAAAGTTCGATTCAACCATCTGCAAGCAGAAGGCTGGGCTGCATGGTTTGTTTACAGTGGTGCATCTGTTGCTGGCTAAAAAGCACAGCTAGGCTTCCATGTGGAAACTTGGTATGCTTGTGTGTACCAACAGCGGGAAAAGAAATTCAAATGTACATCCACTTTTATATATTATATATATAAATAAAAGAGAGAGAAATAGACTTCTCAACGCCGCTGTAAATGGGGTACTCTTTCCGTTTCACTCAGGCAAAGCATTTTTCTTTGAACAATGGCGCCCTCCAGTGATAGAAAACAAATAGGAGTTCACCAGGTCCCTGGCCAATCTCTTAATTCAATTCAGTTTATTTATATAGCGCCGTTTCACAACAGATGTCATCTCAAGGCACTTTACAAGAAGAGTTTTTACAATACAATGTTTAATTTAGAAATTAGAGAACCTTGAATTCTTACCATCCATTCTTACCATCACTAATGTTGCTGCTGCCTCATGGACAATTCTTCTGAAATAGCAAGTACAAAGTATGTTTCCAGGAAATATCACAGCAAGCCTGTCTGATCAAAGTTGTAACTAACAGAGTATTGTCTCCTTTTGATCCTGTAAAAGCAGCTCTGAAGTTATAAAAGGCATTCGTGTGCATAAAAAGAGATAAAGTACATGTAGATTAACAGGAAATATATAAAGAGATTGTAAGTAATGTTTTCTTAGACATTTTCTTACTGTTTCCATTTTCACATTTGTTCAAGGTCACTTTGATAAACAGGTTATAACAAAATAAGTAATTTCACTTAAAAGGATTTCTTAAACTCACTTTTTATTTACCTTGTTATTACCAGGGAACCGGTCTGTAAAACAAAATTAGGGTTTTTCATTCATAAATATGGTCCTAGGGGTTAAAAGTCAATCTAAGGTAAGGAAACAACTGCATAGTACTAAACATTTATAAAATAGGCCCCAAATTATTTCATTTATTTTTACATTACTACTGTACTTCAAACAAAGATTTTCATCCAATTAAATGCCCATCTTATAAAAACAGAAGTCAGTTGGCATATCTTAACAGTACATCCAGGTAAACATAGGAGCAGGGAACACAGCAAACATTTTGTTTTCATTTGAAGAAAAAAAAAATGTGGGGGGGGGGTACATAGTAGTTTGTGGTAAAATATATGTGACTGAGTAATTTCAAATACAACCTGAAAAGGATCAAAAACTAGTTAATTGCATTTCAGCAACCAAGTCATCAGCATAGCAATATAGAGCTGTATCACTAACATTCTAAACCACATTTTCAAAATAATAGTTTATTGTTATTAATGATACGATTATGAATATAACATTATTAAGCACTTAAAAGATAGGTTGATCTTACTGCACAGTGTGCATCCTTGAAATCACAAAGACAAATATCTGATCTTAAGCTTAAGTCCGCCAGCAAAAAGCAGCAGCTTTGAATGGCTAAACAGTTTTTTGAGTAGCCTAGTTAAAGGGACTTAAATCCAATTATGATGCTACCTATGACTTTAATAGGACATTCATGCTCAAAAACCATCCAGTGTGGCTTGAACTGAACAATTCTGCAAATAAACTTACACGGCCTACACTTTGAGGTATCTTCGTCAGGTGAAAGTCACGGTGCTGTTTCTGTATGTCAAAGCGATGTAGGATGCCTGATCCAGAGCGGAGGGACCAACTGACGTGTTTATTTTCTTTTTCCCCGCCTGTAGTAGACCAAGTAGGTTGTAGCTACAGTTGAATAAAATCAAAATCTAAAGTTTTCTCTGCACCCAAAACCATTTTTGTCTGGTGGGGTGGGGGTGGTTGTCAATGGTGAGGGAATTATTTTTTTATTTTTTTTACAGTTCTTGAGAACCACTCTTTCTCGCATCCAAGATACAAATTTGTTTAGATTTTTACTCTCAGGTCAGCATTACAGAGTGCTATATGCAAAGACAAGCTGCCACAGAAACCGTGTCTTCCTTCAAGTGGTTTCTTTGATAAACACTTAGCAGTCATAGTGCCCAGATTGATAGAATTAAAGTTTGCACTAGTTAAACCTTACCTGCCTCTCGCCCGATGACCTCCCCCAGCGACCCTGCAAGGATAAGGGTATAGATAATGGATGGATGGATGGATGAACTTTATCTTCCTCCTTTGTCAAAACACTGTATATGTACAGGTCTACAAGAACACAATATACAAGAACAATACATTTTTATGTGAAATGTATTTACTGAAAGAAGAAGCAGAATCGAAGTCAAGCATCTTATTTGTGTGCACAAACTCGGATAATGAAGCTAATTCCTAAAACAATACAGCACTTTTTAGCCTTAAAGAGAAATTTAGAAACTACCAGCAGATGGCACTACACTGCCACAGATGAGAAGTTTCCTTCACGTCCAAAGTATCCCAATAATCTGCTGCCTGTTTACTGAATAATGGAAATTCTCAAATATGTCTGAAAGGGCTCAGAAGTTGAAGTATGTACGGCTGAAACAACAAAAATATTATGTATGATAAAAATATGATCTGCATATTTTCAAGAACTTCTGTTTGTTTTTAACCTATAAGTTAACAACATGTTTAAAAAAAACATAACTAACACATTATTTTCCCCCACATAGTTGGATCAACATAGCAACTGAACAACCACTGGCAAAACAAACAAACTGGGACTCATTGGTCTTATCAGCTTGTCGTTTTACTGTGGGAAAGATCCAATCTAAACTTTCTGTTCCCTGACCATCCTCTACAATTCCTCCACCGGGTCTAAGAGCACAAACTTTCACTCTAACTGAAATAGTTCTGGGGTAGAACAGTAAAAAAAATAGCATTGGTAATTAGTCTTTTCAATACAACATAAGCGGCCTGCTTGTGCAAGCCTTGCTGTCTGTCCCCTCTCCATCATGCCATTCCTGTCTAACTACATCCACCCTCTATCAATCAGCTTGGCAGAGCACTCTGTTACTCAATAAGGACATTTTCTAACCACGTCCTAATTGTCACTAATGAAACAGCTGTACTCTTGGGGTGTTCATCCCACAGCTCTCTGTGCCTGACTTCAAAATATTTATTTTGAATGCACTCTCCATGCTCCATCAAAGTCCCTGCCCTTTTCATGTTAGCAGTAGTATATTTAGTTTGTATCTTCTTGGTGCTTAGCGACTGCTAGGTAGCTGTAACTTGGAAAATTCATTAACAATGACATGGAAAAAGGTCAAATCCAACCCCGGCGGAGAGCGCAGTAAAGGATTAGCTTTACCAAACATTTGAAAAAGGAAAACAAGCTAAGACAGTCCCGTTACACAGTTAAACAGTTACTGTAGTGTTCAAGCAGACTGCACTTTAGGTGCCAGAGTGGCTAGAGTCTGCTGTCAGTTGCTCTGCTGTCCAATATACTTACCCTTTAAATTAAATCTTATTGCATAACAGTCTATCTACTTCGTCTTTTTCTAGGATTTTCTTGTTTTGTCAATACAGAAGTCAAATTCATTCGTATAGCACATTTAAAACCACCGAGGCTGCCAAAAATACTCACACCTCAACCTAGCATGCAAAAATACATAGAACAGAATAAAACCATGAGTAAAATACAAAAATTAACAAATATTAATAAATAGTTAATATGCTCTACCAAAGTCAAAGAATAAAGAAAACAGATGAGTTTTGTTCATATTTTTTTAAACTTCCAACCCGAAAAAAGCACTTTATCGTTCCTGGATGTTTGATGGTTTGATGTTTGTTACACATTAACAGTTTATTGTCACTTTCTTAAGCCAGTGGCAGTGGGGCAAAAAACAGAGCAAAAAGTTATGAAATCTGTTTCTAAATAAACCTGCAATTCATTTTAGCATAACCCTATGGATGATTACAAACTTTGAATGAAAAAGGAAGTTGGGACATGCTCTTACATCAGTAGATGCTGATGTAACAGTATAAAATGATAAAACAAAGGCTACACTTCAACCCACACACAGCTTTTTCTGTTTCTTTCTCCTTCAAAATAAATAATTCTGTTCTGCTTCAATAAACGGTTCTCAAATCGCATAAACCGAAATGTTTTTACATCTACTACTAACCTGTTAAATGTGCAGCCCGCACAGTTAACAGTGTAGCAGTAGATTAAATGAAATAGGTTACAAAATCATCCATCTAAACTTTAGACTAATCCTATTTTAAAACATGCACCAGGCTAATTGTAAATGTGATTACTGTGTCAACCATAGCATCACAACAAATGTGAGGTACACGGGTGGGGCACTGCAGATGGGTAGCATCCGCCACTTTCCGCGTTTTTAGTAAGATCTTACCAATATGTTTCCTCTGACTAGAATTACTGAACAAGGAAAATTTAAACACACATAGAACTAAAATTAGAATATTGGGAGAGATTAGCTTAGTTTTAAGTCAGCCATTTTCTGTTGGTGCCATTTTTTTAGATGAATACATGGGGACTGACTGTCAATTGATCTGAGTGAAACTGAAAAAAAATAAATAAAAATCCTTTCAATTGAGAAAGGTAAAATAATCAAATGGATTTTCATAGTTTATGCTGCCCCCCCTCAGTGCATATGGTGGATATGTAGAATGAAATTATAGCAACAGGAGTTCTTGCAGCACGGCTCCCTTCTCCATCTTTGTAACTAGCTATCCAAAACCACCCATAATATCACAGCATTTTCAGATTCATTAAGTGACAATTTTTTTATTGCATTGGTTATGTTCATACAAAAACACATGCTTTTAATATCAATGGGATTTTACCTGTTAGATAAGTTAAATGAAATAATACAAGGATTTCAATATTCATGTTGTGCATTTTCTTGTTTCCATGTAGCTCAACATATTCTAAGATTTGAAATATCCTTTGTTATATTTTAAAACGTGTTTTATTTAGTTACTTTACAACCATCAGCTAACCTCATCCATACTGGATTGCTGTGAGTCTGTTGTTAATGATGTTTAATGTCTCACCTATTTCCTTACTGACAAACATATCACTTATTTTACACCACGTTGGTGCATCTGTGACCAAAGTCTCTCCCTTTCTGCGCCACCTTTCCTCTTGGCCTGTCGATCTTCCTCCATTTTGCCTTAATGGCTAAGAAACTATTAAATCTGTGTTGCACAATGAGTGTGCTGGCTTATTTATTAGCAATATTGAAAATAGTTTATTGAAAGTTGTTAATTATTATTGTTACTATTAATAAAATGAATGTTTACAAGAATGACCTGCTCAATATAAGAGCAAATAACTAAACTCAAATGTCTATTGGAGTCGATTTGGACAGCTTGAGCAACTACACATTAAATAAAGGTTCAAATGTATGGTGATATGAATTCTGAAATTTCCATGAAATCCCTGTCCTGATACCTGCCTTGTTTCTCCCACCAATAGATCTGTTTCTCTCAGCAAGTCCTATTTTCACCTTACCTGTGAAGACCCTGTGTCATTGTCCCTCCTGCTGGCCTCTGGTCTTATTTCTCCTCCTTGACTCACATTATTCTATTGTGGTAATACAGATACACAAATGTATATGTAGCATTGTGGAAATTAGCCCCAAAGTCCCTTTTGTGGCATTTATATTTTGTTTGTTTTATGACAATATTTTCTTTCAAATATGAGGAAAGCAATTGTGAGCAGAAGTTCTGTACAGAAATGAAAGGGCTGGGTTTATTCCTTTATGAACTGACTGGTAAAATAGGGAAAATATGCACTTTAGTTAAGTAGCCTACATAGGCACATTACTGTTAACTAACTTAACATAGTGACATGTATTAACTACCCATCATTTACCGAACATTATCTACATGCAATAGAAAATTTAACTTGCGTGGCATCTTTGGAAAATCTGTCAAAGGTTATTTTGCCTTTTGTCGGCTCTGAATTGTTGAACATGCTGCTCAGCAGTGCGTCTGCGATTTACTGCTGCCCGTGTGAGTATGGTTAAGGTGCGTTTAAAGACGGCTCAGAAAAAAATGGTATTGCATGTTCACGGATTAAACGGCTGAAAAAAGTGCTGAGGACAGAGGTCACCAACGCGGAAAGTGGCGGAGACGGTAGGCTATCCGTGTTTGCAACTCCAATGTTCAGCGGGGCGGATGCCCTAACGAGCCGCACAACGTGTCTATGTAAAAATTAAGCATGACCTGATGTAGCCTAACCAGTTCGGCAACAATGATACCGGGACATTTTCCGGTGCTACCGATATCCTGTCCACTGCTTTTGTTTTAGAAACACGTAAAAAAAATATAGAAAATATCTCGCGTGAGCAAACAGCAACAAAGTCTCTATCGAGTAGCTTCAACCCCCCCTCGAGCCACCCTCAGCTGAATTGAAAGGGGCGGTCTAGAAAGATTAAGCGGATCCTGCGGCGTTTCTGTGTGTGCGTGTATGAGAGCAAGAGAGAGAGAGCGCGCTTCGAGGTGCTTTCGGTTAGACCTTAGCTTATCGTCATAGTTTGAGCATTTTACTTGGATAAATACCAACATCCAGTCAGCATGGGGAAGGTAGAAGGAGGAATGAAATGTGTGAAGTACCTTTTGTTCGTCTTCAACTTTATATTTTGGGTGAGTGTCTATCGCATGTTTGCTGGGCTGCGGGATGAGAGAGATGAGAGTTGAGCAAGTGCAATAGAACAGAATAGCAACTACTCCCCTAAAGCATCAGATAGCCTTTTTGCAGATGCTTTGTTTGCTTTTAGTAAGCTAAATGCCTCGTGGTCGTGCAGTTGCTCCGTGCAGCGCTGAAAGAGTGACGGTCTGAGTTGTTTTAGTTTTGGCTTACCGGGCACAAATCAGATTTTCCACAGAGTGAAAGAAAAAAAACCGCCCTCCTTTTCCCGTCTTTTTGAAAGGAAGGCTGAATGAAAAACCAGAATGAGGGGGAGAGACTGAGAGAGGGCATGGAAAACAATCTGCTTGCCTTCCGCGCCACGTTGCTTCATTAATAAACTCCGCAAAGTTCCTTGATGAAGTGACTGTGAAACCGCAGCACTTCCTCTTTTCAGTGTTGTTTTTTTTTTTTTAGAGCCAGCAGCTGTTAGACTCTCAGGTGGAGGGCCCACTTAGTTACTTTATCAAAAACAGGTGCATTGTTGTCCTTTTCTCCGATAGCTTAACATTTATGTTTTGCGGTTCAATTTGTCCATGTTTAAAATAGATCCATCTATCATCGTTACATTTCGGCAAAATGCTATCTTTTGTTCTTACCAACATGTTTCCTCTGACTAGAAGCAATATTAATATTTTGGATCCTCCCAGTTAGAGCCTGACGTGAATCTGATTTAACCTGTGGAAGGAGCTGAAATAAGGGTGATTGTAAGGAGGCCTTCTAAATTCAAATGCCTGGAGCTCATTACTAAAGATAAAGCGTCAAAAAAGCAGTGGAAACATAAAAAGGTGTTTTGTTGCTGTAAAGACAATAAAGACTTTCCCCCTGCTATTGAGGAGAGTATACATATTTGACAATCTTAATGAAAGGGTGACATTTTTGAATTCGATGCAGTTTGTGTCCCACAGGTTTACTAAAAAGATTCAAGGAGTCGCCTACCTTTCGCCAATTAACATGGCCGAAAAGGGCGTTGCCATATATCCAGTCCATACAGGAAGTCAGTTAAACACAGCTAATCACTAAGTTGTAATGTTAGCTTTTTATGGATATAACTGCTCCTAAACTTTGAAATAAATAAATTGATCATTTTAGGTATAGGCACTGGTCATTGAATATTAGGATTAGGAAAATAGTAAAGTTAGATTTAGGTAATGCTCCTTGAATATTAAGATTAGTAATGAATCAAACAGGCTAGCTAATCAGGGATGAGAAGGGTGGGACCTTGCCTTTAAACGGGTACAATTCGTTATGAACACGGAATAAGCAATAAATACATTACAGGATGTTTGGGAATTCTCTTGGTAGTCTTTATTATATATGAGCATCAGTTCATGAGGGTTCTACTTATATTATGTCTATGCTTCTCTTTTTTTTGTATTACGTCTTACCACTTGACACTTCCAACATGGATTGGCTATATGGCTGCGCCCTTGCCCGCCATTGTAACTGGGTCTCTCTCCAAAGATTTGAGTTAAAAGTAAATCACAAAATACATTTATTTATTTTTTAAGAAATAGAAGGCTCTATGTTCCTTTGCATTATGACACACAACAAATTTTTAAAATGTTTTTTTAAAATTATGTCTTAAGTAGAGGTCAGTCAAATAAGTATTTACCAAAGTTGATTTATCATTGAATGAAATATAAATCGTTTCCCCTTTTCAAGCCGTGGTGCTAGTCAACAGAGCGGGGGGGATGCTACTGGTACACCAGCAAATATTGGTACTGCTATGGCCAATTAATCATAGATTGAATCATAGGTTGCTCATCCATTAATGCCTTTGATATGTGTAAATCAATTTTTTTTTTGTGTGTTTTTTTTGCTGCTACCTTTCTTCTTCGAACTCAACACTCTGTATAAGACCCTTTATTTAAAGAACATACCGTTTTGTACTGTACTGGCCACGATCTTTATTTATTTTTTTTTTGCCCTCCACATGGCGTTGACAGTCTGACAAACACACACACACTTGTTCATAGCTCTTATTTTGACTAGTTAAGTGATAAACATTTTAATTTAACAATATTGTTCAATTCAGTTTTACTGTTAAATATTCAACAATAAAACTAAAAAGTTCCGCTTGCTTTGATTATGTGTGCGCTTACACAACCTGATATCCACAAGTTAACTGCAACTTTCTTTATATTTATTTAAAATTAACAAAATAAATATTTGTATGTGTATTTAATTGGAAAGGGTAGGCTAATAATTTTTTTGGTATATCCCGACTTTTCTTCTGAGGGACATGGACCCGCATATTCAACAGGTCTCAAGATTTGCACAGAAAAAAAAAAAAATAGTTTTTCTTTTTTTTCACTTAGACTTCGGCTGGAATGCTTTCACAGAAAAAGTAATATTAGGCATTACGGTTTATATTTACCAAAAGCTGGCAGGTCCACGACAGACACAGTTGACCTTTTAGCGCCAGGTGCGGCGAGTGAAGAACGGAGGACAGAGAGCTGAGGCAGAGGGCAGGAGGAAGTCTGGAGGAGGGGGGCAAAGTAGCCTTGACGCTGGAATTTCAGCCATGGCGGAGTGCCACAGTAGCCTATGTAAAGGAAACACTGTAAATGTACACAGACAGTAACCAGAAGAGTTTTATTTTCTGGTAATATAATTATTTACTTGTTTTCTTTTGTCTAAATTATAAAAAATATGAAAACTAAATTATACATAAGATGGCACAATGTAATCTCCCACAGTTTAGTTCAACCACGTAACTACATACAAATTTTAAAAAAATTATTGTTGAGTTAAATTCCTAAGAACCCAGGAAGTGACATTACTGAAGTATTTTCCTGCTAATACAATAAGCAGTCGCATTGTCAAGCTCAACCTTTTAACACTGTTAACAAGCAAAAATAATGTTTAGGATTACTTTTTTTTTAAATATTGATTTTTCTTGAAAAACTATATTAATTTCTTGTTTTTAGCAGGCCATATGCTGCTCGAAATAGTAGCTTTTAGCTGAAATCTTAAACCTCATAACAGCAACTCTGTAACAAAAAAACCGCTTTAAAACAATCCATACAGTAAAAATATTTTAAATATTTTTTGAGATTATATGCCTAAAATGAATAAACATAGTTTCTCAGAGGTACAAATAGTCCTTCATCAGATGCAGTGTTTAGAAACAATATCATGTTGGTAGATTTGGAAAAAACAAGTATGCATCAAAAGGCATACTTGTTTTTTCCCAATGTTCTATTATCATTCTCTTTGTGATGGGGTCTCTAATGTGCATCTGCAGAGTAGATGAGGCACCAAGTATACTCTGAATAAATCTATTATAACAAATGGACAATGGCATGATTTCAATGGGATGCTTCAGCTCTGCTAAGCAGCAGCAGCACCTGTCAGAGCTATGAATGCAGCAGCCTCCAGGGTCATTCCACTGACTTCTATCTCCATAAGGAGCTATCTTTGGTCTGTAATATCTGAGTGTGGACACAGGCAGCAGTCTGGGAGAAATAAAGGTTGAACAACTGTCAAATGAAAAAACCTGGATTCTTGGCATTACAAATTCAAGGGGATAAGGACAGTAAAGAAGAGAGGAAAAAAAATAGGGTCAGTAGGAGATTGAGAGGGATATTCATGTGCACGCTCACAGGGAAAACAGGGACAGTTGACAGGAATTTGACCCAGATACAGATAAAACAGATGAGTATGGTAATAACAGAGTTACATTTCAAAGAGGCATGTTGTTGTTTTTTCTTTAATATTACCAGTGATTAAGCATGAGCATACTTATCTTAGCGAATACTTTGCATTGTTTTCCGGTGCTTCAACTTAAATAGATGAAATTCGATTTTTAAGTGAGCTTCCTTTTAAATGTTGTAATAATCATGGTCTTCCCTCACACTAATTAACTTTTCAATGTGTTTTTATTATGGATGAATCAATAAATCAATCAAATTTATTGTTACCGAAAGATGCAGATGTTAATCTTGATAGCCTATTAAACATTAAAACTCAAAACCAAGGTTAAGAAAAGTACTCAATACCATTTTTTGCCTTCATTTGCTTGTCAGTTTGCTGTTAGTCAAATATATATTCTTACACGGAATGACAACTAAAGAAACATTCTATGCTAGAAAAAAGTTAAAAACAAAGATGGTTATAGCAAATACTAAACTTATTTTAGTATATATATATATATATATATATATATATATATATATATATATATATGTAATTACCTCTTTTTTTTCCTTTAAATGGTATATTTCATACCCTAAGCTGCCTATATTAAATAATAAGGTACATGCGGTGTTGCATTCTAGAACCCCTTTAACTGAATCCATTGGTGATCAATTACAGAAGCAGGTAAGTTGCTATGAGTTCCTACTTTTTTCTGTTGTAATTGTTCACATCAGTCTGCCTTTCACAATAACTTGTGTCATTATCAGCCTCGAATGTCTTTACAAATAATCAAAGGCGTAATGGAGGAGCACCAGGTTGTTGCTTCCCTAAGTAGTAGCCGACTGAAAGGTCCTGTAATTAATATTTTTCTGCATTAATTTGTACCACTGTACAAAGCAAAACAATTTGGAACGTCGCACCAAAGAAGCACATCTTGACAGGGAACTGTGATGTGGCTGTCTGTGAGCTAATATTGAAACAGATTGCTTTAGCTTATGTCACATTAAGTTTACTACTTCACCGATGCAGATAAAGGAGCTTTACTGACTTTGTTATTCACTAACATCTGTGTCATTGCGTTTGCATAACAAGCACGTGGCATCATTTGGCATTTCAGATGTTTTCCTATTAGCGTGCCTCAAAAGGAAAGTACCTTCAAACAATGCTTTTCTTTTTGTATCGTTGGATACGGGGTGTAATCAGTTTTGTTTTCTGAACGTATGTTAGTAGAAACTTTAAGCAGCTGCTTATTGTTTTGGTCAGGTGAGTAGCTGGAGGGAGTGAAGGGGCTGAGTGTCTGTTATTTTGCTGCTGCTAGAAGAAATGTCACAAGTTTCACAAATGAGAATGGGTCATTTTCTTTCAATATTGGTGCAAATAATTATAAGTATCACTTATATCAAAATCTGAATTATTTTGAAACTATTAGACACTACTGACCAATTTTAGAGGAGTCAAAACCTAACCACATTTGTGCTGTGCTATAATGACAGCAAAGTAGTTTCTGAAATAGTTTCTCCTTGATATGATTTTAGGTTACTGTTTCATGAAATGCATTAGGGAATTATTAGGATATGGATTAATTCTACATGTAAATTGAAAAAAGAGGCAGTGTCACTGTGTAAATGCTGTGCTTAGAATAGAATATGCAAATGGTTATTAATTAGGTTGCTTCACACAAAAATAACTAGTGATACACCAATACTGGTATTGGGGCCGATACCATTCTAATGTACTCGTTATCGGTAAGTTAACTGATGCCCTGCAGCTGATACTTATTATGTGGAAAGTCTACAATACTTTCACAGAAAATTTTTATTTTTGTGGTCATTTTTATTATTATTTTATCTTTTATCTAATTAACAATAATCTGTGATAACAAGCAGAGAAGAAAATAAAATCATAATAAATAAAGTCTTCCAATTCATTGCATTTTTTGTGTGTGTGTGGTACACGTATCGGCATTGGTACTTGGTATTGGCAAGTACCGGTACTCAGATACAAGTATCCGTATCGTATTTGTTTGAAAATAGTGCTATTGTTGCAAATATAAATATAACAAAAAAAATACACATTTAAAAGTGTTTTAGCAGAATGTTTTATTGATTTTACATGTACCAGCCTGATTCCTACTAAGAAAGCCCATTGGTGGCACATCACATCCTACCCCAGATTTATTTGTGTTTTCCATGACTAGGGTTTGCGCATGAAAACTACCAGTTGTGTCTTCTTTAGTGCATAATCTTTCCCCATATGCCAGTCTCACTTTTGCACTTCCTGCTTTAGCGTCCCCCGGAGGCCATTTGCCAGTAAAAAAAGATATAAATTAGTTCCATTGTTGTATAGGCTGCAAGGTCCAAAGCATGTGAAAAAATAGCACTTTATAGTTTGAAAATGACGGTAATCTAGATTCGTAGTAAATGGGGCCACCAGAAGAGTTATTTGATGCAGGTAAGATAATAAACTCTTTTAACATTTTACCAAAATCTCACATAGAAAATGTTTCTCCATTTATAAACTGTTATGTCCAGAAAAGTGACAGTCAGCATACATTTTTCCCAGATGTATTTTGTAAGGGATTTGTATGAAAAAAGAAAACTGAAAAAAAATAAAATTATATATATATCCTCCAATCTAATCTCTGGCATGTTGTGTTTAAATTGTGTTTTCAGTTTATTAACAAGTGACCATCCACTGCATAGGATAGCAAAATGCATAGTAACCCCCGTTTAGCTGCAGCTCTGCTCCTGGGAGTTTAGTGAGTGAGTGATGATAAAATGTTTGTGATGCGAGTTCCCTAATGAGTTTCTTAAAATCCTTGTGAGTACCAAAATGTAGAATACAAATCTGACAAGTTGTTTTTCTGAAAGCTGACAGCTGCCCAAACTTTTAACACAAGGACACTTCAGCGGTAAAGGTCGACTCAGAGTGCATGGTTAATGATTACCTGCATTGAACACAGTGCCTCTAACGTTGCAATTATGACCCTTTTAAAATGGTACTTCTTTTCCTTGCACTGTGTCCTTGTACGATTCCTTTAGATTGGTGATTAAAAACTATCTAGTTTGACTGCATCAGTAATGCCTCTTGATATGACTCATCCCCTTTTATTGATTATTTTAGTGAAAAATTAAACGTGTGGTAAACAAACTAAGGAGAGCCGATGCATTATGCTCTACAGCTGTAGAAGGAGATTTATCAGAATTACCCCCAGTGAATTTGCGATATGTGTTTTAAGGGGAATTTCAAAAGTTTTTTTATTGATTAATTTTGAAAATAGCTACCTTGCACTTGGGAAAATATATTAAGTAGCACCTGGAAAGTCTAAAAAACATCAGGACACGACACAACATGCATTCCTCTGAAAGAGTTTTGTATTTGAGGTGCCACTGTAAATGCTTTTAGCATTTTAACTATTTAATTCCAATAAGAGAAAAAAAAATTTTCGTGGTGTCAACTCAAAGTAAGGTTGAGGAGTTTGTAAGTGTGATGAAGATTAATGATCATAAACTATTCCACTTTTTTTTATTTAACATTACCAGGTCAGGAAAGTGTTAAACTGTAAGTATTCCTCTGATATTTTTGAAATCCAGTAGCAATAGTGACAAACATGTCCTAAGTTGTATTAACTACAGCATATAACACTTGCACTGAAATGCAATAACTCATAACTAATATCTCAAAATGTATAGGCTTATGGGGCCATCTCCTATAGCTTATTTAGGGCTGCAACTCTTTTATTGTTCTTAAATTTGTTTAAATAATGTGCCTCAGCATTCTGTATTTGACGTACAGAGACATACTGGCAGGGTTTGATATTGTTGCCTCTAGTCAAGCTAAAGAATTATTCAGAGTTAAAGATATGGCTGTGTGTGCTTGTAAGTCCAGGCAAATTGAAACTTGTCACACTGGACACTAAGACTGTGGTTGAGCCTTTGATTCTGCAAAGTTGATATGTGTGAGAAAGCACACAGTGAGATGGTGACGTTCTCATTTTTTTAGACAGTGATAAAGAGTAAATATAAGAAAACAGCTGTCTATAATAGGCATCTTCTCAATTGCTGTGTAATGAGACAGACTGTAACTTTAACACCTTAAAAACGTGTTTTTTTGAGTGGCGGCACACCAGCATTTATTATGTTCATTTTCAAGCTGTCACCCCATGGCAGTGTTATACTGTGTAAAACCGCACTATACAACTTTTTACCCTCGGGTCGCCTGCATAGAAGCATTGACTGAGTTTCGCTTTATGGCAGTATGCTACACACTACCAAATTATATAAAGAAACTGTTTGGAAACTTGAGCTATGGCAGATCCACCAACGAAACAAAAAAAAATGTTTTAGAAGAAGCAATGAAAAGAGAAAGAGGATGTGATAGAGCAAGAGCACCCCAGTTCCCAAGCTGAAAGCTGCTGGAGCTTCACTGCCCTGATTCACATTGGGTGCAGGACGGATGTGGCGTGGTAAAGCTGCAGCACAGACACCGGGCCACATCCGTTCTGCCCCCGATGTAATTTAGGAGTAAAGCTTACAGGACACCTCCCGCTGCCCATCCTGCTGCCTCAGCAAGACATGAAATGACACAGGTCAGACAACACTTCATTCCCCTCCCTGCTGTAAAATATATTTTCAGTCAAACGGTTTCTCAGTTTGGTCAAAGTAGGATTAGCTTCTAAACCCAGTATGACCATTTTTCAGTTTTGTGTGGTCAGCCAATGTAAATGAGGCATTAGAGATGCAAATGGATGTACTGCAGATACTGAACTAGCCATGTTGCTACTGGAGTGGTAAGTAATAAAAGCTTCTTCCGAAGTTATTTGGGCATGATGGTGTAGTACAGCACCATTAAAACCATTTGACAGTTTATCAACTGACACACCATTAGTTTGATGTTTTCTTGAATTGGTGTGCAAGCTTGTAAAATCATTAGTACATTTGTTCAGATCATAGACTGAAAAAAGAATAGACATCGCCTCCTCACTCCTCCCCGTTTACCAGAATGACATACTTTCATGGGGGAATTCATGGCGGATTCACAGACTCCTTCTCCCCAGCTCTGACAAAGCATGTTCCTACAGGGATCTTCACTGTAGACTCTGTCCTCACGGGGCGTGTATGGGCGTGTAGTTCGGTCGTAATCACGCCTATTCTGCTCCCGCGTCTTTAGCTGTGATGTTAAACTTGGCTAACTAAGCTAAAGGCTAATACCCCCATGCCTGACTGTTGCCATATCTGCGCTCCTCCGACGGTTCTCCTATTTCTCAAACCTCAAAAGGTATGAACTAGTAACTTGAAATAATTATTAAAATGTAGTGTTACTATAATTAAAGTCCAATGAAACAGCCTGTCAATCAAAGTCCGGCCCCCTCATTAATTATGCAAGATTTCAAAAAATTATCTTACGAAAACCAGCCTGGTGCCTATTTTTTTTGACGGGCCCAGTGTTATCTCAGGAAGAATATGTAGCCATAGAAAGTTTTTAAAAAATGGGCACCAGGCATTAAAGTTATTTTTAACGTGGGAAAAGTCCTATGCTTTTCAAGGAGGGCCTAGCGGCCAAATGGAAGTACTACAGCAAGGGAGGAGCAATGGCGGCCTCCATGGTATGTGTCACAAAGCAGAGCAGCCAGCGGCCATTGGTTCAGATGCACACCATAGGGATTTATTTTTATGACAGTGACATTACGTCGCAAGCCTTGAGAGGGCGACAGACGTCAAATTTCCGCATAGTTAAAAAGTGTGTCTTTAATGGGTTTGCGCTACTAACAATTTTCCTTTCACTTTCATATATATAATATCAGAATCACTCAAAACAAAGATATGGAAAATGTTTTGTTAGCTAAACAAAAATGTCTTACAGGATCTCCTTTAGGAAGTTAATCTGCTAATACAATGTTTGCCTTTTGTTTATTGTTGAACAACATTTTTTTATTGTCTTAGTTCCCTCTCCCTAAAGGCTAAAGTCTGCTCTGATTTGCAAAATGATTGTTGAAATGAGACATGGTAGAAGGAAGTCACTTAATCTTTGTTTGTGATCAGCCAAAGTTGCTATTGGGCAAGACATGATACGAATCTCTGTTGTAAAGTCAGGGTGTAACCATGCAGTCAACTCATGAGACAAAATAATAATCAACATTGGGTGTACAAGATGAAAGATTCTACTTTTTCGTTGTTGGTTTGAGTGGTTTCTTGCAACCACAAAGTGTGTTTTAAAGAATCTGTGATCAGAATATTGCAGTCACTGTTTGACTGGTTTATATTATGAGTATTTATGATTGTTTATTGTCAAGATTCTCCCCTTTTTGTTTTATTGGATAGAATACAAGTTTTATAAAAAAAATAAACTAGTTGGTTGTTTTATACTCTGTACAGAATTCAGTTTGGATCTTTTTAAATATTTTCTATCTTTTAACTACAGATTATAGAATGCAAATCAGACTCATTTAACAAAACCCTGTGAAACAGCCTTTTAGTTTTTGGAAGCGATGGATCAGATGCTAACATTGGCAATAGCTAACAGTTTGCCAGTCCATTTGCTTACAGTCTCACAGTTACCCTTTTTGCTCTTACTTCACCGTCTGGCGAGTACCAAAATTTCACCACTTCATTCATTAAAAGATAATAGAGGTCTTTTATTTGCCAAGTGATGTCAGCCAACTTGACAAGTAGTCTTTATCAGCCGACTCTGTCTACACAACAGGGAAACAATTATAAAGTAAATTCCTTGAATACTTCAATGAGTTTTAAACCTAAATAGAACATGGTGTAAAGCTTAAATCACTCACCTTAATTTCCAAGGCTCATAGTGAAGTTTTTGACTTACTTCACCAGAAGTTGTTACATGCTGACAGCAAATGGATGATGCTTGTTAAGATATTCTACGACATAGATAAAAAATTGGATGATATTTAAATATTACTTGCTATCAAACCTCTGTTATTAAATAAAATAAGGACATCCAAACTGCCAAAAAGACATTTTTGTTTTGGGTACCTTATTAGCTCCCTGAGTTGACAAACTCCAAATATTCACCAATGCACAGAGAAACCTCAAAAATATACAGCAATAGCCTTCCAGTATTAGTCGTCAGACCAATCACTGTTGAAGGTAAAGATACATTCTACATGGAAAAAGATGTACAAATAGATGTAGTGGAGTAATAGAAAATGTGCAGGCCAAACACCAATAACGTGAATACTGCTGAATCTGTTCTGTTGGATCATTAACTGTAAGTAGGCATTTTCAGAATGAAAAGTGTGGATTGCAGTTAGTGTGGTCATGCTTTCTGTGAAAAAATGCCTTTAGTTGCCCTTTCTTATTATTTAAGGACAAAGGGAACCCTACGTTTTACCGATTGGTAATAAAATTCATTCCTCCAAGGAAATCATAGTAAAAGTTTTTTGGGAGATGAGAAAAAAAATGAAATGCCGCCATAGTCACTCAGTACATTTACATGCACATCTAAATCAAGCTATTTGGAGTAATAAGACTAAGAGCTTGCCCCCTGTTGAAAGCAGAGTCCAAGTTTACCTCACTCAGAAAATCTAATTATTAAATGAAGTTAGTTTGACGGCGTAACAAAAGGTGGAGTAATGTGCCACTTTCTGTTAGCATTCTGCCAGTCAGCCTCGAGCGGCAAGGAGGCAGTAAACAGATGCTGGAGGGAGTAAAGCAGAGGGAATAAAAGCAGGATATGCAAAATCACAATGCACCACCTCTTCGCCAGTCCAAGAATGCACTGATCGGCTGCTCATGTTTGTCTTAGCTGCCATATTCTTCTTATCAGAATCAGTTTATTGGCCAAGTATGTCACATACAAGGAATTTGACTCCGGAATTTGACTCCGTCTATACTACTACTGTATTGTTGTGTTAGAGAGACTGATGTGTTCGTCATGTTGCTGCAAATAGATAATTCTCAGGGAATTGAGTCCAACACTAGTTGGACCTCCGTTGAGTTTCTTACTTGAAGACACAGATACCTCATGCTTGTGATAATTTAGGTATGCACTGCCCCCTACTGGCCGAAAATTACACACTGTGCCTTTAAAATTGGATAGATGTGGAGTAACATCAAACATGTTTCTGGGACAAAAACAAGAAATGCTGAAGAATTGTTTAATGTTGTTACTTAGCTGGAATATAATGTTCTGTGGAGTGACAACAGAATACATTTTAATTGTTTTTTTATTTTTTGGATAGATGTTCCAATGCATTTTGGGGATACAGAAATAAAACATAGTATAAAGACTTATAGTGTCACTCAACCTTTTCAGAAACTATTATTTCAATCACAACTGCTATTTGAAAGGTCACTGAAAATAAATCCTGGGACATTTTTTTTAACTTATCCACTTCTCGTTTGATTCACAGAAATAAAGGTTAAACTTGGCACAAAATTAATACATGGCTCGAAGGTTTATACTGTGATCTATAACACTCCTGTCATCTGTCCAAAAATAATGTCTTGTTTATTATTTGCATTCCATGCTGTTCACAACTCGTGTGTTGCTCATACTTGGTCCATCAAATTAACATAAATTGGATTGCTTACAGTGCGTACTCAATGACGTTATAGTTACTCCTAATGCCAAACGCAGCCCTCCAAATAGGCAGGGCTGCATAATGTGAGCATTTGTCCTGCCTGTCATCGGGCACAATAGGATTTACTCCTACCGCCATGATAATTTGTTTCTATTTACATTCTCCATCTGCCCATCAGTTTTTGATATGTGTCTGGATCAGTATCCCCAGAGGTGTGAGACATAGGACTATTGTTGACTATTTCAAAAATATGTTTAGAGCCATGTTGTTTCAATTTACAGTAAAGCTTGTTTCTTTTCTCTTCCAGTCTTTATGCCACAGATTATTTCTGACCAAGACCGCAGTCCTGTCTCAACTATCCCCCAACCCCCACCCATGTTTCCATGGAAATTCCCCTCACAACAAAACAATCTCTTGTTGCCACAATAAAATCAGTGCCTTAAACTGTGAAGAAAACCTCAATAAAGCTTCGAGACGTTGTAATATTCAGGCATACGATGCGGAAAAAAGGTCAGGTTTTGGTACATGAAGATGCCTATTTCTGCAGGCAAGGAAAAAAAGGATGATGGCTAATGACTTTTTTTTTCTGTCTTCCGTCCCTATTGCATATAGTCTCCTTCATTGTGTATGTCTCTTTCACTCCCATTGGGACTAATGTGTGCAGTCAGAGAGACAGTGGGTCTTTGTCCTCTGGGGATATTGGGAGGGAGGGACTGAAGCTAGGTGGGGTAGATGAAGGGGGATGTGTGGTTTGTCAGGGGAAGGAGGGAGGGTTGTGTGAGGTCAAAGTGGGGTGGAGCGTGGAGGCCTGATAGCAGAGTGAGTGTTAATGGGACCTCTGGGTTAGCCAGACTCTTGAGTGCCAGAGTTGGGGATGCATTTGGTAAGTCACTTCTTTGGCTGTTGAAAAAGCTTTTAACAATAATTGCAATTACATCAGCTTGTGTTCAGCATTTTCACCAAGCATATACCAGCCACTTCCCGTCAATAACAAACACCACAATCTTCAACATCTTCAGAACACGTCTCAATATCAGGTCTTCTTGCACAAATTCAGACTCTGTCCTTACTCTAATCCAGCATGCTCAATAAATCTCGAGATCCTCCGCTTTTATTTCACTGTGCTTTATCACTTTGGACCTGATAATCCTGAAACCCTAAGAGCTCAACCTTTCCATACATCATCCCACATGACACTAAATCCTCAGTTTGGGAGGACCGGTTTCCCAACACCTGTCTTATTCAAATGTTTTACAACTAAGCAACTGGCTTTACTTCAGATAAAATGTGAAATATAACCCATTGATCTGGAGTAGCAGCCGAGAAAGAATTGTAGATATCGAAAGACGAAAGACATGAGATAAAACGGACAACTTAAATAGAAGGACTAGATTACACTGAGAAAACCAGAGATTTCAAAGCAAAAATAAATAAGGTACAGTTTTGCTTTCTTTTTTTCTCTTAGGAATACTAACAGAGCTGAAAGACAGCCAAACAAGCAATCTCATAAACAGTGGTTTACCTAAATTTTGTATCTAGGACACAGACCTATCATGTGACAGCCAATTCTGAATACTCTTCATTTATAGTAACTTTCTAAACAAGTTATCTCTGTGTGTAGAAAAAAGACAGAATGCTACGTGGAAGTTTAGCTTGAAGGCTTTTTTAAACCTAATTATATTGTGGAGTCATTGGTTAAGACATTACTAATACCTCACAATATTGATCTATCAGAATAAGTCCACTGATAGCTATGTAGATCAATGAAACCCCTCTTTTAACAATTGGTTAATGTACAGTAAACACTCCCCTCCCCCTTAGTCAAACTGTAGAGTAGAACAGTTTCTGTTAGAGACTTTGATAAAGAAAAACGTAAGTTGCATTTCCAACCAAGCTGCATAGCATGTTGGGCTCTGAGATGCCACTTACATCATCTTCTCCATACATGGAAGCCAGATACCACTGTTTTTGGAGTTGTTTGTATAAAGTGCTCCACATGGACTGGGAACTGTTTATTTGAAGGATCTTTCACAACGACATCCTCCAATAAGAGAGCTCAGGTCTACAAGGTAAATGTGACACAAATTACGGATTAAAAAATTAGGTGTGGCCGAGCCTTTTTAGGGACCAAACGCACTCTGTGAACCAACACAGGGATGTACATTAAAAACTGCTCAGAACAGTTTTTATAATAAAAAAAACTCCTATTAACAAATCTGTTTTCATTGGCTTAAATTTTTAGTAGAATTTGACCATTTTAATTAAGTAGCTAAGCATACTAGATAGTTTTATTAACTTTTTTCATCATTTTTATTGTTTGATTGATATATGTTTTTTTTTTATGTGTTTTGTCTTTTTAATTGAATACATAACATTTTGCAGCCTATTGTCTGACTGTAACATGGTGTGGTCAGATTAAATCTACATAAGAAGTATCCAGTTGAAGTTGAAAGGAGTTGTGGGCAATTTCTTACGCAAAAATTAATTTCATTGTGAACTTTTTTGATTTGACCTGCTCAAGAATACACTACATACACATTTTTTAACAGGCAAGCAAAGTAGTTGGAGTGCTGTTGTAAATGGATCTGCTCTTATTTAAACAGAAAAGCAGCAACTATTCGTACTGTTATACTAATTCAGGGTATAATATCATTGTAGTTGCCAATCTGTTTATTCCTATTAGTTTTAAGTCACTGAATGAATCAAAAATGTAAATCATGTGTGTCAGATTCTTCCTTTGGCTAGCTGTTGAGCAGTGCGCAGGAACAGGCAGGAGTGTGTTCCTCTGTGATTCAAACAGTTGGGAAAAAAAAATCCTCTGGTCATCTCACAACTTTCCCTGCCATCTCACTCACAGGAGTTTAAGACTTGGTAAGGGCGTTGTTGGAAAAGTTAGCGGTTTTGAAACTGTCGTTTTTAAAAACTCTGCTGTACCTTATCACTTGTAACCTTTTTAGTCATAACTATGTTCCTATGAAATATAACGACACCAAGTGGACTAGCAAAAAAAAACATTTTAAGAGAAGTAGGATAAAGGGTCTTTGCAAAACTAAAGATAAAAAATAATGTTTAGACACACTGATGTACATTAGACAAATATATAGATGTATCTTTATGAACTGGAAATCAGTTGTCACTATTAATTTCAAATATACAACTGTAATATTTAAATGTAAAATTAGAAAACTGTATTCATTTAAAGAAAAATAACTCATTATAAGCAGTTGTGTTTTTATAAGGATATATATACAATTTAAGACTTTAACGCTTAAACACAGCATCTTTAAATATTATCTTTTGCATTGTTTCTGTTGAAACCTTACAGCTGCAACAGATGCATTTGTATCTCTTTTTTCTTGCAGTTAATGGGCTCATTTGTTCTGGCAGTGGGACTTTGGCTGCGTTTTGACCCAGAGACTGTTTCTCTTCTCAGTGGTGACGGGGCTCCAGATACCTTTTTTCTTGGTGAGTGCCAGAATAAAACTTATTCAGGCAATTTACAATACAGTGACACTTATTCAATAAATGCTCAACAACCTCCAATCTGTATTTTGAATACCGTACATAGCAAACCTAACTGTTTATGAATGCTAGAAGAAAACAGATTAATAACGTTCATCAGCACCAATAATTTACTGTTACTTTAGTGTGTAGCAGACGCTAACAGGTCATTCTGTATAGCTTAGCACACAGGTGTCAAACTCCAGTCCTCAATGGCCCGTGTCCTACAGCTTTTAGAACTTGCTCTGTTTCAACACACCTGAATGAAATAATTAGATCATGAAAAGGACAACATAGCACATAACTGCCTGCTGTGGACGCAACTTAATCTGTATTCCCGTTTGTTGTAGCGCGAACACATTTAAAGGTTGCAGGACACCAGCCCTTGAAGACTGGAGTTTGCTGGAGTTTCCTCTTACCTGCCGACATGCAGGTAAGAGGACGATGGGGAAAATGGGGATGATGATGCAACATTCATGAAGTTCCTTATTTCCTTCCGGAACCAAGAGTGCATTGTGGGATCATTAGTCCCCACGGCTGGAGTTCCTTGTAATCCACCTCTTCCGTCATGGCTGTGGCCCTACAACGCCCCATTAAAGAAGATGGTACTCTGGTCAGATAAGACCGTAATGAAACTTTTTTTGCAAACATGCAAATCACTTGGCGACAAAAACTAACATCACATCAAATTGTATAAAAAATGTTTTGATGTTTTTGGTTTTAACTTTTCAAAGTGTGGAAAAGTTAACTGGATATGAATGCTTTTGACAGGCTCTACTTTACATCATACTACTAAACAATCAACTCAACAAATCAAATCTACAACCACCAAAATGAGTTTTGTTTTTTGCTGGACATGACAAAGTCTGCCTTTTCCACCAACGTGCTTTCCAAGTTTTTAGGTTATTAAACATTTATGAAGAGTGAGTGTGAAACCAGAGAGAGAGAGTGCAGTACACACTGACAGAGAATCCATGAGGGAAACCACAGGGCTGCACACCACCTTTTAAGCTCTCTCTGCCCAGATGGAAAGAAGGCGACAGACAGCAGGGCAGCCACTAAAAAAAATAACTATGGAAAAAATTATATGTAGCAAAAGAAAAGCTGGAGGAGAAAAGAAATGAAAAAAAGAAATGTATTGAAAGAGCACAAAAAGTACATGAAAGGTTGATTGCTTGTCAGCATTTTAAGTAGCTCTAGACTAGAAAAGAAAAAGAACTGTACTGTCATCTCAGCAGTCTAAAATTGAATTTTTTTTTCCTAATTTGTACTTTACGTTTGTTAATTGTAGACTACTCACGTTTGATGAAACATATGTTTGTACAAAGTCCTATAATGATGGAAAGGTGTGTCTTCTGTTGTCTATGTGAGAAATGTCCAAACAATTTAATGCAAAATACATGGCTGTATGTGATTATGTTTTCCTAGATTATACAGCAACACCCAGATTGGACAGGGATTGGGGCTGTTCTCAAAAGACAGTGCTTAACCGTAGTCTCAAGTGCATCACTGTTAAGCTCCACATGAATTTTCTTCTTTTTTCTGTCATAATATTATAATGAAAATGATTTTAAAAAACATAAAAATGTTTTGGTGTTTTTATGTACATTGAGAAAGAAGCTTAATCATTCATGATCAGACAGAAGAAATCAAAAGCAGACTTATTCGTCTTTGCTTTTCTCTTTGGAGCTTTTGCCTTACAAATGACACTCATTACATACTAACCTTGTTAGATTTATCTATGCAGACATACCAATCATGTTTTTATATTTGTTTTCTAAATAATAGATCACTACAAAATCAGGGCATCAAAGAACTTTAAACCTTCCATGTTAAACCTTCTGCAAACCAAACTCTTTGTAGAGACTCTTTTATAAAGTGCTGTAATTGAATGAACTCCTAAAAAGGCATCTGGCAGAGCAGCAACATTAATAGCAAATGACAGTATTAAAGTCTGGTTCAGATCTTAGAACCAGAGATACTGACAGCAGTAGTGTATGTTTTTAACTATATACTGCCATCTGCTGTTGATCCTGGTCAGTTATCTATAGCACATTTTCAACAAGGCAATTCAAGATGCTTAATATAAATTGAGGAGAACAATAAAATACATTATAGACATAAAATGTATGACAGATTAAAACGTATGATATTCCAGCTATTATTAATCACTTACTCAGAGGTAGCTCTAAATACATGAATAAATAAATTTACTACTGAATGAGGTAGAAGATTGTTGAACATTTAGCCTAAATAAAGTTTGTTGGTAATTAAAAAAATGAGAAACACTTTTAAAATGCACAATTTTAATAGTTTAATGGGTACATTACTAAATTATACTGACTTGCCATGTAATGTAGCCAATTTACAACAAGGTTTAATATGTTTTGGGTTCAGATGGGGTCTTCATACTTTGGCTGTACCCATTTTTATTTAAACTGCTTTTGTCTTTCTATTATCTTCAATCACGTTTTCTATGTCTGACCTCTGACAAGAGCAAAACATTTTCACCACATACTGGATATTTTCTTTTTGTCAGACCCTCTCTTTAAACCTAAGAGATGGTTGTGGATAGAAATCCCAGTAGCTCACCAGTTTTTAAAATCCATGCCACATTCAAAGTACCTTAAATGCCTTAACTCAACATTTTTTTGCAATGTTTCATTTTATTTTGGTAAGAAAATAACATTTACACACTAGTTAAAAAGGTAATGCACTGAGTATGTTCATTTATGTAAAAAGGCAGTATTTGGTAAGAGGTATTTACAACATGCTCTTAATGCTGTCCTTTATGATTACAAGTCTAACAGCAATGAGCTAGGAATCCTAATCTTAATTGTTTATTATGTTAAGATTATAAAGCAATTGTCAACAAATTTACTATATAACATAGCCCTTAATTAGTGCACAATTTGTTCCTGCTAAAACAGCTCTGAATAAGATTTCTCTTTCATCTCTCCATGCATAATATTTAGTCTGATATAAAACAGGACACTCTGTTTTATGTCTTTTTGGTTTTGTTTTATGGAGTATGGTTTTGTGGCACCTCAAAACGAACAAGAAAACACATTATGTGTTCTTTACATCTTAGAAAGTAATTTACAATAGGAACTTGTACTTTCACTATCCAGCTCAAAATATAATGGATAATGTATTTTTGACCCATATTACTTATCCAAACCCATCAATATTTTAGATATTTGTTAATTTTGTTTGTTCATAATTATTTATGTTTATGTTGTGGTGAAAAAATAAAACTAGAGGAAGACTTCAAACCATTCTGATTTAGTTCGAACTTATAACAAATAGCCTTTTCAGTATATCCAGATAGATGCATTGAGTTGATGCTATGTGATTGCTTGATTCACTATTTGTGTTAACAAGCAATGCACCTAATAAAGTAACCAGTGAGTATATATTGATCTATGTCATTTATGTAAGTGGTGTTGGAATCGTTGGATTCTACCAATCTAAAAATGTTTCTTTTTGTGTTATTCCTTATTTTACTCACTTTTCAGGTGTGTACATACTAATTGGTGCAGGCAGTCTGATAATGCTGGTTGGATTCTTTGGCTGTTGTGGAGCTGTGAAAGAATCTCAGTGCTTGCTGGGTTCAGTAAGTACAATTTCACAACTAGTATTGGTTATGTCTTCATAGAAATATAATTTAAGGATTTTTCTTTTCTTCCAGTTTTTTGCTTTTCTGTTAATCATTTTTGGGGCTGAGGTGGCAGCAGGGGTGTTTGGATTCTTGAATAAAGATAAGGTAAGACTTTTCTACAGATTTTTTAAATTTTTATGACGTTTTTAGCCTGGTGTAACTCTTCTCATCTCTCACGCAGATAATTCAAGATGTACAGAACTTCTACAGCAAAACCTACAATGAACAAAGCAACAGCACGATGATCTTGTCATACCAGAAAGTGGTAGGTTTAAGAAAGTGTGTTTAAGTCAAGTTTTCTTTACTTGATAAAAAGTTTGAATTAGGGATACTGGTATTGGGTACAGGGGCCATTACCATTCCAATGTAGTCGCATTGGTTAGTTAACCGATACCATGAACCATCCATCCATCCATTTTCTCAACCGCTTAGTCCGCTTAGAACAATGCTAACCACTGCTCCACCGTGTGTTAGCACATTACTTAAAATGTGGAAAGTATGCAATAATTTTACAGAAAATTTTTATTTTTCATCTCAATGCTAGTTTTGTGGTCATTTTATTAACATATTTTTTATCTAATTCACCATTATTTGTTGTAACAAGCAGAGAAGAAAATATATAATATAATCATTGCATTTTTTTGTATGATAGAGAAGTATTGGCATTGGTACTCTGTATGGGCAAGTACTCTGATCGAAGTATCGGTATCGAATCGGTTTGAAAAAATTGGTATTGTTGTATCCCTAAATTCAATGTTTCTCTTTTATGTTTTACTTTCTATTTTAGCTGAACTGTTGTGGAACCAAGTCAAGCCCATGTCCTTCTGAAACTGATACTGGGAACAAGGTATGTTATCAGCTCCACAGTCCCTAATGAATGAGTCCTGATTAAATACATAACATCCTACTAATGTAGAGAGAAAACCAATATTTATTTCCCTCATCTATACTTTACAGGACTGTGAGACAGGAATCAAAGACTTTTTTGACAGTAAACTCTTCATCATCGGTTATGTGGGCATTGGCATTGCTGGAGTCATGGTGAGTCAGAATACAAGATTTGTCAAATCTAATTTTACAAGCCTCAGAAATAACCAGATTTCTGCTCTCTGGTCCTCAGATCATTGGAATGATTTTCAGCATGGTGCTCTGCTGTGCAATTCGCAACAGCAGGGAGGTCATTTAAGTTTAATCTTTGAACAATATATACATTCTCCATTTCCCAAAGCACTTCGGATGTCAGCCTCTGTCACTTTACCACACACTATAGAAAGACTTTCCGGAATTTATTTCTAACTTGGTGCTTTCTAACTTTTGTAATCCTTTCTTAGGACAAGTTTGTGTTAACCCAATAATCTCTCAAATAGTTTTTCCTCTGAACCAGTTGGACACTGCTTGAATTTCTAACCCACATACTGTCACAACAGTGTCAGTGATTTTTCACATACCATTGACACTGACCCCTTGGCTGTGGGAAAATAGAGCCTTATACAGCAATCTGAGGTTAAAACAGCTGATGTCATGCTAACTGAGTGAAAAGGAATACATAATGTACACAGACATGCTTCAATCACATCGGGGTCATTCTAAAACAAAACAACTGTTAATGTTTATAAAGTATTTTAGAATTTGTAAATGTAATTTGGTTTGTCAATCTTTGTTGAAAATATTGATGCTCCTGTCAACACTGTCTTCTGAATTTGAAGCTTGTAAACTGATCTAAACAAAGAAAAAAAAAGAAAAAACAAAGCTAGGTGTTTTATTGAAGATATTTTTTTATCTGTACAAATTCAAACCCATTATTGCTAATGCACTGATACAATTTATCAAAGATATCAGTCTTTGATAAATTAACCAAGTAGACCACTTACTTTTAATTGATTTTCATTATTAAGGCAGGATGTTCTTGTACCTGAGGGTTTTTTGCACACCTGAGGTGTTTAGTCCAGCAAACTCGAATTTGTTTCTATCTTGATGCGGTTTGCTTGTGTATATTTTAACACAATAATTGCACTAGGTTTAAAACCAAAACGACTGCACCAAGACTGTGTAAGGTGGTCCTGGTTAGGTTCCAGATAAACTCTAACACCAGGTATATGCTGCAAGTTTGAGTCATACGCCCACTTGTTGCCAGATTTGTTTTGCATTTTGGGATAACGTAGAGCAGACAACCTAAAAAACAAAGACCCTGTGTCTTTTCCGTGAAAGCATAAAAACACATTTTAGATCTCAAATCTACTCAGTACTTTTGTCAGATAATTTTGCCAGAAACAAAATTATATTATTAAATTATCAGCATTTTCTACAAGCTTAGTAAATCACATCTGATTCTTGTATGAACAAAACATATGATCAACAAAGAGATTGAATGTTCCTTCATGGCTTGTAAAGTTTTATGGTTCCCTTTTAGCAATTTTGTTGTAAAAAAAGAAACTAAAAAGGATACAGTTAGAATTTACCAATCTCATCAACTTATTCAGGCAAAATAATTGAGCTGACAAAATGTCCTAAGACCCCCTTCACTCCAGACCAAGACACTGCTGTTGCATTAAAAATCATCAAAAACATGGATGACCTCTTAGTGTCAGGAGACTTGTGGGGTGCTTAAACAATGTGTTGAACTCTTATTACAATAATTTACACACAAGAGCTCATCTAATGCTTGGAGCTAGGCTTCCCCTTTGACATAGTGGTGTTATGTTATGGCAATGATGCCATATCAAGTATAAAGATCTTTTGTGAGGTGGCCTGGCAGCAGAAGTGGTTGCTTATCCATGACCTGTGGCCCTCACTCACCTGAGTGACATATTGTCAAGGCTACAACCTCATCACACTGATATTAGGCTAACAGTTGTTCAAGCATTTTAATATTAAAGTTTTGTTAACATAGCTACCATATACATTTTACCATTGGCTATCGTGCAACCACAAGGGTTTCAGTAATCAGGTAAAAGAAACAATTGACATTCTCCACTCAAGTAAAAGTAACTAAAGATCAAAATGCACTTTTGCTCATGGTGGAATAGTGCTATCAGCTTAAGAAAACTCTTTACATCTCCAAATTCCTCATTGGCTGTTCGATCAAGGGAGTTAGAACGTTTTTAGACAGCAGTTGAAATGCAGAATTTCACTGTAAATTTGTCAAAGAAACAGTCTGGTATTTTATTTAGTGATCAACGGGAACGGCACAAGGCAAAGATACAGAAGAAGAAGGGGGGAAAGCAGCAGATCACAGGGTTTCCAATGAAATTTATGGGGGAAAGTAGCTGTACACCTCATAAAAAAGCTGCTTTAAAGAAATTAGGTGATTAATTCAAATTGATCATTGAAAAATAGACAGATCTAGGATTTCTATTGCAAATGTTATTCTGACTCTACTCACTAATGGTATGCTTAGTGGTGTGCCTACTCTGGATAAAGCGCCTATGGGTGTGGAACAATGTGTACATAACCCCCTCACTTGCATCAATCTATGAAGCAGATAAGCTATTGAAAGTGCTGATGATATTTGCCCCTTGACAGCCATAACAAAACTTAAGGTGGAGGTGCAGAAACCACTTACATGCATAGGAAAATTCCATGGAGTTAATGCCTGTCTTAGGAGAACCAGTAGGGGGCATTTTTTTATGACCCAGACATAGTGTTGGTCCATTGTGAAGGGGATCTAACACTCAGAAAGATGGCAAAAAATATGTTTTCCCTTAAAATAAATGTAGACATGCTCATGCAGAACTTTTAAACATGCATGCATAAACATTCCTAAATATACAATAGAATGACAATTAGTTCTTCTGTAAAATACCAAAAAACATGAAGTTCATTTACTGAACTAAAGTAAATACAGATCCTCCTTTAGGTAAAAAAAAACACAATTATATTCAAATGTTTTACCAAAAGTTGAAACAGTGTGTCCCAGCTGTTTAACTTTTGTTGACTGTTTGAAATGTAACCATAGCATCTCAATTTAATCTCTTTTGTGCCTTAACAATACATCTCCCAAACTCAAAACAATTTTTATAAGTCTATGTACCCTTTATTATTCATTAAACCCAGTACTAGAGAATTGAATCATCAAATGTAAAATTGTTTACATTTATCCAGGTTGAACTAAGTCGCTGAAACTGCTGTTGCAGTTATTTTGATTGTCAGGATTCCAGCTTGTAAATATGTTTTTATTCTTAGTTGTAAATTATATGTGACAGATGTGGTAGTTATTATTTAATATGTTCTATGTCGACACGTGTTTGGTGTAGCTGTACACAGACAGTAATGTCAGTTTTAACAATTTGGAAGGAGAAGGAACTCATACAAAATTTATTAATGTGCCTTTATTTGATCACAAGTTTAATGTATTTAGAGAGCTGCAGGCTGTCTGAACGTTGCACATAAATGTAGCCAAGTGTACACAAGTTTGTTGAGTTGGACTGCTAATACATTAGCTGTTGGTTATATTTGAGAAGTGGTTCAAACGTTGTGCTCCTCAATCTTCCCTGATTTCATTCGGGAAAGTGTTTTTTGTTTTTTTTAACAACACAGTTTAAGTATCTTAAAACAAGTCTTCTCATCCAAAATAATCTATTTAAGGTGCTAATAATCTGCTTGAATAAGGCCAAATACATCTGGTGTTGCTGGTAAAAAGCATTGATCTACTGCAGATTTTTTTTTTTCTTTTTAAGTGAAAAACTGGTCGAACAGATGAACTAAAAGGCTTACACATTACTTTAGGCTGCCAGTTGGTAGTATTTACTCTCATGATTCAGGTGACACACACAAGAGAGTGACTAAAGTGCCATTTGGTTCAGCAGAGTTTCAATATTTACTGCCATTCACTACAAAAGCTGTTGCTGTATTTCTTGGTAAATTTGGAGCAGTAACGCACTGTGAACCTTTAAAACTAAAACTATGTACAAGGTTCTGATTGATTTCCTGGTAATGCATTATAGTCCAATGTCAGGCTTCTCAGGAATGTAGATGTCTGAAATTCAATAAATGTTTTACACTATCTCACGTATCTTCTCACTGATTTTTGTTTATTTATTTCACAAATGTAAAATCTGGTTATGTTTTGTGAAAACTACAGCAAATGTTGAAAGTATCTACCTATTTCTCTATACGATGCGATCGTAGCTCAGGAGGAGTTAGGAGTTCACCCTGGAGGGTTGCTGGTTTGAATCTTGATCTGTCTATCTCGGTTGTTGTGTCTTTGGACAAGACACTTCACTTTACACACCCATTGATAGTTGTCAGAGGGCCCGGTGGCACCAGTGCACGGCAAGCTAGCTTCTGTGAGTGTGCCCCAGGGTAGCCGTGGCTACAAGGTAGCTTACCATCACCAGTGCAAGAATGGTTGAATGACTGAATGTAGTGTAAAGGGTCCTCAAGGCTAGATGAAGTGATATACATTTTCAGATTATTTACAATTTTACATTTAAAAAATGGCATTTAAAACATATTTATGCAATTCTTGAGAATTAGTTAAAAACATTATTTAGTATTAGCCTTCAATTAGCAATCAAACCCTCCTAAAAAGTTTTTTGTTTGTTTTTTAAATGCATGTTCCTTCTTGTATTTTTTTAGGACTTCTTTTTTTAAATCAAACTTCAAATATTCAATGTTAAAAAAAAGCCTCTTAGCTGTCACCATAATATTTAGCTTCCTCAGAAAATTCTCTATCAGAGGCAAGATAGGACTCTGGCTGGGCCATTCTAGACTATTAATTTTGCTTCTGCTTGAAAATTACAAGATCAGTTCACATCTATATCTGCCATTTGCAAAATTTTGTTAAATATATTGACTGCTATTTTTTTCCATTAGGTTTTTTCATAGTTGTTCAAGCTAAAAAAGACTACAATTCGTTCTCTGAAAATCTATACCGAAAGTTTCAGCTTTCTTGTTTCTCATTTACCATAAACACACATGTTCTTGTTTCCACTGTAACTGAAATGAAACAGCAAACACACTCCTGTGTGAACGGTTCATGGCCGTAAAGTGGGCCACTTGCGCAGTAGAAGACAAGACATCACACCTAATGCCCTCTGTTTATGGGAGCAAAAATGGCAACTACAGGTGTTTGTGCACTAGTCTGTCAATTCTTGCGCAGTCTGAGCAGACAGATTTTTCTCTAATCAAGTCCAAAACCTTACTTTTTGTTTATTGAATTGTGCCGTATCCATGTCAGTGACGTACGAGATGGTTTCAATGCAACATGACGATTCAGACTGCGGTTTCCAGAAACATCAGAAATGTGATACGTAATAAAATCATACATGGGCATATGTGCAAAACGTTTTTTTTTTTTTTTTTTTCTTGTGCTCCTGTGTTAGAGAGACAGTCCAGTTTATCAATCAACTATTTTACACATTCATAACTTAGTATTGACACCCAACAAGAGGGGACACCAAGACATTCAGACTGTATGGTAGAACCAACAACCTTCCAGCCTTAATGTGACCTACTCATGTCGACAAAAAAACAGTGAAGATAAGGCCAACAATTCATCCAGGTAAAACAAGAGAAGGATATGGAAACTGAAGAGGCATGTTTGGATTTAATCCTCTTTCTTTTCAAAATTTCTGTTAGTTAGGGCAGGTATTAAAAAAATACAAACTGTGCGCCAAAACCTTGAGTTTAGATATTTAAGACAAAAAAGTGTCAGAGACTTTGGACAAAGTTAAATCTTTATTCAGCTAAAGATGGTCCAGTAGTACTTAAAGAGAAAGTTGTTCTGTTTTTCAACCTGGACCTTATTTTTAGCAAATATTACCCAAACAAGTTTGGAGCCACTTGGAGTCCTTCATGAGAAATGTATATCCAGTCAAGATCAGTGTATGGGTGTGTCCAAATTCAGGGTCTGCATCCTCCTGAGGATCCTTCCTACCCGATTGAAGGAGGACGGGTCCTCCAACGACCGCAAAAGCCGGAAATAAGTGTCTGTGAATTTGGACAGCCGACCTTCTTTTGCCCCCCCCCCCCCCCCCCCTTACCCTTTGCGCATGTCCTGTCGCCTAGCAACCGTGACAGCGCTAAGTACAAGCAGCAGAAGATGGAATTTGAGAGCATACTTCTTCATCTTCTTACTTTTATATTTTTTAAGGAGCTAAATGAGTTTTCTGCTCATCACCAGAGAATGTTTTGTCTTTGTTTAAGAGATAATCATATCCAGGTAAGTTATTCTAATATTATGGTAAATTATTAAAGTAAAATTGTTAAGTAAAAAAACCCACATTATATATATATATATAAAAATATATATATATATATATATATATATATATATATATATATATATTTGCTGCTTCATATCCCAACTTTCTTGATTTAAGAATGCAGAACTGTAGTTTTCACAGCAGATCACAGGTTCTGTGTTGTATGAGGCTCAATAAGAGAGCATAAGCTGTGTAACTGGATTTAATATTCAACCTCCAAGCCACCGTGCCCCATTTTCACTCGGTAAAGAGGTAATAAATTCTCCTAAGAGGAGTTGACTTTTTACTTAATTTACCAAAGCAGATAGTGGCTGCGTAAAGATGAAGAAACCATTACACTACCATACGAGCTCGTTTACGAGCGATGCTTTACAACAAAATATTAAAATACATGTCTAAGCCAAGAATAAAAGGCAAACAACACAACCGCTTTAAGATTTTCATTTTTGAACCGCCAGATTTTAATATAATTACATCTAAAACTGTGCTCCTCTCTCGCTTCGCCGGCCGCTTCGTCCGCGATGTTGCTGGAAGAAAATTCTCCCGTTCAGCCCGCAATGAATCTTGGGATATGTAGACCAGCAAAGGATACACCGCAACGGTCCTTCAAATCGGGGAGAAGTTGGCCGGATTCGTCGGCCGCGTTTGAAGCAGTCTTCGAATTTGGACAGTCCTAGTCGCGGTGCTGTGACGTAACCGGCCGACAAATCCGGCCTTCGAAGGATCCAGCCACTGGATTCGGACACAGCCTTGGACAGCCTTCGTCGCGGCGCTGTGACGTGGCATCCTTCAAATGAGTCCTCCGAAGGATGCAGACCCTGAATTTGGACACAGCCAATATTTTTTAATATAATTAAGGTCAATAAAGGCCAGGAGGTTTGCTGCCTTTAAAAAGGCATTGACCTGCCCTACAACTCCTTCATTTAACCAATGTTTTGATACTAATCATTAGCACTACTCCCTTTGGAGTTCAGAATGTCTCGGAGATGCACCTTTGTTCTCTTCCTGGGTGATTCATAGGCTTATAGTACAACTACACTAATACGTAATTTCAATTATGTCACTGCCGTCCTCCATCCTAGTTGTAGTCTTAGCAAGACTTTCACTCTGTGTGCGACAGCAGTTGGCTAGACAAAACTTGCTACTGCAGACATCAACATGATTCACATTTGTGTGTGTCGTTGGAAAAAATGTTTTAAATAAATTGATGAGAGAGATTCCTTCATTATATGGAGGTTAATTAATAGGACTTGTTTGATCAAGCAAGGAGATACAGTATTACAGAATATTCGCAACAGCTGAACCTGCCTCCCACAACTGACACAGACGTTTTATAGATTTAGTCAACACACAGATCATTCTTAATATAAAGTTCCCCATAACGTTGTGTTTCCAAATTGCATTAACCGAATGACCAATTAGACTAAGTTCAGCTTCTACAAGCTCCCTTTCCACATCCTACACAGACTACAACTGCAATAGCGGATGGCTGCAATATCAGTGAAATCGGTGGTTAGTGTAAGTTGGAATCGGTTGTATTAAAAAAGCCTGTAAAAACTCCAGAAGCCAACACCGCAGCAACTCCGAGACAATTCAAAATTGCAGGGGATATCGCTATCCATAATAAAATATTGGTTAGATGACTGGGGCAGATAATGCCTTAATACAGGCACCAAATCTCCTGCCTCCACCACTACCATTATATGTATATCACAACTGAATATACATTTCTCCCGAAGGACTCCATGTGGCTCCAAATTTGTCTGGGTGAGAAAATAAACATTGTTTGCTAAAAATAAGGTCCAGGTTGAAAAAACAGATATTTCCCTTTAAGTATTTTGGTGTCATGTTATCTTCTTGTTTCTTAAGACAATCATTGGAGTATATTGGTGTCATACTGCTTGTTTAATAATTGATTAATATGTTAGCAACTAGTTCAAATATCATCATGTAATATCAGCTGAAGTGCTAAACTGAGAATATCTTTCATTATATTCCTCCCATTTTTTCTATGAAATATGCAATTAGGGCCCCCTGAGAGATAATGTATTCCTCCATCTTTGTAATTGATATAAATAATACATTTCAAAGGAATTGATTCTTGAATTTTCTTGTACAAATATAGTCTTCTCTCTGGCTTCAGTTAACCAAGCATTTAATGAGAGAAGTTCTCTCCATACAGCACAAATAACAGTTATCCTGACAACAGATTCTCCACCTGAACTGTGGGTTTATGCAGCTCCCCTTGACTTGCAACGGGCCTTTTGTAATTAGATATTTAGAAACAATTGTCAAAGACTAAGGCGGGCCTCTCTCCTGTAATAATATACATCACCACTTCAAGTCAATAGCTCGTCTCTCTGCACCTGAGTTTCTAGAGCACCTGAAAACTTAGTGAGATGGATAGCTATGTGTATCATTCATGAGAGGCTACAAGGTTACCTAAGCTAGAGTTCCCCTACACTGCAACATGAGCACTTTTACTGCCAAACACTGAACTATACGAGTGGAGCATGCTTAGAGTATTAGTGTAACACCTATCAAGCTTGCATGAAATGTGGAATCTACATTTAGTCTGCAGTACATTATGTAATGCCTCACTGTAAAAAAACAAACACTGAATTCATAATTTTAGCATGTAGAATTTTTATTTATACATATAACTCGTTAATGAAATTTAAAAGTTCAAGGGTTTCAGTTGCACAGATTTTGAATAGTAAAAATGCAGGACACATAAGTGACTGCCTTCAGCTTTGATATTTAAAAAACTGTTTGCATATGAAATAAACATTTCAGTCTGAGATCTTCATTGCATTAGTGAAGGTACACAGATATAACACTTCTGGAAGTTAAGACAGCAGAAACCTTCCCGTGTGATTTACTATTGGAAAACATTTTGGACAAAATTGTGTGAAAAAGCCTCTTAGAGCCATTAAAAGGAATCTGTTACACAGACAACCCAAATATTTATGTAGTTGCACGCTGTGACCCTTTAACAGTCTGTTTTCCTCATCCTCTCTTGTCAGGGTATTTTAAGGGGTGCGATCAAAGAATTGGCATCTGAAAAAATCTATATAAAAAAGTAATTCAACTGTAAGAGCAAACATACAATGTATACAAAGACCAGGATAAAGCAATAGACCTTAGCTTCAAGTGTAATCTTTTAAAAGAGAATAAAAGTAATGTTTCAGTGTTACACTTGCAGTCTTTTGAAGCACTGTTCCAAGACTTCACCATATGATTGCCAAGAGACTAACTGATATGATATCCAGGTTAGGGTTACAGTAACAGGAAAGTGGTGTGGGGATATATTTAGAGGTAAGGCTAAAATTTAAAAAGGGGGGGGAAAGGTCTGGTTTCTCCTGTGCAAAACATTCATCAGACAATATAGCCCCTCAGTGAGGGAAGCACTAAGCTCCATTGAAGCTTATAGACAAGGAAAGACAACTTTAATCTTTTAGGACCAAAGCTGTGAAACACAACCAAGCTAAAGGCACAATGAATAGCATAATTGTGGTCCCGTTAGCACTGATCTCAAGATCTTTACAAATAAAGAGTCTAGTAAACTGTAGAGATCTGGGCCCATCACCCAGAGCATAGCACCTGCATTTTAATAAGCCTCTGCAAAGGCCCAGATACAGATTAATTATGTAGAGTAGATATTGTAGGGGGTGTACCCCAGCAGGAACTCGCCAACTCCAACACAGTACACAACCTGGGCAATGCCAAAGAGTGGGGCAATGACCAACGCCCGACAACTGGCTCCTTTAAGGAAAGCTCTGGGACCCTCTTTTCTTAGTATCTTTCTGCAAACGAAATAAAAGGCCAGGATTAGAATGTTAGTAATTCCAAATCGGATCTGTTAATAGAAAGCTCACTAATAAAGAAATAAGTGCCTGATGCAGTCCCCCACTCCATTGTAGGTCTCCTCATTGGATCCTTTCTTGAGTGACTGCAACCTCGTCTTCACCACTATGAAACATATGCAGAACATATTTAGTTTCAGGAATATGTTGATTTCTGCAACATCCCAACATTTCTACAGATCTCATTTCTTTGTGCTTTCCCAAAATGTCCAAAAAACAAAAAAGAAATCTGCATAAACCTTACCGTCACAAGGGCTGACAGCTACTGCAGCAATGGATCCAGCCAAGCATCCAGACATAAAAGACCAATAAAAAGGCACGGATGGTTCTTCTGATGAATGCTGACCAAACTGCTGTAGATGGGCAAAAACAGGGAAGTACAAAATAGAGAATGGGATGTCCCTGAAAAAAGCAAGAAAATATGTTAGTAATCCAGTTAGCTGGAATAAAAAGTGATTAAAAAAAAAGTAAATAAAACATATGGACAGAAAATGTATGTCACCTCATCAGTGTTGCCCCAAGGCCTCTGTATAAACCTGCGACTCCTTTGGTCCTCAGTAGTTCTCTGGTTATCTCAATGGCAGACACACGCATGACATGAGGTGAAGGTGTGGTGTTATAGGAACGACTGAGAACAGCACTGGTCCCCCCAATCTTCTGCGTTGTTGTGACGCTGGGCATCACCCTCTGCTGAGCCGCTGGAAGAGATAAAAAAAAAAAACATCTTTAAATGTAGCAATAAAAATTTCAAAGAGGTCAGTCTTGCACAAAGAAGCAGTTAAAGATAATTATTATTGTTATTATTATCATTACTATTTACAGTACCTAGCCTGCCGGCATCTTGCAGCTGAATCTTGAGCATCTCCATTGGCGTGGTGACAACGACTTGGCACATTCCTGCACAACATCCTGCCAGCATCTCTTTGAAAACCGTAAGCCTGCCCCTGAGAACATTGTCATGTTGGGTTATAATAAATGAAAATGATGAAAAAAATATTTTTCAAGTGGTCTTTATCATCTACTCACATGTCATTGCTCAACTGGTGGCGAAAAAAGTCATTAGCAGCAAGCTTTATGGCCTTCTCAGGGGTTACCAAGGTAAGATTTACAGCAGCACCTGCACAAGATAGTCATGACTAATTAAACTTTGAAATATATATATAGTTTTTATGAAACTTACATGAAATTCAAACACATTAGATATGTTAATATTTAAATTCCTCAGCTAATTAGCATGATATGGTCCTCTTTGCAACATGTGTCAGTCAAAACCTGTTAATACTCACCTCTGTACATGCCAAAGTACCCTTCTGATTTAACGGTTTTAATAAGACAATCCATCCTGAATGAAAGTTTGCAAAACTGATTAGTGAAGATCTTTAGTCTACGTCAAGTCAACAGAAAGTGTCAGCTGTCCTTTAAGCATTTTTTTTCTTACACGTTCTTGTACAGTTGCTGCCCACTGCGCTGGTTTTGCAGGCGTGTCTTGGCCAGGTCTATAGGGAACACACAGGTAACTCCTACCAAGCCTGCAATCCCTCCATTGATTAGTTTGGCAGGCAAGCTGTACAAGAACAAGACACAACAGGTGTTTACAGCAATGGAACTTCTTGCGTGTTGTTCTCTGGTTAATTCTAAAAAATGAAGAGGGATGATGACAAATAGACTTCTAAACCTGTACCGAAATATTTAGCAATGATATAGAAGATATTTAAAGCACAGAAAGAGTTTTCATAAAATTCCGAAGTGGTGTTTAATTGTTGTATGTCAGTGGTTATTTTAACCTTGCTTTTGTTAACCCAGTCACCCATAAATAAGTGGTTGACAGGGGGAATCAAAACACAAAGGTATAACAACTATTAAACTCTTCAAGGAATTGACTTTTTATACCGAGATTTTTGTTTTAAATAATAAACTCATACTTGTGTCCGCATGCAGAATACTTATTATGTTGTTAGGGTTCATACCTAATCTGCTGTTGCTGGGCCATGGTTTTTGGTTGTTGGCAAATGCAAAAGTTGGTCAGTGATTATGAAGGCCCCAGATGGAGAGAAGGCTGAGAGTCTCTGAGAGACACGGAGCAAGGCAAGACTGGAAAGAAGTGTAGGGTTAAATATAGGAAAGGGAAACCTAGCCCCGCTGGATTTAGGATGAATCTCACATCTAGCTCCACCCACATCCTTTACAGCAAAAAAACAGAGAGGGTTGGTTGTAACCTCAGCAAAATTCCATTCTGAGGTTACACTTTCCATTTGTATAAGAATTTGCTTTATTTACAGTCAGTCACTAGCTGCTCTGCTCCCGCAAAAACAAATTTATATTAGACAGATGAAATACTACTGACAGATAAAACCAGATGTACAGCTAAATGCACTTTAAAAAAAGACACATAACATTTCTTTCTCTGTTTAAGATAATAGATCACGCTAAACTTTTCCTCTTTGGAATCGTTTAGCATTACCAGATTATATTTATTTGCTAAATGTCACCATAATGAGAAAGACATGTTTAAAACTGATGGCTATTACTAAGATTATTATCACTTTAAAGGGCCCATGTTATGAAAAAAATAACTTTTTCAGGGATTTGGGGTGTAATCGTGTTTCTCTGGTCCAAATACACGCATACAAAGTTGGGAAAAAAAACTCATCCATACTGTTTTGACTGAGATAGGGGTTTTTGAATTCGTACTGCCTTCAATCTCTGAGTGAGCCATTCTCGTCGGGGCTTTGTATGTCACAAGACAAAACATTGGAATATTTACACCCCCTCAGCGCACTATCTCCACCCACCAGGTACAGCAGTAGCTTCTCGGACATCCGCCATTTTGTTAATGATATGAAAGCACTAGTTCAGATTAGGAAACACCATGTTGAAGCACAGTGCAAAATGCTCTGTTGTTGGCTGTTCAAAAGAGCACAAAACACTTCACCAGGACCTAGTCAAAGAGAACAAAAGAGCAGTGAGGGTTGAATTTTTTTTTTGATGGTAAGACGCTGGTGGTAAGGGCGGGGAAGATGGAGGATGAGATGCCGGCTGGAGAAACTCTAACAGTGGGGATGACGGAAGACGTGCCGCCATCTGGAGCTAGTCAAAGAGCGGGATCTCTTATGTATGTTATGTAATCCCACCTGTAGATATAAGACATCTAAAAGTAGAATCGGATGTATAGTAGATCTTTGTTATCAGGCTTCCAGCTTCCAGTTTTGGTCTTTGAGGAAGACACCATGTCTACTTTTAAGACTAGTCTTAAAATCCTCCTTTTTGATAAAGTTATGCCCATTTTCCACTAGTCAATCAATCAATCAATCAAACTTTATTTATAAAGCGCTTTTCAAACAAACAAAGTTACTCAAAGTGCTTTACAGATTTAAAATAACCCCACAACCCCCCCCCCCCCCCCCCCCCCCCCCTTCAAAAATAAAATCATCAGTGCAAATACAACCCCGTCCCAACCCAACCCATCAGCCATACACACACACACACACACACACACACACACTTAAAAGCTACAAAAAGCGGGCTGAGTACAGATGAGCCAGGAAATGCCATCATGGGAGCCATCTGCATCAGCATCAGCAGATCAACAGCAGCAGCCGAGGCTCTGACCCAGGGTGCCCATAGGAGGGAGGGCTGGTACCCCCACCTCCACCCAAGCGCTACCTGGTGGGCACCCAGGCAGCCACAGCCGACCACCACCCCCGATGCAGGGGGCTCCCCAGAGAGGAAACACTGGCAAGAAAGATTAAAATATGTTAAAATATAAAGTTTATAAAATATAAAGTATATAAAGTATAAAACAATAAATGTATAACAAATAATAAAAATGCAAAGCAGATTAATAAATAAACAGTTAAAAGCTAAACTAAAAATTAAATCAGGTAAAACATGCTGAGCAGTTAAAAATATATTAATAAATAATAATTATTTAAAGGCTAAGCTAAAAAGGTGAGTCTTGAGCCTGCTCTTAAAAACATGAATGTTCTCTGCGGCCCTGAGATCCTCTGGCAGCCTGTTCCAGAAGTGAGGGCCATAATAATGGAAAGACGCCTCACCATGAGTCCGTGTCCTGACTTTGGGGATGACAAGGAGACGGCTGCCAGAGGAGCGCAGAGACCGCGAGGGTTCATACGGTAAAAGCATTTCTGACAGATAAGATGGCCCAAGACCATTAAGACACTTAAAAACCATTAAAAGAAGCTTAAAATCGATCCTAAAACATATGGAGCCAATGCAGTGATTCTAAGACCGGTGCAATGTGCTCCCGCCTCCTAGTCTTCATCAGGACACGAGATGCTGAATTCTGTAAAAGCTGTAAACCTGAGGTAGTCTTTTTGGGAAGATCAGAAAGCAGGGCATTACAATAATCAATTCTACTGGTGATAAAAGCATGCATTAGCGTCTCCGTATTGGCCTGAGAGAGAATGGGGCGGGCTCTGGCAATGTTCTTTAGGTAATAAAAACCTATTTTGGTGATGTTTTTAATGTGAGGGATAAAAGTCAGCTCAGAGTCAAAAATCACACCTAGGTTCTTCACTTGTAAAGAAGGATTAAAAGACAATGATTGTAGTTTTGGAAAAAGTTTATCTCTCTGAGCCTCAGGACCGATAACTAAAACCTCAGTTTTGTCCTGGTTGAGCTGGAGAAAGTTTTCTGCCATCCAGGATTTAATGTCTAAAATGCAGTTAAAAAGTGCATCCATTGGCCGTGAGTCATCAGGAGACATGGAGATGTACAACTGTGTATCATCAGCATAACTTTGAAAGCTTACTCAATGTCTCCTGATAACACTGCCAAAAGGGAGCAGATACAGGTTAAAAAGCACTGGGCCTAACACTGAACCCTGGGGTACACCACAAGTGATCTTATGGACCTTAGAGGAACAGGTATCCAGACTTACCATAAAAGTCCTGTCTGTGAGGTAGGATGTGAAACATTTGTGAACAGCACCAGAGAGGCCGATCTGTTTTAAACGAGTTAAAAGAATAGTGTGGTCTACTGTATCAAAGGCAGCGCTTACATCCAGAAGAACCAACACTGTCACCTTTTTAGCATCATTGTTTAATCTAAAATCATTTATAATCTTTAAAAGCGCCGTCCCTGTGCTGTGGTTCATCCTAAAACCAGACTGAAATTTCTCTAGGACATTATGAGCGTTAATAAAATCATTAAGTTGAATAAAAACAAGTTTCTCTAAAACTTTGCTTTAAAATGGTAGTTAGATACCGGTCGGTAGTTGTTTAAATCATTAAAATTTAAATTGCTCTTCTTCAGCAGGGGCCTCACTACCGCCGCTTTAAAGGCAGCAGGAAAAAACCCCGTCTGAAGGGAGCAATTCATGAAGTTTAAAATCTCCATAAAATTCCTTAAAAACCTGGTGGGAATTGGGTCCAAAGTGCTTGTGGTGGGCCTCACTGAACTTTATCAAGGGTCCCAGTTTCTACCAAGGCAAAACTGTCCAATGTTTCCTCTGGTGAAGGCAGACACTCAGATTTGTCTAAAACCATGTTAGTTTGAGAGAATAAAATATTACATATGATGGTGTCTACCTTCCCTCTGAAGTGGTCCGCAAACTCCTCACAGAGTGTTTGAGGGGGTTTTCTGAAAAGTATTAGAATTATGATGTAGAATGTTGTCAATGGTGGAAAACAGAATTTTGCGATTATTTTTATGTTCTGAGATGATTCTGGAAAAGTATGTATTTCTGGAATTTCTTAAAGCGTTATTATATAATCTGAGATGTTCTATGTATATCTGATGATTTATTGTGATTTTATTTTTCCCCCATTTCCTTTCTGCCACCCTGCAGCTCCTCTTTAATTTTCTAATAGCTGCATTTCTCCACGGTACTGTACGTTTTGAATGAGTGTTTACAACTTTAATTGGAGCCAGCAGGTCGAGAGCAGATTTAAGCCTACTGTTAAAATCATTAACAATAAAATCACAGGGGGCAGGTAAAGGTACAGGAGGGAACTTTTTAAAAACTTCAAGGAAACCTGCAGCCACTTCAGGGGTTAGATGACGCTTCCTCACAGTTCTCACAGAGGTCTCTGATTGGATAAAACTGGTGATAATAAAAACACACAGTAGTGGTCAGACACACGGGTGGACAGGCCATACGTGATGAACAAGTCCAGAGTGTGTCCTCTGTTGTGAGTCGGCTGCATGACATGTTGGCTAAAATCCATATAATTTAAAATATTTAAAAAATCTGTTGATAAAGGTTCTAAAAGGTTATCTAGTGTCACTTTTGACTCGAACGGTATGGCATTGTATGGACTAGAACAGGTTTGTTGTGTTACATTACCATCTCAGAAGAACGGTAGTGGGTGAGGAGATGGGCGGACATAGCTTAACAAAAACTCCAGCAAAAAGCAGTCACAAAGTCATCACTACACACATCACGACAACACAAATCCTCTCAAAAGTTAAAAGACTTTTGACTGACCCCACATCTCTCAGACATCGATCAGTTTATGCCTCTAGCTCCTGATCTCTATTCTTCATGCCTGTACTGATCTAACCAGTGATCATCCAGTCTGTGGACATTCTGAATCTGCCATCTTGCAGCCGAACCAGCTCTCTGATCACCGTGGATACCGGCTTCCCCCCCCCCCCACCCCCACCCCCCACCTCCCCCGACACCACGGGCTTGCTGCCGGCTTCTCAGTTATATCACACTCTGACTCCATCTGCTACCTCTACCCGACGGAGACCTGCATGTGGAAGGCGATAAAAGCCCCTATCGAAGCTCCATTCCTCATGGCGACTTGATAAAATCTGCTCAGTTTACCAACCAATGTCCTAGATGATGAAGCTGCAGCCGATATCAAGCCATTTTCTTCCCTCCTGCAGCTGAAGCTGTTGCCCATATCAATGTAGATTATCCTCGTCACCTGTTCCGTACTGTTCTGGCCCTTGTGTAAAAGGGGCTTTGGAGTGGCTTAGGTCATCCTGAGCTATCTCTGTAGTTATGCTGCTCTTTCTCTTCTATTTAATTCAATTCACTTTCATTTAATAGCCCAATTCACAACAAATGTCATCTGAAGGCACTTTACAATTAAAGTTGTTTCAATACAATTACACAAACATTCCAATCAGTTAAAAGTTTTCTATGTAAGGGAATCCCAGCAGATTGCGGTGAGTCTTCGACGTGAGGTTGTGCCCGAATCATGCAGACTCCAACCACAGCTATTCCTCATCAATCCCTCATACCAAGGATGCATATAGCGGCAGTGGAGAGGAAAAACCCCCCTTTAACAGGAAGAAATCTCCGGCAGAACCTGGCTCAGTACAAGCGGTCATCTGCCATGACTGTCTGGGGGTCTGAGAAGACAGAGAAGAGACAGCATGGATGATGCTTGGTGACTTTGAGCATCATCTGGACTGATGTTTCCCAGCCAACAGGGGGGGCATTGTAGTTGAGCAGGGTACCAGACCATGTGGAGCTTCTATGGGGAGAAATATACTGAGAGAAAACTGGGTTAACAATCACAATAACAGAAAAATTATATCTGGAGAGTGGTAGAAGAAAAAAGTAGAAGAGAGAAGGAAAGTGGTCAGTCTGTCCTCCAACAGTCTAAACCTATAGCAGCATAACTATAAAAATAGCTCAGGAGAACCTGACCCACTAACTATAAACTTTATCGAAAAGGAAGGTTTCCTTTCCTTTCTTACTTTCCAGCTCCATTATTTGCTGTTATTTCAGCAATTATTTTTTGTTCACTCAGTATTTTTCTTTCCATAGAAGCTATAACTGGTTTGGCATCCTGCTTAGCTGCAATAACAATACCCTGTTGGATGGGGGCATTGACTTACCCGAAGTTCCCAATAAATGTTTGTCCTCCATGTCCTGTTATTACCTTTTAACTTTTTTAATATAGAAAGTACTCTTACATCAGTTCTTTTGTTCATGTTGTGTCTGTGCCCTGTGTTCTTGAAACCCCAGTCGGTCATGGCAGATGGAGGCTATTGAGCCAGGTTCTGTTGAAAGTTTCTTCCAGTTAAAGGGAAGTTTTTTCCTCTCCACAGTTGCTATATGCTTGCTCAGGGCAAGGCAAGGTACTTTTATTTATATAGCACACTTTTAACAACATGTTAATTCAAGGTGCTCCGTATAAGGGATTGCTGAGAGATTGCTGTTGTCTTAATCAACGGGGCACAACTTCCAGACAATGACTCAATGCAATCTGCTGGGATATCTTAAACAGAAAACTTTTAAACTGATTGAAATGTATAATTGAATTGAAATGATTTTCATTGTAAAGTGCCATGAGATTATAATTCTTGTGAAATGGTGCTATATCAATAAACATAATTGAATTGGAATAAAGATAGATCACATCCATGTGTAAGAACAAAGTGGCCTATACAGCTAATCATGATGCTCTCTCAGTAGGAAGTTGCCAAATTTCTATCATACTAATTTGAAAAGATTGTTGAACGATACTTAAAATGTTTAACCCATTTTATACAGTTTGAAAAGCAATCCTACCAAACAGTAATAAAATGAATGGAAACTCCTAACTTTAAACAATGATAAAAATGATTCTGACCTAACAATAAAATATTTTGTCTCATTTGATTCCAGTCAGTGTTCTGTGATTTTTATATGTAATGCATGCATGTAACTATGTGGTTTTACCTGCACACTGTAAAGATTGTAGTTAGAATATGGTTGCACAAATCAGTATGTTGTATAAACAAACAAACTTAAAAAGTAAATTAAATAAATAAATAAATGTAACTAAGAGTGAAGTATAGCAAGAAAGAGACTTCTCCAATCAAGGCTGAGGCCATGGTTCACATCACATTCACATTGTGTCTTGTTCATGCATGATAGTTGGATGGAGTTAGAAATTAATAGACTTAATTGATCCTCATTTTCAGCTTGTGGATGTGGCGAAGAAAGACAACATAGTGAAATAAGTTGTCTCCCTAAAGAGGCTGAGCTCAGCCATAAAGCTAGGGTGAGAACCTCAGGGTAGAACTGCCGCTTCCCTGCATCCAAAGAACTGATTCCTCCGACTGATCCGAATGCCTCATGGGCAATTCCCATCGGAAGACATATCCTGCATGTATTAGACCCCGTGGTTGAATTAGGACCCACTAGAGGGAATGATTGTACATTTTTGCCTCAAACATCTTTGGATTTAACATATGTTGGAGTGTTTGTTGCCAGGAGAGATATGTCTGGGTTTCCCTCCAGAACCCATTATCTGAATTATTTTGAATAATGTAAAAAAAAGATGAACAAATTAAAATAATAAACAACAAGCTTCAATAAACTGTGTTTATCTTCAAATATTTTATTTTCCTTTTATCTAGTGAAAAATCAAGTAGAGCAAAGAAAGTTGTTAAACAGACAGCATGTTCTATCTGCTAGGTAGCTCAAACATTTTTTGCAGATAGGTCTCATCACCTCACAAGTCTAATAACCTCACTTCCCTACCGAATAGACCTTCCTCTGTAGAACAGGGGGCACACAAATACTGAAAGGAAAGAAAACTCAACAGATTATAAGTTGGTGTTACAATTGTAGAAAAACCTACACAATTTTGAGCAGGGTCTTGTGAAGGTTTTGAAGTATCAAATCCTAACTAAGCGGACATATAGCTGTTGTACTTCATGCCGCATCTTAAGAGATCACAGACACTACCACACTTTGCTATAGTGCCAGAATTATGCAAACGTATGTCCATCTAAACTAAATAATGTGGATCAAGTTTTTGTGAGTACAGTAAACACAAAGTCTAACAAAAACAATGTAATACAATATAAAATGTCCAGAAATAACAATGAATATATATGCATGTGCCAACATAGGGTAATTCATTAATGTAATACATGTTCAATACAGGGTTTTGTAGTTATTTTAATTTCAAATGGACTTCAAAAATGTTACAGACACAGTTAAAAAGGGAAAACAGCAACATGATCCAGCACAAACAATACTTGTACATCTGGTTAACTGCAATGTCATTTAACATGTTTGCATTGCTTTCATTTGCATGTTGTCAGATTTCCAAAGCATTTCATATTCTGTTTCTCTGTACCGCTAAGTTTTAAAGAGCACTGATCGTAAGAATACGGTCTGGGTTGGACACAGTGGAATGTGCGTGAATCACAGCGCCTGCAACTGCAGCAACGGGCCACAGGATAATACAGCTGGGAACTGACACCCTGAGGACAGCCGGGTATGAACACAGCCCGGTACACCAGGGAGATAGGCACACAGCTCCGCTGAATCAGGAAAGCCCTGCCAAAGCGGCCCTTCAGATTGGTGTCCTGGAGGACAGGAAGAAAGGATGTGAGGAACAGAGTAGTTTTTGACCACCAGTCCATCACAGGGCAACACAGAAACACACAGGACACACAGCCATGCACACCCACGCCTCAGAGGTTTTTTAGAGAAACAAAATGTCCTAATAGTCCCAAGGAAGCCAGAATGCCCAAATAAAACCCTTTTGGGGAGAACATGCAAACTCAATGCACAAAGCTCCCAGACTGGGATTCAATCCCAGCACCTTCTTGCTGCAATCCAACACTGCTAACTGTGCCAGTACCCTGCTGCCCCACTTTAACTAAGCTTAGAAAAGTAATTTTGCAACAAAAAAAGAGCAGCAGTCTGTGTTTTTGGCAGTTCTCACTCTTGTGTAGCAGTAGCCACTGCAGATGGTTGTGTTGACTGCCACACACTGGGTACAGTTTTTCTTCTCAATCCATATGGTCTGATTCTTCAGCATACAGGTGTACAAGGCTCCAACCATTAAGGCAAAAAATAGAGTGCATCTCAGAATAAACAGAGCCATGCTAAAAAAATGCAGAGACAGAAATACGTTAGCAATCAAAAAGTAGTAACTCAAAAACATAAACATAATAATAAAACATTTAATAGACCCAGGGCACTTTATCTGAACAGAATGTGTTAATTCCATAAAAACCTTTAAATAAAATCTTGGTGAATCTTGGTGATCTTTTTCTTCTCACTGTGTCATCTAAGTTCTCCAACTCTTCTCTGCTTTTCTCCTCTGAGAAGATTTGAACACACTGTGGCTGCTCTGCCTCTTTTATGGAAACCTTAATCCATCTTGACTGTCCCACTAAACGTCTGCCCACAATATCCTCCCAAACATCATGTCAACTGACTGCAGGTGTATGCATGCTCACATGAATGTTCATTTTCATAGGTCACACTTTTTGGTTCACAGACGGGAGGAGGTATCATACTGATCTAAATTAGTGCCCCAGCAGGTTCAGATGGCGGTCAGTAAACTAGTACATACATCAATCAGAACTGATCAGGGAAACTGATTAGGTGGGTTTTTAGAAACTAGACAAATCCAGATTTGAACAAAAATTATTCCTATTATAAAATTGTGATGTATTTAAGTAAGTTTATGGATTAGTTTAAAAAGTCTACTGTGTTGTAAGTGATGTTTTTCTTCTGAGCAAGCTCAAGGATTCTGTGCATGATTAAAATAACTTTTCCAAAAAATCGAGTGCTCATTCATTTAAAATGAAGAGATAAAACGGCAACATTATTTGACTAGACATAAGTCACAATTTAAAACATTATTAAACCTATTTGTGAAAATAAACAACTTTGCTATTGCTTTTACCTGAGCTAATGCAGGGGACAAAATACACATAGTCCTACCAAAGGAAAAGACTATCCTCCTTATCTAAGCTCTTAATTCTCTTATGATTTATTTGATTTGTATTATTTATAATGCACCTTAACATGATAGCAGTCAAACAAGGTGCCATACAATAAAAACCTAAAGCATTGAAACAACACTTAAGATGATAAAATATCAGATTTAAAAAAAACATTAAAAAACACAGTTAAAAAATAGAGCAGAGTCTCATTTACAGTCAAATGCCTCTCTGTGAAAATGGCTTTTAAGAAGTGTTTTAAAAGTAGCCAGTGAAGATGCCTGTCAGATACTCAGTCATAACGCATTCCACAGCTTCAGTGCACAGATTGAAAAAAACTGCTATCTGTTCCTAAAAAGATGCCTTTAAACAGTGCTAAAGCTTAAAACGTTTTTTTTCAGATATAGCTGTCAAAGAAGATATTTACTTTAAATAAATAAACAATAAGTAAACTAACAAAAAGTAAACAATGAGTCAATTCATTTTATAATTACAATTTGATTAGTAGAGAGGCAAAAAACTAATCTTAAACGAATCAAAAAATATCAAGATAATCTGAATATTTCTAAATAATTTCAAATTAAAAACTGAAAACAGAAATGAAAGAAGACAATTCTTTCTTGTTTAGAATTTTATCCAAATTGCTCATTTTCTTCAGTAATTAAGAAAGGATGAACTAACAATGATCATTTTTTTTAGAGAGATTAAGGTTTTTTTCTGTGGTGTAGTTTTAAATGACTGCAGTTAGATACTTTACTTACAATATGAGGGCTTAATCTTGATAAACAACAATTTTATCGTCAAAATTAATTTAAAAAAATGTTGGCAAACTTTCTTTCTTTCTTTCTTCATGACCTAGCCTTACAGATGGATTGTTTTTGCTCTACATTTCCCACGATGAGTCAGAGTTATGTAACAAAGCTATCAGATAATTACAATAAACTGGGTCACAGACTTGAGCATGATGCCTGACACACATCTGAGAAACACTCAGAGAAACACTCAGATGTGTGTCAAACAAGTAAAAATTAAAGAAAATGTGATTATCATTTGGCATCTAACATGTGTCAGTTCACACAGTGCTTCTAGAAAATACAAAAAGTAATATAATTATTTTAATGTTTTGGAGTGTGTTTTAACATGTGTTTTATACCCTAAAAGGAACTGGGATTAGTAAAGAAAAAAAGAAACACGAAATCAGGTCAGCTCAGTATCAATGTGTATCATATATATCAACGTGAGTGTTTTATACCTTTCCAAATGTTTTATGCGCTATCAATCAACCAAAATTTGAAACTCCAGGCCCAACAAAATGAGACACCTGATGATATATCTAAAATTATTAGATGCTATCTGCAAATTATGTTTTTTTGCACATTAGATATACTAGTAATGGTTTCTCTGAACCGTAACAAACAAAGAAGTATTTAAACAGCTCAACAATGTAATAATACAAATGGTTTCCGCAAAACATCACTTTTGATAATGCCTCAATATTCATACTTCTTCAAACCTTTCATGGCAATCATATTCAGTGCCTAGCGGGTCACCCTTTAATGTGTGATGCATAAGCAGACATCGGAAATGTTTTTCTGAAGCATATCCTCCAACACTTGATGGGCAAACATGTGCAGTTAATTACTATTAATTGTGTGGTCTTTTTGATCCTCACAAATTTTATTTCTCTTTTTGCAAGAGCTTCAGTATAGTGACAGTGTACCCCTTGTATTATCTTCTATGACGTCTTCTAAAACCAACCCTTAATGGAATATAGGATGAAATTGAGCACATTGTCATGCTGATAATGTAGTCTTGCTGTTTGCACACTGCAGAGCCAAAGGAAGTAAAGAAGCCGAAAGTCATGCTTCACTGAACGTGTAGTGTTACTTTCAGCATTTTATTTGTTCATACCTACTAATGCTATCAAAATTATGTTTGGAAAAAAAAATCATTTGATTTGCTAGACTAAATAATTTCACGTTGTTAAGAAAGACGCTAATTTTGAGACTCATTACAGTTTTTCTCAATTTTCTTAAAACATTAAGCACAAAACCTCAGCTTCAAGCACGTTTTTCAAAACATCCGACTCCTCTTGCAAAAGCAAACTTTCACCTCAAAACACTTTGCTTTTTGCATTTTCTTTTGTTCTTCCTCCTTATACCCATATTTTTACAGTGCTGTACACTGCGTCTCAAAAAATTTATCTCTGTGACACTGTAATTCTTGTTATTTGATATGAACCTGTAACCAGTCGAAATCTATTCAGCAGTCAGTACTGAAAACAAATGGAAAGCACAATGTTCAGGGCCATACAATTTGTTTACTGTACCATATACAGCCTACAATTGTGCTACAGTATACAATGAAAGTGACAAAAATCAAAGAATGAAATATGTGATCAATGGGCTTCTTGTTTTGGGCTGCCCTCCTCCTCTTTCTCCTCATACCCCATCTTGCATACACACTCGACCTTGTCCTCTCACATAAATTCTTCTATCCATTCTAACACTTTCTCATTCCCGCCTTCAGCAACCTGTTTGTTCTCTTAACTGGCTTATATTAGTTGTCACATCATTTGAAACAAGTGAGATCGATTTTGACTGATTATGTTCAGTCAATGACATTTGTGTAATGTGTTATGTGTAGTTGTTGCCACTTGTGTTTACCAGTATGGATGACATGTATTAGAGCACAGAATGTGTTTTAAGCATGAGAATGTGTTTAGAGCTTTGCTAAACCATGTGAAAAGGTTTAAGGTATTGTCAGCAGACTGAACAGTTAGGTTATTGAGTTAAAGCAACTGAGAACTTTCTTCAGCGAATTGATTTTGGTGTTTTAGCAACTGAGAAAAACTGTAACTAATCTTTTACTTAAATCTATAAGCCGTTGAGTTATTTTTAAAGAGTTTATTTGTTTCTATACCAGGTTGAAAATCACAAACGGAATAAGCAACGGAACAACTCTGTACCAACTATGTAAACATCCATACCTGCAGCTGATTGAAATGCTTTTTCTGGATCTGATGCAGGTAGCTCATGCCAAATGTTCTTGTTTGATTAACTGGATAGAAGAAAAAATCTCTTAAAGAAGATGAGATGCACCAATTCGATGCATCACAAAAGCTATCATGAGGTCAAGATGCTTAACTTAATATTTTTGTTTCAAGCAATATATGTTATCGGTCAAGATTTCAAACATTTGAAACAAGGAGCACTTTAATGTCATTTTAAGAAAGTTAAAGTAGAAAAAATCCAATAACTTTAATATTGAAAGTCAAACTAAAATTATTCCTCTATTCAAAAACATCTAACACTGACTGGCTGATATCAGGCAGAGCCGGTTTTAACTGCAGCTCTCAGTCATGAGGTCAGGAAGTTCCCGAAATGATCTGTGGAACTGTGCTGCAAAGAGGACAGGTCATCTGATTGCCCTCTTGTTCACCCCTTTTCTGTATCTTCTTATCACAGTGACACCTGCAATGGGACATTTGAAGCTCCAATTGTTAGGCTCTCAGTTCAGATCATATGAGTAACTCTACACACTAGGATAATGCCCTGAAACTGGGTCAGACAGATAGAGGAAAACATTCTGTTTGGTGGGAGGCATGGTCTGGCCATGCCCTAAAATCAGCGAGTTGCTTCAAAAAACAAATCCATGATAAACATTTACATATACCATCAAACTTATCAGAACACAGGTACAATATCTTGAACATTTGAGTGCTAGTTTAACTTTCCCACGTTTTTTTTCACAATACAATCTCAATTTTTTATCTATTTTATGGGAATTTCATTTGATAGACCAACAAATCAAGAAGAAATGTAGAGATTTGAAAAGTGTGGGGTGCTTCAAATAATTCAATTTATTTCAGTTTATGTATATAGTCCCAATTAACTATGCATGTCATTTCAAGGCACTTAACAAGAAAAGTCATTTCAATACAATTATACAAACACTCCAATCAGAAGTTTTTTGTGTAACGAATCCCAGCAGATTGTGTTGAGTAAATTGCGTTCAGTCAATCTGAGCAAGTATGTAGCGACAGTGGAGAGGAAAAACTTCCCTTTAACAGGAAGAAACCTCCAGCACAACCTGGTCCAGTACAACCGGTCATCTGCCACGACTGTCTGTGGGTTTGAAAAGAAAGAGAAGACGCACAAAAAGAACAAATAGAACTCATTTAAGAGTACAGGAAGTTGACAAAGTTGGAATTTCATTTGATAGACCAACAAATCAAGAAGAAATGTAGAGATTTTAAAAGTGTTGGGGTGCTTCAAATAATTCAATTCAATTGAATTCAGTTTATTTATATAGTCCCAATTCAATACGCATGTCATTTCAAGGTAAGAAAAGTCATTTCAATACACATATACAAACCCTCCAATCAGAAGTTTTCTATATTAAGAATCCCAGCAGATTGCGTTGAGTCTTTGCGTTCAGTCATACTGAGCAAGCATGTAGCGACAGTGGAGAGGAAAAACTTCCCTTTAACAGGAAGAAACCTCCAGCAGAACCAGGCTCAGCACAAGCGGTCATCTGCCACGACCGTCTGGGTGTCTGAGAAGACAGAGAAGAGACACAAAAAGAACAAAAGGAACTCATTTAAGAGTACAGAAAGTTGACAACAGGACATGGAGGATGTTTGGTCACTGTGAGCATCATCTTAATTAATGTTTCACATCCAACAGGGCATTGTAGCTGACTGAATACTGAAATACTAAACACTGAAACATTTTCTGGTCTTTTTCTAGAAAAGATTCTTGCAAAATGCCTCTGTCAAATTGAATGGAGAGCATATATGAATTTAAAAAAAAGGTAGTGTCAGATTCTAAATTGAAGTCTCAAGTATTTGCAGCCTCTAATAGGTTTTCTTCCAGGATTGATTGTATTTCCTTCCATCCATCTTACATTTCTGATCAGCTTCCCTGTTCCTGCTAATACAAAGAATCTCCTCATGTACTGTACTTAAAAAGTTATGGCTCAAGATTTTACAAGTTAATTTGCTTAATCTTCTCACTAGATGGCAGATAAGTCCAATCTCCAATTTTCTTCTCAACCAGGGAAAAAATATTTATCTTTAGGTTCAACAAATTTCCTCCCTGGGGAGATATATGGGAATATGGGAGACTAATGTACACTACATAAAATGTCTGTTCTATTTCTTTCTTTTTTTTATTCACTTTTGTTGATACTGCTCCCTGAAAGCCAAGCATATGTAAAGCAGTTGCAAAATACACTGATCACAACTACTAGGAAATGGTGCTAAATACAGTGCAACTCGGGCTCGGGCTAATTATTTAATCTCACCACTAGATGGCAGACAAACCCAATCTCCAATTTCCTCCTCAACTAAAGAACAATACAGAATATACAGTATATACAGAAAAATAAGATATCTTTAGCTTTGAAAAATCAGTTTAAGTTTCCACACTTGGGAGATGTGAAATAAGGAAGTGTAATTTACATTAACTAAATTATATTTTATATTTCTTTATTTATTCTCTTTGTAACAATGCAGTTACCTCAAAGAAAAGCCTTGTTGGAGCAGCTGCAAATTGCACTGATCACTACATACTTAAAACTGGTTCTGAACGCAGAGATTAAAGTATCTGTGGTCTTTGCATATGAAGGCAATCAGACTGCTACAATTAAACAGTGGAGCTTTCTGAACATAGTCATTCTGTGTCCTTGATCTTAGAGGAAATAGCTGCTTCAAAGTCCTCTTTTGTTATTAGTGAAAAGAGCTTTGAAATGGAAGATACATTTGTTAGCTAGTTTAATGCAAAAGGCTTTGTTCACTAACAGTGTTTAATTCCTTTGGAATATTTCTGGTTTCAACTGTTTGCCTCCTTAATCGACCTTCTTATATCAGTTTCAACAACACTGCATTAAAGACAACATCTCATTATTCCAAACAATTAGTGCTGTAGAAACCCAAACAGTTGATAATTTTGAGTATTCCCTTGATTTTTGCTTCCCGAAAACACAAGGACAATCTGTTTAAGATTGGGAGTGGGAGATTTTTTCTGGAGCCATTTTAGGGGACTCTGGTACACCTCTGGAGGAAGAGGGAATAGTGTGACCCAAATCAGCACAGATGTCCTTGAAGACAGTCACTTATTAATAACATCAGGAATCTGGAGGCCACCTCTAGTCCTCGTTCCAACTCTCCTCCCTCAGCTGCAAGGCTCCAATCCAGTGTGATGTCCTAAGTTTTATCCTTTTTTGGTCTGTGTGCACCTTCACTTGCACTCACACGTTACCACAAGGCCCCACAGGGCCTCAAAATCAATCTTGCAGTGCTTAAAATAATCAGCCTATTTGAGGGAAAAGGCTTAACAGTTACATGTACAGTAGAGTATTTGAGTATCTCCAAACTTCTTACACTTTAAAGTTATTTTTAATCTCTATCTGAATGGTCAGCCATTTTTTATTTTTGGAATATCCTAAATCATTATTTTAGAGCGTTACCTCAGATTTACGTCAAATAAATCGGATCTACTGAAGACATTTTTATTTTGTGTAACAGTACAAGATGGCTCAGCTACAGCTCTCTCCCAAAGTATTTATACCAGTACCACATTTCCACATTTTGAGCAATATGTAAATACATAGTTGATACACAATTGGACAGCAGTGTGTTCAGAGTGGTTGTCTTGCTACAAGAAGAAAATCTGCATCCTTGTCCTTCAATTATCTCCATCCATATTTCTGTAAACCCTGATCAGTTTCCCTTCACTGTTGAACACAAGCATATTCACAGTGCACCTTCATCCACAGTGTGCTGTATCCCCCACAGCTTAAACTTCTACACAACTTCTTTCCAAATATGTCTGGTGTGTTCTTTGACCTTTATGATTCTGTTGGTTCAGTACTGTTCTGAACCGATCTATTTGGGCATGACATATCAGATATGTTGAATATTACAGTGTAAAGGGATGGAGACTCTTTAGGGGATTCTGAAGGCACTGGGTCGCACTTGATGTTATGTACTGGTAGCAGAGTAAATAAAGCTGATTGGTAAAACATTTGCATCCTCTGTCCACTTTACAATTAGGCTCTACTTTGTGTTGTTCTATTGTTCTGTTGTTCATTGAAGTTTGTGGCTGTAATGTAACAAAACCTTTTAAATGTTAATCGTTTATTCATGCTTCTGCAAGTCACTGATAAATGGATGTGAAATTGCTTATTTGTCAAAGAAAAAAAATGAATAGAAGGTGTACTTTGAACATAATTGGTGACCTGTGTCTCAGTGAGATGTGAACCTAAGAGAGCTGGAAAAATGTTATCGATCGAACCTAGATAAGAATAGCATCTGGATGCTGGCCTGTGGTCATCAATGAGACCGTCTCCTCCTTCCTGGATTGGGTAATTAACGGCACCGTTCTCTGAGATGCATCAGGCTGACAATCTTCAAACAATCTCTATTTCTGTCGTTTACAACCTTTAACTAATGAGCACTTCTGCCATCTACGAGGACACAGTGAAGAGAAGACTGGAAAAACAACCCCCTAAAAAACAAGCCAGGTTAGTAAGAGGCAAAGGAACTCAAATAATGTATTTAAAAAAATTCCTGAATGCTGATTTTAGGCTGATTGGTTTTTAACGTTTTTGCAAATTTGTCCCAAACCAATGCAGAAGTCACGGAGACAGTGCCCGCCCTACATTGAAACTCAAATATAGCTGCATAAATTGAGGCCAGCACTGAAATGTTACATTAAACGTGTGGGAGAAATCTGTTCTGTTTTATTCATTGCTAGATGGTTGGGAGTGTAAACTGTCCTCGGATAGTACAGACAGTAACATTGTGAGTGCTTCGGACTTTACATGAATAAGAAACAAAAATAAATGTTTATGTCAGTCTGTCAGATGGGATAAACTATCATCTTATTCACCATTTGTTTTAGACAAATATACCCTAGTTTATCTTCCTTGTTTTGTTTTGGCATGGCTTTCAGAGGGGGAGTAAAGTAATTACAACCTGTCTCTGACTCACACTGGCCAAAAGCCCAACATGGAGGGTTTGCAGAGGACTACAAACAGAGAAGAAGAAGCAAGAAAACAAGATAAAAAGAAGATAAAAAGATGGTAGGGATAAACAAAAAAACAAAATCCATAAAGAATTTATAAAATGAGATGGTTGAGAGGGATTGTCCTGTGTAACAGATAGATGGAGTAGAGGAAAGGCTGGATGAAAGGATCAGGGGTGAGCAGGATGGCAGAGGGAGAAGAGGAGGGTGAGCTTCCGATGAAAGGAAATGGGAGACGTTCCAGTAAAACACAGTGAGTGCATCTGTGTATGTACGTGTTTGCAGTCCCTCCTTTGTGAGCAACAGTGTGGCAAGAGAGAGCAATAATCAGAAACACAGTATAAATCTAAATTCAGTCTATAATGACCATTTATAACCAACATTATAAATGCATAGATAAATTGAGACCAGTAAACTAAAAAAGTAAAGATGGAAATTAGTATACAAGGAAGTGTTCTCGCTGGCAAGATAGATATTAAATATATAGATTACTTGACAAAGTTTGGAATTCATATTTGAATATGTACATTTATTATTTCCATCCCACACACATAATCAGTAGTGTAACATGAAATGTCCACCAGAAGTAGAGCAAGATAGAAACAATATGAAAAAGGCTAAAACTGAAAGAGTCTTGAGGAAAAGGGAAAAATAGCGACACTGATTGAAGGACAGCCGAGCACTGAGCTCTCTGTCTAGATGGCTGCCGGCCTTGAAGGCTGCCAGCTCTGAATGGCACTTTTGGCAGCTGTACATATACTTGGATTTCTCAAAGCTATGACGCGTCTCACTTTAAATCCATCCATTTTGCTACCTTTTTTGTTAGTCAACTGCCTAATTTGGCTGACCTCCCCTTTTCCCTCTGGCCATCAGTCCATAAAGAGACTCTAGAGTCTCCCTCAGTTTTTCTGCAATCACTTAGGTGAAGGTGAGTGTTTAAGGTATCAAACAGGATGAGTCATAGAGATGATTCACAATTAAATATACTGGTTGCATCACACTTTTTGGGATTTGCTCTCCTTAAGAATAAAAAAGCACTCTACATAAACTAGACTTTTATGATTACAGCATATTATATTATCATTGAAATATCAGCATGCTGTGTTATTAATTATAGCTAAAAACACAAATAAAAGAGATGTGGTGGTAAGAGTGTGATGGTCTGGGTTTTGCTGACTCAGGACCTGGGTGACTTGCTGTAATTGAAAGATGAATTGTGATCTCTACCAGAAAATTCTGAAGAAGAATATTCATCAGTTTGTGCCCATAAACTCAAGCCCTCTTAGGAAATAAGACAAAGCATATCAATAATCTCACTTTTAAATTGCTCCAAGAAAGCAAGACGAAGGGTGAAAATGGTCTAGTAAATGCGAATTTTACTAAAATTTAATTGGAATGATGTGGTAGGACCATAAACAGGCCATCCATTTTCTAATCCGCTTATCCTCAATGGGTCATGGGTGTGTGTGTTTGTGGGGGGGGGGTCCAGCTGTTAACGGGCGAGGGGCAGGGTACAGCCTGGACATGTCGCCAGTCCACCGCAGATAAACAGGCCATTTATACTTAAAAACTTAATTCGGTATAGACTCCAGTTGTCTTGAACCCTGATCAGGGCAATTTAGAGATATCTTTCAACTGGCATGATTTTGGACCATGGGACACTACAAGTAGGCTCAAGTGTTACATATTACAGTGAGGCAAAGGTAGTAATAGTATTGCTTTTTTGGCTTAACTATGTCAAAACATAAACGTAATGATACTTTTTTAAAAACAATTACATTCATACCAAATTTGATATTGTTATGAACAGTCTTCGTCTATCTACATCACTACTTCCTTCCTGTTTGTTGTTTTTTTTCGTCCCCGTATGTGTCAGTCAACCTGTGTCCTCGTTTGTGTTATCGAACTCACCTGTCATCCATCATGTAGTTAGTCTTCTCTGTGTTGTCCTCATAGACTGTAAAAAAGAATAGACAGCGCGTCCTCACTCCGCCCCGTTTACCGGAATGACACACTTTCATGGGGGAATTCATGGCGGATTCATAGACTCCTCCTCCCCAGCTCTGACGAAGCATGTTTCTAAAAAGGGTATAGGGGCGGGATCTTCACTGTAGATTCTGCTATCGCAGGGCGTGTATGGGCGGGTAGTTCGGTCGTAATCACATCCTTTCCGCTCCCGCATCTTTAGCTCTGATGCTAAACTTGGCTAGCTAAGCTAAAGGATAATAGCCCCATGACTGACTGCTGCCGTATCTGTGCTCCTCTGACGGTTCTCCTATTTCTCAAACCTCAAAAAGTAAGAACTAGTAACTTGAAATAATTATTAAAATGTAGTGTTACTATAATTAAAGTCAAATGAAACAGCCTGTCAATCAAAGTCCGGCCCCCTCATTAATTATGCAAGATTTCAAAAAATTATCTTACGAAAACCAGCCTGATGCCTATGTTTTTGACTAGCCCAGCGTTCTCTCAGGAAGAATATGTAGCCATAGGAAGTTTTTTTTAAATGGTCACCAGGCATTAAAGTTGTTTTTAACGTGTCTAGTCCAATGCTTTTCAATGGGGGCCTAGCGGCCAAATGGAGGTACTACAGCATTGGAGGAGCAATGGCGGCCTCCATGGTTTGCGGTCATAAAACAGAGCAGCCAGCGGCCATTGGTTGTCCTGCCCTATATATACCCCTTTGTGTCACACTCCTAATTCCTCATCTAACCTCCTTGTGTGGTTCTTTGTCTTGAGATTCCTGGAAATAATATTATTTTATCTTCATAATTCAATTCAATTTTTTGTGCAATTTTTTGATTGTGGTACTTTTTGGCTTGTAGAGTTTGCAGTTCTATTTATTTGAGGTGATGCAGGTGTCTGAGAGAGTGTGTGTCGTGACCAAGGGGCTAACTCTGCCAGCAGAGTGTGAAGCCAAACAGGAAGTGGAAAAAACTGCAGTTCCTCCTTCATCCACTGGGGGCTGGCTCAAAAAAGCAGCAAATTACCATTGACTCCCATTTTAAAAAGGCCAACTTTACAGCAAAAATAAACATGTTTATAGCCTGGTTCAAAAAAACATTTTAGATTAGATGGTTCAGGTTTACCGTCATGACAACTCAGAGAGGGGTGAATTTTTTTTAAACTCCTCGTTTTAAATTCTGAATAATTAGGGGCGTGTCCTTTTGAATGACATGTTTGTCTAGGCTAACTCTGGTGGCTAATGTTGGCTAACAGTAGCTAATAGCTTGCACCATAGTCTGCTTGTCCCCCCTGCTTGCTTGGGGAAGGCCTTCACAGCCTTGGAGTAACGTAAAGACTCTGGCAATTTCTTGTTTCTGAACTCCACTATCAGTTACCACTTCACTTTTTATTCAGTTTTGGATGTTAATCGTGCACTTATTGGAGAAAGATGACTTGCTGTGGTATTGATTACCATAACAGACCATCCAGAGGCATATCTAGGGGGTGGCCTGGGGTGGCACGGACTAGGTTCCCTTCCTGTGCCACCCCTGACAAAAAAGTCTGGACATGCCATTGAGACGGTCCAAGAAGTCTCTGCTTCGGGGGAGACTTTATATGGGCTGATGCTTTGCCAGCAGTGGGAGGAGAATTTCTGTCAGGTGACCAAGAGGAATGAGCTCCGATCTGAGCTTTTATGTCTTTCTACACGCGAGTTGGAGCAGGCAACCGGTCGGGTAGCGGCAGAGCAGCAAAGTCAGCAGGACCGAGAAGCCGCAGCAAGCCGCGGTGTCAGAGTGCTGGGGTCGGCTAGATCAGGCTGGGAGACTATATAAAGAGTCGGACTCTAGAGAGACTGGATGGTCGCTGGTTAGATCAGTACTGGTGTGAGGAACACAGTTTAGCAGCTGGAGGCATGAACTAATGGATGTCCGAGAGATGTGAGGTGAGTCAAAAGTCTTTTAACTTTTGATAGGATCAGACTTGTCAAGAATGAATTTCTCAAACCTCAAACCTAACAAGAGCATTTATTTCCTCTAATGGCCACATGGTGGAGGCACTGTCAGCAAACTCTGCAGAGCAAATTTACCAATATTATAAATCATGCTTTTCTCATCTCATATATTTTTATTTAATCTGTGGAGGAGGTTCAGTGTAGTCTGATCAAGGTTTGGCTCAATACAGCTGCCTAACAATCATTAACCTCTTTCTACCCCTTTCTCTAATTAAACAAACCTGATTAAAGTCTTATGACCCAATGTTTGATTAACACGATTCTGTTTTTGTCCCAAAAGCACAAAACCCAGTATTTGGGTTCAAAGAATAACATCACAGTTTTAAAAATATTTTACAGCTTCAGGTCTGATATTGGACACTTTTCTTTTTTGGTTTGCAAACATGTCAGTCAATATTTAAGCCACGCACTTGATCTAGAGCCATGATTTTCAAACTGTGGTACGTGTACCACCAGTGATACTCAAGCTCTCCCTAGTGATACTTGGATGAAAGTTCTAAATATTTTTTGAAAATGAAATTAATTCAAAAATGTATGTGGCTGGCAACAATTACCAGTAAATAATCCCCATTAGAAGTAAATAAGCCTACTTTGGTAATTGTCTCTACTGTATGTTTAGGTTGGTCATGATCATGGTACTTGGAGAGCTCAACATTTTCTCAGTTGGTACCTACTGTAAAAAGTTTGAGAAAAACTGATCTAGAGGGTATTGGCACATGGATGACAGATGGAGATAGTATCCCAATGCTAACATATTTAAGTCATCAAGCTATGGAGCCAGACATTAAGAAATATCAGTTAATGTGGAAGAAAAAATGTGGAAGCAATGTAAACTTTATATTTCAAAAAATATAAAAACATAATGAAAAAAAATATTCATGTATTCATTCTTCAGAAAGAAAGAAAGAAGGTAAGAACAAAAAAAAATTGCACAGTGGTGGCCTTGCAGCAAGATTGTCCTGGGTTTGAATACCAGCCTGGCATTTGCAAGGTCTTCCTGTGTATAAGTGAGTTCTGTCTTGGTCTCTTCCACAAGCATGACTATCAGGTTAATTTGACTCTCTATGACCTTGTAAGGATAAACAGGTATAAACAATGGATGAATTGCTGAATGAGAAAAAACCCATTTATTATGATACATGTGTATGTGTACCTTCTTTATCTTGGTCTGGATCTTGGACTTGGAGGGGCATAACTAGGGATGCAACGATACCACTTTTTTCAAACCGATACGATACCAATAATTGGATTTGAGTACTTGCCAGTACCGAGTACCAATACCGATACTTCTACCACACAAAATAATACAATGACTTGGAAGACAGGTTTTATTTTCTTATCTGCTTGTCGTGAATCAGATAAGAAATAAAATATTAATAAAAATGATCATAAAACAAAAATTTCAAGTGACAAATAAAACTTTTCTGTGAAATTATTGCAGAGTTTCCAAATTTTAAGTATAATATTAATGTAACCAGTACGATACAGTACATAAGGGCGGTATCGGCACCCAATACCAGTATCGCCGTATCCCTAGGAATAAATAAAAATAAATAAAAAATCGAAGAATGCCTTCTCCATTCTTAAATTCATATTTAAACACATTTAAAAATGCACAATATATTGCCTTGCCACTGGGATATAGCTGGGATTGTTGGATAGATATTGAAAACTGGAATGCAATGAAGGGAAATCCAAGTTTAATGCAAAAAATAAACAAATCAATATTTTATGTAATTTATCGAAGAGTGTCTTCTTCTTTCTTTAATCCGTATTTGGGTAGTGGGTGGGGGTTACAAATTTATGAGGCCTCCTCTCTAGTGGCACCAATCTATTGAGACTTATTTTTGCATAAGATGTTCTGATGTCGATTAATTTGGCCAGGTGAGACAACCTGCAGTCGAGATAAATTTTTCATTCTTAGTGCAACAGTTTATTACTATTTTAACTTGAAACAGCAATAATTTGAAATCCTAACTAAACAAACAGGCAGCCACATATCTTTTTCTCTCATCTCAATGTTTCTTACAGCCTTTCAGGTGATATTTTCCTTAGTTCCCCTGTTCTGACCCTATCTGTCCAACACACAGCCGTCTTTGTGCTGCTATATTTTCAGCAAATACAATACACAGATTGAAGGTCTCCGGTGAATATATGTGGAGAAATGCTGTGAGCACCTGGACAAAAAGGCAAAACTGTAAAGTGTGAGAGAATGTGCATGAATGTGTGTCGGTGTCAGTGTGTGCCTGAAGGCTACTTAAACAAACATAATATAAATGGTTTGCTTCTGCATGAAACTGAATGGAGAAACCAACTTTGCTACTCTCATGCACACAGTAAGCCACACACAGAGACCAACATAGAGGCAAACAGAAACCGAGTATTTAGTTCCTGCGTCACTACAGTAGCCATCTGTCAGCACGAAGGCACACATACAGATTTGGCCTTGCGTATGGATCGACTGAATTAAAACTCTCACACACAGAGACACCATGCTGCGTCCAGTTACAATAATTGTTAGATTCACCAAAAAAATCTGTCACCCCGCTGACCTTTTCTATGTTGGAACTTGGTTGGGTTTGTTTAAAGCACTGATAAACACTGGATCAGTGTTCTGAATAGTTATCTTCTCCCTACCTCTCTCATCCCTCCTTCTTTTTCTCTCCTCATCTTGTCTTTTTGTCCCTCTCTCCATCTCCATCTTTATCTCTACCCACGTGAAACTGTCTGTTTGTCTGAATCTGCCAAAGGCTGATGTCATTGTCCACCAGTGTGCCTCCATGTGTGGGATGAAATGAATCCTGAGGTATAATCCCACGGTTTAATCCCGACCAGTCCTGCACAAACCGGACAGGCCAAGAAACAATTATAATGGAGAAAGGAAGGTTTTTTTTGTTTGTTTGGTTTTTTTGATTAAATTATTAAAAAATAAATAAAAGCATTGAGGGTTTCTTTGGAGAACATTTCTTGTTGCTTTCATGATACTTTAAAAAAAGCTCATATTACTCAAGTATGCCCCCTCCTGATAGGCAGAGAGTGAGATGGAGGGAAAGAGACCGAGAGATTAAAGATTATTTATTTCTCATGGGCTGGAGACAGTGAGGGAGTGAGTGAGTGAGTGGGAGGTAGGGCGGCAGTCAGAAGCACGCAAACTAATTTTCACCGATGAGCAGACAGTCGTGCCAGAGTGGGAGCTGCGCTCGGTTCACCTCTCCTGCGCTGCAAGTCAATTTAAAAAGAAACCTTATTACTAACAGATCTTTATTCTGCGAGCACTTGTTACCACGGCAGACCAGAGATTCCGTTTAGGAATAAAGGGGCCGCGCACCTGCACTTCTCCTAAACTGCGACAACTTTAGGTAAGCCACGCATGGAAGTTTAAACGTGTTTAATTCATTTCGCATGCACAGCCCTTTTACAAAGCAGCAAGAAAAAAGAAAAAAAAGAAAAAAGCAAACGATGCCGGGATCAAAGAGAGGTTTTCTGGCGTGCTGCTCCTGATTAAAACGATCCACTACAAGCGTGCGTAAAACAGCTGCAGTGTAAACCTCGTAATGAAAACAACTGGAAAGCGCAAGTAGATTGATATTTATATTATTATCCCAAGTGAAATCAAAGCCAATGCATTTTTGACAGTTGCTTTTGTTGATATTTATTTATTTATTTATTTATTTATTTATTTATTTAGGCTTTTGCAAAGTGTTAAAAACGTGACAGATGAGTCTCCATATTTCGGGTATTTGACATTTCAATGTTAGGAAGCCTGCTGTTCTTTCATTTTACACTTAAGGAATCTTAAAAGTCTCTCTCTCTCCAGCTGGATTATGGGATTGGGGAGCTTCTGTTGTGGTATTTTCTACATTTACATAGCAAGCTTTATTTGAGTTATTATTTGCCGTTCAAATGGTTTTCACTTTTAAAAGCACCTGAAGTTTTAGCAGATCTATTTGTGGTCTTGTGGAATAATTTTACTCAGGGGCATCTTTCAGGAAAAGGAACAGAAGGTGTTCAGTCCAACTCGCAAGGTTTATATATTAAAATAAATCTAGTCAAAACAGAAACCTCATAATTTTTAATAGGTTCCATAAAGTGATATATTTTCAACATGTATTTGAGTTATTTAAGATAATTATGGCATCAGTCAATGGAGTAACTGAGGCTAAATTGACAGAGTAGTTGTCTTGCAATCAGTGGGTTGTAGGTTCAATTCCAGATTCCTGGGCAAGGTACTTATCCTCAAGCTGCCTACCAAGCTCGATATAAGAGCTCTTTATCAGTGTGAATGTGTTTGTGAGTGTAAACTGGTCAATGTGTTTCCAGTGTACAGAGTTTTGAGTGCTTAGCATGACTAGAAAAGTGCTATATAAGTCCAGTCCGTTTGCCACACAGTTTATTGAAACTATGAAAAATCTATTTTTTAAGAGAACTTGAATACCACATGATAGATAAAAAATTATTAATTAATTAGAGATATGTTATGTCCTTCACCTGAAGAACACACCAGCAGTCACATTCCACAAGTAATTGCTAAAGAAGCATTTCGTCCACTGAGTGCACTGTACAGTCAGTGATGGTTTGGGAAGTCATGCCATCAACTAGTTTTGTTCCACTGTGTTTATCAAGCCTAACGTCAGTACAGCCAACTACCAGAAAATTTCAGAGCATTTCATGCAACCCTCTACTGACAAGCTTTATGGAGATAATAATTGTATTTTCCAGCAGAATTTGGCAGTAATGACCATGGGATGGCGTGCTTGATTGGCCTGCAAACATGCCTGACCTAAAGACCATTGAGAATCTGTAGGACTGTCAAGAAGAAGACGCAAGAAACCAAACACAGTAAAACAGGAACTGGTTTCTGATACTGAAGCATTTGCCGGCTGATAGCCTCCAATGTATGGTGCAGTAACTCATGCAAAAGGAGGCCTGACCAAGTATTAATTATTTGATGTACTGTAATAGTGGGTGTTTGTAATAATTACAGTTTCTGTAAAACTGAATTTTGAGGTTTTATCTTCTGTAAACCAAAATAATCTCAATTTACTGAAAGAAACACTTGAAATAAAATCACTGTATGTCAGACATCTATGCAATAAATACATTAACTTTTCAGTATTCTGAAATCTACCTCAATAATGAAACTGTTTCAAGTTTAAGCTTCAATTATCTATTAACTACACATTACCAGTAAAAATGCAAAGTGATGTGTTTTGGGGTTTTTTCATCATTGTCCATGTGCTGTTTTTAGTTTCTTCTGAAATCCAGGTCAGTTTTAAAGAGCTTAAGAAAAAATGGCAATACAGCCACAGCAAAAATTCTTGAATTTAACACACTGGTGTTTAGTGCTGCTTTACTGGAAGAGCTGCCGGTGAGGGATCAATCAAATAATTAAACTAATTAGAACTGATAAACTGCTTTTATTAAAGCCGTAATGGTGATATTACATAATATTTCATTTTTGCAATGACAGCAGAATACAGCCCCTGTTGGCCTCATTAAGCGTACTTAAATATGAACAAGGAGAAAAATGGTGAACAGAGTAAATCTAGTACAACCTACAATAGAAATACACCCTTGAGACAATGTATGAGGTTGCCGTGCAAGAAAAGTAAATAAAATGGCAGAGGGAAAAGGTGGTTATCATGTTTTGTAAATCCAGAGAAAATATGTGTTTGTATTCACAGTTCGTTTATTCAGTGGATTAAGATCATGTTAATTCAATGTAATAAGATTAAAAGAACCTTCTATCAATCCTTGAGGTAGAGCACATATTCTGCTAATCCATCCATCCCTCGTTCCATCCATCCATCCAAGTTAAATGTGGTTCTGTATCCCACAATATCTACATTCCCTGAACATACAATCAACTGTTGCACATATCAAGTATTTAATTGTAGATTTGCATGAAAAAATTGTAGACATGACTGTAGGTTGATACATAGTTAATACTGGTGTACACATCTAAGTAAGAGACTGTGTTAGGTGCTCATACTGGATAATTACAACTGACAGGCATATTAGTCAGGTGCTTTTAGCGTAATATTAAAATGCCAAATCGTCTTAGAGTGGAGTAGCAACTATGACATAATATTTTAAGATGTTTATGATTGGTATTGTGCAATTTATGTAATATCTATAAGTCTATCTGTCTGCCAGCAAGTCTATTCATGTCTAAAGCCCTCTTAGGCAATAGGCACTGCTTATAGAACAACTGACATCTAAAGGACAAAAAGATTACTATTTTGTTACATATGGTCATATGTCCATTTTTATTTCCACTAGCTGCATAACTGACAAAAAATCAGCATAGCATCAGGTTTATACAATATGTATCTAAACATGTATATACACTGTCTGGCCAAAAAAAATGCTACCGAAAAAGGTCACAGTCTAACATTTAGTTGGATCACCTGTAGCTTTGATTACGTCATGCATTCTCTGTGGCATTGTTTCGATAAGCTTCTGCAATGTCACAAGATTTATTTCCATCCAGTGTTGCATTGATTTTTCACAAAGATGTTGCATTGATGGTGGTAGAGTCTCACTGCTGTACAAAGCATTCTACAGCACATCCCAAAGATTCTCAATAGGATTAAGGTCTGGACTCTGTGGTGGCCAATCCATGTGTGAAATTGTATCATGCTTCCAGATCCACTCTTTCATAATTTGAGCCCGATGAATCCTGGAATTGTCATCTTGGAGAATGCCCATACCATCAGGGAACAAGAAAACATTAACGGAAAAACCTGGTCATTTAGTATTTTCAGGTAGTCATTGACCTAATTCTTTGGGCATATACTGTTGCTGAACCTAGACCTGACCAAGTGCAGCAACCCCAGATCATAGTACTACCACCACAGGCTTGTAAAGTAGGCACTAGGAATGATGGGTGCATCACTTCATCTGCCTCTCTTCTCACCCTAATTTGCACATCACTCTGGAATAAGGTAAATCTGGACTCATGGGACCACATGATCTTCCATTGCTTCAGTGTCCAATCCTTATACTCCCTAGCAAATTGAAGCCTTTTTTTCTGGTTTGCCTCACTGATTAGTGGTTTTCTTACAACTACACAGCTGTTCAGTCCCAATCCCTTGAGTTCCCTCCGCATTGTGTGTGTGTGCAAATGCTCTTAATTTCACTATTAAACATAGCCCGAGTTCTACTGTTTTTTTTCTGTGACTTCACCAAATGTGTAAGTGATCGCCAATCACGATCATTCAGGATTTTCTTCCGGCCACATTCCTCCTCAAAGATGATGGGTCCCATTAATGTGTCTTTCGACATGGTTGATGAAATGAGAACCAATCAATCAATAAACTTTATATATAAAGCGCTTTTCCAACTACAAAAGCTTCACAGGTTAATATGACCCCAACAAACCCCACCCTTCCCAAATCCAAAATAAAACCATCATCACAACTGTATATGCACACATGCCACGTAGAAAGGTAAAAAAAATTAAAGGTTTTGGAGGTAGTAATGTAGAAAAGGATCTTTTACTTTGGTTTTCACAAACGTTCATGGATACCTACACACCTACATCCTTTAATATTATTCGAACAAAGTACTTTACCTAAATCTGATTTTAACTCAGTGTTAATCTAATGAGTGAAACAGAGAGTGGTGACAAAGAATTCTGTCATTTGTAGGTAAAGTTCCTTTAAATCTTTAGTCAGGAGTCAAATTTAGTACCATTGCTTGATAATCATGTGTGTGACTAGGCTTTGGCCTCTTATAAATACAGACATTGGCAAGATTTTTTTGGCTACATTTAGAAAAATGGCAGATTTTCCGTTATACCAATTGTAATTGTGAAATATTGAAAGAAACTTTCCATTACATTCCATATAAATTGCTGGAATAATCCATGTTTCCTCCAAGTGTTTGGAACACATGTTGCAGGAGGATTTTTACAGAAAGATTTTTTTACATTATACCAGTGCATTTTTAAATCTGGAAACAGTCTCAGACAAAGACTAGTTCACCCCAAAGAAAAAAACACCCAAACACATCTTAGTGAAGTTGTATGTCAGCGGCGGGTTGTCAGGGCTGACAAGGGCTTCTCTGCTGGCCTAACACAATCAGAAACAGTAACCTATATTTTCAACCTAAATTATAATATTTTTTTATGAAATTACATTAATTTACTTCCCAAAGCCTATTCTTTTTTGTGTGTATCGTTACTCTGGGCTGTTCGGCTTCCCTACAAATCTGTGGATTATCGCTATTTCTACCAATCAGATTTCTGTCCTTGTGTGTTGCTATGGCCAATCTAATCTGCCCAAGGCCTGCATAATCAGTAGAGCAGGCCTAAAATGAGCAAACCTCTTTTCTTTTTTTTTTCTTTTTTTTAATACCAGTCAGCCTTCAGATTTGCCTCACAATGCTTAGCAAGCTGCCCCAAAATGATGTTAGAATTTTTCTGCAATCTGCAAAGAATCACTGCCATCTCCTGCTAGCAAAGAACATATTCAATGATTCACACACATTCATTCTTTAGATTTTTTTAAAATTCTATTCACAATGACTGAAGGTGGAGAAGAAATAGATTTGGTTGCTGATATACTTGCCACACCATTTTCATGATGGATCTCCCAAGGAACACAATCGGACGGACACGGCTTTCAGTATTGGCCTTCTTGTCCATAGCAAATGATTTATTTGTGGACCTGAAGTGCACAGATATACTTTAAAACTGAGCTATTGAGGTTAAGAAAAGAAAGAAGGGTGGATTTTATTTTCTAATAAGCAGGCGATTTGGAGAAGATCAATGTTAATTCATTTTAATTCAATTGAGTTTAATTATATAGCACCATCAGACATTATCTCAAAGGACTTTACAAGAAAAGCCATTTCAATACAATCATACAAACATTCCATTCACTTTAGAAGTTTTATATTTAAGGAATCCCAGCAGTGCATCAAGTCATTGACTGGCAGTTGTGCCCCTTCTTAGTGTGTGCAAAGATTTTGTTTGTATTTTTAACATGTTTTTGTCATTCTGTATGGATTATTTATGGATTCTCAAATCGTGGTGTTGTAATAATGGTATTATGAGGTGTATTAACTTAGGTTGGACTAAGTAGGATATCACTGAAGGCCTAGGTGTGAAATGTACGGCCCAACACTGTGGTAGATGCAGTGCAGTGTAGCAATGAATTTTCAGATCTATACATTCAGGAAACAAAACAACAGCTATACAAGAGAATGTCACAACACAGAAGAGCAAATTGACCAATGACTGAATGACCAAAAGGCTCACTGATCCGGGTACTGATGGTGGCATTGTCTTTTGAAACAGCCTTATGTAAAATATAAGAAACAACAACTTTGAACTGAGGAGGTGTCTTAAGATTCCAGCTTCCCACTGATTGTTGGTCTTTGTCAGATGACGAGGGGACAGTTGAGTGTAAACAAAAACGGAAGCTTCAATCGCTTTGTTTGTGGAGTTTATAAACCTGGAGAAAATTCATTTCCCTTGCCTCAATCTAGTTGCCTATACTTGGTTAGTTTTGGCCTCGAGTGAAAGGGGGACCCAGAAATTGGCGGTGACTTAGAAAGGTCTAAGTTTCAATCTTTTTAAAATTAAGACTGCACTGCCAAAGATAAATAGGTTGTTTTTTGAACCCCAAAATTTTATCCATATGGCTCATTCATGCCCATGGTTAAAGAAGTGAGGCAAATCATAAAAAAAAAAAATGTAACTAAACCTAACGAAATGTGAGCAGATCTTGTACCCTGCCATGTGTGAAATGTCAGAATGCTTACAGTGATTTATAATTTTTTAAATTTCCAAAAAACTTGCTTTTTTCGATAAAAAATGTTTGCGCTTGAATGAGGTGGTTTTTCGAACGTAGCGAAATTCATATATTTCGCAAAACATCAATGGAAACCCCTGCTTTGCATCAAATGAGTCAACTTATAACCAACTGGATGTTACTACGAGGGAAAAACACGTCGATGTTGATTAAATCGGAAGTGGTAGTAGGAGGAGAAAGATGGCGCGGTATGTTTATGTTCACGAAGACAACATATACAATATACCTCACACACACACAGATCATAAAGCACAAAATAAAACACCTAATCCATCCATCCATCCATCATCTTCCGCTTATCCGGGGTCGGGTCGCGGGGGCAGTAGCCTAAGCAAAGAGGCCCAGACTTCTCTCTCCCCGGCTACTTGGGCCAGCTCCTCGGGAGGAATCCCGAGGCGTTCCCAGGCCAGCTGGGAGACATAATCCCTCCAGCGGGTCCTGGGTCTTCCCCTGGGTCTCCTCCCGGTGGGACGTGCCCAGAACACCTCACCAGGGAGGCGTCCAGGAGGCATCCTGACCAGATGCCCAAGCCACCTCAACTGGCTCCTCTCGATGTGGAGGAGCAGCGGCTCTACTCTGAGCCCCCTCTGGATGACCGGAGGGGGCTCATCCGGAGGGATGAGGGGTACAGTACCGTGGAGAAATGCAGCTATTAGAAAATTAAAGAGGAGCTGCAGGGTGGCAGAAAGGAAATGGAGGAAAAATAAAATCACAATAAATCATCAGATATACATAGAATATCTCAGATTATATAATAACGCTTTAAGAAATTCCAGAAATACATACTTTTCCAGAATCATCTCAGAACATAAAAATAATCCCAAAATTCTGTTTTCCACCATTGACAACATTTTACATCATAATTCTAATACTTTTCAGAAAACCCCCTCAAACACTCTCTGTGAGGAGTATGCAGACCACTTCAGAGGGAAGGTAGACACCATCAGATGTAATATTTTATCCTCTCAAACAAACATGGTTTTAGACAAATCAGAGTGTCTGCCTTCACCAGAGGAAACACTGGACAGTTTTGTCCTGGTAGAAGCTGGGACCCTTGATAAAGTTTTCTCCTCAGTGAGGCCCACCACAAGCGCTTTGGACCCGATTCCCACCAGGTTTTTTAAGCAATTTTATGGTTCTTTTAAAGATGAGATTTTAAACTTTATGAATTGCTCCCTTCAGACGGGGGTTTTTCCTGCTGCCTTTAAAGCGGCGGTAGTGAGGCCCCTGCTGAAGAAGAGCAATTTAGATTTTAATGATTTAAACAACTACCGACCAGTATCTAACTTACCATTTTTAAGCAAAGTTTTAGAAAAACTTGTTTTTATTCAACTTAATGATTTTATTAACGCTCATAATGTCCTAGAGAAATTTCAGTCTGGTTTTAGGATGAACCACAGCACAGAGACGGCGCTTTTAAAGATTTTAAATGATTTTAGATTAAACTATGATGCTAAAAAGGTGACAGTGTTGGTTCTTCTGGATCTAAGCGCTGCCTTTGATACAGTAGACCACACTATTCTTTTAACTCGTTTAAAACAGATCGGCCTCTCTGGTGCTGTTCACAACTGGTTCACATCCTACCTCACAGACAGGACTTTTACGGTAAGTTTAGATACCTGTTCCTCTAAGGTCCATAAGATCACTTGTGGTGTTCCCCAGGGTTCAGTTTTAGGCCCAGTGCTTTTTAACCTGTATATGCTCCCTCTTGGCAGTGTTATCAGGAGACATGGAGTTAACTTTCACAGTTATGCTGATGATACACAGTTGTACATCTCCATGTCTCCTGATGACACACGGCCAATGGATGCACTTTTTAACTGCATTTTAGGCATTAAATCCTGGATGGCAGAAAACTTTCTCCAGCTCAACCAGGACAAAACTGAGGTTTTAGTTATCGGTCCTGAGGCTCAGAGAGAAAAACTTTTACCAAAACTACAATCATTGTCTTTTAATTCTTCTTTACAAGTGAAGAACCTGGGTGTGATTTTTGACTCTGAGCTGACTTTTATCCCTCACATTAAAAACATCACCAAAATAGGTTTTTATCACCTAAAGAACATTGCCAGAGTCCGCCCCATTCTCTCTCGGGCCAATACGGAGACGCTAATGCATGCTTTTATCACCAGTAGAATTGATTATTGTAATGCCCTGCTTTCTGGTCTTCCCAAAAAGACTACCTCAGGTTTACAGCTTTTACAGAATTCAGCAGCTCGTGTCCTGATGAAGACTAGGAGGCGGGAGCACATTACACCGGTCTTAGAATCACTGCATTGGCTCCCCGTATGTTTTAGGATCGATTTTAAGGTTCTTTTAATGGTTTTTAAGTGTCTTAATGGTCTTGGGCCTTCGTATCTGTCAGAAATGCTTTTACCGTATGAACCCTCGCGGTCTCTGCGCTCCTCTGGCAGCCGTCTCCTTGTCATCCCCAAAGTCAGGACACAGACTCATGGTGAGGCGTCTTTCCATTATTATGGCCCTCACCTCTGGAACAGGCTGCCAGAGGACCTCAGGGCCGCAGAGAACGTTAATGTTTTTAAGAGCAGACTCAAGACTCACCTTTTTAGCTTAGCCTTTAACTAATTATTATTTATTAATATATTTTTAATCGCTCAGCATGTTTTACCTGATTTAATTTTTAGTTCAGCTTTTAACTGTTTATTTATTAATCTGCTTTGCATTTTTATTATTTGTTTTACACTTATTGTTTTATACTTTATATACTTTATATTTTATTAACTTTATATTTTAATGTATTTTAATCTTTCTTGCCAGTGTTTCCTCTCTGGGGGCCCCCTGCATCGGGGGCGGTGGTCGGCTGTGGCTGCCTGGGTGCCCCCCAGGTAGCGCTTGGGTGGAGGTGGGGGTACCAGCCCTCCCTCCTCTGGGCGCCCTGGGTCGGAGCCTTGGCTGCTGCTGTTGATCTGCTGCTGCTGATGCAGATGGCTCCCATGATGGCATTTCCTGGCTCATCTGTACTCAGCCCGCTTTTTGTAGCTTCTAAGTGTGTGTGTGAGTGAGTATGGCTGATGGGTTGGGTTGGGAGGGGGTTGTACTTGCACTGATGATTTTATTTTTGAAGGGGGAGGTTGTGGGGTTATTTTAAATCTGTAAAGCACTTTGAGTAACTTTCTTTGTTTGAAAAGCGCTTTATAAATAAAGTTTGATTTGATTTGATTTGATTTGATTTGACCGAGCTTCTCACCCTATCTCTAAGGGAGAGCCCAGCCACCCTACGGAGGAAACTCATTTCAGCCGCCTGTATCCGCGATCTCGTTCTTTCGGTCACCACCCAGCGTTCGTGACCATAGATGAGGGTAGGAACGTAGATCGACCGGTAAATTGAGAGCTTTGCCTTTTGGCTCAGCTCTCTCTTCACCACGACAGACCGGTACAGCGCCCGCATAACTGCAGACGCCTTACCAATCCGTCCATCGATCTCCCGCTCCATTTTTCCCTCATTCGTGAACAAGACCCCCAGATACCTAAACTCCCCCACTTGAGGAAGGACCTCATCCCCGACCCGGAGAAGGCACTCTACCCTTTTCCGGCTCAAGACCATGGTCTCGGATTTGGAGGTGCTGATCCTCATCCCAGCCGCTTCACACTCGGCTGCGAACCGCTCCAACGAGAGCTGTAGATCACGTTCAGATGAAGCCAACAAGACCACATCATCTGCGAAAAGCAGAGACCCGATCCTGAGGTCACCAAAACGGATCGCCTCAACACCTTGGCTGCGCCTAGAAATCCTGTCCATAAACATTATGAACAGGACCGGTGACAAAGGGCAACCTTGGCGGAGTCCAGCTCTCACCGGAAATGAGTCCGACTTACTGCCGGCAATGCGAACCAGACTCTGACACCGTTCATATAGGGACCTAACAGCCCGTATCAAAGGGTCTGGTACCCCATACTCCCGGAGTACCCTCCACAGGACACCCCGAGGGACACGGTCGAATGCCTTCTCCAAGTCCACAAAGCACATGTAGACCGGTTGGGCGAACTCCCACGCACCCTCCAGGACCCTGCCGAGGGTGTAGAGCTGGTCCAGTGTTCCACGGCCAGGACGAAAACCGCACTGTTCCTCCTGAATCCGAGGTTCGACTATCCGTCGGACCCTCCTCTCCAGAACCCCCGAATAGACCTTACCAGGGAGGCTCAGAAGTGTGATCCCCCTTTTTAAAGAGGGGGACCACCACCCCGGTCTGCCAATCCAAGGGAACTGCCCCCGATGTCCACGCAATATTGCAGAGCCGCCTCAACCAACACAGACCTACAACATCCAGGACCTTGAGGAACTCCGGCCGAATCTCATCCACCCCCGGTGCCTTGCCACCAATGAGCTTTTTAACAACCTCAGTGACTTCAGCACCAGAGATTGGAGAGCCCGTACCAGAGTCCTCAGAATGTGCTTCCAAACAGGAAGGCGTGTCGGTGGGATTGAGGAGGTCTTCGAAGTATTCCATCCACCGACCCAAAACGTCCCGCGTTGAGGTCAGCAGCTCACCGCCCCCACTGTAAACAGTGTTGGTGGCAGACCGTTTCCCCCCCCTGAGATGCCGGATGGTGGACCAGAATCGCTTCGAAGCCATACGGAAGTCGTTCTCCATGGTCTCTCCAAACTCCTCCCACGCCCGAGTTTTTGCCTCAGCGACCATCCGAGCCGCACTCCGCTTGGCCTACCGGTACCTATCAGCTGCTTCCGCAGTCCCACAGGCTAAAAAGGCCCGATAGGACTCCTTCTTTAGCTTGACAGCATCCCTCACCGCTGGTGTCCACCATCGGGTTCGAGGGTTGCCGCCACGACAGGCACCGACTACCTTACGGCCACAACTACGGTCAGCCGCTTTGACAATGGAGGCACGGAACATGGCCCATTCAGACTCAATGTCCCCCGCCTCCCCCGGGACGTGTTTGAAGTTCTGCCGGAGGTGAGAGTTGAAACCCCTTCTGACAGGAGACTCCGCCAGACGTTCCCAGCAGACCCTCACAACACGTTTGGGCCTGCCAGGTCTGTCCGGCGTCCTCCCCCACCACCGGAGCCGACTCACCACCAGGTAGTGGTCGGTGGATAGCTCCGCCCCTCTCTTCACCCGAGTGTCCAAAACATGCGGCCGCAGGTCCGATGAAACGACAACCAGGTCGATCATCGAGCTGCGGCCTAGGGTGTCCTGGTGCCAAGTGCACACATGAACACCCTTATGCTTGTACATGGTGTTTGTTATGGACAATCCATGATGAGCACAGAAGTCCAACAACAAAACACCGCTCGGGTTCAGATCGGGGGGGCCATACCGCCCAACCACGCCTCTCCAGGTCTCACTGTCACTGCCCACGTGAGCGTTGAAATCCCCCAGCAGAATGAGGGAGTCCCCAGAAGGAGCACTCTCCAGCACCCCCTCCAAGGACTCCAAGAAGGGTGGATAATCTGCACTACCGTTTGGTGCATAAGCACAAACAATAGTCAGAACCCGTCTCCCCACCCGCAGGCGGAGGGAGGCTACCCTCTCATTCACCGGGGTAAACCCCAACGTATAGGCGCCGAGATGGGCGGCAACAAGTATGCCCACCCCAGCTCGGCGCCTCTCACCGGGGGAACACCAGAGTGGAAGAGAGTCCAACCCCTCTCGAGGAGACGGGTTCCAGAGCCATGCGTCGAGGCAAGGCCAACGATGTCCAGTCGGAACCTTTCAACCTCGCACACCAGCTCCGGCTCCTTCCCCACCAGAGAGGTGACGTTCCACGTCCCAAGAGCCAGCTTCTGCAGTCGAGGATCGGACCGCCAAGGTCCCCGCCTTCGGCCACCGCCCATCTTGCATTGCACCCGACCCCTATGGCCCCTCCCACAGGTGGTGAGCTCATGGGAAGGGGGGCCCAATGTTTCCTCTTCGGGCTAAGCCCGCCCGGGCCCCATAGGTAAAGGCCCGGCCACCAGGCGCTCGCCAACGTGCCCCACCTCCAGGCCTGGCTCCAGAGTGGGGCCCCGGTGACCCGCGTCCGGGCGAGGGAACACTTGGTCCAACGCTGTCATTCATCATAGGGGTTTTTGGGCTGCACTTTGTCTGATCCCTCACCTAGGACCAGTTTGCCATGGGTGACCCTACCAGGGGCATAAAGCCCCAGACAACATAGCTCCTAGGATCATTGGGACACTCAAACCCCTCCACCGCGGTAAGTTGGCAGCCCAAGGACCTACCTAAATGACCTACTAAATTTAAAGTATCTGCCATTATCATTATCGCATGAAAGTTTGTGATTTAAACTGAGTTTGTTATTTAATGTTAAACACTGCAATTGCAAAATTGTGTTTTTTCGAGATTTAGACAATATCGGCGAAGTTTTGAACATATTTGTAATGGAAACGCAGCTTATTTTACCACTCAGTCATTTTCCAGGAGAGGGCGGTGCAGCTGCTCAGAGAGCAGGATTAAGGAGGATTACTCAAACATGTGTGAATTAAGCCAAAAGCCACTCTGGCAGGGTTTTTTTTTATGAGAAAATTGCTCTACCAGATGCTTGAAAACTCCAAAACTTGATTTTGCATGATATAGACCCTTTAACTGTTGGCATGTGTATGTGTTGATCCCAAACACAAAATTAATTCTTATGTCCAATGTGGTATTTGAGGCAGTAACAAGACATCTGAGCTCCATTCATTTCCTTTTAGGTATTAAGCCTAGTTTATATTTCTCTAACAGCAACTTTGCACGCTGACGCAGACGCATTGTCGGAGACGTTTTACGTTATTAGTACTCAGTTTCTTTCTCTCCATTCGCCATTTATTTTCCAGCGTTGCAAATCAATTCTTATCTAGCTTATCCCAGCTATCAGCAGGCCTTAGGCAGGGTAATATGATGAATTTCAAGTTTTTTCGTTTTTAAACTTCAGCCTTTCTGTAAGTAGGCTATTGTGTGTAAGTTGTATGGAGTGTCAGTCTCGTGGCCAACACAAAGATGTCATCGTGCATTATTTCTGCTATTTGCGCTGTTCATAATTACGCTTTTATCGACATTGAAATTTTCCATTTCTTGGTTTCACACGTGTCATTCAACAACCAATCACACTGCTGTACGTGTATTTACTCATGCATAGGAAATGACGTTTTCCATAGCAAAGGGAAGGCACTCTTACTTACTTACTTACTTACTTTTAGGGATTTGTCCTACGTAAAGGTAGCTCTTAGTGCGTTTGTGAATAGGTTTTAGACGACAACTCCTACGTAAGACCTTTTAGCACGAGTTAGGAGTAACACCTAGCGGTAAGATAAGAGTCTTTGTGAATATGGCCCCTGATTATATAAATGATCCTTTCAATATAAGGCATGTTGTACCCAAACACTTCATTGACAACTGAATTTTAGTGACAATAGAGCGGCGTTCTGGTAAAGCAATCTCTGGCGGTTTTTGAACTGACCAATAACAGGCATACGCCCTCCCTTGATGGAGACGGATAATTAGAAAATGGGGCTCGACTCCATCTGTCATTGCGTAGGTGATGAAGAGCCCTTGTGTCAATGGATAATGGCGCTGCAAGGCAAGGCAATTTTATTTGTATAACACACTTTCAACACAGGGCATTTCAAGGTGCTGCGTCAATCCATCTCCGTCAAAACGGAGTAGTATAGACTAGGCTTTATGGATCTGCATTGTTAATTGCAGACAATTTCTGAAAATATCTATCCTTAGCCTCCTTTACAAGCTTATCTCTGTAAGGAAAGTGTTCGTCGTCCTTTTTTTTATCCATGCTTGCGAGAATGCTGGCAGGAATGCTAGTTACATGAGTTACTAACAGCAAGCTTGATAGTAATATTACCGTAATATTCCCGGAAATGCTTGAATAATGAATGAAGATCACACCTTGCCGCAAAAGAGGGCGATTTCATCATTCACATGATGATTTGTGGAACGTGCACTGAGCAACAGTACGTAAAATGTAAGCAAACATACAGAGTTCATTTAGCATTTGTAAACCGTATCAGTTGAAATGGCAACTAGAGATAGATAGATAGATAGATAGATAGATAGATAGATAGATAGATAGATAGATACTTTATTCATCTCCAAGAGAAATTCACAGTTCCAGCAGCTTACGGGAACACAGGGGCATGCAGGGAAAATACAGTATAAAAATTTAAAAGAAGAACTAAGGTAAAATATAATGGTATAAAAAAGTATAATGTCTGCCAGTCCAGTTCAGGTGCAGTTGTGCAGATGTCAGTATACAGAAACACTTGAGTAATGGTCAGTTTGTACATACTTAGAGTCCAACTTGTAGATGTATGTGTATGATAAAGTGCATGTGTGACTGAAGGTGCATGGTGTGATTAGCATTAAGTCCAGTGTTCTATGGTTGATTTTATTGCCCTCCCCCTAGAGTTGTTGAAGAGCCGCATGGCGTGGGGGAGGAACGATTTCTTCAGTCTGTCAGTGGAGCAGGACAATGACAGCAGTCTGTCACTGAAGCTGCTCCTCTGCCTGGAGATGGCGTTGTGCAGTGGATGGTGTGGACTGTCTATGATGGACAATAGCCTGTTCAGAGTCCGTTTATCTGCCATAGATGTAAGGCTGTCCAGCTCTGTGCCAACAACAGTACCCGCCTTCCTCACCAGTTTGTTCAGGCGTCCAGCGTCCTTCTTCTTGAGGCTGCCCCCCAACACACCACTGCGTACATGAGGGCGCTCGCAACTACAGACTGGTAGAAGATCTGTAGCAACTTCTTGCAGATGTTGAAGGACGCCAGCCTTCTGAGGAAGTACAGACGGCTCTGTCCTTTCCTGCACAGGGCGTCTGTGTTGGCAGTCCAGTCCAGTTTGTCATCCAGCTGCACTCCCAGGTATTTGTAGGTGTGAACCACCTCCACACATTCACCTTTGATGTTGACAGGCTCAAGGTGCGGCCTGATTCTCCTAAAGTCCACCACCATCTCCTTGGTCTTTGTGGCGTTTAGGAGCAGGTGATTAAAGTCGCACCACATGACAAAACGTTGGATCAACTCCCTGTATTCCTCCTCCTGTCCACTCCTGATACAGCCAACGATAGCTGTGTCGTCCGCGAACTTCTGCACGTGGCAGAGCTCCGAGTTGTACTGGAACTCGGACGTGTAAAGGGTGAACAGGACCGGAGAGCACACAGTTCCCTGCGGTGCTCCAGTGTTGCTGGTAACAGTGTCGGACCTGCAGTCCCCCAGTCGAACGTACTGAGGTCTGCCGGTCAGATAGTCTGTAATCCATGCCACCAGGTCTGATCCTACTCCCATCTCTGTCAGTTTGTGCCTGAGGAGCAGAGGCTGGATGGTGTTAAAGGCGCTCGAGAAGTCCAAAAATGTAATCCTCACAGCACCACAGCCTCTGTCCAGGTGAGAGAGAGAGCGGTGAAGCAAGAAGATGATGGCATCCTCCACTCCAACCTTCTCTCTGTAAGCGAACTGCAGAGGGTCGAGAGCGTGGTGGGTCTGTGGCCTCAGGTGATGGAGCAGCAGCCGTTCCATGGTCTTCATCACATGGGACGTCAGGGCGACCGGCCTGAAGTCGTTCAGCTCCCCAGTATGTGGTTTCTTGGGGACTGGAATGATGCAGGATGTCTTCCACAGCTGGGGGACCCTCCCCTGTCCCAGGCTCAGGTTGAAGATACGCTGTAGGGGGTGTCCCAGTTCCTGCGCACAGGTCTTCAGTAGTTTGGGGGAGACCCCATCTGGACCTGTAGCTTTGCCGGGGCGTAGCCTCCTCAGCTCTCCACATACCTGAGCTGCTGTGATGGTGGGTGGTGTGAGCGGGGGAGGGGAGGTGTCCTCCTCTGTGCTGGAGATGGCTTGTGGGGTTGGGTGGGTGGGGGTTGCTGTGCTCGTAGGTGTAGGGAGATCAAACCTATTAAAAAACTGGTTTAACTGGTTTGCTCTTCCCACATCAGCCTCAATGGGGGCTCCTTTCTTTGAGCTGCAGCCAGTGATGGTCTTCATCCCCTCCCATACCTCCCTCATGCTGTTGTTCTGCATCCTCTGTTCTATTTTCCTTCTGTATTGCTCCTTCCCCTCTCTGAGCTGGACTCTGAGTTCCTTCTGTATCCGCTTGAGCTCCTGTGTTTCACCATCTCTGAAGGCCTTCTTCTTCTGGTTCAGGAGGCCTTTGATGTCACTGGTTATCCAGGGCATGTTATTAGCGAAGCAGCGCACAGTTCTTACTGGAACAACAACGTCCATACAGAAGTTTATATAGTCCGTTGTGCAGTCAACCATCTCCTCCATGTTGTCATTGTGAGACTCCTGCAATGCGTCCCAGTCTGTGGTCTCAAAGCAGTCTTTAAGCCTGCTCAGCTTCAGGAGACCACTTCCTGAATGAGCGTGTGGTTATTTGTGACCTCCTCACTTTTGGTGTGTAGTGAGGTTTGAGCAGGACGAGATTGTGGTCTGCTTTCCCCAGTGCAGGCAGGGGGGTGGCACTGTATGCATCCTTGACGTTTGCATACATCAGATCTAAAGTCTTATTTCCCCTGGTGTTACAGTCCACATACTGGTGGAAAGCAGTCAGTGTTTTTTTCCAGTGTAGTATGGTTGAAGTCCCCAGAGATAAGCATTAGAGCCTCAGGATGCTGAGTTTGTAGTTTAGCTACAGCGCTATGTATGACGTCACACGCCGCCTCCGCGTCGGCGCGCGGAGGAATGTACACAGTGACAACAATGGCGTGGCTGAACTCCCACGGCACGTAGTAGGGACGTAAACTTACAGCCAAAAGTTCAATGTCCTTGCAACAGTGGGATATTTTAACGCTCACATGCCCAGGATTACACCACAGTTTGTTTACATACAGTGCGAGTCCTCCGCCTTTGCGCTTCCCGCAGGCTCTAGCGTCTCTGTCCGCTCTGACTGTGCTGAAGCCCGGTAGCTCCACGTTAGCATCTGGGACGCTAGCTGTTAGCCACGATTCAGTGAGGCACAGTAAACTGCACTCCCTGTAGATCTTGACATTCTTTGTCAGCACAGCCAGTTCGTCGATCTTATTCGGTAGTGAGTTAACGTTTCCCATGATCATCGACGGTACCGGAGGCTTGTATCTCCACTTCTTTGCTAGCCGCTTAGCTTTTAGCAAAGCGCCGGCTCTGCAGCCTCGGTACGGCTTCCTTACCTCGTCAGGTAAACATGGAACCACACCGATGCGGGACTTTGCTCTCAGAGCGTGTAGAAAGTTCCTCGAGTAAACGTGTCTCGGCTTAGAAGAATCCATATCCATAGGATAGAGTAATACCTTTCTAGAGAACCAAGAAAGTAACAAAAATACCACGAAATAAAAAAAAAATAGTAAGGAGGAAAAGTGTGTGAGTACACGGAGCTGCTAGAGAGGCTGCCGGTCGTGCTGGCGCCTAGGTAGGAATTTATCTTAGAGTGAGGCATAGGTCAGGGAGCTTCTGGCCTTTAAAGCTAAAGACCAGATCGCTAGGCATTTCACAGGGACTGTGAATGACATCCACCTTGTGGAGGGGCTTGCAAAAAGAGTTGAGGAACAGGGCTTCAATCAGGATAAAACAAAGTTATGTCCAATTATTTTCTCTGTTTACCACAGACTTTTTGGTCTCACAGTTTATACCCAACCCTGCACATTGACATCACCCTATTCCCTGCTTTATTCAGCCATGGTGTAATCTTTGGTGAAAAATACCTGCCACAAAGGCTGTCCACTTAGGAAAGACCAAAAGGCTCATCGATGCCGGCTAGTATTCCGGGATTGTCTATTGAAACAGCCATGTGTGTCCTAGCTAGTCAGGAAAGTCATCTTATAGCAGAATAATAACAATGACATAACATTATTAAAAGATGGGGATTATTGGGCATGCAAAACTATGTAATATCTGTCTATCATTATCTTTATTGTATGTCTTTCTCCCGTTTTCCCCCTAAACGGAACTGCTGTCATTTTGTGAAACTCGTGATGAGATTACAATTATAATTTAGATATACTGGGGTTGACCTGGATCACTCCCACTGAGTGATTCTTATTTTACCCCTAAATCAACTGTTTTAAAGTTGATTACTGAATGGATTAAAAAAAGAAAACAAAAAATGTATTTCTACTTTTGAGAGATTACCTGAAATGGGAAAGAATTAACAACATTGCAGCTGATTATAAGATTTATGTTTTTAACAAAATTAAATTGCAGATATCCATTTCTTTTATCCATCCATCCATTTTCTTAACCGCTTAATCCTTAATGGGTCACGGGGGGGCTGGTGGCTATCTCCAGCTGTCAACGGGCGAGAGGCGGGGTACACCCTGGACAGGTCGCCAGTCCATCACAGGGCCACATAGAGAGACAGGACAAACGACCATGCACACACTCACACCTAAGGACAATTTGGAGAGAGCTCAATTAACCTGACAGTCATGTTTTTGGACTGTGTGAGGAAGCCGGAGTACCCAGAAGGAACCCACGCATGCACGGGAAGAACATGCAAACTCCATGCAGAAAGACCCTGGGGCAGTGCTAACCATTGCAGCCCCCATTTCTTTTATCTGTTACCATATTTCGATACAATGCAACTGTGGTGTTATTAAAATGTGTAGCTTTTTAAAAGCTTTGTTCTTGGAAAAGTTTATTTGCAAATGTAACACATTTGGCTTTTCATTATGAAAATCAACAGGTTAAAAAAATAAAGCTTTTTTTCATGCAATTTAGAGAAATGTTTTCTTAATGGCTACTTCAGCTCATGATCAAACTGGAGAAAAAAAAGACAACACTCATGGCTTCACAGATAAGACACATTCCAAACCTAAATTTAGTAACTAGGCAGTAAATGAATTGAAGCTTACAAAAAAAGTGTCTGACTATTTGAAATATTTGCTTAAAGGCAGTGTGTAATTTTAGGCCAGTAGGGGGCAGTGCATACCTAAATTATCACAAGGATGCGGTATCTGTTTGTTCGAGTAAGAAACTCAACAACGGAGGTCCAACTAGTGCTGTTTTCAAATGCTCAATGCCCTGAGAATTATCTATTTGCAGGAACATGACGAGCACATCAGTCTCTCTTTCATTGCTTGGAAATAGCGAAGAGGTAAAAATGTATTTATGGCAAAACTTTTTTGCATTTTGAGAAGAAATCAATGTTTTAATAGCGGGCCTGTTCCGTGCACTTTGTCCGTCCGGGCTCTTGTAGAAGTAAAGATGTCATCTAATATGGCTGAAAAGAGGAACCGCGCCTATGTATTTTAAAACTGATTTTTAAAGTCATATTTTACAATATCGCCAATATTTTGCAATTAATGTGCTTTACGTAATTATTATTACATAATATTTTAATGGATATTTTCAGAGATGTACTGCAAAAACTACTCACTGTCACTTTAAGAACAACTATTATACTATAGGCTATTAACTATTGGAATGTTCAATCTTAAGCATGTCATCTTTCCATACATTCGCAAAAAAAGGGATGTTTCAAACACAGTTTCTCCTAAGATTATTATTGTATAAGTTGTTTGAAATAATTGATTTCTTTGAAAAGATCTCCAGTAACCTTGCATTTCTGCTCTTAAAGATGTTCATGTATTTTCTAAGTTCTATAGAAATTTTGTTTTAAATACAGCGTTTTGCCAAAATAAGATTTAGTTCATTAGCAAGCTTTTTCAAAAGTTTGTAGCTTTATATTAAAATAATATAATGGCATGTCATGATAAGGGATAACAGTGGAGTCAATTATTCTTTTTTATTCTGTTAAAAAATGTTTTCTGATGTCATTGTGCAGCCAAGTCTCAGGCTTGCTGCAGTCGGCAGCCAACATGTTCGCAGTTGTGATTTACTATCAGAGCAGCCAGCACAAGTTACAGATGGTTGTTGGAGATTAAGGGGTGACTATCCATCAGCAAGACTTTTCGGAACATCTGTGCAATGTGACACAGTATTCACCCAGTGTCCCCACATTTGGTGGCCGGCAGTGATCTAAAACATTTTCTTTTCTTTTTTTTTTTCTATTTGGCAGTGTTTTTGGTAAACATTTGTTTATCAAGGCAAAACGTAGATGAGCAGAATGAAAAGCCAACACATAACAGGCAGAATATACCCTTTTTCACACACATGCTAGAGTTATATAAGAACAAGCTTCTAGACAAACTACACAAACAGCATATGTTTTTGTTTTCTTTTTTCCTCTTAACTGAGCTTGGCGCCAGAGGTAGCTCATGTCCTGTCCTCCTTGCTCATCTGCTGCTTACTTGCACCCAGACACACTTAAGTCAGCTGCTCCCTCAATCCTCCAGCTGAGTCCCATGTCATTTTCAGAACTCCTAATGTCATTTTGTCCATCTATCCATCCATTTTTCTTTTTGCCCATTCATCTGTCTCTTTACAGTTCTTGGTAGTCAGCTGGCTGGCTATGTAGTTTTCTGTCTAATGGTATAACTGTATAGCTGATTGTCATAACAAAATAATAACATCCTTTCTGAAAGAGAATCTGCTCTGTCACAATACTTAATTGCTGAGGATTGGACTATGTATTTTATTTATTAAAAACGATCCTCTCCATGAAATGGATTTCATGTGTTTTTCTGACTGAATTTTTTGATCATGTCTCCCTCTGCCATACATGATCATTAGCATTCTAAGGCCCAGTTTGTGGTTCCATGTGTTTTTAAATATTTGCATGACCAAACAACTTTTGTGATAAACAGTCTTATTATAGGCTCAACACAACTTGCTAGTTCCTAGGTTGGACCCCGTTTTATGTTTAAAACTGCCTTAATTAGTTGTAGCACAGATTCAAGGAAGTGTTGGAAACATTCCTCATAGGCCCACCAAATTTCTTTCCAATATATTCCCTCTACAATTTTGGTGTAGCCACAGTGTCATTAGCTGGCAGGAAAGGCGGCCAGTGTGGTTTGTTGCTGCTATTGAACATCTGCTATGAGATTTAATGTTTTTGTGCAATCAAAGGTAGAACTTGGTACGCATTGGTTGCAACAAATGGTTATTTTAGCTACTGTAGCCTTTCTAGCATGTTAAACCAATCTGCCTGTTGTACACTGACACTTGGAAAAAGTTATTCACACAATTGCTGCTCATGAGACATGTTCTCCTTTTTAGACCTTTCTGAGTTGAAGGTGTGTGTGTATGCGTGTGTGAGTGTGTTTGTTTTCGTTCTTAAGCTGATTCTTGGATTGAATTTAAGCAAGTCACCTTCACTATAGATACGTTATTGCATTGCATTGGTGCCATGTTATCTGTTGATTTACAATTCATGTGAACAAGCAATTAAACACGAGTAGCTTATAAAGTGAGTGTATATACAGGTTAGTAAAGGGTTTCCATATCTTTCTTTGGAAAACCATGTGAAGTCCCAGACACTGGAAAATCATTTGCTCAAGGACCCTGTAGTCACAAAACCACACTTTGATTCTTGATGATCAGCTGCTTGGACTTTTCCTCTTCCTCTTATTTTGAGTAGACAGCTGACAAATCAGCTAATTATTGCCATTTGATCTGGCAGAAGTATCTATAGAGGAAGCATCGAAGTAGGACGCCATGATGTGGTTGACCTAAAAATAGCACGAATATGAGTGCAAGCATGTCAGCAAATCCCAACTGCTTGTATACACAAACATCCATACGTTACACCTTTACATATTCATCTCCTGCCAGCATTGAGCTTCCTTCAAGCTGAGTTCCTAATGTCTCACATATACCCACCATGGTATTAATATTGATGCAATATATATGAATATCTGACAGAATTGAATAATGGTTGAAATCATTTTATGTGTGAGGCTTCAGAAAATAATAAACAATGTCACACATTTACTGAGATTCAAATCATCAGTATCAGCATTGCAAATGAAAGTGGTTATGCTGCAGACCACTAATGTGCTGCATTACTAATGGAAAACATTCATAAAGCTCACTTTTAGACATGTTGACGACCCATAACACTTTATATTACTAGCCACATCCAGACATTCAGACCCATATTTAGACATAACTTTTTTGGTATTAATAATTTTCCTGAGATGTGTACCTAAAGTTTTTCTGTCTTCTAATGAGAAAAAAACTAATTATAGAGTTGTATTTAAAATAAAAAAGAGTAAATAATATGGAATTGTAGTGAGAAAAAACATAGAATGTCCATTTTTGCTATTCCATGATCACAAATTAACATTTAAAAACAAATGATTCCCACTTTGTTATCATAAATAAGATACTTTACATGCTCAATCATTGATATGCATTTGTTTTCATGTTACTTCTATATTTTTGATGAATTAGTCTAATCTCACGTATATTTTATTTGTAAATTATTTCTGTTGGACCTCAGTACAGGAATTGACACTGTTGATCATCAAATACTACTGGAATGACTGGAGAGCTGGGTCGGACTCTAGTACAGTACTTTATTACCTCAAGAACAGGAAATCATATGTGTCAATACGCAATTTCTCATCGGAACAAACAGAAATCACATGTGGGGTCCCCAGGGCTCCATCCTGGGACCCCTTCTGTTCAATTTGTACATGCTCCCTCTAACCCAGATTATAACAGCCAATAAGATTAGTTCCTATAACTATGCAGATGACACTCAGCTGTAAATTAAAATGTCATCAGGTGACTTTGATCCCATCCCTATATGCATGCATTGAACAAATCATTATTTGAATGTCCCTTAACTTTCTTCAGCTGAACAGAAGCAAAACTAAAGTAATTACTTTTTGGACCAAAAGAAGACCAAGGGGCAAGAGTCAACACACAGCTTCAGTTAATCAATCTTGAAAATAATTATCAGGCGTGAAATCTAGGTGTAATAATGGACTCAGACCTGATCCTCCATGGTCACTTAAAGGCAATAACAACCTCAGCCGTATGTCATCTGAAAAACTTTTCTTGGATTAAAGGACTAATGTTGTAACAGGACTTTGAAAAACTCATTAATATATTTAACTTTAGTTGGATTGATTACGGCAACAGTGTCATCACAGGTTTACCGATAAAGTCAATCAGACAGCTGCAGCTGATCCCTCACGCTGCTGCTCGCGTCCTCACTAGAACCAGAAAAGTAGAGCACATCACCACAGTTATAAAGTCCTTACACCTGCTTCCTGTAGCTCAGAAAATAGATTTCAAAATATTCCTACTAGTTTATAAATCATTGAGTGGCTTAGCTGCTGTCTTTATACCCCCACGCCTCCCCCCTCAACCACTCAGGTCCTCAAACTCTAATTTATTAATAATCCCTAGAATTAGAAGCAAACACCGACAAGCAGCTTTCATTTTCTATGCTCCCCTTATCTGGAACAAACTTCCTGATAACTGCAGAGGTGCCCAAACACTGGGCTGCTTTAAAGCAAACTTAAAACTAAAGCTGCCTCTGAGTAAACTACTATAATTGCTCTCTAATGTTTTCTTTTATTGATTCTCATGTTTTATGCTTAATTGCTGTTTTTAATTTTCATAATTTTATGTGGTTTTTTGTCTTATTTCCAATTGCTGTTTTTACTTTTTATGCTTTCATCATATGTTTTTGCTATTTTTACTCTCTATAGTTTTATCATATGTTTGGTTTCTTTACCATCATGTAAAACCTTGTTTTGAAAGTGTGCTATACAAATAAAATGTACTTGCCTTGCCCTAAAATATTATGACCTACATAAATTCTGATTTTTCCAATTACACTTTGGGGCTGTTGACTCCTATAAAATTTGATTCATAATTAAAACCAACTATCTGTGTATGATTTAGCTCTTTGAATGAAATGTTATCAGCTGCAGAAATATAATCCTATTACCTCATATTGGTAGTGGGAATGGATATGAAATGTCTGTGAAATAGATACAAATGCATGGTCTTTTGTGTTTGTTCCAAACAGGTTGCGTACTGTAAACGCATTTGAAAAGTACAAGACTGCCTGGACCCTCATTTGAAGCAGGCTTTCTCAATCTAAGTTTACTAGGTTTATTTTTCCCTTCATGCAGAAACATGCACATTTTTGTTTCGTTATTGTTGTTGTTGTTTTTTGTTGTTGGTATTTTATTTTTGTTTTTGATGGCAAAAAAATGGCATTCAATGACAGCAGACAACTGGCAGTAATAAAAAAGCATGGTATTTGATTTGCTTAAAGATAAAGCCTGGGCAGCAAAGCTGTTACTTGGTTGTTTTATTGGATTTATTAATACATAAAAGGAAAAATCACTGGAGATGTGTGACCAGAAATCAGACAGTTGTGTTAATAATAATAATTTGCAAGTAAAAGTTTCAAAAAATCCTATTATGTTTTATACACACACACATAAACTAAATAGATAAATAAATAAATTATTTAAAGATTAAGGATATATTCTAAGTGTGGATATCTTTCTTTTCTTTACTTTTTTTCCATGTGTTGTATTTAAAACTACCACATCTATCAAAAAACATCCAGCACCCAGAAAAGTCTGAAAAATACATCTCTGTAAATTACTATAATTTATTTTTGCTTAACTGGCTTCCTAATTTCATCTTTTACAACACATGAACTAAATTAATCACAGCAACATTGCCAACACACAAACAGCTGAACTACTCTATCACTGTGCAGACAAACTAACACTTTTTTGTTATTTTGTTACAGTGGGGCAAGAAACTCTGGAGATAAACTGTGAAACCATAAAACTAAAAACACTTAAATCAGCATGTAAGCCAACACAAGCTGTAACATAGCAGGGAGAGAAATTAAACTCATGAAATCTTCATAAAATCACTGGCCCAAGGTGAAATGGTTCTTCACAAATCATTACATGCTCATTGATGTGAGCCAGGATAAATACAACAATTTACTGCAATCTAAAGTGAGCTGTGCAAGGTAGTGTTGTGGCAATAAGTTATTTTCTTCCGGCATTTCCATGCAAACAAATGTTTTGTTTCGAAGAATAAATAATTATAGACTAGAAAGTTCACAAAGTGTTATTTATAAAATAATAATGTTAGGACGTTTCTCTCATGGAACAGTGTAGAGCAGGACCCAGGCAGGAGGCTACTGGTTAAAAAAGAATAATTGTTTACTTAACAAAATAACAAAAATCAAAATCTTACAAAACTCGAAGTCAAGAGAAAAATACAAATGAAACGCAAGCACCTGGAGATATATTGAAGGTAAGGTAACAGTTGTATCTGATACACAGCTGACTAACGGATATACATTTATGCTGGATAGCTCATTACAGAACAAGAAGCAGGTAGTTGATTGGAAACAGGGTCCAGCTGTGAGGAAATAGAAGAAACAGCTGACTGTAGACCGTTGGTGGCAGGCACCAGATAAACCTCGAACCCTGCAAGGATGGATGGATGGATGGATGGAATACACAGGGAAAACCAAAGAAACAACCAAGAGTCAAACCAAAAAGGTGGCAAGAGAACACAGAAGCAACAGTAAAGCAAGTACATAGAAAATATAACTTTTACAAGTTCTATTATGATAGTGAAATATAGAAAAGTATGACATTTGGTCATTGGAAATCTGCAGGAAGATTGCTTTTTGGGCTGGGTGGTCAAATGTATCCTTATCTCGCATTTTTTATATGATTTATTTCCCTTTCATTGATAGATTCTTATTCAATCAACAAACAAGACAGCATAGCTGATTTTTGCTGACTTTTACTAAGTGAGGTTTGACCTCAACTTTAAAATCTGAAAAAGGTACATAATAAAAAACAGACAAAAGACTCTTGCAAAGCAAAGATCTTTGAGGAACCTTTTTTCATTTATGAGAAAATTATTTTATGCACGTTGTTGTAGGATGCTTAATTAACTAGCATTCAAGATATTGAAAACACATCTGTGGGGAGAGGGCATACATTATTAATGAGCTATCCCATCCCCAGGGTCTTCCAGTGTTAAAGAAAAGAGATGGAAGATACAAAAGAAAAGGATGGGATTGAAAGAAAAGATAGATCAGAGGCAGAGGAGAAAGGATGGAGAAATAGTACTTCATTAAAATGGCATTCATTACCAGTTTTTTGTGTCTCTGCCAACATCTGTGAATTATTTTTACTTCTTTCATACCTTCCTAAAAAAAAAATCTTCTTTTTACAACTCTTGGTTCTATCTCCTCTGTTCGTTTTGGGTATCTCTCTACTCCCTGTATCTCTCTCTGGCCCTACTCTCCCCACTTCTTATTTATCTCTGTCATTACACAGCTGCAGTGGCCTTTTGAAGCAGACAGAGGAAAGAATAAAGCAAGAATGGCTCAGGGTTTTTTTTTCTCCCATCAAATAGTCCTCTGGAGGCCAAGCAGCCCAGTCCTGACATATACAGCCTGGCCTAATTTTACACACAAGTCTTCTCACCTGTTAGCTGGGCTTTTCCTCATAGTTGTGCTGATGTAACAGAGCCAAAATGTGGTGCACTTGGCTTAAAAGTTTCATTGAGTTCAGCAGAAAAGTGCCATAAGTGGGCTAGAATGTGGGCCAACACACAGAAGCTAGGTTACGGATCAGGAAAATGACATAAAGGGTACAACTGAAACTGACAAAATTCCACGTTACTGCGTGTAATAGTTTATTTATGCTAAATAGGGAGATGGAAAGAAAAAGAAACACAAGCAAAAATATAACTAGACATAAACTTCATGACAACAGTCTGCCACATTCGTTCCGTGTTATATTTGTCATCGGGACTCATCAGTTGTTATTTCTCCACCAACCCCAGTTACATTGCTCCTTATATAACACTCCAAGCTGTTGTAAAGGATGGATCCAGCAAGCCACTGCTTCATCATGCGTTCAACTGTGGCTCTCCTTCCGATCATAACCGTGCCTGCCAAAAGTACCTCCCATCATCTACTGGTAGCCTTTACCCCTGAACAGCCATAGCTAGACAGCTGCAGTACAGTACTTTTTAATTGAAAACAATTATGACAGAGTCATTGTGCTAGAGGAAATGGTTTGTGTAAAGGGAGACGGATACAAGCAATTACGTACCCTGGGAAAATGCCATTATCAGTGTTCCAGACTGAGAATCTCTAGCGTCTACTTTTTTTGTACCGGTGTGGCTGAGTGCACAAATGGATTCGAGAGATGAATACTTGGGGGCACGTTTACTATCTTGGGCAGTTTAGCGTCTGGTTTCAGTTCAGAAATGGTACCATAGGGAGTGTCCAGTTCTTAGAATGAAGACAAGAGGCAAGCAGCTCATTTAAAACTAATGACCAAAGCTCTGTTGAAGGAGCAGCACAAATTTAGGTATAGTCAAAACAAAGACTCAATGGGATAACCAAGTACCTATGTTTTACCAGCATATGCCAATAGCCATTAGATCTAATTTGATAAGCTCTACATTTGCTCTTCTTTTCTGACAACATGATTGTTTGTCAACAGTTCCATGTATAAATGTTAAACAGTGTGTTACTGTTATGTCAGTATTTAATGTCATTTTATTTTCCTGCATGAGATATACATACATAAAAAGTCAGTGTATAACCTAACATCCATGTTTTTGGATTATCATGCTAACCACCTCACCACCTTCCTACCAGATTTAATTTGCAAATACATTTTTTACAGATTACAGATTGGTAGGCAACATGGGCACATCAACATGTGACAAGCTGAAGCTGGAATCAAGGCCGACCAAGCCACAGTTTTACACACACACACGCACATCTAGAAATATGTGGCATGATAACCATTCTACATTAAATAACAATATATATTTTTAATAATATATTATAATATAATAATATCATATTTCTTTAGAATAAGACTAACTTGTACACATTCCAGAAGTTTGACCAACTCTAGTCATGATAACTATCTCATGACTGGGGCTGTTTTTATATTCAAATTTCCTGAAAACACACAATACTCTCAGTTAAGAACGGTCGGGATAGCATGACACTGTGGGAATGCTCGTCTTCAGTAGCCACAGAGATGCTGGTCACAGTTGATAAGAAAAGACCAATTCCACAACAAAAACCTATAAAAGGCTCCAAAAGACTTGAGACTTTGTAGGAGGTTAAACTTCCAGAAGGACATGTTAAAATATAAAAGCAAACGCAACAATGGAATGGTTTAACTCAAAGCATGTCCATGTGTTAAAATGGCCAAAAAAAATCTTTCCCTATAACTAATTGAAATTATTTGGCAAGAACTGATCTTAGAAAACATCAGATTTTAGTATCGACCTGAGTGAAAACTAGGGGAGTGCAAAGCAGCCGGTATTTATATCTGTATTTGTATTTGTTGGGGGGGGGGGGGTATTTGTATTTGAGTTAACTTCAACATAGGCATACACTTCTAACTTACATTATATTTACTTATCCATTATAATAATTGTGGATATGCAATATTGGTTGATGTTTCTCCATAAATCCAACCATGAACATGTAACAGGAACATCAGTGGCTGTGAGGATTATTAAGGGAGGATTGGTGCTTGTGTTTATTTTCATGTGTGTGTTTGTGTGTGTGTTGGGTGGGGGCTTTGGTTTGCCAAACAGTACCCGGACAGGATGCATTGAAATTTGTGGTGGTCGTGTGGCAAAATGTGGAAAAGTCCAAGAGGTGGGAAGACTTCTACAAGGTACATTAGTTGGTTTAAGATTTGTTTATTTAATACCTTGGCTTTGTGACTGTTTCTGAAATTCCAACCAAATGTACACAAGCAGAAACATTCTATTCTCTTTTTGCTGTTGGCAACATCTGTGCATCTTCCTCGTGGCATCTCAAAGCCACATTAGACACAATAACTAAGACATGGTTTTTGGCAGTAAATAATGGCACAGTTGGCAATGGACTGCAGGGCGCAAAGCCTAGTAAACAAGTTGGCGTGATTCATTTAAATATTCTCCTTCTCATATTTTGCACTCTGAAAGGGGAACACCTATAAATAATCCTGCGACACTGAAAGTGCAAGGAGCACTGTGTCCACACCTTTCAGGCACAGATTTAGCTCTGCACTTGATAAGTAAATACAGACAGTTGAAAATTTATGCCAAATCTGCCTTGGCAACAACTACGAAACATCACAAAACCTGTTTCTAGAAGCAAAGACAGAATCAATCTGTTTTGGCAATGTGGAGATTTCAGTCATTTGTTGACTGCTCCACCAAAGATGACAACAGGAGTGAGGAATTGCTGAGAGGTCAGAACTGATCAGGATTTATCGGCTCAGCTGGTCATAAATGAGGCTTTATGCTCCCATTACATTATGCAAGTCAGGGTCTCTGCTGGCTACAGGTGAAATATGACTGCTCTGCAGATGCACATACTCTAGGCCTCCTCTTCCTTCCTTTAGACTCTTTGCATTCCTTTCTCAAAGGATGGATGAGTTTAATACTGAATAAGAAAAAAGATGGCTCCCTTTTATTTAGTAATGTTAGAGATAATAATCAATCACAACATTTCTACATCCTTCCCCTATTCTGCCTATTCACATCAGATCTTTCCTTACCTTTTCGTTCAGTTTTTTTTACATCTTCTCTCTCATTCTTTGAAGCACTTTGCCCAACAAAATGAAACCCTAATGATTTCTTGAATGAATTTAGCCAGGCTGAAAGTATTTTTAAAAGGACTAGAAATAAAAAATATTCATCATCATTAAATCTTCACATATATACTTACTCTGAGCCAAATACCTTCACACACTTTAACAACCTTGGGACTAGAACCTCGCTTCAGAAGAAAAACACAAGCTCTTTACTTTTATTATTCAATACAACATGGCAAACATTTTATGCTTAGTCACAAAGTCATTTATCACTATACAAAAAAAAAACACATTTACAAACAACATCTAACCATTCTAACTTGCTCTTAGAATGTGCTCACAGCATTGATATTTTTTTTCACCCCGACATTGAAGGGCTTTAAGTTTCAGAAAAAAGTGTAAAAAGTTGAAACTTATTGAAAAGGACAAAATAAACTCCCAATATAAAAAATGTGTTCAGAAACAGCAGTTTGTCTAAATAACCTGTTTATTGTTATGTTTAGAAGTCAAAGTAGGACCTTAGGATTTTGAGATCAAGGCTGGTGAGAAACCTTTTAAATTTTTTTTTATATTGTTTATTTTCCCTTTTTTTTTAGTAATTTTCACTTTTTCAAGGCAATACACATCTATCTGATTAAAAACATATTTTAGTCAAGTAGAAAAATGTTCTTAAAGCAGATTTAGAAAGGACGAAAGAGCAATAAAACTGTTGAAAACCAGTGCCATATTATATTTTAGAACTTCAATAAAAGACACAGAGCACCTCAAAAAAGTTTTCTGTCTCTCCTGTCACCCCAACAAGAGCTCAGACCCCATGAAACATGGATTCCAGACCTGTGAGATTGTCGCATCATGTACAGGATTAGAATTATTTGTCCAACACATCCTAAAGCATCTTTTATAGTGTGGCAGGATGCATTATCCTGCCGAAAGAGGCTGCTTCCATCACAGGATGTCATTACCGGTGTTGAAGTTCATGGCATAGGCTAGAATAGAGCATTAGCCGGATCAGCGACATGTTGTTTCCAGCTGCCATTTTTTTCTGCTCATATAAAATACGAACATGCTTTTGGCTGTCTAAATTCATAGCAAGCCTTTATCCGCGTCACACAACTGTTACATTTCTCTCTCTTTCTGCAATCTCAGAAATAGCAACAGCTAAGCCTGCATTTAGGGATAGAAGGGTATGAGTCAAACATGCCTTTCACCCTTTAAGTCAGCAGGAGAATTTTCACTTTTATGTTCTGTTGATTAGAAACTAAGAGTTTCTGGGTGTTTCAAATTACTTTGTCAGAGATAAACAACTAAAGCAACTATCCCATATCCTGAGCTGGTTCCATTAATTTTCTGACACAAAAATTGTTCCGTTTACAAAATCAAAAATGCATTATTTAATAGCTACAGACTGGTTTCTTCTTTACTGGCAAGGTATCTGAGGAGAAATACCCACAAGCACACCTCCAATAGGCTCCACAGGTATGCTCAATGCTATAAGGTGTGAGCAGTATACCCACACACTGTTTAAAAATAGAGAAAGTCCTCACAGTCCTACACAAAGCCTCACAGCAGAGACCTTTCTGTTGAAATGGTCTCCAGTCTTATGACTCTTATCCAAAACTTCAATCACAGATCCCTTCTCCTCCTCCTCTCAGCTCCGCCTCTCTTCGCCGTCTCTCCGGGGAAGGGATTTTGCTTCTATCACACTGAATATTTCACAAAACCATCTTCTTCTTTTTTTCTCCCAGCTCACACACACAGAATCCTGGCTTTCTCACGGAAGTCTTCTCAGTTTTTCTTTTTTTTTTCTGACAGTCTTCACATTTTAGTCTTTCATGGTTTGTCTTAGTCCGTTGGATTTTCTTTCCTGTTTTAATTTTGTGTCGTCATCTTCTCAATTCACTTTTCATATCTGAACACTTATTTTTGTTTGGTACAAGTGTTCTGCCCCTCCCTTTTAAGTTGTTGTTTAAACCAGAGCACTTTTACCTTTTAATACACATTTACATGCTTTTATGACTTAGGAGTGCATTTGACAGGATTAACTCTACTGTAATCGATGAACTATCTCTTTTTGTTATTTACTACCCTTTGCTTTAATTTTTTTAATCACTTTGTAGAATTTTTTTCAGCAATTATGCTTCTCTTTTGATACATTTAAAGTCTTTCAGCATAAAAGATGACTTGAAGCCACACAGGCCAATGTAAAACAATAGAGAATACGTTTTTTCGCATGACTGGCTGCAACATGAAAGCTACAAAATTATTTAAAATGTTTGCAATACTCAGCTAACGTTTCCTGTACAAGTAACTTCCTTCATAAGGTTTAATGAAGAAATGCCATATTTTACAATAATGCAAGATGAACCTTTCCTTTTTTAATACAAAAAGTGCAATAAAAAAAAGTGTAATAAAAGTGTTTACACCATATCCGCATACTCTAGAGCCTTAAGAATTTCTTTTTGTCTTGAAAATTAGATTCTTCCTCTGGATTTCTTTCAAAGCTTGCTGATTGCCTATGTGTTTTGTGATGCATCTGAGACTCTGGTTCTATAATTACTCAAAATTCTCCAAATACTCTTTCATCTTTCACAGAAAAACAGGTGTGACTCTTATCAAAGTAACTTGCCTCTCACTTCCCCTTTTCCGTTTTCTTACATCATCTCTGACTGATTTTGAAGGCTGTGATGCAATTCACACAATATTGGAATAAGATGCAGAGTGGAATATTAAAGGTAATGCCCAATTATAGGATCTTGTAAATAATTTAAAGGATTTCATTAGTTACCCAGGTGTGTAAAGATGACTGAGGAAGCCTGAACTAATTAGAACAGATTGTACTCTTAGTGCGTTTACATGCAGTGAGAGAAAAGTTCATTATTGTCTTTGTCTGATTGAATTCTGACTTTTATGGTGGAGTTGAATCGAACTGGTCTTCTCTTAATCTGACAAACCCACCGGGATAATGTGGTTAGAAAACATTAACACAGCTTAGCCAAGCCATTGGCGATCTGGCCACTCCCCCTTTGACAAGACTGGGGAAGCGGGAATAACAGCATACGAACGAGCAGCAACAACGAGTGTAAACAATCAAACATTACAGTATGTACCACGCAGCAACATTGTTGTTGCCCATTTCTTCGCTCATTGTGCACATCCTGCTTGAGTGCGACCACCCTTTGTTTACTGTCTATAGGCTTTCAAAAGACATCGGTGCTGGCTTTAATGCCGGAATCCAGGAGCCTTTTGGTCATTCATAAGTGCTCAGTCTATGCCAACAGCGTGCCACAATTAGGTGATTAAGCAATACGAGGATTAAGGGGTGGTGTCCAGGCTGTCGATGTGCAGGGTTGCATAAAAACTGTGAGAAAGAGTTTGCCGTAAACAAAGAAAATAGTTAGACTTAACTTGGTTTTATCCCATTTTAAGTCCCGCTCCTCAAGTCTTTTTGCGATCTGGTCTGCAGCTCTAGCATCGTGGTTGCGAATGCACTTCATTCAATAACTAGATATTCTAAGTGGCATTTAAACTGGAAAAACAGGCTCCCGTTCTGGTTAAGCTATTAGCTTGACTTTTGCCTAAAGCTTGATTTAGATGTGCGTGTAAATGTACTGACTGTTTGCATCCTCAATATTTTAGTCAAAAGGAAAACAGAGAAACGTAATAAGATCACAAATACCCATTATACTTAAGCAACTCAAAAGCAAGTAACTCCTTTTTTTATTTGCTTTTTTAGCACATACTCTTTGCTGTAATTGTACAATACAGAGCATCCAAAAAAGTCCACAGTATCCCATCAAAATACCAGATTTTATGGTCCAAAAGGATTGTGATTAATCACCTTATTTTGCCATAAATCCTGTGAAATTCAACAGAAAATACATTTGTTAAGAGGAAACAGAAAAAAACAAGATGGTACGCCCTGGTCCAGTAAAGTGTGCACAGCCATAAATTAGTACTCTTTATAGACACTTTTTTAAGTTGTGCATTCAGTCTCCTATGATATGGGTGTATGAGTATCCCCCACCCTTACTTGGCAGTATTTTCCAACATTATCATGCAAAATCTGACCACATTCATTAATGTGAATAAATATTTTGCCCACAGTTCTTTTGGTTTTACCACAGAGTTTCTGTCAAACTTAGGTCTGGACTTTGATGAGGCTATTTCAAAACTTTAACTATTTTCTGGTAAATCTATTATTTTGTCTGTTTGGTTGTACACTTGGGTTCGGTGTAATGCATAAAATACTTATTATATGGACACCACCATGTTTACTCATTTGGTGTTCTTTCGATGTTCAGTGATTTTTATAGACCAAGCTTACCTTTCAAAATTGATAACCCAAAAGATTAAGTTGTTTTAAATAAGGTTAATATGCTTACTTATGTTCAGGAGCAGCTACACACCTCAGCCACACCTCTAGTTCTCCATCGGTCAAGTTGTAACTTCACCATCCTTCACAGTCTCTCATGTTCTGTCAATACTACCATCCCTTACCCTCAGTTGGACTTCACCTTATCTCTCTTCCGTCTCCTCATCATCCCTTTTCCTACTTCCTATTTTCATTCTTAATCTCCATCCACTCCTTTTTAACCCAGGTACCATCTGGGGGTAATAACTTAATGCTATATATTATAATTATGGAGATACAATATGGGTTGATCTTTTTCCATAAATCCAGTAATGAACATATAACAGAAACTTTATTTAAAACAGAAGAAAATAAATGCCAATGTGGCCACAAAACCTTGAAAAAAATGATATATATATATATATATATATATATATATATAATATATATAGGGGGACTTGCTTATATGTAATGTGTTTGTGTTAATTGTAGAAGTTCTCCATTGTACGTTATAGTTTGTGTTCCAAATGTAGACATGCTCCTTAGATGTCCTTTCGTTTATGTTATTGTCGGTGTTTGCTGGTTATTTTGCACCCACCATCATAGAGATGGCAGTCCACGGGAGTTACATCTATGTCTTGATACTTGTGATTATCCAGTACAATATTGTGGATAGTGCAGGTGAACCTATTGTGCTAGTGGCACAGTTTCTAGTGGCAAACTTGAGACATAACTTATGCTTGATTGCAAATGTTTCCTAAAGTATTTGTTAAGCAAATATTTGTAGAAACCATGTTATTTGCCCCTTTCTGAACACTGGACTTGGCTCCCCCCTATTATCTATGATCTAAAATTTGTATAAATACAATAAATAACTGCATATAATTCATCAGAATTGCTGATTATTTACAGACAAACTCCATCCTCTACTCTTTTCCTGGCTGAGACAAGCTGGGTAGCGAGGAAGTTGCGTTGTCATGATTTCAAGCTTCTCTGAAAAAGTCTGCCTTGAAAACTGAATTTTAATAATTTCTGAAACTAAATCACTATCAACGACTGATCAAAAATATTATAAAGACTTGCTGTTGTAACTTTTTCAAGGATGATTTTCCAACACATTATCTCAAGAGAGCTAAATTTAAATGCACATTTTACCTTTAGTTGGTGAAATTTTCTCATTATCATAGTGTTTACTCAAAAGAGTAAAGTCTGTGCTCTAATTTATTTTGTTCAAGCATCCCCACAATTATCTGTACTGTTGTTAGAATACTATAATATTATTACTGTCTTTTCACTGTGAGCTAAAAAATGTGTTTATCGTTGTTATATTTATTAAATAAAGGCAAAATTCAGAAGTGGTTTACAAGTTAACAATCTCATTATGCAAAAACCCTTATATTGTAAACAAAAGGTAAGGACAGGCAGTGAAACGGGATGGGGATTGCAACATAGCACTATGTTTCACACAATGCTATGCTGTTCGTTCTCTTGCATTTTATTAAACATTGTTTAAACCACAGGAATAGCATGACAAAAAACTTAAATGGTTCTAACTTAAGTTTGAAAGGTGGGATATGTACCTTGGCAAAGGTAACCATGTCAATTGAAAAAGTTTAGCTGGGAAAATATATATGAGTTTGTGTATTTATGTGCATAAAGATACATTTATCACTATATATATGAGGAAGATAGATAATAGAAAAATAAATGGTTTACCACATTGTCCTTCAATATATTGGAATCCATTTTTCCCAGCTGTCAAATTTATTGACCATAGTTAACATCAATAAGAATCACTGTACGCTAAGATAACTTATTTTATTCTGTCGCTGTGACCAATATGGCATCTCAGTTATGAACATTTAACTTGCAAACAAGAGGAGAACAAAGGGCCTTGTTTAGAGGAGTGATGGAGTCGTGAAAATATGAAATGTGCAAGTGTTCTTAATTGCTGAAGAAAGTTTGGAAAAAAGGACTCAGAAGCAACAATTAGGGGCAGTTTACACAACAACCTTTTTTCACAAAAACAGAGTTTTCTTTTCTTTGACACTGCCTGTCGGTAAAATGAGAATGGCGTGTCGGGGGGGTTATTTGTTGTCAAGTAAACGAAAGGCCGAGGACTTTCGAAAACGATGAGGTCGCTGCTATCTGCGCATGGCATATTGGACTTGTGCTCTCCGCCAACTTTCAACCCTTTTCTTCGTAAGGAGGGGGAAAACCATAGAACAGTGCATACACATGGTACACTGCCATCTTAAGGTGGGACACATGTACTACATTATTTTCAATGAGATCAGATTGTGTCCCCTGTGGTGTAAACGAAGTGTCATTTTCACCCACGAATTCAAACAAAAATGGCAACGTTGTTGTGTAAACTGTCACTTAAAGAGGTTGTGTGTTTAACTTTGTCTTACTTGGTTTATGTAAGTGTGTGTGTGCATACAAAGTGAGGTGTGGATTGAGCCTCTCCATTGAAGTCTGGGATTTCTGGAGAGGCACTCTGTGCAGTGTTTCTGAAGGCCATGTCCGGCCACAAAAGGAACGAATTAATGGACTCATGATCAGTGGAGATAGACACAAATGCATTTGCTTGCGAACAGATACACACATATGCACACAGGGCAAATGAACTTTTGGAAATACGGTTTAATTAATTCCTCTGAGAAGAAAAAGATTCGTCATGTGCCTGGAATGTTTGTGTGCGTGTGTGTGTGTGCAAAACAGTAACCAAAGACTTTCATCACAAGTGGATTAAGTGGATACAAAAGTGCTCCTAATCACATAGAGAAATTGAGTTGGCTGGTAAAAGTAGCATCCACTCCTAGTCCCTAAAGGAACTTGAATTTCAAGCCATTGATACATAATGGAGCAGCAAGTGCTTTTACTCTTCCTCTATGCAATGGATACAAAATTTCTGTATGCTCCACTAAATTACAAAATGTGAAGTGCAAAAATAAGACAAAGAATAAATTATTTGAGAGCTTATTTGCTAATTTTATTTACCTTGTAATTGCATAAAACTCGGTTGGAAAACAAACTGTAATCTTTAGCGCTGAAAAGAATAATAAATAAATATATCAAGATTTCATATGTATGTCCACTTAAATGAATGTCACAACAATCTCCCTTGTTCTTCATATGGCTGACCTCTTCTGTATGGTTGCAAGGAGATCAATATCTTTTTACAAAGAACATTTTCAAAAGTCATCTTAGATTTTCCCAAAACGCATGCTGCAACTTATGTTATGCTTTGATTAAACTGAGATTAAACTCTTCTGTATAGTTCTAAAAGGTGGATTTGGAGCACAACACTTCACTTGACCTAATAGCACCATACCCACAGTAAGGAAAAGGAAGAGGTAGTATCTTACTTTGGAGCTGCTTTTTCTTTAGACAAAGGCCTGAGTCAATGACGAATGAGTTATGAAATGCTCAATGTACCAGTAAAAGACCTGGTGGGCATGACAACAACTTAAAACATATATTCAAAATTTAGTTCACAAAGACATTCAAAATAATGTCTTCTCCAGATTGATCATAAAGTTTTAAAAATTCCCAGCCAAACCCCGGACTCAAATAAGACTGAAAATCTGTGGGGTGATCTAAAAGGGGCTGTCCTCTCAGGAGATGCTGTCACAATCTGACAGATTTGGAGCGCTTTGTGCAAACAAGACTGGACAAATATGGGCAAGTCACAATGTATTCTACAGAAGGCTGAATGCTGTTGTAAAATCAAAAGGTGTCTAGACAAACTATTGCTTAAATGATGTGAACATTCAGGCAGCCACAAAATAGTTGTTATTCTTTTCCCTTAAAAATCTGTTGTTGTTTTTTTTTATTAATTTGTGTAAGTCATATGTAGGTCATATTAAAGGTGGGAATAGATTCATCTTGGTCTCATTTTCTTTTTACATAAAAAAATCTAATTCTTCATTTCTAGTCTATGTATATGTCCCACCATTTGTACTCAAATCATGATTTGTTGCCTCTACATATCAAATTATATTTTGCATGATAACATCATTAACAAAAAGTCAGCAGGTCTCTTGTTCTTTTCAGCTAATCTGAGACTTCTGCAGTAAGCTTCTCTCCAAGCTAAGTGTGTGGTTTAGCAGAGAACTGCCATTTAATTTGGTGTTTTGTGTTTAAATTGAGATTCATGTGTGGGCAATTTTGTATCTGCTTGGCATGGCAATTTCTTTCTGTGCCACAGACTTTACACATAAAGTCTGCCTCCCTTACCTGGCATGCATGAGTGAAGCCACAGATGCAGATTATTTTTGTTGACGTTTGAGTCGAAAGTGTGTTGCTAAATAAAATCATTTTTTAGGGCCCTGAAAGCAGCATTGTTCTGGCCACACTGAAAGACGCTGCTGAGACAAAAAAGCGCAGATAGAAAGAGACTGCTTTAAGGCATGTCTGCAGAGTTGCATAGCAACAACTAACAAAAGAATTTAGCATGTGTCAAACACTTTTATTATTACATCATAACTCCTCCTCGAAGCTGGCATAAAATAAAGGGCCAGCACTCTGCTTGGTCATAAGAGGGCAACACTCTATTCTGTTAAATGTGAACTAATTTTTAGGTGTTAATGATAAGTTATTATGTGTGACTTTACAAAAGAAAAAAGTAATTCCTGACCAGCTGGTGAAGCTGTCTGTTGATTAGTGATTATGGAATCATATTTAATTTGCTAAGCCTTAAAAGAGCAAACTCTCATAATAATAAAGAGAAAAATATATTACATTTATGTAGATGAGTGCCTAGGCTTTCAGATATTTTAGTAATCAAGTATTTTCTGGAATAATTTCTTGATTAATCGAGCAATCAGATATACATTTGCTTGCCAATCATTTCAACCTTATTTCTTTGTGGTGGTCTCCTACTTAAAGTAAAAGCTGTGCCTCCTATTTTAACCATATATATATATATATATATATATATATATATATATATATATATATATATATATATTATCTTTGTGCAGATAATTGAAAAAGTCACATCAGAAACCTAACTGTATGTAGCGCAAAGCTTCCGGACCATTTATGAGCGTTTACTTACAAGCTACGGGAGGAAACTCCTCAGATATGACCACCATCAGATCAGTAAATAGATTTCTACAATTATATGATCAACATGCCTTGACTTTACACAGCAGCATCAAAAAGGCACGTCAGACAATCAATAGGACGTTTGTACAACCAGTACCATGTAAGAAAGATGAGATAGCTAAGAGCTAGCCCACAGAGCCAATTTCCTGACCGTTTCAAATATCTAACAAGCTACAGGTAGAAACTCCTCAGATAATACCGCAGGCAGTTCAGTTTACAGATATTAACATTATTTGATCATAATGGCTCGATTTTACACAGCAGAAGCAAACAATGCATACATACATATTAATATCAACATACCTCCTCTGTGGGAGATGAGCAGATTCGTTCATCAGATCCTTGGATGGACAGATCATCCACTCTAACTCAGCCATAGACTGCAGTGTATTTTGAATATTATTACTGTCCTTTTTTCTTCTGTTTCTGCAGCCTACAGAGCTGCACATGTTAACCATGCTGATATATCTTTCCTTAACCGCTATGTAGCGCTGATCTGTTGACAACTGTCAGTTAACAGCAACCGTAGGCAGTGGGGGCAATACGTCTTTCTGACCTCCAGGTAGAAGCAAAGTGGGGATGCGGGGGATTGGGTGCGTGAAGTCACATTTCAACGTGTCCATATGTCCCTTGTGAAAGAAGTAAATTGCTGAACTGTGCAAAAGTGTATAAAGATTAACAAATAATTGACAAATTTTTAACCGTAATGTTTTTTGTGATTGACTCATTGGAGTCACTGTGCAAAAAGTCTCACCAATAATTTATAAACTGGCAATTCACAGTAAATGTCATCTTGAGACGTTGTATACGACAAACTGTTTCAATTTTTGCAACCAATTTTGATCCAATCTCATTTGTCATAAATCTAATTAATTCCACTGCAGTCCAATCATATTGTCAAATCATCATCCAATTATATACATTCCAATTCAGTCTTATTTTTTATAATGCAGTGAAGTTCCATTGATTCTTTTATACCAGTAGGTGAAAATCTATTTAATGAAGCCTCCGTTAATCCAACAACTCGTTGACTTTGCATCAACTTCTGATCCTAAACAAAAATGCAGCAACATTGTGGGGCAACCCCTCTGTTTTACTGAAATAAACCTATAACAGATTCAGGCTCATTTACACTGGAAGTAGAGGATGGAAGCAAACCACTGAAAATCACAGAAGCACTGGTCCAGGTTTATGTTTTATGGGAATAAAACAACAATAATGGCTCATGTTTAATGGCAGCAAGCCTCTCGCAGGGGCTTATTCCAAAAAAGAAATATTGAAACACTAAATCACTAAAATAACAATAACTGGTTATATAGAAAGGAAGTGTTTAGAGAGGTTGTAGCAAGAAAAAATTCATAATAATAAATCATTTATATAAAGGAGGACTTCACATGTTGCCGTTTAGTATGAAAATATATTTTATTGCAAGTAAAAAAGAAAAAAAAATTCTGCTAAGACAGTAGTTACTATTGTTGTGTGTCTATGTTGTACATTTTACTCTTATTACCTTCAAACCTCCCACTTCCAATGCAGCATAATAACAGTAGGCCTGCAAGAACAATAGAAAAAAGACTGGAATGTTTACTAATTTACCTAGGCTAATTTTGGAGATTATCTCTGGTAGATATTGCAGACTGATGTACATAATGTACTGATATAAATCTGTGAGTTGCCTAATGTACATATGCTGATTATAAGAATCCTTGTTTTTTGAACAAAGTTTATATCGTAATGAGATGTAATTTTGATTGTAATTTTTTTACTGTACTCTATGGTTTCGTATGTATGAAGACTGAAAAAAGTAACAAAACAATCTAGCAGAAAGAAAAGGATCTGTGCTTGGCTTCATAAAAATATTTTATAGTGAGGCTCTAATGAGTTAGAAATGCAGTAAATCTATTTATGCATGCATCATGTTTTATTCAATATGTTTTTGTAACATTTATAATTGTTGCACTTATTCTCCTTGTTTCTTCTTACCTTCCTATGGTTCTCTTTTTGTCTGTTGCTATTTGTTGTTAGATCAAGTAGTTCTAAAGGCTCTCAAGGGTCATATGAACTGGGTGTAGAGAAATGTTTTACTTACAAATTTGGTCAGGTGCTGACGGGTTGTTATTACAATATTTCCTTGGAAAAAACTGGACATACCCAGTTAAGGTTTTCACATTTTGTCACTAACAACCCCCACACCCCCAATTCTTTTTGCATTTGATTTGCACATCTCTGTGTGGGGGAAAAATTAAAACAATGCGAAACGTGCATGATTTTTTTTTTTTATCATTTCCAGTAATCAACCCCTTTAATTACTGACCAGCATGGAAAGTCTCCCTTCCCATTACCACCCCAAAACAGTCATCTTACTTCCATAAATGAATGAATAATTCGGTGCTTAACTGCAACTATGTTGGGGACCCAGCAAATTTGTGGACGATTGTGCCCAGTCTCATGAGTTAAAACTTTTCTGGCCCACATGTACAATGCTATTTAGGGAAGAAACTAAGTATTGTGCAACATTTGAACAAACATCAAAAGGAAGGGTGAAGGGTTTTGGACCTGAACAGTTGAAGGGAATATGAATGAAGCAAAATACAGGGTAATTCTGTGGGGGGGCAACTGTAAGAGACTGCAAATAACTAGAGACTCTAGTGCTTCACCTTTGAATGAGACCTACAGCCAAAGATACAATAAATTACTTTGATGAAAACGTGATGTTTTAGAATGGCCCAGACAAATTTCAAACCTAAATCTAGTTAGGAATTTCTGGAAAGGCTTGAAAATTAACTTTTTTATAGAAAACGGACAAACATTTAAGTCTGGTGAAAGCTAGTGGAAACATAAAGATGTACAGCTGTCACAGTATCAAACAGCGAATCTACAGCTAAATACCAATATCATCTGCCCTGAATTTTGAGATTTCAAAACTATGTAACATTTTCAATTGACTTTACAATCAAATCCGGTTAAATTCAATCCTTATAAAGTTGTCTGATGTTTTCTGTTGTAATGTGGCCCCAAAATTAAAAAGGTTAAGGGTGCATGAATAGCCTGGCACCACATTTCCAGTACAGTGCTTAATTTCTTATTGAGACTGTTCCTAGTTTTAATGAACTTGTTTTAAGCAAACAATTTTTCACAGTACTGTTTTACTTCTTGTGTGCACTTACATTTTTTTATTTACTGACTAGCTGTGTTACTAACTGTTCCTATTGTGCCAGAATAGCTTCAACTCTAAAGTAGGGCCAGAATGAACAAACAAAAGCAGTAAATTACGAGTTGGTTGGTTGAAAACTGTTCAAGATAGTTATAAACTGTACATTTGTTGTTTATTGTCATTTACTAGTATCTGAAGTCTGGATATGTGTTATTCTTCCTCATCGGAGTATGTGTAGAATCTACTCTCAGTTTCCTGTTGAGTGGGAAAAAATAGTTACTCAAACACAGACTTGCAAAAAAAGCAGAATATGACTTGCTATCACTGTCACTGTGCGCATGCAGTAAGTGTGTCCATGCCTGCAAGTCCTGCCTCAGGCGATAATAGTGTCAGAAAGAGCAGCCCCAGCAGACAGATACTGCATCGTTCCAAGTAAGCTGCAAGAAGATACATCATCCTCTCTCTCTCTCTCTCTCTCTCTCTCACACACACATATACACATAGTTTTAAGTGAAGATGTACTCTGTGGCCCTTCTCCCTACGGATGCACTTACTGTGTTCGACCAGCACATGTTCACCCTCTAATGAGCGGACTAGGGGACAGACCAAGAAAGTAGGGAATAAAAGGTGAGCAGGGAGTGTTTCTCACGTTTCTGCAGTGTTTAGAGACAGGTGAATCCCATTGTTCAGAGTCAGCCACTTTGCTTTTATAGGAGAACAGTAACTACCACATGAATTTGGAGGATTTCACAAGTCGAAATGGGTTTCAGTTTCTCTCCCTCTCTCTGGGCAGATGTGATGAATTTTTATTAGATGGTTTCCTTTTTAAGCCTGTTTCTGACCATGTGTATGCCCTGCAGTCACACACACTAATGCACAACAACAACACACAAACACACAGGCCTTAGATGAGAGCCACTCTGAGAGAAATGAGGGAATTAGTGTTGATACCAAGCTTGAAGAAGACCCCATGCTAACAACTACAGAACAAAAAATATTTTTAATAGATCCAACACACTCAAGCTTTTAATATCAATTGTTTCCAGCTTTCATCACATATTCATTGCACAAGTATGTTTCCAAAGATCATCTGTTCACTTTTGTATCCTTTAGTACTCTTAATTTTAATCAAGTGCAGTAATGTTGTTAATTGATCCTTCATTTGTTTTGCTTTTATCTCTCTCATATTCTCCCTCGTGTGTTGTCTGCCATGTCCTCACAACACTTTTATTTGTCCCACTTTCATGCTGCACAATCCTGATAAGGCCTGGGACCAACCTCAAGCTGTCACATGCTCCACTCAGTATGAGGTGCACCACTCTGACCTACTGAGACAATGAGCTCAGTGAGAATAAGTGATTTTTTTTCTGTTTAATGCCATTACATTGTCACTGGAGATTTGATTTGTAGGCCAAATTGAAAATAATGACAACATGGAAGTGCTTTCAGCGTTGTCTGGGAAATTCATTGTGTTATTATTTTCTAATTACACCCAACGTAATTCTTATGCAATGTTGTGAAACTAATAAAACAAAATCTCCTCTTAGGGATTTCAAACCCTAGGCATCCTTGTCTCGGAAAAAGAGAACCCTTTCAGTCACGTGTTGAGAAAAGCATCGGGGAGGTCTTTATTTGTCGATAAGAAACAGGCAGCAACTGTCGCACCTCGTTTTACACAGCTGAAGAGGCACACACTGATTCGCACGCAATGAATGCCAAGGTGAAGGCAACTTGCAAATCTTATTAAAAGTGTGAAACTGGATGGTAATGGTGTGCTTAATTACCGATTTGAGGGCTTTTGGGACGCAGACAATTTCCTTCTATAATATGGTAGGTGTATGCGCATTTGGTTTTTTAATTATCTTTTTCATACAAATACTCTAATACAGAAACGGGTTAGTACAGAAAGGGTAAAATTAAAGCTGTGATCAAAGGTTTGCATAAAAAAATCTAAATTACAGTACATCAATTTTGGGCTTTTAGTTATTTAGTTTGTTAGTTATTTCTTTGAAAGGACTCTAATATACAACTTCAATATAGGCTATTTTTAATAGCCTTGTATGCACATCTTTGAAATATAGTGAATGTTTTCCTCAGGTTACTTGTTCTTGACCAAGCTACAACTTCAGCAAATGGTTTTTACTTGTATCAAAAAATTGGTTTACTTTCTGACAGAGATGTGACTTTGACGCACAGATTATGTACTTCAGTATTGTTGAGGATTGTTGGAGCTAAGGATGGGGTTTTAGTGCCTTTCCAGAAGATGTTTTCTCCATTCTATTCCATTCAGTTGTACACCCAAACGTGTCCAGCTGGACATTTCTTTCTGAATTTTTGAATTATTTAATACACTTTGTAAAAAGCATTAAGACGGTTGCCAGTGAAACAGCCCCACAGATGCATGAAAGTGTGAACCTACTTAAAGAGTAACTGAACCCCATGAAAAACCATCATCCCACCCCCAGACAACATTTTAAAAACTGTACCAAAGTGGGCAGGGCCAGGAGACACAGAGGGGCATGGCCAAGTGTGGAGGATGAGTGCGAGGTGGGGATGCAGGGGTGTGGTCTTGAAGACAGTCACGGCTGAACTGAGACCTGCAGCCGTGGAGCTCTACAAAGCCTCCATTTACCTACGGTAAAGGGAGAAATTATGTCTATTCTTCACCATCCACTATAGGTAAAGAGAGGCTTTATAGAGCGCAGCGGCCAAACGACATATCAGTTCGAGCTGTTGGCTCAGGGCGCTGAGTCAGCGCTGCCTAAAGCCAGCAGCACGTATAGGAGCAAACAAGCACAGAGAGCCTAGCGCTTTCATCGACGCTAAGTAGCATCGGAGAGAACTATCTCAGCTTTTGTTTCCTTATTCACGGTGTGTTTAAAACATATGTTATAACTTATGGCTTTAAACAACTTCGACGTTGTGGTCCTCCAAAATCCGATATACGGATTTCAGCTTCCTTTGTTTCTCTAAGCATGCTTCTGTGTGCACATATAGCACACAAGATAAGCAGTTTCAACACAGGGCGGGGCGAGCATGTCGGAGAGAGGGAGGGCGTCTCTGTGAGACCGTGCCTGTGATGTAGACAATGGAAAAGATGTACCGCTCTAAGCCAATCACAAAATTAAAATGCAGTACCTCACGATTACCATGAGTGGCAGCACTAAAGTTTTTAGACCAAAAAACGTAGATTTAAAAAAGTTAACACGAAAATGTTAAAAATGCCCTGAAACTGAAAGATTGCATTGGTAAAGAGCCATTTAAACAGTTTATAAGCAAAAAACAAAAAAGTCGTTTTGGGGTTTAGTTACACTTTAAGTTTAGCATTCTTCTGGCCAAAGATCGTTTGTGCAGGAGGCCTTTGGCCTCCCCTTGAAGACAACTCCAAATTTCAGTTCAGCTTGAAAGAGTTGATTTTTAAGCTGAAGCTTATTTTCAAAAAGTTTTTTAAAACTCTTCCCTGTGAAATCATCGGTTGTGTTGTACCTTCTTACAGTTCTTGGCAAAGCACTGACACACCAGAATTATTTGAATTCATGTGTAGTTTGATGGATTCTTTCTAATGAAATAACAAAATCCCCTTAAAATTATCCTAAAATACTTTTCCAAACATATGTAGAGCAATAGGTTGCCTTCTTCACATCTTCAGTGAGTTCACTGGAGTTTCCCGTCATTCTGAGTGTTAATCAGTCGATGATTACTGACAACACAATCTTTTTACGGACAGCAAATAAAACAGATTTTCAACTGAACATCCATGATGCGAGTCTCCCATTTTACTGTATCCAAAAGGTGCTCAGTTGGATTGAGATCTGCTGAGTATGGAAGCTTCTGGAGTATAATGAACTCACCGTCATATTCAAAATTATTTGACCTTTGAGGTATGGTGCAGTATCCTATCATGAGACAATGCGTATATGGTGTTCAAATAGGGATGGACGTGGTCTGCAGCAATAGCGCAGTGGCATCTAAACAATGCTAAATTGGATTTAGCGGCCCAAAAGTGCCAAGAAATTATTTCACACAACACAGTCACCATCAGCCAGAGCAATTTATAAGACAGGATGAATCCATGATTTTCTGTTATTTATGCCCAATTCTCACCTGTTACACCCCTCAAAATAAAGTCTAGGGAGTACAGGGTCCAATACAGAATGAGTAAATAATTCTACTAAACTATAATCAGGTCAGTGTAAAAGTGATTTAATTTCTAGTGTTTGAGCATCAAATACTTTACAAGAAACACAAAAAGGAAGTAATGAACTTTAGGGTTCTTCAAGGCCAAAACAACAAACAACCCAGAAAGAAAACAGCTCTTCCCTCACAAAATAAATTACACTACCTGAGCTCCCTGGCTGGCCACAAAACAGGAAATAACTAGTTAAAGAAAATGGCAGAGATACCCCTACTAAACCTCCAATAGAAAAGCAAGAAAAATGCAACAGTTAACATGGTTTACAAAAAACAGGTTCCACTCTGAGATCTCAGACAATTCACACAAAGTAGTTCAGCCACCAAATCACTGCTGTCCAGGTCAAAAGGAGGGGCTGGTATTAGGTGTCTAGAGGCTTTTATACAGTCCTTTGATGAGGGGAAGTGGCTCCAGGTGTGCACCAGGGTGTGCTGGAAAGCCTGCAAAACAAACACAAATGAGGCTCTCTTTAGGTTTGAGAGCCCCTAGAGGTCAATGGACGTAACATCAACCTATCATATTATCATATTAATCCACACTCATGGGACCAGGCAATGTTCTTTTGAAACTGTTGTTGTCCAATTTTGGTGAGGCTGTGCAAAACATAGCTTCAGTTTTCTGTTCCTGGCTGGTAGAGTGGAGCACGGTTTGGTCCTCTGCTCCTGCAGTGACAGTATTAAAATACATAGGTAGCAACAAAAAGTTATTTGAGTTACAGTGGCCTTTTTATGATCTTAAATCAGTCTCGCCCATCTTCTCTGATTTCTGATCCCATATTCTGAATCATTCGCTGTTTGCATTGGGCCCGACCAATATGGATTTTTGGGGTCTGATACCAATACCAAGTATCAGTAACAACGGCCAATAGGCAATATCATGACCGATAAATTTCCCTCCACTAAAAAATAAATAAAAATAAAGTACCTTAAGCTTAAACCCTGCATTCTTTGCCCATTTTGATGCTTACATATTTCTCCCTGGTCTATTCTGCAAACTCTGAACATATTTCCAAATATTTTCAATTATTTAAACATCTATAAGTATTCTACTCTGTTGCACATTACAACCTTGGCATTCCACTTTATCTGTATTTTTTATCTTAATAACTGCGCAGTACTCTATTTTTGCAATTATGTCCATAACGTAAAAAAAATTTCTGAACTGCACTGAAAACATTTATTTATTTATTTATATCCCATAGTGAGCCGGTGGCGGCAATACATTAGACAGGGGTGGCCGCCCCTGAGCTTTGTAGGAAAAACCCTGGTAAAGTAAAAAGCACACAGCCACCAACGTTTAAGTACTTTTGTTTAAGAATCTACACTGGGTTCTGCGCTCCTTGTTACAAACACCATTGTAGCACTCCTTTGAGTTTTTTCTTCTTTAACCTCGCAAACTGTTGAAGGTTGTATATGGAACAGGAGCATGATAGCGACAACTAATTTATTCAGGTTGTAGTTACAACAGTAAAAACGTCATTCCAGCTGTTGGGTTGCCTGGTTCACTGCCGATGTGCGGAGTGACCAACCTGAACGGCATGCAGTCAGAAATGTATTTTAGAAGAGTTTAACTAACAGCAAAGTTAGCAAATGATCTAGCTTACCATTCCAGGAGGAAAGTCGCAGTTTCCGCGTGTGTTTGATGCTGTGGAAATGTTTTGTGTGGGTCCATCTAGTGTAGGCTTCACCTAAAACTACTCTAGTTTCTGTTCTTCTGAAGTCACTCCTCTCGTGAGATTGATAACAATATCTCTGGGGCACTAAAGCAGCTGCTTGACTGGCGGACTCAACCATTCTTTCTTCGTAGTTCCAGCCGAGCTGAGCTGACCATATTGTTGGACTATAGAGACCGTATCTGTCAACCCACAACCTGCAGCTGCTACTGGCTGGTAGATGTAAACTAAACATCAGTGTTGTGCCTGATTTGAATGTAGATTTTATTATATTTTATTTCAAATATAAATTGTTAAGGAAATGTTGTACTTTCATTCTGAACCCTCTAAAAGCCCCTTGGATGTACTATTTTGTTTTCAATTTAGCGTATTATGAAAATGTTAAATATACAACCTTTAAGTTACAATACTTAAATGAAACACAGGTGGTTTATGACAGTAGATTTTAAAATGGTGACAAAGTCGCTGTTGATAATTAATTTTTACTGCTGTCACTCATACTTCACAAAACCAACACGGATAGTTTTAATATTTATCATAGCCTTCCTCAATCAACTATACTTTACTGCATATATGACTAAAGGGAGTCGTAAAAGTGTGCAGTCTGTACGATGCAGCTATGGCATTTTTGTGTTTTTTTAAGGTAAATATTTGATACATTATTTAATCTAACGCACCAGTAAAGATAAAAAATTAATGAGTTACATTTATGACATTTATTTGTACGGACGTAAAGGATACTGTCCTTCCTTGATCAAAGAAATGGAACAGACTTACATCACATGAACGCGGCTGCCCGCTTACGTGCTGTGTTTACGTCATGCCCATCGTAGTAGCATATTAGCGTAGTAACATTCCTTCAGCCATGGAACTGGAAATGTATAATAAGTGTTAAACTTTTTTTAACTGTGTATATGTTTGTTAAATCAAATGTGTAAGCAAGTTAGTACCTGGTAGCCACCGAAGTTGCAACTACTAAGTAACCAGCCAACCAAATATAACTGCATTGGATCTAATAAAAATAAAAATTTAAAACAAAAAACATTTTAGATATAAGCCAGATAGCTACAATTAGTTGACTTACATTTATTGAGGGGTAGATTTAAATTTTCCCTTAAAGTAGCTGCTCCGGCTCTTACCGCACTGTATTCTGAGAAATGTTTGACCAAGGGAAGGCATCAAGGCATCTCCCATGAATCTTTGGTCAATTAGCTAAACGGCAGACAAAAGGCAGAAGAGGCAGACATGTGCCTTGGTAGCACATGAACATTGGAACACGCCTCAGCGGTCACTGATGATGTATCTTCTAGGCAACCAGGGCAGGACCAAGGCCTCAAATTGAGGTTCCTTGGCATGGGGAGCCTAAGTCTCCTTCCCCTTCCAGTCGGCCTATGGGTCCCCTGGTTGAACAAATTATGAATTGAAGTCAATGAAGCGATAAAAGGTATTTTCTGGTCTGCTTTGTCTTCCATCCTGAATCACACATATGTTTTACGTTGGTTTAAATGATAACTAATGATGTACATTTCAACTGTGTTTGTCAAGTGATTTGGGATTTGTTTGATTATAGAAATTCGAAATGGAAACGCCTACAAATCAGAAGTCACAAGTCGCATGAATGACGTCACGCAGCTAACGGGAGCTAGCACTAGCTATAGCACATAAATCGCTCACCAAGAGCTTGTAGAGATTCTCCTACATGCTGGCTCTCTCTCCATGAACTGCTTTACCCCGACATAGCTGATACTTTCCACATGGTCAGATTTATACTGGTTTTCTTTGTGTTTAATGCTCTTTTCTTCATCCTGGAGGCTACAATCCTCGCTCTCCTTCTGCTGCAGTTGTAGTCCACTAAACGTTTTTAAACAAAACCTAAAGTAACTTTTGCCACCGGTTGAAAGTCTGCGTTTTCTCTGCATCAAAATTAGTCTTTAATATTCACAGACATCATATGCTCGATCCACAGCGTCCATCGCTCAATTTACTCTCATTCCTTTTTTTGGCAGTAGGGGATCTATGGACTGGAAGTAGTAGGGCGTGACTTAAGCTTGGCTTATGCTTGATGCATGTACATTCTGCGTGGAAATTAGACGTGCAGAACAGGCCGAGACGCCTTCTAGTAGCGTTTATACTTCTTGCGGCTTGTCCCTGCTGAGAACCAATATTCTTGAAGACTGTAGGGGACAACGTAGGGCTCTACAGCATACATACAACACTACACCATAGTAGAAGTAGTAATCACTGTTGTTTACAAGATGTCGACACCCGTGAGCTTAAACAAAGCATAACTTTTATGCTGTTTACTTAGGAAAAAAGACGAAAAAGGAGACTGTCCACTCGTCCATTAAAACACAGTTGATCACAGTGATCTCTATCGGCCGAATCATAAAGATGTCTGTATTTACGATCCTCCGGCAATAGGAGCTCTTTTCAGTCCACCATGTTTTTCCGCGCGGGACTGTCTGTGTTGTTACAAAATTTCCTAGCCACGCGGAGCAGTATGGTTACTGAAATGATGGAATTTGGCCACTTGGAGCCATGCGGACCACGTGGAAGCATAAACCAAGCTTTATTTAGAATATATATTTATAATATATTTATATATCTATCAGCCCTTTTTACCAATAGCAGTTAATATCCATGACCCCCAAATCACCCAGTAATATCGACCGGCTAATATATCAGTCAGGCCCTAGTTAGCATGATAGATTATTGCCTCTTAATATCCTCCAAGTTAAGTAGGGAGTGAAATACTCACAACAGGTTGTCTAGGCACCAAAAGTCATGGCACATTCAAAGCACTCATCCCCTGTCTTTCTTGTTCTGATGCTTGATTTGAACTCTAGCAAGTTGTCTTGCTATCATCTCATAGCCAAATTCTATTAGCTAGTTATCCATTTGTCTTGATAAGCAATTGAACAGGTGTACCTAATAAACTGGTCAAGGAGTATGTTTAATACATGTGTACATTCAAGTTAAGACATATTGCTGGGTTCCCAAATTAGCAGAGCCCCCTTAAGCTCCTCTTCTCATTCACAGTCAGGAGGTTCCGTGATTAATTATTCTTAAAGGTCTGCTAAGTCAGGGCTTAGTTTGAATGCAAGAAGATGAAAGAGTTGCTGGGGCAAGAAACGGTGAAATGGTAAGAAAAGACAGCAAGGAAGGCAGATATGGCCCAAAAGCTTTAGTCTAAAAAAAATTCTGCCGCCTGGTTGCAGAATGACATGTGTGATACAGAGTGGCAGGTAAAACACTAATGATGGGTAGATATAGTTGGTTCCTAAGGGACACCAGAAGTGTGTGTGTGCAGATGCACCATGGTTGTTAAAGCTGACATGGAGCCTGACAAGTCAGACCTGTCATCTCCTGTTCTCTCAGGGGGAAAAGGGGGGAGAACAGCTTTTCACTCAGTTCCTAAAGCAAACATACACTAACATACTGTATGTTACAATTCATTGTATCAGCACCTGCTCACGTTCATGTTATCCCATTACCCCGAAAGACCCAGAGTCCCCTCCAAACTAATACACTGCGACATCGATTACTCATATTGTTGAGAGATCAGAGTTTTTATTGCTGTGATGCAGGAAATGATCACGTTGATTTACAAGACTCACTGTGGAGCATCTGTCTGAGATCAGCAAGGACACACTGTTGCAACTAAACACTTGCCTGACAAGATGAATAGACTTTGCAAAAGCAGTTTCACCTGGCAGTAAGTGAAATTTTTACATAACACATATTTTCAATGACTTCCACCTTGCCAAAGTTGGAAGCACGTTAAAAGCTAATGTGAATATAAAACCATCATACACCCACAAAAGCAAGGTACGTTTTTCATATCGCCGATCAATAGAAAATTTTTGATTGACCTTGACGCCAAGACTATCAGAGAAAGAAACATTTCACTTCTTAGCTGATGAAAAAAAAAGTCATTCCATTTGATTCATTTTTGAGCCTTGCTGCAGTCTGTACATAACACCTGCGAACAAGCACATAGATACCCACAGTTGCAGAAACATGCACAAACTTATTTCATTTAAGGCGCTGAAGATAAAGTGTGATGTTGTGAATGGCTTGAGGCAGCTTTGAGTCTTATTTGTGGCTGCATGTACTAATGGGGTTTGCATTGGAAAAGCAAATTCAGGAGGCAAGCTATTCAGATGTCGGTTTCTAACATAATAATTCATGGCATGATTATTACAATATTGTTTAATACAATGCAAGCTGATTTGTTGTTAGTAAAATGTATGCTAGAAATTAAAAGAATCACAGGTTGACTGTTGGGTCCTTTTCTATAACTTTTTTACAATAGTTTGCCATTTTAGCCCACTCCTTCTGAATAACTGGAATGACCGAGTCAGATTTGTAGCATATCGTTGCCCACCTTGCACTTTTTTAGCTTTTCCACTATTTTTGAGAGATCATCACTTTAGAGCTTTGCGATGGCCACATTTAAACATTCAACTTGATGCTGTGACCCCCATACTCTGTACTTCTTAGTTGTTATGGTGTATTCAGGCTTCCAATTCCCCCTTTTTTCTTCAAATAATGTCTCCAATAATAACTTACTTTGTGCTTTTGTTAGAGGTGCATTCCTGTCTAAATAGTTTTGGTTTTTTTTGTCTGTCTCTGTATTGAAAACTGCTTGTGTCATGTAGCTCGGGGTAATTAACCACGGTGTTTATCAGTATTTCCTCCATGTCCTGCAGAGGCTGTGACTCCATGACAGTCACAGAATCACTGAAACTCTGTCCCCTGATTGGTTGTCGCCGCGCAATTTGACGCTGGAGTTCAGATTTTTCCAATTCAAGCGATAGATGCCATGAGCGCGAATGCACAAAATGAACCACATAAAATGCAGCGCGAATTTTCCATCGCATGTGTAGCGCGAATTGTTCGCGCAAATCAGGCAGAAAAGCTTTTTCGAGACGCATAATTTGCTTCTGAAGTGTCGCGGGACACCAAGTCGCGCTTCATCGCGCTCCTCCATTGATTTTACATGTAAACCTGAAGCTCTAGTCGGTCCTATCGCGTTTGGTCTGGACACACAGTAATGACTGGCACATCAATTAGCCAATGGAATGTTGTAAATACAGATATCTCACATGACGGGATGAATTCATCTCTGTCATGGTTACTGGTGAGCGTAAAATAGGGTATCCAAACAGAGACATGAGACGATTACGTACAATGTGCACCAGTAAGATACCCTTTCAACACGTGTCCTAACACACTTTATTGTCAGATAAACCACAGAGTAAGCCATGAAGCTTGGTTTGAGAAGAGAAAGCAACGGTTCTGACTATGTTTATTAACTCCATTTACCCAGGAGATGGTGCATATGAAACACCTTTGGGCACCTTTGACAGGTAGTTTGTAAAATATGTTCAGAAATTATTATTATTATTTTTTTTTTATTATGCTTTTATTTTTATTTATTTTTTTGCTGTCAGATATGGTGAGGATGAAGGTAATTAATCAGGCTTTAGACCCACAGTGTGTTATGGGTCACCTCTTCATTATAAAACCACTTTTAGAGCATGTATTCTTTGAAAGTAAACAGGCAAACATAAACATCACATTTCTTGAAGAAATGTTGCTTCTGGAAGACCTTCATTAGGGTTTTCCTGATCAAATTTTTGTGCCCTCAAGTCCAAGTCATTTGATTCTGTGTATATGCCGATACCGAGTAGATTCCCAGACACTTTGATCAAGGCATGTTGCTGACAGGGAGCTGACTCCATGTTGAAAAGTTTCCTAGACTTTAAGCGTGACTGCCTCTGTGGCTGGTTAGATGCACTCATCATAACAACCTCTCCAGCAATCCCACTATTTTGTTACACACAGACTTGCATTACGGTTCCATGTGGAACAGGAACCGCAGCAGGTGTATTCTGAGTTCAACTGTTTAATTTCACTTTTAGATCTCTGTTCAGCTAGGTTGGATTGAATACTATTTAAAGAGAATTAAAGATAAATATTATTGAAAAGGTTTTAGCTAATCAGGCTAGAGATAGGCACTAGCCCCCAGCAGCACAGAATTTAAATTGAAAAGGCAAATATTTAATCGAGTCCTGATTGGGAGATAATGTATAATTCCGATCGAGTCTGAAACCACGATCGGGCCCGATTTGCAATCACATGATCAGATCAGGACATCCCTAACCTCCATGCCATGAGTAATTTATGCAAAAGGAGCTCAACCAAGTATTGAGTACATGTACTGTACAGAACATGAGGATATGGTTCAGCAGGGCTACATTTTTGATTTAAAGACCATTATTTAAATTTCTTTGACATTTTCTGAGGGACAGAATTTCAGGATCTAATAAACTGTAGACTAACCAGAATAAACTGTTCAACAATTTTACTTGGTTATTAAATCAGTATAAGTTTGAGACTTGAGGACTTTCACTTCTTGAACTGTAGTATTGAAATAAATAAAAAATTAAGTGATAGTTTAATTTATTGAGTTGGACCTCCATGCCCTCTCTTTCTAATTTAACAAGAAGCAGATTTACGCTGTTTATGTACTTTATTATGAAAGTTGTGTATCATTAATTACTGTAGCACCTGTATATGTATAGCGCTCACATTCTTGTACTGAATTACATCTTTACTGCAACCAATTTAGGCTCTCATGTCCTCCTTCTACTTCTTGACATCAACACCGTTTGATACTGTTGACTACAACATTGTAATTGAGCGTCTGGACTCTTGGGTTGGTCTAAACGGTGTAGCAATGGCCTGGTTTCGTTTTTATTTGGCTTACAGAACATTTAGTGTCAATATAAGTGACTGTTCCTCTTCTTTGGTCCCTCTTCCCTGGTCCAAGGTTCAATTCTGTGTCCCTTTCTCTTTACCGTTTACAGTATATGCTCCCATTGGGCTATATTATGATAAAATACAAGGTTAACTATCACTTTTATGTCGATTATTGCCAAATCTACATCTCCATATACCCCAATGATCCAACTCATTCTATTTTGGACTGTCTTTTCAGAAATTAAATATTGGCTGGCTTCTAAACTATTTTAGCTGGTTTCTAAGCTCGGAAGCTATTCTTTTCACTTGTGGAAAACAGGCCGCCCCAATTCTGGAACTTTCATACCTCTCAATTAATATCAAACCCAGAGTAACTAGTTTGGGTGTTGAACTGGACTCTGATTTGCCTATGCTGCCTCATGTCAATGACACCAAGAAATCGTGTTTTTCACAACTACATCGTATTGCCCCACTCAAGCACGTTCTGAAAAGAAGAGATCCAGAGTCAGTTATTCATGCATTTATTATTTTCAGACTGGACTATGCGAAATCTGTTCTTTTTGGGGTTAGGAAATCATTACTTGATTGCTGCAAAAGGTTCAGTACACAGCAGCTTGTTTCCTGACCAGCACAGACAGACGATCCCATATCACCAATTTTAGCTCACTGGCTCCCCGTTTCACTTCGAATTCACTTGAAAATTATACTGTTTACAAAGCGCTTCACAATCTGGCTCCTTCTTTTTTTATATTCCATGGTTGTTTTCCCATTATTTATCACCCAGTGTTCCTACCTAAGTCCAGTCCTGGGCTTTGCTCTCCCGCTACGAACCCCGGGAGGGGCTCAAGCCTCCTTCATGCTTGAGGAGTGAGCAGGAGTGAGCAGGCTCTTCCTTTCATCCGATGGGGAGGGGTTTCCCCAGCTGGACGTAGCATGTGGTAGGATCACATTATTCCAGCTAGATCCTCTCCAACTACTCAGAAGCCATGGCCAGCCAGGAGGAGGCAGTATATGCATGTTGCATGTTTTTGTGGGAGTAGCTCAGATTAGCTACTCAAGGACAACAAGCAAACTCCACACAGAAAGGCCCTTTCACCAACCCCACCCAGGATGTGGGTGCCAATGATGCGGAGAAACAAACACACCCTCAGCACCCACAGCATCATCGGCAGGAATCGAACCTGGGACCTTCTAGCTGTGAGTTGCTCTCTAAGTATAACCCCTCCCATGCATTGAGGTCTGCTGATCACTTGCTTTTGCAGATACCAAAAGTCAAATATAAAGCCTGTGGGGAGCGTGCTTTTATGTTTGCCACTCCACAATAATGGAATAAACTTTTGCTCCGCTTTTGGTAAGACAGTCTACCTCTGTAGTGATTTTTAAATCTCGGTTGAAAGGTTGTAAGTTCAATATATCTTTCAGTAACTGATGTTTCCTTTTATTTGTCATTTATTAGTATTTTATGTCATTACACTATATATTTTAGCTCTTTTATTGTATTTTATTGTATCAGTTTCCCTCTACTGGATAGGTGATCTTTTATTGGAGTGTTTTGTTCAGTAAATAAGGTCAGCTGTCATGCTTTTTTTTAAAGCGCTTTATAAATAAACTTGACTTGACTAAAAAATCTCATTCTTCATTTCATTTCTATATCTAGTATGTATTCTTTGATTATCTTTGTATATCCTACTACCAAACATTTTTTATGCACTTTAAGAAAGTACAACCTTCTTAAACCTGATTTTCTTTCTTTTTTTTTTATTTATGCTAAGACAAACAATTGCATACTTGGTGTTGTAAAGGATCATTGCAGTGCCTTCATGTACTTTCCAAATTTGGGGAAAGCCTTTTGTATCATGAAGACGCATATGTGTCATACATTCAGTCATCACTTAAAGCTTGTTAGCGCCTAGTCACATGCAACCAACATGTGTATATGCAACCTCACCTTTACAGAAACTCTCACAACCATAGAGCTGCGAGGTTGACAGGTGCTCTTTGTCTTCCTCTGCATTTCAGTTCTTTAATACTTTGGTTTTTTTGTGTGTACAGTCTCCTCCAAACACCTTTTTCACCTAGGTGTGGTTCACTTTTCTCCCTGTCTGTCTCTTCCCATAATTATCTTCTTAGCTCATCATTCACTATTTTCATTCCTTCTCTCTTTTATCCCTTTCTTTTTTTTAAATCCTCCCATTGATCCTCTTACTAATACTCCTTTCCAACTTTAAGGTTTATAATGTCACAGTATTCTGTGAGTATAATTTTCCTGTGGTTAGTGAGTAGAAGAGGTTGATATTTCAGTAAAAAAGAGAACAGTCAGTTTGTTACTCCATCTAGCACCAGTTGACTCGAGTTCCAACCTCTTGTTACATTTGAGAGTTGAAAAAAATAGACTTAAAAATGCCCAACACCGCCCACGGTGGGCGAGAGGGGAATTTATATATATATAAATGCACATATATATTTTTTATACCTATATAATAAATCCCCCTCTCGCCACCGTGGGCAGTGTTTTTACCATTCCAAGCTCGGGTCCTCTTCCAGAGGCCTGGGAGCTTGAGGGTCCTGTACAGTATCTTTGCTGTTCCAAGTACTACGCTTTTCTGGACTGACATGTTTTAGGTTCTTCCAGGGATCTGCTGGAGCCTTTCCTCCAGTTTGGGGCTCACTGCCCCGAGTGCTCCGATTATCACGGGCACTACTGTCACCTTCACCCTCCAAGCCTTATCTAGGTCGTCTCAGAGTCCTTGGTATTTCTCAGGCTTCTCATGTTCCTTCTTCTTGATGTTACCATCACTTGGTACTACCAGATCCACCAGAACGGCTTTCCTCTGCTCTTTATCAACCACCACAATGTCCGGTTGGTTCGCCATTACCTTCCTGTCTGTCTGGATCTGGAAGTCCCACAGGATCTTTGCTCGGTAATTCTCCACCACCTTTGGAGGTGTGTCCCACTTTGACCTTTGGGTTTCCAGCCCATTCTCCGCACAGATATTTCTGTATACTATGCCAGCCATTTGGTTATGGCGTTCTATGTATGCTGTCCCTGCCAGCACTTTACACCCTGCTCTTATGTGCTGGATTGTCTCAGATGAATCTTTGCACAGCCTACACCTTGGGTCTTGTCTGGTGTGGTAGATCTGGGCCTCTATCGCTCTGGTGCTTAGAGCCTGCTCCTGTGCTGGCAGGATGAGTTCCTCTGTGGTGTCCTGTAGACCAGCCCTCTCTAGCCATTGGTAGGATTTCTTGAGATCAGCCACTTCAGTTATGTTCCGGTGTTACATCCCAAGTAGGGGCTTGTCCTCCCATGATGTTTCCTCCTCCAGCACCTCCTCATCTTGCCATTGTCTCAGGCATTCACTAAGTATGTCATCCGTTGAAGCCTTGTCCTTGGTGTACTTATGGAGCTTCAATGTTTTATCCTGGGTAGTGGCTCTTACGCTCATCAGTCCTCTGCCTCCTTCCTTACGGCGTGCGTACAGTCTCAGGGTGCTGCATTTGGGATGGAACCTGCCACTCATGGTGAGGAGCTTTTGTGTCTTATCATCTGAGGTCTGTATTTCATCCTTTGGCCATCTTATTACTCCCGCAGGGTTTCTGATCATTGGCCGGGGCGTAACTGTTTATTGCCTTGGACTTATTCTTTCCACTGAGCTGGCTTCTTAGGACTTTCCTCACCCGGTGGAGGTATTTGGCTGTTGCTGCTTCCCTTGTTGCCTGTTCAAGGTTGCCATTTGCCTGTGGTATTCCCAGGTACTTGTAACTGTCCTCAATGTCTGCTGGTGTTCCCTCTGGGAGTGAGACCTCTTCAGTGTGGACCATCTTGCCTCGCTTAGTGACCATCCTACTACATTTTTCAAGCCCGAATGACATCCCGATGTCATTGCTGTAGATCCTGGTGGTGTGGATCAGGGATTTAATGTTGTCGTTAAATGTTAATCGTTCTTAGCATACAGCTTGATGTCATCCATGTAGAGAATGTACTGATCGTAGCTCCACTCTTGAGGCGGTATCCATAGCCAGTCTTGTTGATTATTTGGCTTAGGGGGTTCAGACCTATGCAGAACAGCAGTGGGGAAAGAGCATCACCTTGGTATATGCCACATTTGATGAACACTTGAGGCCAATGGTGGTTTTCCACAACCTCATACAGTTCACAATGAATGCTCTAACAGTCTTATTGATGTTGTACAGCTTCAAGCATTCGAGGATCCATGTGTGTGGAATTGAGTATATATATATATATATATATATATATATATATATATATATATATATATATATATATATATACAGTATATATAAAGCCTGAGACAAAATAATCTATGGTAAACAGAGAAACAAACATGTCTTTTATCCTGATTGAAGTTCGGCTGCTTGTGAGCTGTTCCAAAATGTGGCTGTCCTTCAGAGCCCCCGTGAACTGTATGGCAATTGTTGTATTTTACTTTTTTGGGGCTAATTTTATATACAGTTTCGTAGTACATATGTTTTAAATATCTTTAGTAAGCATTCAGAGGTAAAAGTCTGTTTTATATTATTCATGGTTGTAAAACACATTCTTTACCAGTATTTTAATTGGGGTAAGGTTTTAAGCAATAAAACTCTTGGGTAATAATTTACTGCATGTTGTAAAACCAGGATGTCTGTAGATTAGGAAGTGGGGAGGACCCGGGACCTTGAAACCATAAAACTCAGAATGAACTTTTGACCTGGACCCAGGAAATGGCAGTTGTAAAAGCAGAGAGGAGGACACTTCCATCTTAAGAATGCATAATTCTTGACGGACCAGTCGGTGTCAAGACACTTTTTAAAAACGTTCTGATTGGAGCAGATTCCGAGGGAGAAGAGACGCCCAGATCCTGGGAAGTTTTGGATGTCTATAAAGTTATGGCATGAAAACCATTCGTCGTCAGATGTCTTTATCTGGCCCAGAGAAAATGGGCATGTTTCTCTGTAAATTGCATATCTTAATCTGTTTAAAATAAAACTGAGAACTGGAAATTGGCCCCTTTGTCTCTGCTTGAACATGCACTGAATTATTTTTTTACAAAAATTTAATTCTACACAATCTACTCTTCAGCTCTTAGGGTCAGAAGCTCCCAGACCTATGCTTCACTCCAGTTTGCCATCTCAGCTGATACAGTTAAAATCAACTCCCCATTTTTACTTGCATTTTATATACTGCTCTCAGCCAGGGATCAGTACACATTCAAAACGTCATCATGGCATCAAGGCAAGGCAAGTTTATTTGTAGAGCACAATTTATACAAAAAGCAATTCAAAGTGCTTTACAGTTGCATAAATTAAGAAAACAGATAAACAGAAAAAAACAGAAAACGTAAAAAATTTAAAACATCAACTCCAAAACTTTAAAAAACTTAAAACATCAACTTAAAAAATTATTAATTACAATAAAAAGCAAGAGTGCCGATAAAATACTTTCAATTGTCATATGCACGGGTAAAAAGAATTGTTTTCAGACTGGATTTAAAAATTATTACAGTTGAGGCTTGTCTCACATCCTCATGAAGACTGTTCCAGACTTTAGCTGCCTGAACCTGAAATGCAGCCTCACCGTGTTTATTGTTGACTCTGGGAACCACCAGGAAACCCCTCCCTGAAGTTCTCAGGGGCCGAGATGGTTCATATGTCTCTAACATGTCAGAGATGTACTTTGGTGCCAAACCATGAAAAGACTTGAACACAAGCAGAGCATCACGCTTATTTGCGGCAAGGATTCATTATAAGAACAACGTTGTGGCAATGTCGCGATAATATTACTACCACGCTTGCACAAATGCCAATAAAACCCGCAATGCCATGCCAAATTCATAAGACAGATTGTGCCAGGAATATTATCCCAATATGCCGGCAAGGTGTGTGTTATAAAACTGCTTTGTTTCTGCTGCTCTTTTCCTAATTCTCTGTCTTTCTAGGTCATCTGTAAACCAAGTACAACATCAGATTTCATTTATCATAATAGATTTTATCAAAGGGTAATCATAGAAAGAAAGTGACCTTTGCAAATTGATTTTCTTTCAAATGTCAATTATTGGGAGAAATGTGGCTCCTTTATATAGTTTTAACTAAACTTTCAGCACAAACAAGACACATACAAACTGTGTCCCCTACCCATAGACTGTAAAAAACACTGTTCAATCCATTCCTTTCTCTTTAAGTGAACATAAGAAAAGTCAGGATTTGGATAACTTTAGATCCCCCAAGCCTGACAAATCTTCAAGCCGGTCGAGCAAAATCCCTTCAAGGAGTTTGATTTAATGCAGAGGCAAAATTGGACCAAAAAGGGGTTAAAACCTTTAAAATGTGGTAAAATCACATGTTCAATCCAAGACGGATGATATGTTGTGAGTTTGGGACTATAACGTTTTAAGACAAGCTGGATAAACGGGTTACGGGGGAATGTGATCCAGTTCATGAAGGCTTTGCAAGTGAGAAGAATTCTGATGGTAGTTTTTCTTTTTTGTAGAATAGAATAGAATAGAATAATCCTTTAATAGTCCCACCAAGGGAAATTCGGTTGTAAACAGCAGCCAAAGAAACAACAAATATACAACATATGTAACAGAATAGAAAAACATATACAAAAAAAATACAATAAAAGACAGAATATGTACATCAACACAGAATAAGAATATGTACATCAGGTTGAAAATGATGGCCAAATTATATCGGTAATTATATCGGTTGTAATGCCATCTTCACTTTTATTGTCCTGGTGCTTGTTGTGTGAATGCTGTTTATGTAATCTTCTGGCATAAGTAAGGTATTTTCAATCTACCACTTAATTCCCCTGCTATCAATATGCTTCCTGAGGGACATGCATAAGACTGCACATACCCACAAAATCCAGCACCTTTCTGCTCCTCATTATCATGTGCTCAAGGGCCAAATCCATGTAACCTTTGCACTTGGTTAGTGATTCACATGCACTTGCGTATCCGTATATACATAGACATAGTGTATCCCAGCACTTTGGATTAGGGGTACAGATTAGAGATTAGGGCCAGTGGTTGGATTACAAAGAACTATTCCAGCCCCTCCTCCACCAAAGGCCAAAAGCACCTCTGGCCAGATCATCTTCATTGGTGATGTTTCAGAAACAGTCAACCAGAATTTTACATCACATATGTTAAATTTAAAATATTTATGCTTAAATTATTCCCCCTGTTGATTTCTACTTTATCTGTCTATCAACATTTTAGATTATTTGCTTTTCTCATTTTCATTCTTTCTGCTTTTCTCCCAATATCCCCCTCTCCCAAGCACACGTACAACCACCATTACATCATTATGTCCAACTTGATTTAGTCTCCAATACAAGCTTTCTCTTAAAGTGTACATCTGTTGCTATTGCAATCATTACTTGCTAACTCCGCCAGTTGCAGAGAATTGTATGGGTACCACACAGGCTCAATATAAACGGTGCTATTTTAAAGGTAGAACTGATAAAAGCATTTAAAAGTGATGGATAATGTCAGGTATTTAGAGGAGGAGATGGACCATGGGTATAGATTGCTGAACCTTCCAAGAAAATATGTTTCCTACTCTAGATGGAGTGTATAAACGATGTGGGTGAGGACTGCCCGAGGACTGTGTTGAGATGGTGTATCGATTGCTGACTCACTGACTTGATCCCTGTTGTTTTATCTTGGTGTTCAGGACCTCCTGTTATGTTCTAGGTACTATTTATCTATACAACTATTACGTATATATTTATAATGGTATTACAGAGAGCATATTCATCATTGCTAGTGGGAGTTATTGCAATAGCTAAGAAATGATTCAATCTGTGTGTTGCAGTGAGTTTTAAATACTGTAGTTGTGATGTACACTAAGACACAAAGGTAAACATTTTTGAATGTTTGTTGTTTTGTTTTGTTTTTTTGTGTTGTTGTTTTTTTTGGGTGGGGTCTAGTAAAAAGAAAAAAAAGTAAAAGATACAAACTTGGCCCCTTAATAACCCAGCTGCTTCAATCTCCTCTTGTTTTTATTTTTGACACTGCCCTAGATCATGAAAGTTTAATGTGGAAACTTAAGAGGTTAGCAGGAAGCTTAGTATCTGTTGACAAGGCTGGCACACAATCAGGCTACCAGAGGCATTAGTTTCAGATTTGATGGGAAACTGATTTGGTATCTATGACTCTTGAACACTGAAACTCATATCAAGAATCATTGTAGTGGCATTCGCCTGGTGTCTTTGGCTCCTGTTTTTCATAAATCTGTAATTATTTAACAACAATAATAATAATGATAATTTTCTTTTTTTTGCTAGGTGAATGCCGTGATGCCATTTGGATGCCTTGCCCTGAGAGATGGGCGATCTTATGACAGCATATCTGATGTCACGGACAAATATGAGTTTGGGCAAGTCCTTAAAGCGTAAGTACCATAACATTTTATGGATAGGTTTAAGAGACATTCACTCTTTTCTATAGGATATTTTATTATGTTTTAAACTAAAACTGTAAGAGATTATCAGTTTATTTACTTGTAATAGATAAATGCCATGTTGTAGTGAGTTTGTAGCAAAGTGAATAAATCCTCAGAGAGGTTGCCTGCCAATAGTTTATCAGATGGATCATCTGTCACTATAGCTAAGTTTAGCTTACTTTAAGCATTTGAAGCTAAAAATGTTAATACTACTTTATTTCAGCATTTTAATTGTATTTATTTACCATGTAGATAATAAGCTGTCAATCGTATTGCTGTTCTTTCAGCCAAGCAACGCATGTGTTTCTACAATGCGGTTTTGCTGGTTTAGACTAGCTGTATAAGTCTGTCTGATCAGGTGGTACTTGTTGGTCAGCTTTCTGCCAACAATACAGTAAATTTTTAGATTTTGTGATAGGCTATCATTTGTGCAATGCCATCAAGGATGGTATGTCTATGTGGTTTTCTAGGTCTCATAGTTGTTTAGAATATGTCTAGGTGGATGAATTATTAGCTGATCAAGCAGACCAATACAGCTGTCAAGCTGACACAGAATTATTTTAACTAAGTTAGTTAACCTAATAGTAGGTAGTGATAATACGTGATAACAAGCTGTTTAGCCTAATGACAATGATACAATGATTATAACAATGATAAACTTAAATAGTATATCTTGTAGATAAACGTATATGGTTAAGCTAAAAAACTAACAAATTAGAAATTGAGTTTCCCTATGTATAGCTGAAGGTTTTGAGAATTTACTCTCTTTAAAACAAACCCTGTGATATATTTGACCATGATAAGTGAGGGGATTATTATTAATAATGCTTTCACTGGCTCTTTCTTAAAAAAAACAAAAAAGAACTAAAACACAAAAACAAGATCTTAAAGTGTTGGATTTTCTCCATTCCTGTCTAGCCAATGGGGAGTTTACTACAGATTTAACTTTGGTTAAGCATTCATCTAGAGCGGGGCTGGCAACATGTGAGCTCCTGCTCAGCTATTTTCCTTCTTTTTTGTCACTGATGTTAAAAATTGTTATCTGACAATACTGCAATTTACCACACCCCTTCAAGGAACCATTGGCAAATTAGTGTATTGTGCATGCATATGCAGGTGGATTTCAGTTAAGTTAGCACAAATGATTGTGGCCTTATCAGGAATAAGTTGGGAAAACAAATACCAAAACCTAAAATGAGGAAGAGAGCTGGCCATTCTTGCCTAAATGAGAATAGTTATATTTTTATGGGAAAAAATGGAGGACCGTTTTGCTTACTTTGCCAGACTTTAAAATTTTACATCAAAGCAACAAACATAGAATGTGATTTTACCTCTATCCATTCACACACAGTCAAAGATTTGCCAGAAGGTTTGATAATTTGCAGGCATAAGGTAAATGGCTTGAAAAGGCTGGAAGAGAAACAGACTAATGTTTCCAGGAACCTATAAAGCACTCAGAGATTGTCACATTGCTGTTATATCAGTTGGAGTTGGAGAGACAATTGCTTGCTACGAGAGGCCCTACAGTGAAGAAGAATCTGTAAAGACCTGACTTGACAGATGTTGTTGCTGTCCTAGCTCCAGGAAATTAGAATTTGTAGCGTTCCATTACAGGCCTGCAGTTTTCATGAAATACTGTGGTGCAGAGGATATCAGACAATGCATCATTAGAATCAAAGATTTTTGGTTGACATTGACAAATCTTGATGGCTTGTATATTTTTTATAGTATTGCATTGGAGGAGTCTACTGACATTTAAGACAAGCCACAGTTGGCCTGTCAGCATTTGTTAGGTCTGTTTCAGAGGACTATGCAAGTAAAGAAAAGTTGCTTGACTTTGTGTCTTTAAAATAAATAACATGGGACATCAAGCTGAAAGAGACACTTCAGACTGATTTTGAGAAAGCTAAGTTGCAAGTATCAGAATTTACAGTAATAGCTACAAATGGTGAACCAGCTGTGTTGGAAACTTCAAATGGCCTGGTAGAGCCAAAACTTAGTTGCTGGTTGCTGAAGACCTTCCCAATGATCTGCTTCTCCACTGTTTTGTCAGATGGCTGTCAAGAGGCAACATGTTTTGTCTTTTTTTTCTTCTTGTTTTTTTACAATAGAAACCAAAAACACTGTTCCTTGAGAAGAAAGAGAAGGACTTTCCTGAGCTTTGTGACCCCCAGTAGAATTCGATTTAGGGTTTCTGGTCAACATATCGAGTAATCTGAACAAGCTAGATTTGGATCTTGAAGGAATGTTTACATGCTGCCTGACCTGGTGTTAAAAGTTTTCACATTTGTCAACAAAACTAAGTTCTATTTTGCCTTTGTTCAAAATTATTATTATTATTACTATTATTAAACACTGAAAGTATAGAAAATTGATACCGTTAAGTACTGGTATTGATTCCTCGATAACGGGAATTGATAACGTATCGATTTTCCATGATTAACAGCAGCATCAGAGGTGAGAATAGCATGAAATACGGACTGAACTCTGCAGAAAGGTCTTGAGGAATATTTTTGTGACCTGATACAAAAACTGTCTCTGATAACATTTCTCATCAACCAATTTACTGCAGACTCAGACTGTTTAAAGGTCGTTTTGATGACAGATGAAGTAAGCCACAAGCTGAAAATAATTGAACTTTGTGAGGATAAAAGACTGATGTGTTTTTTTGAGAGAAGGAACCAAAGATTTTTAGAACGAGCTGCCCACAGATAAATATCCCAATGTAAACCAGACTTCACTCAAGGTAATGCCAATGTTTCCATTGACTTGTAAGACATGTTTTTTTTTCTACATTTAAATTGGACATATTAAGCCTCTTCTCAGATGAGTTATAATAGGTCTACGGTCTGTATAAGACATGTTAATGAAGTTCTTTGTACAAAATCTCTCTGACATGAAGCAATCTCAGCAGCTCAATCCTTGACCATGTCAATCCCAAAAAAAAAATGGGAGATATCCTACTAAGGCCTTATTGGGACCCTAGCCTTTAGTTCCTAAGACTTAGTGACTGAGGTAAGAAAATGAACTTAATAAAATTGTGCTATGGACCTAATCTTAAAATCAGCTAAACTTGACAATTTATGGTGTTGATAAGCTTAATATGGCTCTTAATGCTGAATTCGTTCACCACCCTTGGTCTCGAGTTTGAAAGATCGAATAAAGACTGTCAAACTACTCAGTCATCTGATTAGTCATGAGCTGTTTATATCTGTAATCTACTTTTAGTTTGTTCGGTGACACATTTTCATGATTTCCATCCCCAGGCCTACTAAAAATGACCCTGCTGGCCAAGAACCTTTCATTTTCTTCTTCAGGGATTTATCACACATATGCACTCTCTAACCATATGCATGAATACCAATTGCCATATGGCTACATCAGCATCTGGCCTCAAAATTTCTGCTCATATTTTGCATAACATACACATCCAGATAACCACACAAACTCACACACACACACACACGCACACACACACACACACAAGATGGACTAAAACAACACATTCAGCCACTAAAAAGCATATTATTTTGTTCTACATGTGCACTTCCTTACCGAAATTGGGTAAATCAATGATCATGAAGGTGATGAAACTGCACTGAAGATTAAAAATGCATGTCAAACTGTAAAACGCTTTCTTTGTTATTTTATGTTTTAGATTCACCTCCAAATGAGCAAGCTAGAAAACAAATATAATAAGAATTAAACAGTCATAAATTGTAACCTAATATTAAAGCTTCATTATGCACTTTTAAGGTTTTACTTTTCATCATGTTGCTTTTTAAAATTCATTTGCATGAAGCCCTATAAGCCCCTGAAGGATAAAAACCTAATGATTCCCAGATTATGGCAGCAATAGATCCTTTGCAAATCTCTTATTTATAGCCTTTTTTTATTTAAGCCAGTGGCTCACCTCCCAACTAAATTATTTCTTGGTGTTACACAAGACAGTCAGAGTTTGTTATATATTTAATTTGAATATTATATCATGTTTCTTTTGGAAACTGTTCCTAAATGAGGTTTCTAAAAGAAAACATTAACAGATCATTCATCTTATCTTTGTTTGACATTATATTTATCTTTGCTTCTCCTCTCTCTGTCTATTTTTTTCCTCACTGTGTAGGAAGGAGTTTTGTGAGCTGTGCCTGGCAAAGGACAGACAAACTGAAAAGGTGTTTGTCTGCAAGAAATTCTTCAAGAAGGATGGAAGGAAAGTCCGCAAGGCCGCCAAGAATGAGATCATGATCTTGAAATTGTATGCAATCAGTTCACAAATAAAAATAGAAAAGCATGTGCTAGTGAGAAGACCAATTAACTTGTTAGATGCTTTACTTAAAGTTGACCCATAATAAAAGTTGAATTACAACTGGGAAGATCAGTAGCAAACCTGTAGCTAAATGTTTAGCTCAGGAAATGTAATGATGGAGCTACCAACCATACATTTAAACCAGTTGTTAACAACCCAAGTAATCCACACATGCATAAAGATTCAATATATATGGCTGTAAATTAACTCATCTGTATTAAAGTGACTTACACAATGCTTGGAGAAAAAATAGAAGAATGGGTCAAATTCATACCAGAGAAACACATTGGACTACTATCCCCATACAAAAGGCTTTTCTATTGAGTACTTTTCAGTAACCAGGTTTAAAATTTATCTCCTTCTTTGTTTCTCTTTATTACACTAAAAATAGTTTCTGGTTATTTATTTCCTTGAAACGTTCTGTATGTGTCGATCATGCAGGATGTTACTCACATCTGTTATACAATTAATGTCAAAGTGCAAAATACATTAAGAGAAAAACATTAACATGTCCATTACTTTTCAGTAAACTAACCATTTCATAATATGTCTAAGCAACATTTAGATTATTCAGGCTAAAATGAATAGATATTTGGTTCAATGGTGAATATTTAGTTTTGACAGCTAGAGTTGATTTTAAATGATTATTAGAAGTCTAAATGTAGGATTAGTAAAGATTGACTTGTGTGCACAAGAAATATCAGCCAGCCTAAACTCGTGCAACATAAAAACTTAACAGAGAGGCAGCAGCCAGCTCCAGCTTTTGACCCTACAATTACAAGTAATATTCTTTTTCAGCTGTCTTTAAACATGTATTATTCAGAATTTTAATAGTACTTTGACAACATTCTCTTTTTTATGCTTTTTTCCTCATCTGCCCTGCCAGCATTCTGTCAGCACTGCATCATTTGTCTTCTGAACAACATGGTCACAATCCAGCTGTATGAAGCAGTTCTGCTTAGAAATTATGATTCTTGCTGATATTTTTCCAAATAAACAAACTGCACTTGATCTCTAATGAGAAAATATATTGCTGGCAGTGTGCATCATGTGTAGCTTGATTCTATATCTAAACTTTGAACTTAAATAAATATATGTAGTTTAAATATGTAAAAATCTGTGATATTTCCTACTGTTAGAAATGTAAAATGATGGGCATTTCCTGCAAAATGATTTTATTATTGCAATATCACAGGTAGGAAAGAGGATTTCCTTAGATTTCATAGTGTGGTTAATTATTTTATCTTTGTTCTTTTTCTAAGAAAACATTACACATTTTTCCAAGCGATTTGCAACCAGCCCAGTTTTTCTCCTGATATGACAGCAGTCTGTTAGCTCTAGCTTAGCATAAATTGCTTTATGCTAAGATAAAGCTAATTGTTGTCAGAGCAACACACACATTTTTACTTAGGGGTGGAGTATCCGTTTAAGTCTAAATATAGTTGTGATGTTGGAATTACTATGTGTTTGTGGCTCACATGTTTTTTTTTTTTAATCAGTTTTTCAGATTTGTACCAATGCACACAGGTACAGTACATGAACAAGTAGATTTGTAAAAACGTTTTTAGTGCAAGCAAGACCCTACAGTGGGTGCAGAAAAGAATCACCTGCTTTGAAATATTCTTTTTGCTTTACATCCTCAAATGAAAAAACAAATAAAAAAATAAGTCTGACCAGTTTTACTCATCTATTGCAACTTGTAACATACAACTAAAAAATATCATAATTATACTAAGATTAACAGAGGATGATCCCCAAAATGCAAATGTTTTGTTGAACCACCCTTTCTTTAATAACAGCCTTGGATCTGTTGGGGTACTTCTCCGTCAACTTTGTGTAGCACTGTGGGGTCCTGTAACTATGTCTCCGACTTATCATCTGCCCTGGCCAACAGGATATCCCTTTGGCTGAGTGGTTAGCACACATAGCACTAACCTGGGAGTCTGTGTCAAATCCTGCCCAGGCCCTCGTTGTACACCTTGCCACATTTGCACATCTGTATTAAACATTATCTGTCAGTTGTTCTTTACAGAGCTGTTAAAGTTTGATCAAATTGGATGCTGAAGGTTGGTGGACTCCAATCTTCAAATTTCTCCACATATCTTCAATGGGATTGAGCTCTAGGCTCTGAGGATGTTCAGTTTTTTCTCCTTCAGCCAAGGTGTGGTCAATTTTTCTGTTTGCTCTGCCAATCTCCAACTTTCTGGCAGAAGAAGACATTATTTCTTTAAGAATTTGATGATATTTTTTCCCATTCATTTTTCTTCTACTATAATGAGAGTCCCAGTCCTTAAAGTAGAGAAAAATCAAAACAGAATGCTGTCACCTCCTTGCTTTACTGTAGGGTGTGTTGTGGATGGTGAGCTGCATTGGATTTCCACCAGGTAAACCATTTGTTGTTTGGTCTCATCTGACCATAATACCCCTTTTCTATTTGGAATTAGAATCTTCAAGGTTAATTCTCGAACAGCTTAAACAAGCTTTAATGTGGCTTTTCATGAGAAGTTTTATTTTCCTTGCAAAATTCCTGAAAACCCCATATCTGCGGAGCCCTTGTAAAATTGTTGTCACATTTACAGAATGACCACTCTTTTCCATAAAGTTCTATAGCTACCTCAGAGTGGCCTCGGCCTCTTGGTAGCCTCTCTTACCAGTCTCCACCTTGCTTTTCCATTTAATATGGAGGGACAACTAGATCCAAGGAGGGTCCTAGTAGTAGCAAAAGCTTGTCACATCTTAGTTATAGACTACTGTTCTCCTTGGGATTGATAAAGCCTTAGAGTTTTTTTGTATCCATTTCCTGCCTTATATCTGTCAACAACTCTGTCCCTGAGATCTTTTAAAAATGCCTTCCGTAGTCCAATGCCTGACCATAGTCAGTTGTTTGCTGTCCGTTTCACAAACCAAGCAAGAGATTGCTCTGGGAACAGCTGCTTTTATGCTCCATTAATCAGACTGATTACAATTGATCAAAGATAGATACCCATAACCATGTCTGCTAAGGTCTGGTTCACACAGCAGGGTTTTTAGGCTGATTGTTGCCCCTATTCCAATTTTCTGACATGCCCCTATGTGTTCAGAGAGCTCTGGACTGCTTGGAAGGACATGGCTACTGGGGCTGTGTTGAAAAATATCCAAAAATTGATTCTGAAAAAATTATTACAAAAATTCTAAAAATCAAACCGAAATCGATTCACAAGTCGAAAAAACGCTTTACTTGTTTAACATAGTTTGCCCTTTTTTACAGATAAAATAGGAATTAAAAATCCATCTTTTGTAATTCTTAGTTCTGAAAGTGTTCATTGTTGTTCAGTGTTCAGTTTTTTTTCCTGGCACACTGTTACTCACCTAGTGTTAAGTCATTAAATTACAGGCTTATTATTAGGATAACAGCTCAGAAAAAAAAAAAAAAAAAATACGTTTTTAAAAGCACTGACCCATATCTATATCGACCTGGATCAGATTGTATCGGAACGGATCAAATTGGATTGTACTTTAACTAACTCACTCTAACTCTTGAGAATCGAAATCAAAACGATTCTTGACATTCAAATTAATACCCAGCCCCAATTGGAACCCTCTGATAACAAATTGGTAATATTCAACATATAGGATTGTGTTGGCCAGATATCCCAGCATTTTTTATGTGTTGCAAGGACAAACAAGTATTCTGCCTATTCCATAAATGCATAGAAACAGAGATCAGCTGGAACAAAGTGTGTAACAATGTTAAAACTAGTCCAAAAAAATTGCCAATGCTTTATCCTCGGCATCCATATTTATGTACACCTTTGACTTTAGTCACGTTTTATATCATGAGGTTTTGTGAGATCTCCTGTCTGTGCTTGGAATATTTGTTAGTAAAATCCGGTGGTCTGTGGTGTCTTGTCATCGCTTTATGGCTGCACACCCCACACTGTATGACCAAAAGAGAAATATCTGTGATTTTTTTTTTTGCTTTGTGTGCTTCTGAAACTCTTGCGACAACTTTGAATTCTGCTGTGTGAACCAGGACTAGTGGAAAAGTGGTTACTTCACCTAAGTTTAAAAGTATTGTTTTTTGGGGTGATTGAGTAAAGCTAGCAAAATATATTTTTGTTTCTGTTTTCTTTTAAGGATGTAAAGCAATAATTAAATTATTTCAAAGCTGGTGACTCTGACATAGTTTTTGGCTTTTCCAGGGTCAATCACCCAAACATCCTTCAGCTGATAGATACATTTGAAACACGAAAAGAATACTTCATTATCCAGGAACTGTGAGTATTGTCTTTCCCTTTTCTTTTCCTGTCCATGCACTGCATATTTGTTTTTTTTTATTACATTTCACCACGTTGAGAAATAGATGCTAAATATTTTTCCCTTTTCACTTCCTACTCTAACTCCCCTTCATGTGTAACAGAGGAAGGTATTAGATTTGATGAAATGTTAAAAAACTGTAACCGTCAACATTACTCAGTGGCCCTGAAGCATTGCTTTGTAACAAGACAGTTTGTATTGGGAGCTTGGAATCGATTAATCCGAGACACAACCAAATATGCATCAATTGTCCCTCATGCAATTTGGCATTTTTAACCTGCTTTAAAAGTAATTACACAGACTGAAACAATGAGGAGAACATTTTTGTCACTATAATAAACAACAGAGAAGAAAACTACTTTAAGTGACTGCATTTGTATTTATGTTTATTAAACTATTTAAGAAGTCACTTTTCAGTCTGGGCTATAGTTGTCCTGTTGAGAGCAATATGTGATAATCACTCCCATCATTTATCTCGAAACGTAACTGAAGTCCTTTAGAGTAATAACCAGGAGCCTTACTTTAATTGTGCAATAGTGATAGCTCAGGGCCAGCTAACGCAAAGCACTTTACAGAAAGCCCCAAAACATATTAACAGTAATATAAAGATTAATCTGCAGTGTTAAAACATTAAGAGGTATATTGACCAATATATTTGGCTCTGTGTAAAGTGAGAAATATATTTTGGGTGTAACTCTCTGTAGTGCCACAGGGGGAGATGTGTTTGACTGGATTCTGGACCAAGGGAATTACACAGAGAGAGATGCATCCAATGTTATCAGACAAGTCCTGGAAGCTGTGGCTTACCTACACTCCCTCAACATTGTTCACAGGAACCTGAAGGTACAGTCTAACAAAGTCTAACTACTATTTTGTTTTGCTCTGTCTAATAAAGTCAAACTAAAACATGCTGAAGTTTGTCGCTGCAATGTAAAAAAAAGAAATGTTAAAATGAAGACTTCAAGTGATACCAATTTCTTTTGGAAGGCTCTATGCATAGAGTAGTTGATGTGCCTCTGGAGGTAAGAACAAAGCAGCTTTTATAGTGCAAGCTGACCTCATCGTCACATTCTAGAATGCAGCATTCAGTATTTATTCCTCTGATTCCCTGCAGAGACAGATAAATGCATTTCTCTGCCATCTCACTTACTAACTGAGTATTACATTTTTACTGCAGGAGTAAGCATTTGCTTTATGGCTCAAATGAATGTCTGGTGGTTCTCAGACTTGCATACAAATCTATGTCTCTAATTCTCAACATGAACCCCTCTATCTTCAGACTCCATCTACTGGTAGAAAGTGAATATTTCATTAATCCAGTAGGTTGGGACTCCTACATTTTGTCATCAAGTTGAATCACAGTGACATATTCAAATTAAAATAGGTCATGCTTGCAGCTTCTGTTTGGCTTGATATCTTTATTAAATCATGCTTGACCTATAAAATCAGAAGTCGTTTAATCTCTCCTCTCTGTCAAGATTGCAAAGCGAATAAAATATAGAATGCTGACATGATTACTTTATGTGCATTCTTATTGGTGGCAAAGACAGGGTTGAACATAAATCATGTAAACATTTAAATGCCATTTTAGCAGTTTTCAGTTTAAGTAATTTGTTTAACGAGATGAAGGGTCAGAAACTTGTGGCTCCAGAGCCGCTAACTTCTGTAGAAATAACCTCTCACAAGAATTTTTCATAATTGTGTTCAAAAAAGTGGATCATTATTCCATTCTAAGTACATCATTCTGTGAAGTTTATAAATGTAACAACCTTTAACCAAAAGCCTACAGTATTTGACCATTTAAAGGTTAGTGATTTTTTTAAATGTTGTTTTACTTTTGCTGTTTCTTTAAAAAACATGCATAAATTTCAGTTATAATACTATATTTGATATGTTGTCATTACTGTTTAATTAATTCTTCTCTAATCTCTTAATTTATTTCAAGCTGGAAAACCTTATGTACTACACAGAAAATAACCACAACAAAGTTGTTCTGCGAGATTTCTACCTCTCCAGATTTGAGAATGGACCAATTACAGAGCCATGTGGAACACCTGAATACCTCGGTAGGTTACACTGTGTCTATGTGTTTGGTTTTCATCTCTACTTTTCCTTATTACTTATCTTTTAGTTTTCAATTTATTTTACCTTTTTTGAGATAAAGTGCCATACTATGTGAAAAGATTGATGTTGTCCTTCACCTTATTGAATTCTGTATGAACTTTTGGTGCTTTGAAAGAAAATAGCCTTTAAGGGATAAATGCTCACTCTGAAATGTTAAAACCCAGAAAAAACATAAATGAGATTGAAAGTGGTCAACCCTTGCCATTTAGCTTCTCTTTTTATCTGCTTGTAGATTCTATGTGCTGTCTCACTCCTCTCCATCTTGCTGATGTTTATATGAGGGCAAGCACAAAGTGTTAAGATGTGCTTTGGTTTTCTCTGCAGTTAAAGGCCAGGGAAGTTATTCATATTGATAAGTCAGGTAATGAAATCAGTAAATAAGAAAAGAGAATAGAGGTGCTGGTAGGAAGAAGGATGTGAAAAACTGAATAATAGGAGACAGGCTGTGGAGAAAAGCTGTTTGTGCATCTAGAGAATCTGATGAGGTGGAGGACTGTAAATTAAAAGCTAGGAATCTATTTGCCTCTCACATGAACTCTGCATTGCCTCCCCTTGCTTTCAGCTCCTGAAGTGGTTGCTCGTCATCGATACGGTCGTCCTGTGGACTGCTGGGCAGTGGGGGTGATAATGTTCATTCTGTAAGTGTCTATCACTAAGTCAAAACTGTGCAACTGTACTAACTGTATACAAAGTTTCTTATTAACCCAAAATCTAAATTATTATCAAATTAATTCAGATGTCTTCAAACATTGTATAAAAAATAACATGTTTTCACTCTCTATCGTAAGACTAATTCAGACTATTTCCAGCTTTAGGTCAGACATTACTTTATTCCAAGTCAAAGATTGACATACACCAAGATTAGTATGCCTTTGGATAATTTAGGAAAGCCTGGTGGATATTGACAAGGCTTTGTAAGATTCCCTTGGAATAATTCACAGGCAACACCTTAAACACAGAATATCTTTGCATTTGGTGGACATATCAGGAGGATCTGGTTAATTCTTGAGGCGAATTATAAATGCTTGAATAACATGTTTTGTAGTTTAAATATTTGCATGTTTTAAACAGAATAGGAATTTGGAGCCATTGCACTGTTCCGAAAAGAGACCCGATCTGCGTTCTAGAGATAAATGTTCATTGGTCCAAAATGTACATAACCCCAGAACAAAAGCTGAATGAGATACCAACTAGTTTATTATTATTTATTATGCAGAATGAAAAAATACAGACCTCAGAAAAAAAGGCAAGGCAATTTTTATTTAGATAGCACACTTTCAACACAAGGAAATTTGAGGATCTTAAAAAAAAGTATTTGTAAATTCAATCAGGTACAAAAGACCTTAGTGTTTGAGGTAAGGCCACAAAGTCAGTGCTTTAGAGTGGTCAGCTCTGATCTGAGTCTTATAGAAAACTTTTGGCACTAAAAAGGTGTATGACCAAGAAGGCCAAATTATTCCTATTACAAAAGTTCTCTTAAGGGGTGTGTCATGGCATATTGGTTAAAGGGATGTTGTACCCCTAAGACAAAAATGTGTCTGTTATCATATTCCGCTGTTAGATAAGTGAGGAATAAGCGTTTTGTAACCAGCCCAGTAATTCTCCTAATCAGTCAGCAGTTTGTTTGCTGTCCATTTGCTGAAACCATTGTAAAAGAATGGGAACTACTAGCTAGTAGTTCCCGTTCTTTTACATTGATTTATGCTAAGCTAAAGCAAACAGACCGCAGCCAGATCAGGAGAATTACTGGGCTGGTTACAAAATCCTTTTTTCTCACTTATCTAACTGTGGGGATTAGGAAACAGGCAATTTTTTACTTAGGTGGGAAATTTCCCTCTAACACAGGCGCCCCGTGTTCAAAGGCCTTAGTCCTCAAAGTCGCTGTCCTCGGTTTGATTCTACCTTGTGGACATTTGCAGAATGTCTAGTCCCCCACTTCTCTCCCCTTTCTGCACTATCCACTGTCAATAAAGGCCGCTGTGGCCACAAAACCATGGGGGAAAAAAGCTTTATTAAGAGAAATGGGACAAAAATCCAGCCCCACCGCATGGAGTTTTAAATGAAATATATGTATACTTCTCCATTTCTAGAAGCTTATAATTATAAAAAACACTCTCTAACTATGTTGTGGTCATTATCTGGCATTCAGGAAATATTCATAGTTTTAGTCATTCTATTTCACCTAAAACATTTAATTCAAATTCTTGCTATTCTTGGTAGATACTGATAGTGAGAAAAAAAGGTTTTCTACATTTTTATACAGTGTATTCAAACATGGTTTTAAATGTACTTTATGAAAAAAAACCATGAATAGTAATTTTAAACATTGTTTCATCTTTAATGTACCTACCACTTTTCCGACAGCTTATCGGGCAATCCTCCATTTTATGATGAGACAGAGGAAGAGAACACAGATCTACACAATCGCATCATCTTCTGTCGGATCGTTGCTGGAGACTTTGAGTTTGATTCTCCTTATTGGGATGACATTTCACCTGCAGGTATTTTTCTCAACGACACAATGGCACTAATCACCCTCTCCTTCTAAGGACTCACTTCTAATTTTGAGTTTACGTTTAGACAACCAATAGAAGCAGTAGGAAATTATTACTGTTCACAAAATTTTACTTTTTGTTACATGGCAACAACAAATATGGATGTGTTTATTTGGATTTTGATATTATAGACCAACAAAAAGAGATGTAGAATCATGAAGTAGACAAAAGGCGATATAAAGTTTGCTCTTTAATTGAGAATCTTATAGATGCTCTCGGTTTAAACATTTCATTATCTACATGAGCAAAGGTAGTGGAGACTTACGGTTGGGCAAAAAAGCATTTAGTCAGCCACCAATTGTGCAAGTTCTCCCACTTAAAAAGATGACAGAGGTCTGTAATTTTTATCATACATGCCAATTCTGAGAGACAGAATGTAAAAAAAAAAATCCAGAATATCATAATGTAGGATTTTCTAAGAATTTATTTGTATAATGTTTCAGAAAATGTAGCTACAACAACCGAGCAAGAATTTTGGCCCACACAGACCTGTTACTTCTTCCTTTAGAAGCTCTTCTATCATCAACTAGTTACCTGTATTAATTGCCCCTGTTTGAAGTTTTTATCTGTGTAAACAAGATCTATCCACACCTTCAAACAGTCAGACTCCAACCTCCAATATGGTTGAAACCAAAAAACCGACTGATAAATCTAGGGACAAGATTGTACACTCCACAAGACTGGGATGGACAAGCGGCGGTGAGAAGAGATCAACTGTTGGAACCATTATTAGAAAAAGGATCACTGACATTATACCTCGACCTGGGGCTCCATGCAAGATCTTACTCTTTGGGGTAGAAATGATATTGGGAATCCTGAGGAAAAAGCCCAGAACTGCAGGGAACTGGTCAATGACCTGAAGAGATGTGGGACACAGTAACGATGGATTCAAATCTTGCAGTCTCCGTGCTCAAGCCAGTACATGCCCAGGCCGGTCTAAGGTTTGCGAGACACAATCTTGATTATGCAGAGTAGGATTGGAAGAATTTCATTTGTTCAAATGAGACAAAAACAGAACTCTTTGGTATAAATGCCATTCGTCATGTTTGGTGGGGGAAGAATGCTGAGTTGCATCTCAAGAACACCATATCCACTATGAGGAATGGGGGTGGAATCATCATGCTTTGGGGCCACTTTTCTGCAAACGGGAGAGGGCAACTGATCCGTATTAATGAAATGATGAATGGAACCATGTATCGTGAAATTTTGGGAAAAGCCCTCTTTCCATCAGTGAGAGCTTTGAAGATGAAACCTGACTGAATCTTTCAGCATGGCATTGATCCCAAACACACCACTCTGGCAATGAAGGAGTGGCTACATAAAAAGCATTTCAAGGTTCTGGAGTGGCCTAGAAAGTCTCCAGACCTCAATCTAATAAAGAATCTGTGAAAGGAGATGAAAATCTGAGTTGCCCAGCAACAGCCCCAGAAGATCTGCATGGAAGGATGGGCCAAAATACCAGCTACAGTGTGTGCAAACCTGATAAAGATCTACAGAAAACGTTTGACCTCTGTCATTGTCCACCAAGATTACTTTTCAAAGGACTGGAATGAACTTTTGGTATTGGCCAAATACTTATTTTCTGCAACATTATGCAAATAATTTTTTTTAAATCATACAAGGTGATTTTCTGGGGGTTTTTTTACATCACAGACCTCTCTCTTCTTTTAAGTAGCAGAAATTGCACAATTGGTGGCTGACTAAATACTTTTTCTTGGCTCACTGTAAAACAAAATGTCTGGTGTTTTAAAAGCAGTGAAAGGTGGTTCTATAATGTGTTGACAAATGGGAATAGAAAAGATGTGTGTTCCACATTTTTCAGATTTTGGTAGGGAAATATTTTAAAATCCATGTTTAATTTCCCTTCCTCTTTATAAGTATGTACTGAATTGTGTTGATCCCCCAAAACTATAGTACAGTTTATGAGATGCAAATTGCTTTGCAAGGCACTGTCTGCATTTACGTTGTCATAGCTAATGACATGCTTTTCGTACTACAGCTAAGGGTCTTGTGTGTAGACTTATGGAGGTGGACCAGATGCTGAGAATCACAGCAGAGGATGCGCTGCAGCATGAATGGTAAGTCTAACTACAAAAGCAATGAGATTATTTCCTTTCGCACATCTATGGTGCATTCATTTAACTGTTGCACTATATGTGTTCTGTGTCAGGATTGCAGGGAATGGTGCATCAGAGAAGAACTTGAAGGATGGTGTATGTGCCCAGTTTGAGAAGAACTTTGCAAAGGCCAAATGGCGGGTATGAGCTCCCTCTACTGCTCTACTTGTAGCATAAACAATGTAGGTACTACAACAGAATGAACAACTGAGTAAATGAAAGTAAAGGCTGAATCCTGTGGCCTAAAATTATTTGAGCTCACTACGCAGAGTTGTATTTTAAAATTCTTAAAAGTATAAGCCGGAATTACTAACGAAAAAGAAGGGAGAAGATGGGAGTGCTGACCTAACAGCCTAAGTAACAGGTATAAATTTCTTTTTTCTTTCCCCATGTGGTCCCAGGAGTTAAAGGTATTTTTCCATTATGAATGGGAGTAGAAGGACAGAGTGTGAGGAGAATCTTATATGAAGTGATTCAATAAAACATAATTTTAAAATGGAATAGTGTTTATTTATTTAATGACATTTTTAACTTGCAAATATGTACAGTGAAGGCAACTTTTGTAAACGTTGGATAATGCCTTGATTATCTTTAGGATTTTGACGTTCTTCTCAAGCTCTGTTCCTTCCTACTGTCACTCTGCCTGTCCCAAGAGAGCTCCATCCACTTTGCTCCACTTTTCTTCACTGGAGAAGATTCAAATGTTCAAAGTGGCTCGCTCTGCACCTTTCTTACTCCTCATCTGCAGTAGTTTTTCTAAACGTAGAGGTTAAACAGGTACTGATTGTCAAAGGGAACAGAGTTTTGTTCTTTATTGTGGTTCTTTAAATTGATGTAGATAAGGAGTTGGAGACATAGAAAGGAAAACAAGGATGTGGGCCACTGTTGACTGTTGAACTACAGTGATTTGAACTGTAAGGCCCTCTGGTGTTCCTCTTACACAAATCCTGGCTCATTGCCCCATACCTTTGGTACATCCAGAACATACACCAGTCATGTATAACATTATGACCACCAGAATATCAGGTGAATAATTGTCTCTTCAGTATTGCACCTCTGAGTGGGATAAATCAGGCAGGAAGTTTACATTTTATACCTTAAAGATATGTTAGAACCAGAAAGAATCTGCAATCATAGTGTCCTGAACAAGTTTAACAAGAGCTCGATTATGATAAGTAGTTGAGAAAGTCAGAGCATCTCAACAACTACAACTTATTTGGAGTTTTCCCAGTCTGTAGCTGTTTTATATCTGTCAAGGAAGGTCAAAGGCAAGAGAAGTGGTCATGAACAGCAAACAGTCAGTGCATTTACATGCATTAAAAGAAAACCAAATTACTGCCAATGTCCAACTGAATTTAGATATTTGAAATGCATGTACAGCTGGAGTTAAACTGAGCTGGATTAGTATTAATCGAGCTAACCCAGATTATGAAGTTTGAAAACCGAATCCCTCTACATGTAAATGCCAACACAGTTTAATTGAGCGATTAGCAGACTGGAAACTTCCCCTTCAGTAGGTGATGAAACTGTTTTAGTTGGAATAACACCGGAAAAGGCAGCAACAATGAGTGCAACACAGTCAGACCTTACAGTACTTACAAAATGTACTGTGCAGCAGTGTTGTGATCCATTTCTTTGCTCATTCTGCAGAAGTGTGTAGGCTAGTACCCAAAAACTCCACTCAAGTAATAGTAGCACTATTTTAACATATTTTTATCCAGATAAAATTTCAAAATAGCTACCTAAAAAAATACTTAAAGATGGTAAACAAGTATGTGTTAAAAAAGTCTACTTTAGTACTGAGTAACATAAAAAAAATGTTCCTAAACTTTACTCAATGTCATTGATTAAATGTAAATAGTTACTACTAACTCCTGATCGTGCATATCCTGCTGTTACTTTGTCTGCTTCACTGCTGCCAGCATTTGTTTACTATCTATGTGACGTTCTAGGTCACAAGTGTTGAACTCAAGGCCCGCGGGCCAAATCTGGCCCTCCAGTACCAGTTATGTGGCCCTCTCGTCTCTAGGCGCTTACATAACTAGAAGTTCAAGATAACAGTTGTTTGGCTAAATAATATTTTATTAGTCAAATCAAACCAGATTTTATCTGTATAGTGTCAAATGACATCTGAATGGAAAAATGTTAAACAATTTATTTTAAAACTTTCTCATCAAATGCATAGAAAGCATTAAAATTTTAAAATCTTGTTTTTTAGCAATACATTCTGCCACAAACGGCTAGATGTGGCCCAAAATGACAATGAGTTTGACCCCCCCATCAAGGCCAACCAGAAGAATGCTAAGGTGTAAGGGTGTGTCTCGCCACCTAGCATAGGCGAGTCGAAAGCATTTCATTCAATAATTAGATTTTTGAGTAACATGTAAACTGGGGTAAAGGCTCCCATTCTGGTTAGGCTATTAGCTCTAACTAGATTTTTTTCAAAAGCTTGATTTAGATGTGTATGTCCACAAACTGACTGACCCATGTGATCCAAATGACATGTAATTGAAAATAAAATTGCTGAAGGGGTTAAAGCTAGTTCATGTGGAAGCTTGTCATTGTAGTTGGTTACGTATGGTGCTCTGCAGATCAGTAAAACGCGGGGATGGCTGTGGCCTCTTTGAGCAAGATAATGTGCTCTGCCACAAAGCAAAAATGCTTCAGGAAACAGAGGAACACAGCTATGTGTTTGAGATGTTAACTTGGCCTCAAAATAATCCAGATTACAATCCAATTGAGAAATTGTGGGTTGTTGTGGACCAATATGTAAGATCTATCCAGGCTCAACCTTGCAACTTGAAGTATCTGCTTCTAACACTTTGGTATCAGAAACAACAGAATGTCTTCAGTGGCCTGGGCAGTCTGTGGCTCAACAGGACAGGGCTGTGAAGGGGAACAAAACAATATTGGGCAGGTGGTCATAATGTGATGCCTGATCAGTGTGCATACAGATGCTGTTTAGGTAAGTCACATTTGATTCAGCAACTTTTCATTTTCAGTGAATTCGAGGGAATTCTGCTCCCTGGTTTACAAACAACTGCAAAACTCACACATTATCCCGGACTCCTTTAGTGTTTGTGGGTCAAAAGATATGAGATGAATAAGTGTTTCACTTAAAATGAGAGGTTTGCACAATTATCTTTTACTTTCAGCAAGCAGTCAAGGAGTTTCTTGGAAAGTGTGAGTTGTAAGATTGATTTAAACCAGGCTATAATGTGTCATAGCTTCTTGGAGGTAAAAGAACTGGCACTAATATTTCTTCACTCCACAGAATTGACATTGTTGGATGCAAAATCATTCTGTTTCTTTTTGTCAGAAACTTTGATTCATTTTATTAAGATAATCTTGTTTGATCAAGCCGTCTTCACCCTGTTTTTCTTTACCTCTTATTTGCAGAAAGCAATCCGTGTGACAACCTTCATGCAACGGCTGAAGAACTCTGAAGCACTGAATGACAGTTCAGCTGAGGTTCCGGGTAGGGAACAGGTAGGAGATGAAGCAGGCATTTCCCAGGCAACAAGTGACGAGGGAGATAAAGGGACAACAGATGAAGGGATAACATCAAGTAGTGTATCTTTAGAAGTTACAGTTGAAAATACACCAGCTAACATGGAAGAAGATGAGGGTTCCATTAAGATAGCAGAAAAAACAGAGAAAGTAAATAGCTCCAGGGGTCAGTCAGTTGGAACATCACCATCGGATGGGCAAGACCCTCTTGGCCAGTCAAGTTCAGGCCCTAAACTTACACCGGAAGAGCTAAATAAAGATGGCGTGAAGAAGGTAGCTGCAGATGGATCCCGGAGAATTGCTGCCAATTTGGGTCAAACTGAAGTCGTTCCAGAGGTTAAACAGACTCCGGCAGTGATCACTGAACCATCAAAGCTGTCAAAAAGTTCTCCAGGTGCAAATCTTGGCAAACAGCACACATTTCCTTCCCCTGAGCCAAGTGGAAAACGTAAAATAGCTGCAACACTACATGGCACCAAAGCTGCACCTACTACCTTTGCCTCACCCGAGAAGCAATCAGCCACCCAAAGCACACAGAAGGATGAAACTGATGGAAGCTGGTGTCAGACACAAGTGCCTGAAGCAGTTGCAGAAAGGTCAGTGGTAGCACCAGTTACTTCAGAAATGGGAATGGTAAGTGGAGTTGATGTAGGACTAGATGTTCAGTTGCGAGGTGATGCCAGCCCTGTTGGAAGAAGGGATAGAAATACCAGAAAAACAGACCGACACAGTGCTGAGTTTAGCATAGCCAAGACCCCTGCAGGAACCACACAAGGTTGTTATGTAGCTGGCAGCTCTGCTAGTTTGGGCCGACATGCCGCACCATACAATCCAGAGGCCATGTCTATAGGTATGGGGATGGCTGGGAGCTTTGGGAGTCCTTACAGTTCCTTGTATACGAGCAGAGGAGTAGGGATGTATGGGACTGGTTTACACCATGGAGGAGGTGGGAGCACCAGCACAACCGATTGGCAAATGGACAGTGTCATTGAGCAGATAGAAAAGCAAATGGTCGCAGTGCTTGAGAAGATTGAGGGAGACATGCCGTCGCTGCTTGAGCAAATCAGTGACTGTCCGAGTGAGCCGGCACGGGCCAGGAGCACGCATGCCTCACCTTCCGTATCTCGCTCACGTCCAACTCAACACTCCTCAACTTCAACCTCAACAACTCCACCACTTCCCACCTCTCCGAGACCAACATTACCGACACTCCCTCACCTCGGCATCCCGCCTCCTTCATATCCTCCACCATCTCCGCCCACACAAACCTCACCCCAGGCTGTAAGGGAGCAGGAAGATAAGGATGGACTGAGAGGCACAGCTCAGTCCAGCCAGTCACCCAGGGCGGGGATGGGTAGAGGACTATGAGGCAGGAGTGAATAAAGCAATTGTAAAAGATTTGGAATCTTGAATTGATTATTTGATGGTGAGAGTTTAAAGACTTCAAAAAGAATCTCTAACTTGACTTTGAAAAGTTACCATATTTTGCTGTTTGGTATGGCTACATAAAATGAGTTTTTGAGAGAAAAGCAACAACACGGATAAAATGGAGTTCAGTATCCAAGATTTCAAATGCTTGTTTAATTCTACAATACTGAATGTGTGCCTGAATATCTTCCACACAACCAATCTATTACTGGCATATCAAAGCACTCTGCAAAGATTTATCATCAGATTACAAAGGTATGAAAAGTACAATAACCTACCAAAAAGAGGTGATACCAACAGATGAAAGGTATGTTTGTATTATTTCATACAATGTAAATAAATAGAAAAAATTAGATTCCTGATTATTACCCTTGTTCCCAGAATGTAAACCACTTCCTATCCTAGCTGGTATAGCTTTTTTTCAAAGGAACTTTTCCCAATTAGTATTTTATCCTCATCTTAAATTTTTTTTTAGCTCTTCATCTTTTGGGGGGCTTAGAGTTACATTGTGATACAGAAATATGAAAGACACATCTGATCAAATAATTTATTTATTCGTGCAACATAGACAAACTTGAACCGTTGCCAGAGTCTTGTGAGTTTCAAACAATTGACGCAAAGCTAAAGGACATTATCCAGATGCAACATACTGTATAAAGCTTTGTAATCACACAAAAAATTATTTATGTAGTCAAGTCATGTCCAAAAATTTTTTTTTCTTTTTGGTCAACATGCATACTTTGTTATTGTCACTTACATAGTCCTTCCTATTGCCACCTCTGTCATGTAAAATGTCCCAATATATTTCATTATGCTTTTGGCTCTGTGTGCTATTTCAGGTTATGTGGTATTTTCTCCACTTTTAGTACCATTATTCATAACCCATGGAAACTGTAAAATGTGCTGTTTGCAAGTCTTTCAATAAAACGTATAAAACCAGATGTTAATTTGTGTAATTACTGTCTTTTATGTATGATGACAAGTTTTCAAAAGTGTTTTTAAAGACAGCTTCTCTTGAAAATTATACTAACATACATAGACTACAAGTCCCCTATGGCATTGTCAACGCTTTGGAATGGTCCACACTAGCGAATGCATAGGGGTGTCAAATAGTATCGGCTGCTTTTGTTTAAATATTATACAAACTCGCGGTCGTGTATAGTGAATGCACTAAGCATGTTTAAATGTTGTGTGGCCAGCTTTAAATTTGATTCAATTCTCTGCATGGAATAAAATATGCAGTAGCCATAATTTGTGGGATCCTTTTGGTCTGAGTGTTGGTCCCGCCTGTAACGTGCACATGTTGCTGCTGTGCTTTGCTTTCAACTGAAATAGAGTGAGGGGGAAACGGCTCGGGAACAGCCGGCCAGGGAGACATCCAGTGGAAAAACTCACACAGAGCCCGCCAGCCTGACACACTTTTCAGTTGGCCGTCAGCGGCTGTGTTGTCTTGTCACATTGTTTATTTGGTTTCTCGCTCAAATAGAAGCCGCATTTTTTTAATATTCCAAATCAGGCCGAGTAATATCGGATGTGGTAAGTTCTGCACACTTGTGTAATCTCTCGCCTCGGTAACGTTAGCCCCAGCTACTTGGCTAACGTTAGCTGGGCAGCTAACATAGCGGCACAAGAAGGGAAAAAGTCGTTGGGTGGCTAGATAGCCGAAGTGCTAGCTTCATACAAGCTAACAACTACGCAGTCTTTTGATCTGCGTTACTGATGGTTGTTAACGTTCCTTACCGTTAGCTAACTAGATATTTTCGTCTACTTACTTTGCTAACTGGTGCTAATAAGGCAGCGTCACAAAACTGATATCGTTAAACTAGCAATTGCACGTTTTTTGTGGACAGCACAATTGTCTTGGATCATAATGTGTCAAATAGTAGCTGGGGAGCTATAGTTGTTGCAAACACTGGATGCAGGCTGTTTTGGGAGCCAAAGTCAGAGGAACTTGCCTCGATGACCATAAATCCATGCGAAGATAAGGATTTTTAGCTAGATGTGCTTTTTTTTAAAGGATGATGTTAGGATGCCCGGTTTCTCGGTGTTACCTCAGTAACGTGATAGTGGTCAGTTCAGCGTGTCATGTTGGACATGCTGTTGTTCTGACCTTATTGTTTGGAGTGCAAAAAAAAGATGGGGAAAGGGTTGATCATTTCGAAACGGGAGCATGAATACTGAGGGATCCTCTCCGACACGTGTACCCTAGAAAAAGCGGCCCAGTCTTTTTCACGGGCCTTTGTCATTTGCTTGGGCACCCCCTCCCCCAATACTCATCTCCAAGGAATGCTTACCCACTAAACCTCATCTTAGATGCCCAGCTGATCAGCATCACTGTGCAAACCAGCAGGGTACCTTATGTACCTGTTTCATTCATTGCTGCCCTGGGCACGGTCAGACTTGGTAGTAATTGCTCAACTCGGACTCAGAATAATGCATTGCCTTCTCTAACCTTAATGCAGCAACAATATGTAGAAAACAAAAACGAAAAACTTCTTTCACTTTTTGTATTACAGTGTTTTCCTTTATCAGTATATGCTGCGTCTGGTGAAAGCATTGTGTTCATCCAGTTTTGCAATAAGTTGAGCTCTCATTCGAGAATAGCGGAAACAAAAGGTGTTACTGGACCTCCTTCAGCACTCACTAATTGCATGCCTTTAGAAATATCTTAAAGTAGTTGCCTTTGCATGTCCGTCTGTTTGACATTATTGGTATGTTTTTGTATTTCTTAAAACGCCTCACATTTAGCATTACATTGTACCGTGTTATACATGGCATGCATCCTCTTGATAACAAGGGGCGGGCTAATCGGCATCAGTAGCCAATCGGATGAGGGCCTGGCCGAGCCGTGCTCTAACAGCTACGCTTTCCGTCACAGCTCCTCCGCCCCTTTTTCCCCATCTGCCATTTTGGTTTTGTTCCTGTCTGCAGTCGCAAAGCCAGCAACGCAATTGCATAGGAAGAGACTTTCGGCTGAACGGCATAGTGACTCGACAATATAGCGCCGACCTTTCTTTTTCTGTACTATTTCTTTTTTGGTACCTATCTTTGTATTTGCATCAATCGATATCGCTGACATCTACACATTGCGGGAGAGGAGCGCGTTCGCGTAGGGAAGGGAACGGGAAGAAATATTGGTAAGAGCAGATAAATCAATGGAGCACGAGTCTAGTGGCTTGTTTTTCTCCGTTCTTATGATTTCTCTTTAGCTTGACAGCTACAAAGATAATTTGTATTTATATGAGACCTGAGACAGAAGTAAGTCGTGATAGTTAGCTGTCAAATAAAGTCGTTCTTTGGTTTTGCGAGCAGGTTAATGTCGTAGCTGCGGCTGCTAGCTGGTAAAGTTGTGTTCCGCACTGTGGGTAGTGCAGGCCTAGGCCGAGCGGCTAAAGGATGGGCTCGGGAGGCTGGTGTTTTCTTGCTGCTAAGTTATTAATGTTACGGCTTTGTCCACCTGCCAAAGCACTTAACTGATTAGAGAGTCTGAACTTACCTAATCGTTTGTCTTTTGGGGATGTCGACTCACTCTCGAATTTCTATATTTTTATGGCGCTTTAGATCGATCGCTAATAGCTTCTTGTGAGGGTTTGAAACTACAGTATTAGCCGGGTGGCTTTGCTGCATCATGTCAGAGGCTTCCATTTCCAGGTTACAAAACATTAGCTATGTCCTTATTGTTGGCGATTTGTGGCGCCTCGCTATTCCAGAGTTTTATTAAAGTAACATAGTTCGGTCTGATTTAGGGGGCGAAGGTAAGCGAGCTTCATTTAATGCGGAAATAGTGGCCGATAATGTAGTGTGAGGTCACTGTGTTAAAGATACTGCGGCCCTTTCTATGTCCCATGTGACTGCTTTGGATTATTTAATTTATCCCCAGAAAAATAATAACTTTACTATGTTGTTTAAATATTATAGATGTTAGGAATGTGATGTGACTACAGCTGCTGTGGCACAATACTGGTGAATGAGTGTGAATTGCTCTTTTTTTCTTGCTGCAGTGAACTTTTAATGATTCAGCTGTTTTTGTTGTGGTGATGTTTGCAGTTTGTAAAAAGCCGTATAATAAACAATAGAAGCACATAAACAAATCTGTGTTCTTTCCCAACATGAACAGAACACATAATGCTCCTATTCACGTCTTCTCAGACTGGTTTCGTTTATCCAGCAGATTGGCTCTTGGACTACAGCCAGCCCAGCTGCTCTCGGGGCAAAATTTCTTCTTTCCTCAATTTGAACGCATAATAAATGAGCAGACATGAATTATAAACTGTTTTTATATAACCATAAAACTTGTCCCATTTTTTTTGTTTTTCTGAAAGTAACATGAAAGTTCAAGTTTGATATTAAGATTTCAAATCAAGTTTAATTCACTTTTAAGAAATGTGTTGGTGCTTGTCAAAGGGAACTGTTACAGGTCAAAGGTTTAGGCTCTTTAACCATATGAGATTTTTGGGAGTAAATGGGGTTTTTCACTTTTGCGCAGATGTCCAGCTCGCCGCTGTCCAAGAAGCGTCGCTTGTCAGGAACAGAGACGAAGACGGGATCCCACTGCTCCTCCTCTAACTCTGTCAGAACTGATCTGTCCCACACACCTGCAAACGTAAGTGCAAATATGGTCCCATTTCAAATTCATACTCACTTTTATAGATATTAAATTTGCTATCCGCTCTGTCTTTACAGGGCATGGCTAAGAATGGCAATGATGCTGAGATTGACGAAGGCCTGTACTCAAGACAACTGTAAGCTGTCTTGTTGGACACCCATAGTTTTTTTGCATCTGCCTTTTTATTTTATTTACTATTTCTTCTTGGGCTCCTTCTCTAGATATGTGCTGGGCCATGAAGCAATGAAGCGCATGCAGAACTCCAATGTCCTTATTTCTGGTATGAGAGGACTCGGAGTAGAGATTGCGAAGAATGTCATCCTGGGTGGAGTCAGAAGTGTCACTGTGCATGACCAAGGAGTGGCAGAATGGAGAGATCTCTCTTCCCAGGTATTTGGAGAGTACACAGATGTTCAAGTTCCACTATTTAAAATTTCATTCATTTATGCAAGCACTGGTTACTTTTTAAATTGGTATATATTTGTGTTGTTCAAAAAGTACCTGATGATTTAAGCTCTGAAGGAGAATTTAAGCATGTTTTTTGAGTCTTTTGTTTTTTGCTTTCCAATTATGAGGAGGCCAGAGGACTGGCAAAGCCTCTAATTCTATTGACCCTGGCTGCAGAAATGCATTTATTGGGCAATAGGGGTGTAACGGTACGCTGAGATAGTATTTGGTTTGGTTCGGTTCAGTTAATTTTCGGCACAAAAAAATACATTCATTCAAAATCTTTATTTTGCATGCTCTTATTTAGTTGGTGTGATTCGTTTTTATTTAATTGTTTGTATGTTACTCTATTTTTAGGAACTGACCAAAAATAGGATCTTCCTCCACATTTTGTTACATTTAAAAACCTTGATTCTTGTTCTTCATCACACTACCTGGATAAAATTGACTAGGACTTTTCAGGAAGTAGACTTTTGCCAATATCTGTAAAACTCAACTTTTTCCACTTTTGTTTAAAAAAAATTGCTGTCACTTTGTCATTTTACATATTGTCTGTGACTTTGCATGAACTGTACATACTTTGTGTGTGCAGAGAATGTAAAAAGTAAGACTATCGAAATGAGAAAAAAAATATTAACAGACAATTAAGTTTGAAGGGAGAAAAGTTAATTCTAGTGCTATTAAAGGTGACATACCTTGGATGTTATCATAAAATACATGAATTAAAAAAGTTTGTTTTTTCATTTAGCTGCTATGTTTATTTTCTATATTTTTGGTTTTATGTTTCAGTCCAGGTCCAATCGAAGCTTTTGGCTTTCTGCATTTTGAATCCAGATCTGCTTTGAAACTAGACTTTGGTATACAAGATATCCTCTAGTTACAAATTACCACTCAAAAATGAAACTGACACGTTTAATGAAATGACCTGACCGGCTTTAGTCAGATGGTCACAAAGATCTAGTGCTCCTCTTTTAACCAAAGATTTCTTTCAGACAGTTTGGCTTTATTTCCTGATGCATTCCTGACCACTCCACCTTTTCTTTTGTAGCCAGACTGCATTCTTTATGGGGTTGTACACGTCTAAATAATTATTTCAATTTCAGTTGAGACAGTCCACTTTTTCAAATCATCAGTTTACTACAGACATTGGAAAGCATAATCTAACTATGTAACTGTTTGTATTTAACATTTTTTATTCTCCATAGTTGTTGGGATTTTTGTCGTAATACTCAAACTAGATCCAGTGCATGTTATCTTTCCCCTCCATAGTGTTAGCTGGGATGTGATTTAATCTCTTAGGTAACTTCTTGCCTGTTTGAATTATTAACTCACGACACAGATGTATCAGTACGTCAATTTAGTTTCTTTCTGTGTCATGTTGGACTAAGTTTTATGACTACACTCCCAAAAGAAGAATTTTCTCTTGTTGATTTAGTATTTTACAGATTTTTGTATTTTGGGTCAGTTTTTTATTTTTGTGCAAGGTTATATTAAACTAGTGTGATTGTGATTTCTCTGGTTTCCCTTTATTTAACATGATGATGGGCATAATGTGAGAAAAGTTCATTGATAACATATTAGACGGAAAGGACGTTTTTAAAATTTGTCTTATATTGCATTTGTATAATTGCATTATCTAATAATGAATCTAAAGTTTTTCATTGATTGACATAACGCCATCGTGTAAAGCCTAAACTGCAACAATAACTAATTTAATTTAATTACATGAACGTCTTACTTTCATGAACTATATCTGAACTTACGCTGAAGATCTGCTTTGCTGACCTTGTTAGAGATTCAATCTGGTAATGATTGGGGAACTGTGGAGGAAAATTAGTCTAAGAGTAAATGTAAACTAGAAACCAGTTTAGGATTACTAAACCTTCTAAGTTCTCTGTTTTACAGGTTGTATGTTTTTATCTAATGTTGTGTTTCTCTGGTTAGTTTTACCTTCGTGAGGAGGACCTGGGAAAGAACAGAGCAGAGGTGAGTCAGTCTCGTTTGGCTGAACTCAACAACTACGTTCCTGTGACGGCGCATACTGGAGCGCTCACTGAAGACTACCTTACCAAGTTCCAGGTATAAAAGCCATTGAATGCAAGCGGTTTCTGTCGCTTGTTTCGCAGCAGGAGAGAAAGTTTGTGGTAAGCCGACCTTTCTTTGAGTCCAGGTGGTAGTGCTTACCAACTCGAGCCTAGATGAGCAGAAGCAGTTGGGAGAGTTTTGCCACAGCAAAGGAATCAAGCTGGTTGTTGCAGACACACGTGGTCTGTTTGGGTGAGATTCACATCGTCTGCAGAGTTCACTCCTGGTGTATAATTCGACTTTCACTTTTTCACTGTCTTTACACTTTAAAAAAAATATATTTTTCAGCCAACTTTTCTGTGACTTTGGAGAAGAGATGGTGGTGTACGACCCCAATGGAGAGCAGCCACTAAGTGCTATGATTTCCATGATCACCAAGGTTGGCTTATTTATAATAATGACAATATATTTCCAAACAATATTTAAAATATCTTAAAATAAATACATAAATTCCACTCTTTAGGACAATCCAGGTGTCATCACTTGTCTTGACGAGGCTCGCCATGGCTTTGAGAGTGGGGATTATGTGACCTTTACTGAGATTCAGGGTATGACTGAACTTAATGGCTGTCAGCCTGTGGAAATTAAAGTTCTTGGTAAGAGTTTTTTTTTCTGTGTTCATTTTGCTGACACTTTATTTGACTTTTCCCGAGTTAACTTATTTCGTTTTCATTTAGGTCCATACACTTTCAGCATCTGCGACACAACTGGCTTTACAGACTATGTTAGAGGAGGAATCGTCTCTCAGGTTAAGATGCCCAAGAAGATCAGTTTTGTAAGTTGTTGCCACTCTTACCAATCAATGATGACTTTGAGGGAAAATTATTTTGAATATTTTAGATCACTTGTTCCTTTTGTTTTATGAAACAAAGTGATTAACATAACTTTAAGACATCATTCTGAAGTTACTGGGTCTCCAGTGGAAAAGCTTAATAAAAAGCTTGGCGTCACTAATGTGCACATCCTTCCTGTCCAGAAATCCATTGCGTCCTCCATGGCTGAGCCAGAATTCATGATGACAGATTTTGCCAAGTTCGATCGTCCAGGACAACTACACATAGGCTTTCAGGCCATCCATGCTTTTCAGAAGAAGAACAGTCGCCTCCCTGTGCCTTGGAGCCAGGTGTGTATTTCATAGAATAATTTCTTGTTTGACCTGTTTGTGTGTTTTGTACTTTAGATTATGTTGGTACTTGCCCGTAGTCTAAAGTCTTCAATCTTAATTGCTAAGTATTAAGGAAAATCAGTTTATTGATGTATTGCTAAGACATAACACTGTGTGGAAATGGTACGAAAAATATGCAAGTTTTTAGTTTGAGCAGCACACAGGCTAATCTAATTCTAAATGTAGACCTTGAAAATAATATTAATCAGGGGAGATGAACCAACAAAATAAGGGTCTACGAAGCAGAACATATGTGTTATGCAACTTATCTATAATTCTGAGCTTTATGTTTTCCAGGCTGATGGTGATGAGCTATTTAATCTGGCCAAAGAGCTGAACTCTGCGCAGACAGGTGCTGCCAAAGTGGAGCAACTGGACGAGACTCTTATCAAAAAGTTGTCTTATCTCGCTGCTGGTGATCTTTCTCCTGTCAATGCCTTCATTGGTGGAGTAGCTGCGCAGGAAGTGATGAAGGTCCGTGGAATGTAAACTGAATTTGGGCATCTCATGTTTGAAGTTTTTCTTTTAGAAATGCGTTTTTAAAAGGAAACTGTTTGATGCGAAATTAAATTTGTTGCTTCATGTTTTCTCTTGTTAGGCATCCACAGGAAAGTTTATGCCTGTAATGCAGTGGCTGTACTTTGATGCTCTGGAATGCCTTTCTGAAGGAGAAGATGTTATGCTCACAGAGGAGGAATGCAGCCCTGTAGGTTTCCTTGAGCAGATCAAACAAAAATGTAAACTAAGGCAGACACATTATAGCGAAAACACCTCTGAATAAGTACTATTGTTTTATGTGCGACTGCAGAGGAGTTGTCGGTATGATGGGCAGATCGCAGTGTTTGGCAGTAAACTGCAGAAAAAACTTGCCGACCAGCGCTACTTCCTGGTGAGTAAATTAGTGAAAATTCTGTTTCCTTCTCGGATCAGGTTTTTAGGAAGCTTATAGTTTTAAATCTGCACGTTTTAGTTGTTCCATGCTAAAAGTTTTGCATGGAACAACTACAATTAATTGACAGTGTTTAAAAAAAGAACAAATCTGAGAATATTTTTCTTTGATGTTCTAGCTATTCATTAGCCCCAATTTGACGTGCGGTAGCATGCTTAAGTTTAGCGCATTTGTCTGAAAATGGGTTTTTCCAAGTACAGTTGTTCAAAAACAATGCCACCACATTCTCTTATAACATAGGTACCAAACATTGTCCAGAATTTCTGATTTAGCCGTTACTTTATCAAATGAGTCCTAGGCACTTAAATGTGGGAGGTGGTATTTGTTACAGAACCAGCCCTTCAGCTTGACTCACTGTACAACATAAAATCCTTCCAGGTTGGAGCTGGAGCCATCGGCTGCGAGTTGTTGAAGAACTTTGCCATGATCGGTCTGGCCAGTGAAGAGGGGGAAGTTATTGTAACTGACATGGACACAATCGAGAAATCCAATCTCAACAGGCAGTTCCTCTTCAGACCTTCTGATGTCACGGTCAGTATCATCCACTCAGATTGCTGGAAGAAGCAAACATGAGTTGGGCTCTTTTGTATTCCATATTTTTCTGAATAGTTTTGTAAGTTCTGTAGGGTTTGTATAACAAAGCGGACATCACTCTACTGTTGACGCTAATGTTAGCAGCTAACAAGTTAACTAGCTCACAGAGGCTACTGTCTGTGTTTGTCATCAACTATTTATAAATTTTTTGCCTACAATTTTGCTCATCAATGTTGTCGTGACGAATCATGGCTACCCTACAGTTGATTAGAATGAGACAGACATTTATAGGCTCGATTTACGTGCTTTCAAATAATTTCTCTAATAAGCATCAAGCAGCCTGTAAATATTCTCATTCATCCAGGTCATAGTTATCTCAAGGAAATTTCAATCGAACGCAACTGGACTTGGTAATTTGTCTTGGAAGACATTTCACCTCTTATCCAATACGATTCACCTCTTATCTTATTCCACCTCTTATCTAAGAAGCATCCAAAACATACCTACCTTGTTGTATATGGGACCACTTCCTCAAAGTTCAGTTACATGATTTTAGCTTCTCCTTTCTCTGTCAGTCTTTTTTTTTTTTTTTTTAAGTTTTATTTTATTCATGGCTACAGAAAATGAAGAGTGACACAGCTGCTGCTGCAGTGAAGCAGATGAACCCCTCCTTCAAGATCACAGCTCATCAGAACAGAGTCGGTCCAGAGACAGAGCGGGTCTACGATGATGATTTCTTCGAAATTCTAGATGGTGTCACTAATGCGCTGGACAATGTTGATGCACGTAAGTTGGTGACATTTAAATATAGGTGCCAAGTTTTCAAATAATGGTGAGAGAGGCACATTTGGCCTTAAAGATTTCCTTTCTAAGAAGTTGTTTCCACAAATGAGTATCTTGTTTGTATTCCCGATGTTTAGGTATGTACATGGACCGGCGGTGTGTTTACTACCGTAAACCACTGCTGGAGTCGGGTACTTTGGGGACTAAAGGAAACATCCAGGTCGTGATCCCATTTCTCACAGAGTCGTACAGCTCCAGCCAAGACCCCCCTGAGAAGTCCATCCCCATCTGTACCCTGAAGAACTTTCCAAATGCAATTGAACACACACTGCAGGTCTGTACAGCTACAAATGCATCCAGGGCTCTGATGTTTAAAAAATTTACTGCTTTATTTCAGTACATTTGCCAGTTTCAAGGGATGTGTGGCGGCATTGCTTTTGTCAGGAGTTAGATGTGGCTTAGAGATCTTTAGTTTGCATCAACAGGGTTTAGTATTACAATTGACTTCAGTCTGTTTCTTTAGATGGCTAATTACAGGGATTCTGTAGGGTGTTTAAAATCAGAAAAAAAGTATAGATGTCTGTCGAATTCGTTTTGGCACTTAAATATGTCCTGATCGTGTACCATTGTTATCACATAATATTTAACGATTCCAGGAAAAAAGTATACAATATCTGATCTTTAATTCACATGCTAGAGATGACCCTTTACCTTAAATTCTGAAGTCAATTGAGTAGAACTTATTGTGTAATACAAGTTGAATATAAATTTACAATTTTAAAGTTCATCTACGGAAACTTGTGTGAACCTGGTGATATTCAAATGACTAAATTTAAAGTTTAATTTGCCAAGACATCACTAATTTACGGTAAGAAACTAATCTGTCTTTAGCCTTCAGATTGGTACTAAATCAGTGCTACCCTGTGTTCTGAAGGCTCTGTCAGATTAAGTTACTGCTCCAAAGATTACGCAGATGTTTCCTGGCCAACTTTGCCACAGTAGGGAAACTGAGTGTTGCACTTACACAACCGAAGCTCTGTATCCAATGATTTGTCACATGCTGATTAAACTTTTTTTTTTCTTAGTCAAAAAAAAAGTTGGCCTCCTACATGTTAGGAATTATTTTTCTTTTTCTAGTCACATACTGTCTTCTCTACACTGGAGCCCTTGTAACAGTTAGCATACTTTGCAACTTCAATATAACGAATTGTAATGTTGATAGTTTTCTTATCACAGTGTACACATACAAAAGTTTTTATCTTGGAATCTTTATGTTGGATTTAGGTTGAGAGGTTGATGTGTTTTTGTGAAATGAGTGAAATTATTGCTTTTTGGAAGAGACTGTTACTATCATAAACCTGGGTATAACTGCATATGAATTTTTAATTTTAACATAGTAAAGTAGAGCAGAACACACATGCTATTTGCTATGGTCTATTTTTTTCATGTCCTGACGATATGATGGACTGTAGTATTTTTTTTTTGGCACAAAGAGATTGTAATGTCATTTATTTTCAGGTGATTCGGGTCTGAAAAGCGCGTGCCAATGTACGTGTTCTCTGTTAGCTGCTAGATAAGCTAAACTAACCAGCCCAGACACCAGCACAAACTCTACGTCAAAGCAGAGAATGATTTTGTCCAGTGCTTAAAAGAAGAGAAAAAATGGCCTCTGGTGGTCATAGAGCTTGGACTTATAAGCACAGGCTTGGACGTGGGGGATGGACACATTTAGCAGTCTGTTGTTCTTTTGACAGCCGCATGGTGGAGGCACTCTCGGCAAACTCTGTAGAGAAGGTTTAAAATATTACATTTATTACCTGAAAGCTTGGGGAAAATTTGTCAAAAAACCCCAAAACATTTAGGCTTTAATTGTATTTGTTTCAGTATAAAATGTTAAAATATTATATTTTTTAAAACACACTAAATCCACTTTCCAGCCACCTACAGAGTAAAAAAATATTTCATTTCAAAACTATTACTGTGTGTTTTGTGACCTTTGGCTGAGAAGCAGCTTGAACTAACTCAGGAGTTTTGACTAGATTTGAGCATCTGTTGGATCAGACTGTAATGTTTTGTGTCTTGGGCTACCTTCAGTCTTTTTATTTTTTTTTCTTACCCGTTTCTAACACATCTAAAATGTTTGCATGTATATGTGCTGTCTGTCTCATGCCCACTAACGGAGTGGTTTCCAACCTGGATTCTGGGTACCTAGAGATTGCAAGGGGTCAGCAGATATATCTGTGCTGAGGTTGTTAGGTTTCCAAAATTATATTTATAAATACTAGACTTATAAATCCAAAAATAAAATTGTCTATATACCCTACGAGGTAAAACAAGAATAAGAAGAAAACCTTATATTGGCTGTTGTATTTTTGTAATTAGAAGATTGTAATTGATAACTTTCAATGTGGTTTGGGGGTTAGTCCTGTCCCGGCTTTTTGGATGCAGGAAAGGGAATCCTCAAGGAAGAAAGGTTGGAAACGGGTGCAATGATGGTGAGGTAGTTAGTTATTTGTCAGAGCGCGCAGTGTGATTCTAAAGTGTATGTGCTGCTGTACTTTACAGATTTTTTTATACTGATTTTACTGAATTGTTTATTGATGCTTGGACATCTTTATTTTCCTATCAGTGGGCCCGAGATGAGTTTGAGGGACTCTTCAAACAGGCACCAGAAAATGCCATGCAGTACCTCACGTAAGTTGCATACAATCTCATTGGACAAACATTTTTATTCTAAGTGATTAGTCAGTAACCAATATAATATGTTTTCTGATCTCTTCAACCTTGCAGAGATCCTAAGTTCATGGAGCGTACTCTGAAGCTTCCAGGTGCTCAGCCTGTGGAGGTGCTGGACGCTGTGTACAAGAGTGTCGTTACAGACTGCCCACACAGCTGGGCCGACTGCGTAGCTTGGGCTCGCAATCACTGGCAGTGCCAGTACAGCAACAACATCCGTCAGTTATTGCACAACTTCCCCCCAGATCAGGTAAAAGCAATTTGCTCTACGCTGGATAAAAAAAAAATGCTTTCCAGACCATTCACTGACCTATACTACAAGCACAACAAAATGGAAATGGGCCAGCTGCTGTAACACAGCAGGCTCACATTTTTGTACTTCTTGCAGCTCTGGGTTCTCTGTATTCTCTTTGAGTTGATAATTGATGCGCGCACCAAAAGTGTCTGTTATAACATCACTTTATTACTGGTCCTAGATTATAGATGGCTGCAAAAGAGTTTCTGAAATAAATTACCTTTGGGAGCCACTTTAAGCAACTCATCCTAACGGTTATTATAAATAATATGAATAATAAGAGCATGGGTCAGGTGGTAGGAGCTTGTCCCATAGCGGAGGGTTGTCCGACCGTCATTGTGTCCCTTGGCACCTGGTGGTCAGTGTGTTCGATAGCCTTGCTTCTGTCAGTGTTTCCCAGGGCAGCAATGGCTACAATGTAGCTCACCACCATCATTGTTTGAATGAAAGAATGTAGTGTAAAGTGCTTTAATGCACAGCAATATTTTTTTTTTTTGTATTTATGTACATAGAATTTCTCAACAGAATTAAATAACTATTAGTTTTTTTGTCTTTTTTTTTAAGCTTTTTTTTTTTATTATTATGATTATGGCTTATAGATAAAAACCTAAGTTTGTTTCTAGGAAAATTATAATTTATCATCAATAAAAAAGGATACTTTAAACAGAAACGTTAGACTTTAAAAAAGTAAGTTCATTTCTAAGTACTGTTTTTTTTTTTGACTCCATTTGCCTGAATTACTGCACCAATGCGGCGTGGCATGGAGGCCATCAGTCAGTCTCTACTGAGGACTAAAGAAGCCCAGGTTACTTGGATGAGAACCTTCAGGTTATCTGTTTTGATGGTTTGGTGTCTTGTATAGACTGTGTATATGTAAAACAGTGACATCAGCTGTAGGTTTGTGAACAGCTAAATTGAAGGCCTATGGGCAGTTCACACTGCTGCCAACTTGATCACGCGTCTCGTCACACAAGATACAAAAATGGGCAAGGAGGTGGGGCTGTGAGGATTGACTCACAGAAAATGTAGCTATGAACTAACAGAGCTAACCGAAGGAAACAGAGGTTAGTGGGTGCTGCAGTTTTTGTCATCTCAACATTTGCTTCAATTTTGATACTTGGAGTTTTTCACTTTTTGCTATGGGTCAGATGACCCTGCTGATCAATCAAGCATAGTAACATCAGGGATATTGGCTTTTAGTACCTTTAGCAGTTTGGGCAGGTGCCAAGTCCTACTGGAAATTACATCTGCATCTCCATCAAGTTGGTGACAGGGGACTTAAAAAAAAACATCAGCAGGTGAAACAAATCGTCACTGCTATGGAAACTTCACACTGGCTGTCACGCATTATGTGCCTCTCCTCCTATTACAGATGCTAAGACCTTGATTTCCAAATAAAAGCAAAACTCTTAATCTCTAAAGGGGACTTTGGACCACTGAGCAACAGTCCAGTTTGTTTTCTCTTCACCCTATTAATGACTAATGCTGTCAACTACTCTGTATGAAAAGTAGCCATTGCCTTTCCCAGTCATCGCCAAAATTGGGTAATGTTCATCCTATTTTTAAGCAGGAGGGAGATGTATATATTTTGGATAATTTTTGCAGAATCAAATGTTCATCCACTGGCTATGTATTTTTGGTGGATTTGTAAGAAGGGTCTACCCAAAAGACTTTTCCTTTCTCTTCTTGGCAATAAGAATCAGCCTGGCAGTTTGCAAATGTTGCAGCTACTCTACATGGTTTAACCAACATTTGCATTCAGGTTTCAATTCCCACTTTCTGTATTTCTTGGAGCAGAGTTAAGACTGAAATATGACTGTGTAACGTCTGTCATAGAGAGGCGCACAGGATGAGGTAAATACGTAACTGGAGCTGTGAAAAAAACATGAGTGATTTTATTTAGTGTGAAGTTGTTTATTTTAGACAAATAGGTTTTTATATTTAAATACCACCCTGAAGCAATCTGGATACAGTAGAGTCCCCCCCTGATTCACATCGGGCATAGAACAGATGCGGCCCGCTGTCCACATAGTTGCTGCATAGACTGCCATTCACAAAGTTTCAGGAGGTTTGCTCCAGCGAGAGCACCAAATATCGGCTGCTCACTAGATACCTAGAGAGAAGCTTGGAAAGAAAAGCCACAACTGAAAAGCCCACTTGTTTTATTTTGAAATATGCCGGATTAACTTGGCTGGTTCATGTCTCATTACCTGTCTGGCTCATGCAATTTCTTTAACTTCAATAAGATATAGCCGGTGTACAGAAAAAATAGACTTGATCCGTAAAATTGACGGCGCTCCACATCCACCCCCGGACCGCACCGCAGCGGGTGTGAATGCTGTGATTGGTGTCCATGATTTTTCGTCTATGCCTCAGCCGTACAAACACCGGGCCGCGTCATTTCTGCGCCCGGGGTGAATCGGGGGTAAAACATCCGCTCTGACTGCAGCTCGTCCTGGGTGGACGTCTCAGCAATGTAAGGACTGCCTGCCTTCTGTATGCACATGGCAGCATCGCTGCTCAATGAAAAGATAAATACGTGCTTCACATTAGTCTTTAAAAGCTTCCAATAACATCAACCCTACAAAGAATGTTATCCAATTCCATTCAGGTTTATGTTTGGCTTCTCGGCTAATTACCTGTTGTTTTGCGTAGCCTCCTGTGGAGGGTTTCAATAACTATAATCTTGACATCTGTCCAGTAGTAGAGGGTGATAGAAACAGCATAAGGTAGAAGTGATGGAAATGTAGCCAACAGGGATTTTGTCTATACTAGCCTTTCGCATTAGTGCATATTTTTTTCATCAAGCTGTACCTACACACTTTGTACCAGGTACACAAACAGGATAAATACTGATTTTCAGTGTTTGTCTTTTTATACTGGATTACAAGTTTACTTTTTTTTAATTTTCCATTTCATGGAAAATAAATCTGTTGAATTTGAAGCATTTCTAACACAAATATATGCAGCTTTACATTTGTGCAATATTAGATTGACAAATCAGTTACCAGGAAAGCAGACAATTTTGATTTTTTTCAGAACCGCTTTTATTTAAAAATCCTCATCTTTATTTATATTTAGAATTTTTCTGTTGCATATTTTTTAGGAAAGTATTTGAGTTCTTTTAATGCAATTTGTTCAATAGCTGTTCTTTTAAAGACATTCTAAACATTTTTTTAAGTTGTTCTGCTGCATTGTATCTGGAAATTGAAACTGTTCATAAACCTGTCAATCTGTCATAAATTATGTATGGCAATAGAATGCTATCTACATTATATATCACTTTAGATTATATCACAGTATAGATTTGAGGCATTATCGCCCAGCCCTGGTTTCCAATAAACAGTTGTTCACATAATTGGGTCCAGTCTCTGACCATTTAGAGGCTCAGGTAACCTTTGAAGGTTTTTGGGGTAAATTAGCTGATTAGGGTCTCACACCCTAGATCATACCTTTTTCAATATTCAATTTTTCAGAAACCAAATTTTAGGTTTTCCCTGTCTTTGAGCACTGATCATCAAAATTACAAGAGGCTTAAATAGTTCTTAGTTGAATTAAACTATATAATAAAGTTCAACTCTCAGAGACGAGAGACAAAAATGGCTAACTTTTTGTGGTATCCAAATATTTTAAATGTGCCTTTTAAATTAGTTTTCTTTTGAAAAAAGTTTATTCTGTGTCTGCTCTCTCTCAGCTCACCAGCTCAGGCGCCCCCTTCTGGTCAGGCCCAAAGAGATGTCCTCACCCCTTAGAATTCAGCACTAACAATGTGAGGAGGATTTTCAGTTTTCATCTCCACTTCTGATTTTAAGACATTGTCTTTGTATGCAAAGATGAAGGTGATTATGTGTTTTTGTTTTGTAGGATCTCCACGTGGATTATGTATTGGCATGTGCAAACCTGCTTGCCCAGACATACGGCCTGCCTGGCAGCACTGACCGAGCAGGTGTCATCAAGATCTTGCAGGACGTCAAAGTGCCAACTTTCACCCCTCGCTCAGGGGTTAAAATCCATGTCTCTGATCAGGAGCTGCAAAATAGCAATTCCTCTGTCGGTAAGTTGTACAAATGTCTTGTTAATAATGATTTAGACTTTAAAACATGTCATGCATCTCTAAATGCTTCCGGTGTAATGGGTGAAATCTCTCTACATGCAGACGACTCCAAACTGGAGGAACTGAAGTCTCAGCTGCCTACCCCAGAGTCGTTCCAGTTCAAAATGAGCCCCATTGATTTTGAAAAGGTACTTCATCCTAGTATCTGTTCTGCCATAATAAACTGCCTGTGAAGAAATCTGCAATTTACTTACTTCATATCTCATCTCACATCTTTAATGGGTTAATTTAACAGGAACTGGCAAGGGAGGGGAGAAAAGAAAAATGCTTTTGTAAAATATGCGGAATAATGTTTTCTCGATTGTTTGTTCAACTTTGGCAGAGTTGCACATATGTAATGTTAAGTTAATATTAGGCCTGGGTGGTATACCGGTTCATACCGAAAACCGGTGTTTATTTTCGTTATATGAATTTTTATTATACCCCTATACCGGTGAATAGCTCTGACTACTTCCGGAACGTTTAATGAGGGGAAGCATTTCAGCCAGGACAGATTTCACTGCTACATGCACTTCAACACAGTGTAGAAAATAAAATATTTATCTAAGTGCAGCTGCTGGCAGGAGCAAATCACACAATTCTGATTAAGTAATTCCAAACAAAAAGGAGCCTTGTTTATAGTTTAAAAAGTTCATCAGCTTTAAAATGTCAGACCTTTTTCATACCTTTTACAAACGCTATCGAGAGTAACCAGTAGGGGGCGCTGTCGAGCACTATTTGACCGCCTGTAGGTAAACGCGGTCAGTGGCGGCAAAACCAGTAGGAAAGAACTCATTAATAGCGGTAAATATGTTTTACATACCATTTACGATACTTCTGCCATCTTTTTTTCTGTTATCTGAATATTAACCAGCTAATTATCACTTACAGTTGCCATGTTTATTTTACTACTTCTTTGGCAAAATCCGATCTGAGTCTATACTCTGCCCCCTAGGGGGTTCTTCAGTACTACATGCAAAGCAATTATAAAATGCAATTTGTTGCTTGCGCCAACATGAGGTTTAAAAAATACATACTTTTAGCCTTAGAACACCAAGAATGTCTACCAGAATTATAATCATTTTAATTGTTTTGATATTATTCAAGCGTGTCTGGAAAAAACATGATGCTGTCCATTTGGCAGTAAAATGGTCTTTTTAAAGCACATTTTTATATTCTTATAAGATAATGTGGATATGAATGGTCTTGTATGGAAAAAAAACACTGTTAAATATCGTAATACCTATATGTTTATTAAAAATACCGTGAAATTTAAATTTTGCCATACTGCCCACCCCTACTTAATATATGATCTGAGAAATGCTTATGTAATTCTTGTGTAACTTGAAATTAAGTACTGACAATTAGTTTGTCTTTCTCATCTGATATTTCTGGAATATTACAGCCAGGATATTAAAAATATTCCCAGGTGGAATAATATTTGACATTCACAATTTGGTTAATAGACAACAGTGAAATAAGTCTTAATGCAAACTTATCAGCACCATTAATCTTTTGTAACAAGGTTTGTTGCAATTTTTGTCTTTAACAGGATGATGATACAAACTTCCACATGGATTTCATTGTGGCGGCGTCCAATCTGAGAGCAGAGAACTACGACATTCCACCTGCTGACAGACACAAGGTGGGAGACACTGCTCCCAGAGTTGATATTGTGTTTTGATGGTTGAGAGTTGCACTGTTGCGTTTACTGACCTACCTGCTTTCTGCTTAATTGCAATTTTCACACATCAGGTTTTTTCTTAATTCCCTTTTGCGTAAATTTGCCTCTGTCCAATCTAGAGCAAGCTGATTGCTGGCAAGATCATTCCGGCTATCGCCACTACTACAGCAGCTGTGGTTGGCCTCGTGTGCTTGGAGCTCTACAAGATTGTCCAAGGCCATAAAAAGCTGGATTCGTTCAAAAACGGCTTCATGAACTTGGCCCTACCGTTCTTTGCCTTCTCTGAGCCCATCGCCGCTCCAAAACACAAGGTAAGCACATCCAGAACACAGTGTAAGTTTAGTGATGACCTTCCATCATATTGTGAAGCTCCAATGATGATCCAGCCATGCTAATACTGATACATTTGGCTATCTGCCAGGATGTAAGTGAGTTCAACTTACCTTCTCACGCTGATGGTATCAGTGTGTGCTGAGGAGAAATTTAACAGTTTGTCTTCACGAACCTGCTTTTCATACAATGTAGAGATGTAGGTAGTGGATTTAATGTAGTCACTTTTACTCTGGTTTATTTGCAGTACTATGAGATCGATTGGACTCTGTGGGATCGCTTTGAGGTTAAAGGACTGCAGCCCAATGGAGAAGAAATGACACTCCGACAATTCCTTGACTACTTTAAAGTATGTATATCCTCGTTTTCTTCATGCCGCCATGCTTGTTTGGTTGCCAACAGTTTATCACAATTTTTTTCCCCTTCTGTTTCAGAATGAGCATAAGTTGGAGATCACCATGCTATCTCAGGGAGTGTCCATGCTGTATTCATTTTTCATGCCTGCTGCCAAACTTAAAGAGAGACTGGACCTACCGTGAGTGTATATTTTTACTGCAAATTTTGGATTCGAATACACCTGCACCTAAAATATTTTTCAGATGATCGGGTTAAAATGTGAAACTCATGGAGAATGATTAAACACAGTGATGCTCTATTTTCAAGTTTTATTTGTTTTTGGGTTTTTTTTTATATTAAATAATACCACAAAATGATTTCTGATACAGTAATTTGTGGGCTAAACAATCCTAAGGAACTGGGCCAGTCTGACTGTAATTCACCTCCTCCCTATGTAGCCCCTGGAGGATTTTGTGGCACTTTTTTGGCACTCTTAAGATACCTGATGTTGTATTAGTAAAAGTTGAAATGTTTTTCTGGGATTTTTATTTTTCTCCAAATCGCTTGAAAATTACTTAAGTCTATTAAAAAATGTAAATTCAGAAATTCCAATACTTTCATTGTAATACGTGGCAAAATTTTCAGATCACGATATTTAAAAAAACAACATATTGGTATTATAGTATTTAACTATTTTTTTTCCATACAAGACCGTTCATATCCACATTATTTTATAAGAATAAATCATATAAAAATGTGCTCTAAATAGCCAATTTTACTGTCATATGGACCGCATCATGTTGTTTTTTCCAGACACAAGAGAATATGAAAAAAATAAAAAGGACTCTAGTAGACAATCTTGATGTTCTAAGGCGAAAGGATATTTGTTTTTTAACCTCACGTTGACTCAAGCATCAAATTGCATCTTGTACTGGCTGTGCATGTAGTACGGAAGAATCCCACTAGGGGCAGAGTACAGATAGGATTTTGCCAAAGTAGTAAAATAAATGGCGACCGTAGGAGATTACTAGCTGGTTAATAGGTAGATAACGGGAGAAAAAGACGGCAGTAGTATTGTAGATGGTATGTAAAATATATTTACCACTATTTTTGATTTCTTTCCTACTGGTTTTGCCGCCGTTTACCCACGAACGGTCAAATAGCACTCAACACTCCCCCCTACTGGTTACTCGCAATAGCCTTGGAAAAGATATGCTGTTTGGTTCTCATCTGACCCTCTAAAGCCGATAAACTTCTAAACTACAGACGTGACTCCTCTTTTTGGAATCCCTTCCTCAGTATTGTGTGCTTTGCTCTGGTAGCTCCTGCCAGCAGCTGTAATTGGTTAAAAATTTTTACTTTTCACACTTTGAAGAGCGTGTGGCAGTGAAATTGGTCACTTCTCCACATTAAACATTCCGGAAGTTGTCTGAAATAATCACCGGTACAGCGGTATATTAAAAAATTAATATAACGGAAATAAACACCAGTTGTCAGTATGAATCGGTGTTCCGCCCAGGCCTACTAAAACACTGTGTGCCCAGTAACTACACAACCTGGAGACTGACCAGCTTAAGCCAGAGTTTTGAAATCGGGGAGCAATTCTCCAGTTGAAGAGATCAGGAATCTGAAAGACTCTTGAAATAGCTGTTTCCTGACCTGCAAGCCATCAGTTGAGAGGGAGGGCATCCCACTTTAGCATTAGTGGTTGGCATATTGGTCACACACACACAGTCAGTTCTCAGATAGCGAGATGTGTTGCGTACAGGTCTGAAACAGCACTTGAATGCTTTGATGGGAATTTTTTCTTCTTCATTGTTTTAGTTAATTTTATCCTATGCATAAAAATGTCTGCGCATTAACACCAAATGTTCAGGGATGTGAATTATAATCTGGCAATGATATTTTGTGATAGAAAAATTTCACTTATCCACAACTTGAATTTGTGTTCAAGTAAAAAGTAATTTACATCCCCTTTCATTGACAGGATGAGGAAACTGTATGCTACAGCACTGTCCTTGGCAGTGAATTTTGTTGGCAAATGCCAGATTTCCCTCTCGCATGAACTGTTGCGATCGCAAAATGAAGAAATCCTGGAGGGACTGCCTGTAGAGCAATAGTTCATTACTAAAAGCTGGTTGTTCATTACTATTCTTGTATACAGGATGCATAAGCAGACAATTTATTTATTTTAGCTAAACCTGCATGTATGTCTAGTATATATGCATTTTTTTTTTTTGGCTCAGTCTTGTTTCTCCTTTACTTTGCAGAATGACGGAGATTGTGACTAAAGTGTCCAAAAAGAAGCTGGGCAAACACGTGAAAGCGCTGGTGTTTGAGCTGTGCTGTAATGACCTCTCTGATGAAGATGTGGAAGTGCCCTATGTCAGATACACCATCCGCTGAGCTCCACACTGAGCCCACCAACAGGAGGATGGGAGTTGCAGGGAGGGGGGGCAAACAAAAAAGGGGGGGGGGGGCTGTTCTGATGTGAAGCTGTTCTACTGGATCAGTTTTTTTGTTTTTGTTTTTTCTGTGGGCCTGGGGTTTGGAATAAACCTGTGCCTGACTGTACATACTCCCTGTAAGCTCACTAAGAGAGACTAGTGTGGGTTAGGGATCCAGTTGGCGCTTTATGGGAACATGGATTCCATTGAGGGAAGGGAGCATGTATACTGGACATCCTGATGTTTCTCAGCTGTAGAACCTCTACAGTTAAACAAGGCTAGCTTGAGTCCCTGTGTATACTAACATCCTCACAGTAACAGAGGGCCATTTTAATCCAACCCAACCACCTTCCCTCCACTCTACTTGCTCCCTTTCCTGTTCAAACCCTTGTCTCGTTGACCTTGTTCACATCACACAAGATAATTTCAAAAGTTTTTTTTATACATATATAATTTCATACAAACGTTTTCAAAGGCCCACTTCATGTATTAAAACAAAGAACTGTGTAGATATTTTCTGACTGGAAACCCAACAGTATCTCACTTGCAAAATGCCCTTACCAGTCCAAGGCACCCCTACCTCCCTCACCACACCAACACTCTCCGAGGGGCGCCTGCACATGACATAATTTTTTGTTTTTTCTTTGCTCATCATTTCTTGTGTTTATGTTGTATTTTATTTTTGGGGGGGGGCTCAGAGATTGGACACACATTTGGTAGTTTGTAACACTTGTTTCTATTTTAACTCCAAATGGTAAAAACAAAAATAAGAGCAAGGTTATGAGATGTATCTTGATATGGGAGCACTTAGTGTGGTAGTGAATAAACATGTTAAACATGTACCAGAGTGAGTGTTTTATTTTTATATGACAAAAGTGCTTGTCACAAATTCATGCGTTTTCCTGTCTGACCTGATTTGAGCTGATCAAAAGGTTTCATTACAGAGCAGCATTTCCGGGAAGCCCAACCTCCATCAGCTTATCACCAACCTCTAGATTTAGTGGAAAATGTTTAGACGTGGGGATATTTTATCAAATTAAAACTTATTTTTAATTTTACGTAAAACATGGCAATTTGGGGTAGCCTACAAGACATTTTAATCTAATTTCGTGGTTTGCCTCATTTTTGCAATAGTAGTGTGCAATGCAGTCAATTAAAAAAATGGAATCTAAAACAATCCAACGTTCAGGTTGCACAGAGAAGTTCAACATCAAGTTTTGAACACTCCTCCCTGAGAAGAGCGGATACGTAATTATGCGCAACTAAAGGATGTGGTCTGGTGCGAGATGAGGAAGAAAGTGAGGAGGAAGAAGAACATCGAACTTTAAACGAGCTAAACGCAAAACTGCTCGGTGGCGGAACGGGAGAACTTCGTAACTCTGGATTATTTCTCGTTTTGAGAGAAGCGCTTTTAATTTCTGAAGATGCACTGAGAAGGAAGAAGATGGAAGTGGAGGAGACTGGTGAAATGAGGACTTCCTGGTATGGTAGCTTTAAAAAGATTTTATTTTTTTATTAAAGCTGTCTAATGGGACTTGTACATAATACATTTGGGGAAATAAAATATTGTAATGGCTTTTTTGACAAATGTTTCAGTTAACCACGCAGGCTTCATATGACATATAGTACTACATAATCTGCCTTTCAGAAAATATTCTGTAAAGCTGCAAGCACTAAATTTAAATTCCGTTAGAATGTTGTGACAAAGAATTTTGCCCTTTTTATTTTTTATTTTTTTTAAAGGTCTTTGTCAGGAGAGACGCACACAGTCCTCTTTGATTATGCTGGGGTAAGCAGCCCCATCAACTCTTTAATGTGTGTAGGCTATCTAAAGCCTGAAATGCAATGATTTAATTTTCGGCACAAACGTCTTTCTTTAGAAGAAGCGAAAACAAGACCCGATTTCTGAACCGGTGCAAAGAATCATGGAGGTGAGTAATATGAAATGCAGCGCACTGTCATATCTCTGCTTTTCTCAGTAACTGGCGGAAGTTTGTCAACCATACCTATGTGACCACAATGCTGAGTGCAGAACTCACAGAAGAGGTGAACACTAATGCGAGCACACTGTTTTTACGAATAGATTTTTCTTTCTGGAAGATCTCGTATTATTTCTGCTGGGATTTCAAATTGTTGCATATTTGCATGCTTTTATTTAATTCTTATTTTGATCACAATTTAGCCGTATTTAATTAGTGCCACATAAAATTTTCAGCAGTTGTGGCTCGTGGGTTAAAAAAAAAAAAAAAAAAAAAAAAGCAGGCCAACATGTTGTGCTTCACTATTGAGGCACAGTTTCAACTTTCTTCCTCTTTGAGAACCTTGCACAGGAAATGAGAGTTGTGCACCATGCAGCATCTCAGCACCCTTTAACGTCTTTCTCTCTTTCATGTTAAACTCACCTTTAATTGTTTTCCTTCTGGTCATCAGCATGAGGAGGAAGAGGAAGATGGTGACATGATGTCTGATCACAAGGATTCAGAGGTTTGCTTCATGTTTTTTTGTTTATTTTTTTGTGGGGGGCAGTTTCTTCACCAACTCTACAACCTTTTGGAAACCTTTTTTTTATTTAGAGTTTTCCTTAAACTCTATAATTTAATTTAAATTAGCTATTCAACTTCCAGTGTTGATTTCTTCCAGGAACCCAGTAACAAAAGGGTCAAACCTGTGGCAAAATCCAACAGCCTGACAGGCCTCATAACACCAGTGAAGACTCCTGCTCTTAAACGCATCGGCCAGTCTATTTCGGTAACAGAGCACACAAATCCCTGTTTATATTTTTGTACCTCCAGGATGACAACTCTTTAACATAACTTCCCATGCATATCCTTGTTGCGTCCTCTCTTTTTAAAGCGGTCCATCAGCTTTCGCACAGAAGCCCGACCTTTGCCCCAGGGTCCTCTACGTCCTCGCAGTAAGGCCTCATCGTTTCCACGTCGGCGTAACAGCCAGTGTTGGAGCGACACTGTGGAGAGCCATGACCTGACTGCTAAGGAGATCAAACGCCAAGAGGTGTGGATTTCATTGCTCAGTTTCTTTTGGCATGATTAAAAAAAATTGTTTTTTTTCTCTCCCATTTTTAGGAGGCAGGGTTTATTTAGATGAGCAGTAACGCTGTGGTTGCAGTGTGGGTTGGATGACTACCATATGCTGTTTCTCTGAAGCTGCCCTGCATGGGTATTAGGAAAGAGGATGTGAGCTGGCACTAGAGGCTCAGCTTCCGTTATTAAACAATCAGCTGTGAGAGCTCATGCAGCGTTTCCGCTTAGTTTACCTCCCATGCAGCATTGTGTGGAAATTGTCTTTATTTCCACTCACATGTCTAAAGTTACTTGTGCAACGTTTTCTCCTCTGTAGGTGATCTATGAGCTGACTCAGGGAGAGAGACAACTTATAGAAGACCTCAGTTTGGTCAAGAAGGTACTTGTTGGCAGAAAAAAAACTAAGAAAAAACATAGTTTAATAAAATTTATATGTATTTGACTGAAATGTTTTTTTCATTAGTTTCTTTATCTTTTTATGCTTTTAGGTGTACTACGAGCCCATGTTGAAGTTGGATATAATGACAGAAAGTGAGCTTGGACAAATCTTTGGGACTTTAGATGCCCTGATTCCTCTGCATGAAGGTAAATGATGTGAACTCTGCATAACTTCAGCTTTATTTTGATTTCTAGTAATATTTCAGAATACCACCTCTTTTCCCTTACATGCGGTAAATAAAGTCTTTGGTTCCAAGTAAACAGGAGGAGCTAAATATTTTTATTCTACCTATTTATAGCTGTATAGCATTGATAATTTAAGATTATTGAAGATAACTATTCCGTAGTTTTTCTTTTTTTTAAATTAGTTTCCTTTTTCTAGGTTGAATATGTTTTTTTCTATTTCATACCAGATCTTCTGCAACGTCTTGAACGACTCAGGGGCTCAGAGAAAACAGTTGGAGAGGTGGGACCAACACTGCTGAACTGGGTGAGTGTTTTCATTGCAACCCACAGCTGCAAGAGAAGACGAGGAAAGGGGCACAGCCGACTTTCTGCACGCATTCTTCTCTCACTTTAGACTTCTTCTCATTCCTCCTGGCAGTTCCCCTGCCTGGAAGCCTATGTCACGTACTGCTGCAACCAGGTGGGAGCCAAAGCTTTGCTGGACCAGAAAAAGCAGGAAAAAAGAGTCGAACACTTCCTGCGCCTGTGTCAGGAGTCTTCTTTTAGTAGGAAATTGGACTTGTGGAACTTTCTGGACCTACCTAGGAGCCGCCTGGTCAAATACCCACTGCTGTTGAAGGAGATACAGAAGTGCACTCCTCCAGATCACCCAGACGAGGACACATTGCCTGATGCTGTGAGTTACTATACCCCACAGATTTGCGGGGCAAACCCTGCAGTCTGGACTGCAGGGTTGAGAACTTGCTGTACATCCATTAAAAACATTACGAGAACAGAGTCTTGGGGCATTTTAAAATCCATCCAATCAATTTTTTTTTTCACTTTTTTTGTTGTTTTTTTAACCCCTGTTACCTTTTTTTCTTTTTTCTAAAGCAAAACAGATCTGAAACACTTGAATTTAGAAATATATAAAAAGGGAAAATACATTTAGGTGGAGGCATTTTCTCAGAAATGGATTTTGTAGGGCCATATAACTGATTTGTGATGCAATCAAGTCAAGAACTTTATGGATTTGTGTATTGATTTATTTATTATTGACAACATCTGAATGAAATGTTTCCATAAGGAAACAAAAATCATTACTGATTTCAAATGTGTTTCATCTTCTTTAACAATGTTCAGTTTTGGTAAAAAAAAAAAAATATATATATATTCTTATTTTTAGGCGTCTCTTACTGATTATTATCTCTTGGTGAATCATCATGACATCAAATTAATAAAAATGTGAAAATCGGGGATATGAGCAACATCTAATTTCCTGCTATTGATTCAAATTATATTTTTGCTTTTTGTTCTTTTTAGGGTACTTTTTACAATTTGTTTTTAAATCGTCACAAATGTACCTGATTAGACAACTTACCAATGACAAAAATCATCCCAACAAAACATTCAAAGTGTGCAATGCTTTGCTCTCCATAGATGGACATGATCCAGAGCATTGTGGGCGAGGTAAACAAGAAGACTGGGGAAGCAGAGTGCCAGTTCTACAGGCGTGGGCTGATCTACCTCGAAGAGAGCCAGAGAATACCTGAGATCCACGAGTCCCGCTTCCTCTACTGCCATGGAGAGCTTAAGACCAACAAGGGGCAGGTATGTGCAACTGCTCAGATACTTGCTCAGCTGGAGGTGTCTATATTAAGTAGCCCGAAGTCTTAATTTCCAATCATAACCATGTCATACTTTTATCCTCAATGCAACAGAAGCTGCATGTATTCCTGTTTGAGCTGGCTTTGGTGTTGACCAGACCAGGGGAGGACAGAGACAACAGAGGACAAACGTTTAATGTGTACCGGCAGCCTCTGCCAAACACCTTGATAAATTTAGAGGAGATTCCAGACAGCGAGGCCGGAGGGGGAGGAACCTTCAGAGGAGCATTCACTGGAGGAAATGATAAAGGTGATTTGCCTAGTTTTTGTATTATCCTTATTTTAGCTTAGAAATAAAATATAATAGAAGAAAATGTTTAATTAGCTGTAATAATAGCAGTAATAAAAAATGTCTGAATCTCAAAATCTAGGATAAATATTCACAGGAAGAGAAACTTTTGGATAGGTCACTTTCGAAAATCAACAATAAAAAACAATTCAAACAAAACAGTTGCACATCAGACAGTTCTAAGAATTAATATGCACATTTATACCTATTATTTCCCCCCTCAGATTCAAACCCCTTTGTTTAAATTCTCAATTTGTTATAAAATGGGAAATAAATACCATAGATATAAAAAACTGCTGTCGGTTTATGTTAATTAAATTAGTCTAGATTTAAAACCTTTTAATCAAATAGTCGTTACAACGCAGATTTCCAGCTTGTAATAATGATGTAGCAGACCTAAATGCTTGAACACATAGTTATACCCCTGTGTTAAATTGAACTGAAACCTACAACTGTTTTCGTTCAGTTTCCTTCCTTCCTCTTTCTGTCACCTTCTAGTGAAGAACTGCTTCCGCGTGAGCAGCAGAGGGCGCTCCAAAGTAAACCCTTACTGCTTGCAGGCCAACGACTCCTTCAGCAAGCAGCAGTGGATCACCTGCCTGCGCCAGGCCATCGTTCAGTCACGGGACAGGAACGCTCAAACCAGCCAGTCACCACTCTCTCTCCACCCTGATCCTGGCCTGTGTCACATAGCGGATCTCAGCCTCAGCTCGGACACAGACATGGCAGACCACACTAGTCGCTGACTGGTGGACTGATTGCCCTTTTGGAGGATATGGGGGGTTCAACGGAGAGTGAAAGAAACCAAATGGACAATATTAAGAACAGTTTTAATTAAAGACTCTCACAGAATTACAAAAGTTTCTCTTTAGTTTTTTTTCTTCTCTTTATTATGATTGTGATACGTGTGCTGACTGAACAGTGTTACTGAATGTGAATGTAAAACGGCAACAAAATGTCTATCCAACTGTATTTTAATAAAACTGACAGTTAAAAGTTTGTTTAGGCACTCATGGGTGGAGGGGGCCGGGGACGCACGCAATGACACATCTATGTATAGCCAACTCGAATCTGCAGTGAAAAGATTAGAGATGATTATCCTCCCTCTCTGTCTGTTTTTGTCACTCTCTCTGGCTCTCTCTCTTTCTTTCTCTCTGACACTACTGACAGGACAGGGCAGAGAGGTAGACTTTCAGTTCTATCCCACAAACACACAGTGAAACTGTAGACGTCCCCTTATGCATTTTTAACAGCTCAGCAGATGATGGGAACAGTTTGGTTGGGACGCTTTGTTCAAAGATAGAGACCAAAGTGATCAGGTGAGTCCAAAGTGCTTTCTGTCTGCTGTATCTTATATTTGTAGAGAAATAGCTGTTTGCCAGAGGTTACCTTTACCCACATAAAAATGTAAGGGGTGCTCATTGATTAGCTGTTAGGTTGATCCGTCCTGGGCTGTTGGATGCTGTTTACATAACCAAATCGTTTTACGCATGGGAGGCAGCTAAATCTATGAATTTTTGATTTTAAAAGTCTGTCAAAAATGTCCAAAAATGATCTTTTTGTGATGTAAGAAAATAGTTTTGCTCATTTATGCTTTGCCTGCACAATTGCACTTTAAATGGACTGACCAAAGTAGACTCAAGTTTCCTCTTCTTTTCTTTTCAGCTATAAATGCTGTTCTCTGTCATTCTCAAGGAAAGGCAGGTGGTACGCCTCTGTTACCTGAAAAGAGGGGTAGTCCCTCCACATCCTGCTGACCCTTTGTCAAGCATGTGAAGGATATTAAAAGAAGCTGAGGTGCACAACAGGAAGGCTTCAGTTTGATTTAGGACATCTTCAGATTGCCTCTTCAGACAGAGATTGATTGCTATAACAGGATGCCAGGCTCTAGTGGCATCAACGTGGAGGGCTCCTGTGGGGCCCTGTGTCGAACCCTGGTATCTCAGAACGGTCTACAGAGGGAGACGGCGGACATTTCCCAGTCTGTCCTCTATACATCCCTGATGGGTTTGCTGCTGGTCGCTGACAATGAGGTGTGAGAAAACAGTAGATCTAACCTTTAATGTGCCCTTAAATGGCAGGGAACATGTTACTTATGTGGATTTTATACCAAATTAGCACAAAAAAACGTTATTACAGGAAAAGATCATTTGAAGACCTTGAGGTGCAATACTAATGAAAGCACACGTGTTTATGCACCTGTCAGCACTCCTTGCACTCTCTAATAGGATAAATGCCTCAGACTGAACCCTTTTTAGCCTGGCTTGTTATGCTAATGAGATAAGAAGGCTAAATCTGTCCTGCCAAAGTTACACATAGGCCAACATGCCAGGGTCAAGGCAGACAGTCAGTTACATGGAGCACCGCCAGGGGCCAAACAGTAGGACACATGGCAGTCTAGTTACCATACAGCTGCAAACTCCACATGCAGAAAAAGCATTACTTTAGATTCAGGTTTGAACTTCTGTCGTACATTCTTTTTAATAGAAGGAAGAGCAGCTTGAAGTTGGAAGTGGAAGAGTTGGCCTTAGAAACATTGGGAATACAGTAAGTGTTTTAAGTGCAGAAATGCCTTACGTTTTGCAACAACATGCTCACATTGTTTTCTTGTCTGTTTGGACAACAGTGCTTCCTGAACGCAGTGGTCCAGTGTTTGTCTCACACTTGTGTCCTGCGCAACTACTGTCTTCTAAAATCTTACAAGCATGAGAAGTTTTCAAAAGAGGAGGCAAAGCTTATGGAAAGTAGGTTTTAACCTTTTATATTCTTAATACATGTTTAAAAAGGTTAATCCCCTAATGTTTCCACGCTTCCTGTGCTAGGTTTCTCTCAGGTGGTCTCAGATCTTTGGGATGTTAGGGAAGGAGACACTGTTGTAAATCCTCGACAGTTTTACAGTGTTTTTAAAGCAGCAGTGCCTTACTTCAGTGGTTACAGGTAAGGAAAACAATCTCCCTATTCCATAACAATGTAATCGAGTTGGGCTACATTTAATTATTTTGATATACATATATTAATCAATCAATCTCAGAACTTAATATCTATTTGAAAGAGTAAAAACTTTATTTCCAAGGAAGATAAAAAGATTTATTTTTCAGAAACCAAACCCTACTTAAAAATGTTAGATTATAGGCCCAAACCAGCCGACAAGGTCCTGTTGATTTATGGCTCGAGAACAATAATATGTATGAAGGTGCGCCAGAAATGCCTAGCACAAATGAGAAACCTAAATTTCTTCCTCTATAACTTGAGAAAATTATTAGACGGCTACCATTTTTCATGTCTATTGGATTGACACTTTCGAGATAACATGAGAGTTCAAGGATTCAATGATTGGGGAAATCATTAAATAATCCTTAAAAATTAATTAAATGAAAGCAAATAGGACAAAAATAAAGAGGGCAGGGACAGAACCCTGTGGAACTCCAGGCTTTATAATAATCGAAAATCTGAAGTTTGTCTTGGCTACAGAATTCCTTAGTGAAAAATTAGATGCAAACCAAGCCAAGGCTTTCACAGATGTGCCCGCCCAATATCTACTATTCTGACTGTGCTACTAAACGATCCTGCAAATATTGGGTTAGGGTTACACTTTTTTTGTAAAATAATTTGTTTTGTTGTCCTTGAGATATAAAAGTGTTTTTATGTTTGAATTCAATCCAGTCAGCAGGATGCTCAGGAGTTTCTCAGGTTTCTACTGGACAAGCTGCATACCGAAATAAACCGGAGGCCTTATGTTAAAAAAACAGGAAAGGAGCCTCACCAAAAATACGTCAGATTTAGGTAAGTATTGGACGAAAATAATCTATCCTTGAATTTTGGATCTATCTCGTGTGAACAACCAAGAACCATGTTTCGTATTTCTGATTTAATGTAGAATTTCAGAAGAGGCAAATGCCATGTGGAAGAAGCACTTGGAGAGGGATGACAGCATAATAGTTGGTGAGGGGTTCAATCTTTTCTTCGTCTTCATTTGGTTTCACTTGATTAAAAAGTTCAGACAGAAACTAATATTACATCTTGCCCCTCTCCTGACAGACCTTTTCTCAGGTCAGCTGCGGAGTTCACTGCACTGCTCGGTTTGCTCGCATTACTCCAACACCTTTGATGTGTTCTGTGATCTGTCGCTGCCCATCCCTAAAGGAACCTCTGGAGGGGAGGTCACTCTGCAACAGTGCCTGGACCTCTTCTCTCAGGAGGAGAAACTAGACAAGGAAAACTCACCAGTAAGAAAAAAATAAATAAAGCCAAGTTTACAGATTTTTGACTGAAGATGGTTTGGTCTAAACAATTAGATTTGCATGAAACATCAGATTGGGTCAATAAAAACAGTTTTTATTTCTGTGTCTTCCAGATGTGTGAGAGATGTAACAGGCGTACAGAGTGCACCAAGCGGCTTTCCATCCAGAGGTTTCCTCAGGTTATTGTAATCCGTATCCTTGACAAGAACTTATGCTCTGACGAATATAAAAACTGAGAAACCATGTTTGGCTGGAAAAACCCATTTTATACTTAACAGTCTCCAATAGATCTGAACCGTTTTACAACATCCAGGTGGTCTATCAGTAAAAGCACAGTGAATGTGTCTTTTCCCCTCAAAAACCTGGACCTCGGACCTTACGGACCTGTAGACTCTGGTAACAAAGATTTTTAATGAATTTATCCTTGTACATGTTTTATTTACTAACCCCATGCAGGACCTAGATCATATTTTTTACATAACACATTTAAAATATTTAAATATGTTGTGATAATAGTACTATCACAACAAAAAATTTGAAAAGTGATCAACGTAGCACAAACAAGATTTGGTGGAGCTCACAAAAATTTTTAATATTTTTTTACTTGCTTTATTACTAAAGAATTTAAAATAACCATACAAAATACGCACTAGGGAAAAACTTTTTTCTCCAGAAAAAGCGTACAAATAAACCTTGAATTGCCATAGAAATCATAATAAAATTTTACTCAAGAAATTTAAAAAAACTTATTTTAGAACTTAAACGCTGACATGGTTGACTAATGACATTAATAGTGAAAATTATATAATAAATACACAAAAACATGTTGGTATATTTGCATATTTTCAAAAGCCTATCCACAGCACTTTTCAGATTTTGATTAGATTATTTTTAAATACAATATTTAAATATAGCACATTAAATTGGGTTATAGTAAGTGGCTTTTTGTGCACATTCTTTTAACACATTCTTCAAATCTGAAAATGTTTAGTGTAGCTTATTATGCAATAAAGTGTTGCATGCTTTCTGTCTCACTTCATTTAAGAATATCCAAAAAACAAATTTAGCTTTAATGTAACCTTTTCCTGACTTAGGAAGATTAAGATTTATGCCTTATTGAATTTTTTTCTCATTTTAAGAGCGGCTGAGTGGATTTTTTTTTTTAATATTAGCTTTAAAAATTGACTGAAGAGTTTATAAGGAACAAATATGAGGCTTTCTGTGAGGTTATTATTTTTTACCTTTGAAGCCGCTGATCTAGAAACATGAGATCAGAGGTAGAAGAGCAAATTATGCAAACATCCTCAGACTGAAGTATTTGTTCAGATTTCGCCAAACTTGACTGGATTGTTTTCCACTGTATTGAATAACACTTACTCCAAACCTTACCTTAATCACAACCACGAGGTTTTCAAAGGTAAACTATTTTGTATGTACCGTATCAAGTAGATGGCCTGATCTTAGCTGTGGTTTGCTTGATCTTTTCTTTTTGATGACAGAAATAAAAATAAAGTGTAAAAATGGAGACAAATACCGGAAAGTAATTACAAAGTTTTATCAAAATAACTGATCTTAATTGCCCAAAGTTTTTTTTGTTAACATGATACCTTTTATAGAAAACAGAAGTGTTTGGTGTAGTCTTGTAATCAAGTACTTGTACATTTGTCATTTAAGATATTTAGAAAATAATTTGTCTCTTTTGAGACATTTTAGAGTCAAACCTTTGTTCTTAGAAAAATCCCCATGTTTGTCTTTGCAGGCTCGGTTCTATATGATTTGTATGCCATTTGTAACCATGCTGGGACCGTGAATATGGGCCACTACACGGCCTGTTGTTTAGATGAAAACAGATGGTGCTTCTACAATGACTCATGGTGAGACTGAGATGTTCTACTACCGCTTCATCAGAAGCAGTTTTGTGTGAATTTCTCTTTTGTATAAACCTAGAGCTTCTTCCCTGATGTTCCCTTCTTTTCTTCACCTACAGCGTGACCCCACTCACAGAGAACCAGCTTCAGACAAATCAAGCGTATGTTCTGTTCTACCAACGCAGTAACAGCAGCGCTACTGTCAGGAAATAATCCTAAAGAGACAGCCAGAGCCATTTTACCTCTGGTGTCCATAGGAACGAATAGAAGCAGCAGCAGTTTTTTCACTGACAGTGCAGCAAAGAACAACTTCTCGATCTCGGAGAAGGTTCCCTGAAAGTAAAAGGACAGCAGCGAGAAAGAAGGCATTCTTGATAAAACAGACTTTAAGGTCAGGCATGCTTGAGAAGCGTCTTGGTTCAGCCATGTGGTTACTCTTGGACAGGAGTGAGAGCATTATGAATATAATGCACTTATTCATAAGGAACAGCTACTACTATACAATTATATGTATAATCTAACCACTACATGTGTAAATCCTCACCAGTCATGTTTGCTGATATGAGCCCTAACAAACAAATGCAGAAAATGAAATCGGTTCAGTTTTTGACATGTATGCAGTAGATTTTGTAAATAAGTTCTTGTAAAGATTCAAGTGGTCACACTTTGAAATAAAACGTTTTTAAAGATGTTTTCTTTTTTTTTTCGCCCCAGATGATATTGTCATATATGGATGCACATTTGTTAGGGAAAAAGATATGGAGGACAGGCGGCTATTACAGAACATGTAAAGCAAGGTGTAAACGGGGGAGGGGAACCGTAGGGATAGAAAAATATATGTCTGGCAAATTTTGGAAAAGCAGGATTACCTATTGGTAAGACCTCAGAAATTATTTGATTAAGTTTGGAATTGGAGAAGCTTGACATGGCAATCCTGACTCGAACACAATTAAAAAGCGTCAGGATAGATCTGCACATTTTGCAAGCAAAGATGATACCGTGAATATGCAACTAATCTGCAGAAAGAGGTGTTTAAAAATGCACAAGAAACAATGAGTGACAAAAAGATTGTTAGAAGAAGTTCAGCGTTTACAATGTGCAGTATTCCACATAATGAGTGGTAATATTAGCAACTGTTGCCTTTCAGTTATTTTGTCAGCTGAACAATAACAAAATGAAAGCTCTTCATGGCTTATGTCCAATGACAGTTCAGCTTTTCAGTACACAATACAATGCACTCGAAAATTAACTGGGATATAGACAATTGAGCATCTATTCTCCTTAAGCAAACAAGGATCAGGGACCAAATATAACCTCAACTCGAGAATTATTGCATCTGAAAAAACACATTAACCATTGGGAAAATCTGGTTGGAACATCTGAATTCTGATCAAAGGGATTCATCTTCTTTTAAGTAGTTTTTGTTAGGAACATTTGAAGGATGGTGTCTACTAGCGATGCAACGATACCGATACTGGTATTGGGTATCTGCCCCGATACTGCCTAATGTACTGGTATCGGTATCGGATAAATTTAACCGATACCATGAACCGATACTACAAATGGGGAAAATCTGCAACAAATTCACCAAAAAAGATACATTTCACTTGAAATTTGAAAGGCACCAGAAGTTATACAGTTTATTAATTCAACAATATGTGGCGAGGTACACAAGGGCCCAGGAAGGATTTGATCCCATGACTCCCAGGTGAAGGTCATGTGCGCTAACAAGTCAGCCAAAGGGATATCCCTGTTGCCAAGCAGCCAGGGGACATGATCTATCGGAGCCATAGTGACAGGACCTCCACACACAAATAGTATCGGATCGGTATCGACAGATACACAAAATCCAGCCATCGGTTTCGGGACTGAAAAAGTTGGATCGGTGCATCCCTAGTGTCTACCTGGTATTCGTCCTTTGCCATTGATTTCTTTAATTGCATTTTCCCTGAACTTTGTAAATGTGTACATTCAACTACCAAATGTGTCAACTACCAAATGAACATATGACTCTTCTTCAGTCTTACAATAATTTAACATTAGCTTTAATAGGCTTTGATTCATTAATATGTTGCAATATTTAAAATCTGATAAATTCTAAATTCCAGTCTTTTGGATTCATTAGTAGTAAGCCATAATTCATCCAACTCTTCTCTCTCTGTTTAAATACCAAAGTCAGTTTCCTAGTCTTGTTAAGAATAGGTCATCTGAATCATAGTTTGTCTATCCAAACATTTCTTTTGAGTTCCTGTATGATGGCTCCACAACTAAAAATAAAAAACAAAAGTGGAGTGGTTGGAATTCCTTTCAAGTCATCAAATCTCAACACTACCTGTCTAGCACAACCTCTAAAAAGTCCTAATGTGTCATACCACAGAATGAGGAAGCCCTGCTCAAGATTAAGAGGGAAATGTAAGGTCAAGTCAGCTCTGTCATTTAGGCCATATACAGTATGCCAAAAAAGCAGTATACTGTCTTTAAATAAGTGATAGACAATATATAAATGTACAATATTTACAATTTACAGCAAATACAGCAAAAATAGAATTAAAATTTGCAATGTGTAAATAGGATCACTTGTCTGTACAGTACTGCAAATAGGCACAGTATGTGTGATAAAGTGTTCACGTTGTATGGTCCTTGAAGGTATGCAGAGTAATGGTTGATCAGAGTTATTGTGTGCTGGGGACAGGAGCCTGGTGAATAAAGCTATGTCCGTTAACCTCTTGGTTCTGGCCGTAGACTTCGCAATCTCCCACCAGACGGCAACTGATTGAACAGGCTGTGAGAAGGGTGAATTGGGTCACCCACAACCCTGATAGCGATGCAGGTGAGACTGGTGTAAGTGTCCAGGGGTGAGGGGAGAGAGACCCCCTCGGCTGACCTCACTTTGTGCTGCAGGCACTGTACCAGACAGTGATTTAGCTGGTCAAGATGTCCTCTATGGTGCCTCTGTAAAAGTGTACACTGATGGTAAGCATGGCTCTCACTATCCTCTGTTTGCAGTGGACATACAAGCATTTTTTTAGCCATCCCGGCCAGTGATTCAGAGTTGTTAGACCAAATTAAGTCATCTGTGATGTGCACCCCCAGGAACTTAGTGCTGCTACCCCCCTCCACAGCAGCACTATCGATGGTCAGAGGAGCATGCTGGGGGTGCACTCTCCTGAAGTCTACAATAATCTCCTTGGTGTTCTTCACGTTCAGGCGGAGGTTGTTGCTTTTCCAACAGTCAACATCCCTTATCTAAACTGTTTATCCTTGAAGGGTCGTGGGGGGCTGGTGCCTATCTCCAGTGGTCATTGGGCGAGAGGCGGGGTACACCCTGGACAGGTTGCCAGTCCATTGCAGGGCAACACAAAGACAGACAGGACAACCAACCACGCACAGACACACTCAGACCTAAGGGCCATTTAGAGAGACCAATTAACCTAACACTCATGTTTTTGAACAAGTGGGAGAACATGCAAACTCCATGCAGAAATATCCTTTGGCCCTGGGCATATCTTCCAAAAAATTACCTCTTCCAAGGAAGTTATGTTTTCATCAGGGTTTGTTTTTCTGTGTGTTCGCTAGCAATGTGACAGTGTGGAGGTCCTGTCACTATGGCTCCGTTTGATCATGTGCCCTGGCTGTTTGGCCACAGGGAAATCCCTTTGGCTTAGATTAGTGCGCATTACTCTCACCCAGGAGTCATGGGATCGAATCCCGCCCGGGCCTTCGCTGTGTACCTTGCCACAGCAACATAACATAACCCAAAAAGCTGGAACCATTGCAGACATTTTCAGGAAATGTCTGCAATGGTATCAGGAACAAGGGATTAGAATTTGGGGTGATCCAAAAATGTCCATTTAAGTGACGAAATATTGACATTTGTGAATAACTACAGAAGTAACGATATAAGTGTGAATCTAAGGAATAATAAAAAAAAAGTTACCATAGGATCACAACATGCTTGGCTTGGCTTAAAGAGTTTTCTTCATAACAACAAATCGGTTGGAGTGCTCTACAAAATACTTGTGGGATATTAGCAAATATTTTATTACATTGTAGCGGACATAACCTCTCTCAGCTGACCACAAAGATTCAAGGAACACAGGTGCATGATGCCATCAACCCTATAGAAAATTATATTTCCTGGTGATGTAACTTTCTGTTATCTTTACCCCATTTATCCATTCTCCTATGTATTTTCTCATTTCTGACCATTCTTTAGAAACCCAATTGATGGCTGAGGGTGAAAATCCCCCCTAGATGTGCAGTTTCTGAAATACATAGACCAGCATGTTTAGACCTAACAATCATACCCACAATCAACGTCACTTAAATCTCCTCTCTTCCCTATTCTGATGCTGGATTTGAGTTTAACATAACTTCGACACATCTAGAAGCCTAAATCTATTATAATGCTTCTATGTGATATGCTGATTCCTTATTTTTGAGAACAAGCAATTATATTGAAATAGATACAAAACAGACCTATGAGTCTTTAAGTAGATGAGATTCAGTCCTGTCTGACTCCATTCCATTCTGGTAAAATCATGCAGATATCTCCGCACCACACTTACTTTAACTTACATGGTTAGTTTTGAGAAATGCTTAAGTTTTATCAAATGTAATCTAAAAAATACAAAATTTCCTAAGACTAGTTTGTGAGTGTGTAATGAATTCTGAAACTGTATTCTTATTTCGGGTAACCCATGTTTCACTATGAGCATTTTGTATGTTTCTGCTATCAGATGATTAATGTATGCGTTCTTGCCTAGTTGCAGCTTGTTGAAAATTAAACAGACTTTCAACGTGAGAGGTGGGGCATCCTACTGACAAAGAGACAGGATGAGTTTTCTGGTCTGTCTGGTAGAAGAGAAGGAAACATCCAGTTAACTCACTTCACAATGACCCTCTACACTACAGGAAACTGTGTCACTACAGTCTCACAGGTAGGATAAGACTTCATATCAGGAGATAATACTCTGCATGTCAGAGTTTATAAAACTTTAGTTAGCTTCCCAGCAAAGTGTCCACTGGTCTGGCAAGTCTGCATTTCCCTACTCAACAGGATTGGTGACATAGCTCAGGTATTTTTGTGCCGTGCATATCCAAACAGCCATCTCATTCTAGGTTGAGAACTTGTAAGAGCTTCTGTGTGAAAAGTATACCAGGGTAATCTAAGGATAAATTATCAAAAGCAATGTCATTTTCAATATTTAACTGAGAGACAATCTTATTCTTTATATCTGTGGTGTTTTTGTTTTCTTTTCCTTTACTAGAATTTTGCTTCGGTTGTGTTTTCCAGAGATGGCTGCTGTCAGGAAGAAGTTAGTGATCGTCGGGGACGGCGCTTGTGGGAAGACATGTCTGCTCATTGTTTTCAGTAAAGGCCAGTTCCCTGAAGTCTACGTGCCTACTGTGTTTGAGAACTATGTGGCAGATATTGAAGTGGAAGGAATACAGGTAATGGATGATAGTTAGTGAACTAAAAATAAAACTAATAAAAACACATCTTTCTTGCCAGATGGGCATTAACACTTTCAAAACAATTTTTTGGTGATTTTTTTAAAATATTTTCAATAATTATGAATACCGTTGCAGGTTATTAAAATGCAATATCTTAAAATTGTCAATATTTTTTTTTTATTATTATTTCAAACAAAGAACATCAAATGATTTGCAGATTTCTATTCTAGCCCATTTGTCCAAATGATCAATCCTCCTTTTATTGTTTATTTTTCAGTAGGCTACTAGCTGAAAACAAAAATCCAGAGCTTACCAGCCTGCTTTCATGTGTTTTACCATGTATAATTAATTGTCTCCTTCACAAGCTGCAGTGTCTTCTTTTCACATTCTTTTTGACACATTTGAATCAGAAAACAAATAGAAAACCCATTAGTTTTTAACTGTGAAATGGAAGGAAAGGGATTAATGTTTTTAGGTTGTTTCCAGTAAGGAAACATAAAAAGTGAGAAATGCATTTCTATTCAGCCCCACAAATCTAACTATTTCATGCAACCGCTTGTGCAGCAATTATATCTCTTGTCAATGGGGTGCATCTCTATCAAATTTTTGTGTGTGTGTGTGTGTGTGCAAAAAAAGTTGAAGTTCAGCAGTTTGAGTGGATGGAGAGTGTTGGTCTTTAAGTTTTACAACAGATTCTCAATCTGACTTTGACTGGGACATTTTAATACATAAATATGCTTTAATCTAGACCATTCAGTTGTAGCTGAGGCTGTATGGTTATGGTTAATTTTCTGCTTGAAGGTGTGCTTCTGGCCCAATCTGTTGTGGCCGACAATAAGGTCCTACTTTGCTTCTGGAAAAATGCAAACACGATTTCTTATGGTTTCTCTGTAAAGTAATTTTGTTGGCCCCTCTTCCATCAAGGCCAGATTGTCTGTGGAATGTTCTTCTGTCCACCGAGACGGGGATCTCTGCATCTCCTTTAGAGCTGCATTGTTCCTTTTGGTTGCTCCTCTGACTAAGGCATCCCTTCCCCAGCCTTTCGTTTTGGTAGATAGCCATGTATTTTGAGGTTTGCAACCGTGTTGTACTCTTTCTATTTATAGACAATGTGGCATTCACAGAACAGCTGTATTCAAACTGTGAATTTAGGCATGTGTGAACTCTATGTAATAATAGAGGTCTTCTAAAGGCAATTGACTATACCAAATTTAGAGGTAGCTTTTTAAAGGATTTATAGATTTTTATTGGAAATAAAATGAAATAATTTTGCTTCCTCTTCACAATTACTTGTGGAGAAGTTTAGTGGTTAATGATACTTTTGCCAGGAATGCAAAGTTATATATAAGTATTTTAATTATGGAGACAAGTTATAAAGAAAATGCTTTCCTTTCTCACATTTGATATGATTTTCTTTGCAAGTTGTTTTCTTAATATTTTATATTACACCCGGTTTAAATTTATTTTGTTTGAGCCAGATTATGACTGCTGATCAGAAGAGATATCAAATAATTTTTTGGTTAGTCTAAGATTTCAGAACAGATTATCTACTTTGGAAAAAGGAAACCTTTAAAATAACAATGTGGATATCATCATTTCTGTATTATCATTAAAAATTTTTTTTAGATTTTACGTCACGTGGCATGCTTTTTTCCTATTGTTAAAAACTAACAAATAAACCTCACATACGAAGTAGAGAAAAAAAAATTAAACGTTTTTTTCTTGTTTTGTTCAAAAGGATATTATAATGCAATACTTCATTATTATAATAACCATAACAGAATATGATTTTTTTTGTAAATATCTCAGAAAGTTATTTTAATTTACTCATTTGCTCTTTTATCAGGTGCAGCTGGCACTTTGGGACACAGCAGGTCAGGAAGACTATGACCGGCTGAGGCCTCTTTCCTATCCAGACACTGACGTGATCCTCATGTGCTTCTCTGTGAACAGCCCGGACAGTTTAGGTCTGTCTGTATGTCTATCTGTTTGTCTGTCTGTCTGTCTGTCTGTCTGTACACAGAGTGACCAATTTTCCTGCCAGCAGTCATGAACAAGATACTGATGTACCTAAAATCTCTCGTTTCTGTCAGAGACTGACTCACAACACAGAGAGGCCCACCTTTTTCCCAGTCATGAAATATGGCTTCAGACTAAGAGGAACTCCTTTCCTCTGTAGATAATATATTTTCATCCAGATCCTTAGTTTACACTCCAAACCATACATAACTTGGTATTGATTGGGTCCCTGTTTCATTTTTCTGAGTAACTGAATGGTTTTCCAGAACTTCCTTGAGGTCAGCCGAATGTATTTATCCATAAACTCTTGCCACCAAATCCAACTGTCTCCAAGGTGGTAATCCGTTGACAGCTGTGCCCCTCCCTTCATCTGAGTGTCCAAGATATGATGCTGAAGGTCTGAAGGTATTTCAAAATTGATTACCGAGTTTTGGCCCAAGATGGCCTGATCCTAGTAAACTTTCAAACCATTTTGTGTTCGAACACACACAAAATGACACAGACACAGCATTTATCTGGGTCTTCGTTGGCTCTAGCTTGGTTGACAGGTTTTTTTAGCAGAGAGGGCACAACACGTATGAGTTAATAGTGTTCTGTCTGACACTCTTGTTTATTTCACTAGATCACCCTAGGACTGCATTCTCTCACCTTTAATTGTTTGTTTTATACACAAATAAGTGCTGCAGCTAACATGTAAATCATAGCATTATAAAGTTTGTGGAAGACTCTGCCATTATGTCCCTGCTTAGCAGTGATGACCCGGTCATGGAAGATTTCACTGACTGTTGTAGGTCCTCCTTTTTGAACATAATCAAAAACAAAACTAAAGAAATAGTCACTGACTTTTGAGGAATAACTTCTCAGTTTCCTCCCGTAAAGATTGAGAACCAAACAGTGGAAACTTTCAGCAACTATAATTACCTATGTACCTATTTGGATGACAAACTATCATTTGTGCATCATGCCCATGCAGTGTACAAGAAAGTTCATCAGCATGTACATTTTCATCAGAAGCTTCATAGGTTTGTTGTTGACTTTTATGAAAATGTTTTATTCCTGTTTTATTGAAGTTTTAGGATTCTCATTTATCTGTTGGTTCGGCTCCCTTTTGCTAAAAAAAAAAAAAAAAAAAAAAAAAGACTGGAGGGGATTGTAGAGTTGTGTACAAGGATTGCAGATATTAACCTGAAATACTTCTCAGGCTTGTGTAAAACTAGAGTCCTTACAAAGGCTCACTCTATCCTCCAGGATCAGAACAAGCTTTTATTGTATGAGTTCCAGCTGCTTCCATCAGGACATTCTGCAAAAACAAAAATATAGAGAAACAATTTTATCCCTGCTGCTGTTGCTCTGTCAAATAAGTACTGAATGATTTTTGCTTAATTTAATTATTTATTTATTTATTGACTGCTGGCTGCACAACAAATTGCCCCACATGGACAATAAATACCCATTGAACCACTGAACCATTGAAACATTGGGTTTGTTATGGATATACCATGCTTAGCACGGAATTACAACAACAAAACACCCCTAGGATTTACACTGATTTATAGGCAACTCCTAAGATATTAATGTCATTGCCAGCATGGGCTTTGAAGTCACTCAGAAGCACCATGGAATCCCCAGATGGCACCCCTTCCATGGCACCATCTATAGACTCCAAGAAGGCTAGGTAATCTCAAATGCTGTTCAGTGCATGAACAGAAACAACAGTCACAACCTGAAAGGGCACAGAGGAGAAAAATCGTGCTCATCTAGAGAACTCTAAATAATGTACAATCAGACGAGGTTCTCCCTCTTCTGCCCAAGTTCTCTCTCTCTGCGGGCACATCAAAAATAAAAGAGATTCCACTCCCTCTGCAGGAATTGAGTTTAGGGACCAAGTTATGCATTGAGGTAACTCCAAATATATCTAGCTGGTATCACTCAATCTTACACATTAACAGTAAATGTTACTGCACTTGTGGTACTTTATTTGACCAAAGCCAGGTTATGCCACAGTAAATTTAACTCTCTAAGGCCCCCACCCTTGCCTATCCTCCATTTTGTACGCCAGCTGATCCAGACATTCTTCTCAGAAGGAGAGGGCTCCCTGTAGCTTTTTTGTGTAAAACCCGGCCAAGCGTCAGGAGCTAAGGCTTGACATTTGCCTGGTTCCCCTCCTGCCTGGCTTTGGGACAGTGCTATGGTCTCTGAAATCCGGGTGAGAGTTCACCTCTTCATGTGATTTAACAATTCATCAGGATATTTGAATTGCTGCTTGTCCGATGCAGCTTCTAAAGCCATTTTACTATTAGAAACTCTACAAGGAACCTGAGCCCCGGACAACATAACCCTCAGGATCATAGGAGTCCACAAAGCCCTCCACAATATTAAGTTTGGGATTCAAAAGAAGGGCAAGTCAGAAATCTCATTGTTGACCTCTGCCATATGTTTTCGTGCGAGGATTGAGACCAGGAACAACTAATTAAAATTGGGGTTTATTCAACATGAACTGTGTACGTATCCACCGTGAAGTCCTCTCCTATCTCAGAGAGCTCAAAAATTGTTGATCTCTGCTACTTTTCTCTTCTACTACTCTCCAGTTGCATCACCTGCTGTTATTTCAACTGATAACTTTGCTTGGTCAGACATCCTGCTCAGCTGTGATGCCTTGTTGGTGGGGGCCATCAACTGGGATGATGTTCCCAGCAACTGAACTACTCCTACGTGTCCTATTATCAAATCTTTACTATAGAATCCACTCTTACATCAGTTCTTTTGTTCTTTTTGTGTCTCTGCTCTGTCTGCTGAAGTTTTCTTCCTGTTAAAGGGAGTTTTTCCTCTCCATTGTTGCTATAAGCTTGCTCAATATGAGGAATTACTGTGAAGTCAACGACACAATGCAGGCAACTGTCTACGTTCGTTATATGTTTGTTCAGGAGGAATGATTGCTGCAAGTCAATGACTCGACGCAATCTGCTGGGACTCCTTAAATAGAAAACTTTTTAAATAACTGGAATGTATATATGATTGAATTGAAATTACTTTTCTTGTAAAGTGCCTTGAAATGACATCTGTTATAAATCGTTGCTAAAAAAATCATTGTGAATTTAATTGAATAGCAATACAACAAAGATTTATTTTAGCACATTTAGGACTGCGAAAGTGATGTATGTTGCTAATTACCATATTTTTTATGACTTTTGTTAGAAAATATTTCAGAGAAATGGAAGCCTGAAGTAAAACATTTCCTTCCCAATGTTCCCATAATCCTGGTGGGGAACAAAAAGGACCTTCGCACTGATGACCATACCAGACAACAGCTTGCGAAACTTAACCAGGCATGGTGTTTGCATTATTTAATTAATACATTTTTATTTAATTTTGTCCATTCCAAAATAATGGTGTACATTTGTCTCCTTAAAAGCCATAAAATGTGTAAGTTTATGATATTTATTTTTAGGAGCCAGTTAAATTTGAAGATGGCAAAGAGATGTCTAAACGCATTGGTGCCATCGACTACCAGGAGTGTTCTGCCAAAACCAAAGATGGTGTGAAGGAAGTCTTTGAGACTGCAACCAAAGCAGCACTGATGTACACCAATCGTGGGAAAAAGTCTGGCTGCATGCTTTTATAGAATCTGGTGAAAAGTAGAGCTTTCCCGAAGCACACATTGAGAGCTTCCATCGAAATGTGATACTGGAAAAAAAGGTTGTGAGCCTGTCCAGCAGTTGCTTAATTAACTCATATCCTGTGGACTACCAAAAAAAACAAAAAATAAAACATTTTATTTTCTTTTGTTTTCTTTTTTCATTTCCTTCTTCCTGGTCTCTACGCAAAGTGTTAAGTATTTTATGGGGAATCTAAACCTTTTAAATTGAGAAAAGAATTTTCTCAATTTAAAAATGCAATGCGCTTTACGGAAGCGCATTGCATTCACTGGATAAAAAAAAGTTTGACAGTTTTTCTCGTACTTACGATAAAAGATCTCATAATTGTGAGAAAAGATCTCGTAATTACGATATCATGATCATGTTATTACAAGAAAAGATCTCGTAATTATGAGAAAAGATCTCGTAATTACGACATCATGATCTTGTCATTACAAGAAAAGATCTAATTATGAGAAAAACTCTCGTAATTACGAGAAAAAATAATGAAAAAGGAAACGTCTATAAATGCTCTCTCTTGGCAATGATGGCGCTATCACAGTTAATCTGCTATTATTACCTTCTCGGTTTGAGACACTGGGAAATACTGACTTTTCTGAAAAATCAGGATGGTATTCAAATTAGTTTGTCAAAACTGCGCAGGCATCTCAAGGCGTTAGGGTTGTTCAGGTGGACAGCTCAGTCTGACGTGCTGGATGTTGCTCTGTTTCTCCAGAAGCAGTTGTAAATAAATGTTATAAAGTATATAATTTACTCCTAGGCATATGAATTTACTTCTTTGTGGATGTGCAGTTAGTGGTTCGGAGTGAAGCAGCGTGGCGTCTCTCCTGATCTCATATTTACAAGATATGAATCTCGTAATTATGAGATCCATTCTCGTAATTACGACATCAGGATTTTATAATTAGGAGATTTTTTTCTCGCAATTTCGACATAATGATGTCACAATTATGTTTATCCCCCCGTAATTATGACAAAAGCTGTCAAACTTTTTTTTATCCAGTGAATGCAATGCACTTCCGTAGATTTGTATCTCTAAAAGAACAAAGTGAAGAACAGCTACACTACAGCAAAACTATAAAAAAAATTCATAATCTTGCAAAATATGACCATCATGCAGTGCCTTTAGAACTAACTAACTTAATAATAATAACAATAATAACAATAATAATAATAATAATAATAATAATAATAATAATTTAAAATGACTGGTCCCTCATATTCTGTACTATTTTTTATCTGTAGTGAGAAATTTTTAACATGTATATAGAAAATAAACTAATATACTTTTTCTGGTGAAATGCTTCTTGTCAGTTCTGTAAATTAAAGTTCATGGTTTCCTCTCAGACCACTGTATTTGTTGGTTACTGTATTTTATATCTTTTGTCTCAAATTAAAGTTTTACTTGATGTACCTTCTTCTGAATTGTTTATTTTTCACTAAATAAGATCACTGCTGATATTATGAATCTAATCCACAAATTTAGGTAAACTATTGCTAATCCACATGCATTTGATCACATAAAGTGATCACACGAATGCTCATAAAATATCTAGAAGGTAACAGTATTTTTGGGATGGTAACTATTTTCTTGCAAATACATTATCATGTTCACATAGCCCACCTCTGTACTGTTTGTGCGGCAGATGAATTAGAAATTGTAGACAGCAAGCAGTAGTGCACAGTACGTGTACAAATAGCTTTTTAAGGGTTTTTCATTCAATGAAATGAATTAAGAAAAATTTAACCACTTTTTGTTGTAGTTGAATCTATTTCTTTTTTGGAGTATTGGAGAAGAATATATTCTCTATGATGTCTTACATGTGATTAAATTAAATATACTGTTATTTACATGAAATAATTTGTCTTGAACTCAGTTGTTGGTAGTATCAAAGCTTTTCCTGAAGGACAGTTTATTGAGAAATAAGTTGGGCATACCAGATCATTATAGTATATACTTTTTCAGAAATACTTTAAATACAGTTTTCTAAATTAAAAATGCAGTTTAATCAGAATTAAAATTAAATAAACGTAAAAGGCTATTCCTGATAAATACCTTTAAATTTCAGCTTTGTACAACTGAGACTGTATTAGGAAAATTTGATAGGTCTAAAAATGTCAAGTAGATTTATGCTCTTTGATTTGATTAAATGTTACAACAGCTTTCCAGCATACGTGAACCTTCACATCTTTTTCTGCCTTCTTGTCATACCTATTGGGTCTACACCGACCAATCACACGTGAGAACTGGGGTTTAGTCCCGCCCTCTGACATTTTTTTCCTGTGGCCATTTTACACTTGGCTAACTAAATAAAACTAAAAAAACGCCTCACTCACCTGGGCTTTAACGTGACCTATCATTATAGGGCGTTATATATAAAACACTAAGGTACGTTTATTTTTTATCTATTTTGTCAGATAATGCACTGGGGTAAAAGTTGAGAGCTGTTTAGATTCGGTGTAGCAAGCCTGGCGCTGGTAGTTAGCTATGCTGCTAGCAGAGATGACCGCTGCACGTTAAGTTCGCGTACTGGCGTTTGCTTTGCGAAGTACATAATGATATATGTGTTAAGTCTTGGTAGTCTGGATAATAATGGTGACAGAAATGACTGCGGACTAACCCTTATTTGGAGTAATGTGTGTACAAAACAGTGAATTTGCATCCGAATGATCGCATTGTACGACCCTACACACTTGGATTTATTTTACTTTTTTCCCTCTGGTTTTAACTCATTGTTTTCGCTGCCATCTTGCATTTAAAAGCGTTTACTGACAAGAAGCAAGCGCTTTGAGGGGATACAGAGGTCGCCATGGATTATGAGCGGAGGTGAGTGAATGATTCCTTTTGAAAACAAGTATTTTTCTGTTTTTCGTTGAAGACTTTCACGTAGTTTTATTCCCTCGTTATTAGGGGTGGGCGAGGCGATCGCATCGGTCGCTATGGTAGCTCTCACAATGATCACAACTTTCGGGACATGGACTATCGTGGATATGGGGAAGAGGATGAGGAGGCACTCCATGAAGTCAGAATGGAAGATGATGGGTTATATATGCCTGATGAGCCGCCCCTGGGGCTTCATGACTTCCCTGCAGGTTTTCGAGGTTCTCCACGTTTTAACCGCAGAGGGAATACCAGAGGAGACATCGGTCTCGAAGGAAATGGCCCTCTCTGGCCCCCCTATTCTCAGTCACACCCTGATTGTGCACATCTAATTCTCCAAAGGGATGAAGACGGATTTAGACAAGACTTTGAGCAGATGCAGAGTGGGCTGCAAGGAAGGGGACGTCAAAAAGGTGGAAGAGGCTTTCCAGAAAACAGGGGGTTGGTCTCCCGAAGTAGGGAGGGAAACTGGGTTGCCCGTTCTGAGCAGATGGAATTCAGGCCAAGAGAGGAGGACAGGTGCTCTCGTGGTGGTGGCAGGAGGAGGGTAAGTCTTAAGAAATCCAGTATACGTCTATACGTATACTTTTTCCTTCAATGAGAGTGATCTAATCATTTTTACAAAATTTTGAAAGACTTTTCCAGCAGCATCAGAGGAGATTGGCAGTGAAAATGCTGGACAAGACCTGTCTGCGGAGGAACTGGATCAGAGAGACCAGGACTATCGTGCGGACTTGGACCAGAACCAGAGGCCCAGTAACATTATCATGCTTCGCATGCTACCCCCTAATGCCACCGCCAACGAGGTGGGATTTGTCCCAAACAGCGCTACGATGATGTTGATGCTTGGATTTTGAAGTCTAAAAGTTTTCTTGATTGTTTTAAGATTCGGGCACAACTTCAGGAGCAGGGGATCCAACCAAGAGAAGTTCGCCTTATGAGGAATAAATCTTCAGGTGAGGATTTGTCTGCTGGCCACCTTTCTGTCAGTCTTACCCACTCCTGGCTCTATTGTTGTAGCTCTTTTCTGCGACCATAACTAGTTTTTGTGTTGGGAATGAGTGCCTTCACTGTCTGTTTTTCCCCCAATCTTACTCTGCCAGTCTTCTTATAACACATGACGCTTTATCACAGGACAAATATTTAGATGTTCACGTACAATTGTACAATGAATTTTGGTCTTCTGGTTTCTGTACTTTTACTGTTCTCCGCATAGCAAAATCCATCCACCCTTTAAGTTCTGTCCCACTAATCTAGCCTTCCAAACAGGCCAAGAAACTTTAATCACTTGATTTTCCTGCCCTCTGTGTCTCATATACAGTCTCTACCCATTTGTGGTTCTGTTTCATCCATATGGGAAGTAAAATGTAGCTGAGCTTAACTAATTTTACACGTTAAAAATTTAGATAAATAATTTCTTCTTACAAATTAAGCATCTTGAGAGTGAAACACTGCAGCTAATGATCAGCTACATGGTTGATTTCTAAATATTTTCCCTTATGTTTACCGCTAAGGTCATTGTGTCTTTGATGTCTCACTTTGCTAACCTCCTGGTTGTCTGTAAGGTGTGGTTTACTGACAGTTGCACACTTGCCCTCCCCAACACTCTGCTGTCTATTTTACACCTACATCAAACTTTATCTGCTTTTCAGATTAGCAGCTGTGATTTACTATTTTGAAAAATAATTTGTAGTTTTGTTTTCTGTGCATACTGGTTGTTGAAAGTCTAAATATAATGTACAAGGTCAAATGTACAGTGCCTTGCTGAAGTATTTATGCACCTTTAAACACTTTCCCATTTTTGTCTTAAAAAATGGTTTCAGCAGGACCTCTGGAAGCTGCTCAGAGTTGAAGAGACAAGAAACTAAATATAGGGCTGCAAAATATTAGAAGATGCTTTTGAGAAATATTGTACGGTGGCGATAAAACCACTTTTTTTTGCCCATGAGCCCCTCGGGCTCTATTTCTTGTTGATATTATTTCCATGATGCACAACGAACCAGAGTGAATATAGTGAACCCCTGGTATTTGCGGGGGTTGGGTACCACAGCCACCTGCAAGTAACCAAAATCTTAGAACACCTAAGACTCCCTCTTAAAAGCACTCATAACTGCTTATTTTAATAATTCAAATACGTAAGATACCTAATAAGTGTGCATTGTTACGCTCAGTGGAATCCATCTTAGCACTACCACTGAAGCTAACACCAACAGTTCTTTTTATTTCCAGCTTTGAGGGGTACAGCCAGTCAGCACCAAGAAAAATAAATGGTGCTCCTTGATTTCCTGCTTTACAAACACCAGCCAATGGCACGTCAAGTTCCACCACACTTGGTATATAAAAGCTAATACACATAGAATTCTAAACACTCCTTTTTGAAATAATATTGTGTACCAAGATACGGTGATGACCATATATTCTCAATACATTGAGCAGCTTTAGCTAAAGCAATTGTGGAAGAGACGTTGCTGAAAATGAGGCAAATGATTGTCAATTAGGACAAAAACCCTAAACATTAGGTGATATATATGGTGATGTTTTATCCCACAATATTGTATCGATATTCAAAAGCAATGTATGCGATTTTTTTTTTATTTTTTTATTTTTTTATGATTTTTTTTGTTTTTGTTGATTTTTTTTAAATATGTTAATGCAACCATTAATTACAGTATTTTTTTACAGTAAAATGAAAAGTGGGATTTTTCCCCAAAAAACAAACAAACAAACTTTTGAGATTTTCAATTTCAAAATAAATTTAACAAATCTTTGCTTTGGCTATGGACCAACATGATAGTAAATTGACATGGTTTTACTTTGACAAAATGAGAAAAAGTTCAGAGTATGAACACTTACGCAAGGCACTGATTATAAAGCAAAGCTTTCTAGTCTATCTTAGTGGAGTCTGAATTAAGAGTAGCAGAAATGTGTCTTTCTGTTGCTGCTTGGGTATCTCAGCCCCCATTTTGCTAAGAGTTCATACCCAAACAGGTGGGTGGGTAGTATGCCATCTCAATTCCTGACTGCAAACGAGTCCCATCCTCTGCAGAAAATTTGTGGGAGAGAACATGTATTATATACAGTGTATATATATATATATTGATTAGGGCTCAAACAGGGTTTTTCACTCTCTTTCTCTTCTCTGTAAATGAAGCACTAACCCAAACACTGCGTTGTTGTTATGTTGTTGTTGTTCGGTTGCTGTGGCGCTGGGCGGTGTCCAGGTCAGAGCCGAGGATTCGCCTTCGTCGAGTTTAATCTCATACAGGAGGCCACCCGCTGGATGGAGACCAACCAGGTCACTCTCTTCAACACATACACAAATACACATATAGATTAAGTCAGTGGGACAATACTTAACATGATATCCAGTGACATCATGGAATCAGGTGCACATTAAATGGTTTTCTGCAAAATGCACACTAGAAAATGATTGATTCCTGTGCCTAAGGCAGGTAAGCCTTTGTATAATAAGAAAGTTTTTTCCACATATGCACAAACTCCAGTTAGAGGCAAATTCATCTTACATCACAGTTAAGTATTTATATTCTTAACATAGTTGCTCAGTTTTCAAAAATGAATCTTTGCAGTTTTTATCTCTACACTATAACATTTTCCAATAGAGGACTGATTCTGCATTAACTCTTATCAGTTCTTTCTCTGCATTAACTCTGCCACCTTTGGAGAGTAAACATCAGTGGGAACACAACTTCTCATCAGGTCTTCTTTATTGGGAAGTACCGATCCGAACCCAGGTATTGGATCGGGGTTACAGTCATGGCATTTTTAATTAATCGATATCGGAGTCCCTGATAAAATGTAACTTCTGAAAACGATTGTCAGTGTACAGTTTTGTTTGTTTTTTTCAGCTGCACAAACATAGCTAGGCTGAATTTATATATTTTTTGTGATATAATTTTATTTTTAACAGTCCTGTCCCACTTTTGCGTGCTAAGCTCACTAAGCAGGGTTTTTGCTAATGTACATTATTTTGTTGTTCTAATGAATCTGAGGTTTTCCTAAAGAATCTAAGAGTTTGTCATCATTTGTAATGACATTCACAGTAACGGAGAGACTGTACTGGCTGTTGTGGTTTTGTCTGTCTGTGTCATGTGACTTGCTTTGTCTGCTGGATTAAGGTGTTCCCTGGTACTGCTGTAACACGAAGAGCTGAAGCTGTAGTCACAATTAAAGTATAACGTTTATGAAGCTGGAAAGCATTTTCTGTTTATTTGTTGGCACAATTAACTGCAATCACAGTAAAATTAGTTTTGGGCCGAATTATCATGGCGGCATATCATGTAAATCTTCTGGAGTTAACCCAGGACTTTAGTTAAGTAGTTTGATATAAACTCTTGAATGCTCTAGCTGTTGAGTCAAAAATTTGTTTAAAGGTCTTTAAAGGTGTTTAAATGCGATCAGTCACTCTGAGTTGTATATGTACGCTGCACAAGAACATTTTCTCCAACCCTATTGCCTGCATTAGCCACAGAAAGAAAATGGACGGCAAAACAAGCATTTCAGAATATCCCTTCTACGTCACAGAGAAAATTGGTAATCATGGTCTTGCTTACCTTGGCTTGTGATCGCCCATGGGAAGGCTGTAACGATGTAGCGGCCAGGAGAGAGCAGAGAACGTCTCTGCTAGTAGGAACTAATGTGAGGGATTATTTGTGGACATCTCACGTCAGCTGTTCGTTTTTTTTTTTGTTTGTTTTTTTGTAACTCAAAAGATGAGCTGAGGAAAAAAACTGTTGGAATTTGTCTTGGAACTCCACCAGCAAACTTCAGTTACCAATTAGAGGTGAGACGTTTGCATATCATGAGTGAAAATGAGTTCCACTCGTAATCAGGGCCACTCTAACCCACTCCTCCGACAAACGTCAGCCTCCTGAAAAAGGAGCCCCAGAGCATTATTTATTTTACTTTTATTTTTACATTTAAATGACTCAATAGGCACTCGTTCATATTAGAAACCGCAACAAATTTGATGAAAAAAAAAAAAAGGGAATAATATTTTAAAAGCAAATTTTATAAAGCCATTTCTGTTTTAGGTGGGCTGCAGTTAGAACAATATTGTACCTTTCTTCACTTAGTGAATGTGTTGGAGCTGCATATTGAGGATTTCCTTCAATAATGCAAGTAATTCTCTGTAGATGTCGAGGAAAATGTTGTCAGCTGCAGAGCTTTCAAGCTCAAACATGGCAAATATTTTCAACTTAAATGAGGTATCTTGCTGGGACTCTGTATCGGAAAATGCCTAATATTAAATGACTCGGATCGGTATGCGTGGGAGTGGGGGTTAAATAAAAACTCTGATCTGAACATTCTTGCTATTTTATGTTGATTCAGAAACAAAATAATTTTTCCTTTTTTGTTTCTTCCAACCGTTGTTGCATATTTTGGGACAAAGCCGTTGTCATCAGGGTTTGAACGTGATTCCACTTGTGTGGGCTTTGTTGGAATTCGTGGACATTTTCCCCTTAAGGGGGGAGGGATAACACATTTTCAAAGATAACACACATTGTCCCCAAATAATGGGAATCCACCAAACTACAAACACACCATCACAGTCCGTCCGAATTTTCTAAAGCTGAAGGTTGCAATTCTCTGCTTTCCTTTTTTTCTTTTCTTTTTTTTAAGCCTCAGCTTTTCTGATTTTCTCTCTCTCTCTCTCTTACTTTTCTCTCCTTTTATTCCCCCTTCTCTTTCAAACTCATCTCTTGTGAGATGAGGCCTCTTTGTAGCGTGTGAGATTGTTAAAGCAGAAACTCATTGTTTGTTCCTCCTCCTCCTCTTTCTTTTTCCTTCAGGGAACGCTGTTGATTATGGGACAGAGGGTGTCGATGCACTACAGCGACCCCAAGCCACGAGCCAATGAGGACTGGCTCTGTAACAAGGTTTTTCATGTTTGATTTACCTGGTCCACATATTTTTATTTTTTGTGGGCATTAGGTAGTGGCTCATTTAGCAAGCTTTCTAATTACCTGTGCATTACTCCCAACAGTGCGGTGTCCAAAACTTCAAAAGGAGAGAGAAATGCTTCAAATGCGGCGTGCCAAAATCAGGTAAAGGGTAACAGGAGTTACTATAAATTCCCTTTGTTTTGTTTGGTTTTATTCTCTTTGCTGTGATGTACCAACAATGTGTCATCTTTCCACAGAGGCTGAGCTAAAGCTGCCACAGTTACCGAGGGATGTCCCTGTCGCTGTTCAGAAGGAGGGAGCCCAAGGTTTGCTGCCGCTGCCAGTGTCCTACCACCCTGCTGGTCCCAGTGTTCCCCCTGGGCCGGCTCCACAACCTGCAGATGTTGCGAATGACAGTAAGCCTCCAAAAAGTACCATAGAAATCTTTACCGCCTGTTACGTAGGTATATATAACATCAGCCATTATCCTCTTTCTCAACAGCTCTGATTCTAAGAAACCTCGGCCCTCATACAACAGTGGAAGCCATTTTGTCTGTGTTGGCTCCATTCGCCACACTCTCCCCTTCCAATGTTCGCCTGATCAAGGACAAGCACACACACCTAAACAGAGGCTTTGCTTTTCTGCAGCTTTCTACTATAGTGGTGAGAATCTGGTTACCTTTGTTTAGATGACTTACATATACCAAAAATGCCTTTAGCTAATTCACCTGTAACAATCTTCTGTCTGGCATCATTGAAATTGATTTAATTAGGTATGGCATCATCCTTAAAGTGATAGTCTGGATCTCTAAATGAATTACAAATTTTAAGAATTGTATTTAATTGACCTCCTGGCCCTGAATGTTGATGTAAAAAAAGTCATTTTATGAATTATAACATTACGGGTAAGTCCCGCCTTCCTGTATCTCAGCTATGGCTCAAAAGCTGCTGTGCCGTCCACCTGAACCAATCAAGTGATGCAGAGGGCTGTCAATCATCACAATGCTGTGTGCTCGTAACTGCCAGCATGCTCAGTTTTCTGTTTACCATGAGCCTCCGAATTAGGGCTGAACGATTAATTGCATATGCAATTAAATCGCAATTTGGTAAAATACGATTTCCTAATCGCAGAGGCTGCGATTTGACTTGACGTAAACATATCTGGTAAAGTCACGTGAATTGCAAACAGCTTAAACAATGCAGTGAGAGAAGGGAACGCTGCACTTTAACCCGTTTTAATATGACCTAAAGCTTAACAGAAAACAACACTGCACAATATTTGGTACCAAAGAGGAACAGTACATCAGTTGTGAGAAATTATATCTGCTATGAAAACGTTGATGCTGCGCAACGGCAGGTATTATGCAGAACGCGTCTTGGTATTGTTGCTTCCTTACGAGGTAGGCTACAGTACGAACCTTTATCAACACCTAAAAACATCACACCACCATATATGAGAGTTGCACGGTTAAACTGACCGCCACCAGTATTTAAATTTCCAGTAAACAAACTTCCAGCCAACATGGATCGCTGACCGAGCTGTTTGAAAGAATCTCTTACGAGTATAAAAAAACGGCACACGTAAATAATTCGTGCTATAACGGGTTTTATAGCCAAAACTATGCTTTGTTAAGCATGATGAATAAGCTAGGATTCAATCTCACGAACATATTTTAGCCACATTTTACCTGCGCTGTATAAAAAAATGCAGACAGAAAATTAAAGCCACACCGAAAACAGTGGGGTATTTTGCAACAACTGACTTGAGATCAAACCGCTCTACGGAGCCATACCAGAGTCTGAAAGTGCATTAGATCGATGGATAATTAAAAATCAGAGCTTGTTGCTTCAAGCATCCCACTTCCTGGATAATCCCACGGAGGAAAACATTGCAGCCGAAGGGAATTACTAGCTGGGATCAAAAGGAAGAAAACCTTGATTGCAGAACGGTGCCGTTGACCATCGAGTAGGGCTGAACGATTAATTGCATATGCAATTAAATCGCGATTTGGTAAAATGTGATTTCCTAATCGCAGAGGCTGCGATTTGACTTGATGTAAACGTATCTGCTAAAGTCACGTGACTTGCAAACAATGCAGGGAGAGAAGGAAACGCTGCACTTTAACCAGTTATAAAATGACCAAAAGCTTAACAGAATCCAACACTACACAATAGTTGGTACCAAAGAGGAACAGTATATCAGTTGTGAGAAATTATATCTGCTATGAAAACGTTGATGCTGCGCAACGCCAGGTATTAGGCAGAACCCGCCATGGTATTGTTGCTGCCTCACGAGGTAGAATACAGTAAGAAACTTTATCAACAACTAAGAACATCACACCACCATATATGAGAGTTGCACGGCTAAACTGACCGCCACCAGTGTTTAAATTTCCAGTAAACAAACTTCCAGACTACGGGGATCGCTGACCGAGCTGTTTGAAAGATCGCTCCTTACGAAAATAAAAAAACGGCACACGGAAATAATTCGTGCTATAACGGGTTTTATAGCCAAAAGTATGCTTTGTTAAGCATGATGAATAAGCTAGGATTCAATCTCACAAACACATTTTAGCCACATTTTACCTGCGCTGTATGAAAAATGCTGACAGAAAGTTAAAGCCGCACCGAAAACAGCGGAGTGTTTTGCAACAACTGACCTGAGATCAAACCGCTCTACGGAGTCATACCAGAGTCTGAAAGTGCATCGACACCGATGACCATCGAGTGTGGTGATTAAAAGTAGATAAAGTTCTTAATATTTGCCTTTGTCTTAAAATAAGTTAATAATCTTGTGGAATAGAATAAATTATGTATAAAAATCTGTTTATAATACACAATATTTTTGATTGCATTAATTAAAAAATGCATGACAAAAGCTCCACAAAAATAATTACACATTAAATCGCAATATTGAAGAAAAAAAAATCGCAATTAGATTATTTTCCAAAATCGTTCAGCCCTACCATCGAGTGTGATGATTTAAGTAGATAATGTTGTTAATATTTGCCTTTGTCTTAAAATAAGTCTATCTTATGGAATAGAATAAATTATGTATACAAATCTGTTTATAATACACAATATTTTTTGCTGGCATTAATCTAAAAATGCATGAGAAAAGCCCCATTAAAATAATTTCAAATTAAATCGCAATTGCAATATTGAAGAAAAAAATCGCAATTATATTATTTTCCAAAATCGTTCAGCCCTACTCCGAATCAAGCCTCCGCCATTAGTCCCGAGCGCAGCCATGGATCAACACTCAGCTCAAGAGCAGAAGATACCGATTTCAAACCAAAAAAGCATCCTCAACTCTGATAACTCTATTGTTGACACTCTGGTTGTTTTTTCTCTCTCCTCCGCACGTCTTGGCCCATTGACCTGGCGCGTGCACGGAAAAGTAGGCGTGGCTTCAAAACCAATCAGAAAGGGAGGGGGAGGGCGCTTGGGTCGTTTTGTTTTTTCAAATCATGTCCCTCTCTCTTTTTCTCATAAGGTCCAGACTATCACTTGAAGTTCAAAAGAACAGAAAAATAACAAAAGGTATTTGCTTAATGTTATGGATTAGCAGAAGAATTCAAACAATGGAGACTTCTTACAAATAGAAAAATTAGTTTTTCCACCCCTGCTCACACCAGATTTAAGTTGATGCTTAATTAACAGGCCTTTCCAAACGGCACTCATGTGAAGTAGGCGTGCTAAAGCAGGGAAACATCTGAAACATGCAGGGCAGCATGCCTTGGGGGAAACGCTGGGTTAAACGACAGCATGTGTGCCACTGGTTTAATGTAAGATCTTGAATGAGGGTTTGCTCTTCTAGTTTTCACATTGTTTTATATCTACAGCAGCAATGCTAGAACAGACCTTAGGATTAGTTCTTTCTAACTTTCAAGTAGAAAAGCTGAATGCATCACATGTTCCCTAGGGTCTATCAATCAGTTAAACTGGATCTCAAAGTGCTTCACAAATTATCTCTTACATGATGCTTGGGGCTTGAATATCTTCAAGAAAATATGCTGGATCAGAGTGCTTTTTGTGCATTGTTGATTTTTGAAATAAATGTAATCGTGTACAGTCATTACTATATAAGCTTTTTTTTTTCTCCAGGAGGCCTCACAGCTGCTTCAGATTCTGCAGGCTCTCCAGCCTCCTCTGTCTATTGATGGGAAAGCTATTGTAGTGGAGTTTGCCAAAGGTTCCAAACGGTAAATTCTTAATACGTAGCGTGCAGTCCGATATACTTAAAATATAAGAAATGGATAAATCTACAACAAAAAGTTTTATGATAAAGGTTATGAGATTGAAATAGATTGCGTTTGATAAAACACAAAATGACAGTGACTCTTTCTGTTGATCCTGTCGATAACAGTGACGTCTTTGTGACTGAGGGAAGCAGAGTGAGCGCTGCTACGGTGGCCAGCACTGCTATAGCTGCTGCTCAGTGGGCTATATCACAGGTAACTTGGCTAGATTCAATTATTTCTGCAGTGAAATAAAGGCATTCTGACTAAAACGTCTATTTAATGTTGTGCTTTACGTTTCACTTCCAGAACACTCCGAATGGATCAAATGAAGATGCAGCAGTGTACCAGCAGGGAGCAGCAGTAAGTTACAGTCAAGGAGGACAGAATTATACCGGGCCAGATGGCGCGAATGCCAGGGTTGCAGCCCTGCCTGGTGGAGGAGCAGCACTAAACGGGGCGTATACAGGAGGGACCCCAGGTTGGTGTGAATAATCCTTTAAATAGTCTGGGACCGACTGTTAAGATTTCTATAATACAGTATTTGTTTATGATGTTTCCTTGCCCATCTGCAGCTGTTATTTCATCTGAGGCAGTAAAACCTGGTTCAGCAGCTGGACAGCAGTCTCTCATCACAGCAATCCACCCACCAGCCTCAAAGGTACATTGTTTTTTTTGTTTTTTTGTTTTCCCGCTCTTGCATCTTCACATGTTGCTGCTTTTGTTTTTAAAAGCTTTGCTTCTTCACAGGTTGAGATTGTAGGAAAACCACAGCCAGCTACTTCTAGTCAACCCGCCATCCCCGGCACTGAACACGAGCTCAAACAATATCGTAAGCGTTTCCCGTGAAGAATATGCAGAATGACATAATTTTGCCACCTTCAGGTTTTCAAATATAAGTTTGATTCAGCAAATTTTTTCTTCTTTATGTTTGCAGCTGTGCCCGATGTTTCTACCTACCAGTATGATGAAAGCTCAGGCTTTTACTATGATGCGTTCACAGGACTTTATTATGACCCAAATTCCCAGGTAAACTATCGCTACGATAGGCTAACTTGTTTACTGAACATACTGCAGAAGAGAACAGACACTTTGTGTTCAAGTTTGTTCGTCCTCCATGACTTTTTGCTTTTTGGTGTCTCTTCATGACAGTACTACTACAATGCGAGCACTCAGCAGTACATGTACTGGGATGGAGAGAAGCAGACCTACACTCCTGCTCCCAGCCAGTCAAGCACTGAAGGTACATCAGTGAAGGACGGTTTGGCCTCTTCAGACGGTACTGCAAGCAAGGAGAAAAAAGAGAAACCGAAGAGTAAAACTGCTCAGCAGGTATAATAAAGCTAGATATAACCATAATAACTCTCACATTTAGAGAATCAAGCTCAATCAAGCTTCTTTTTTTTAAATTATATTTCCAAAAACGCATTTGGTATATTGCTTTTTTTCAGTTAAAAAAAAGCAAAATCAAGTACTGATTAAAATGGGCAAAACTGTATTGTTATCTTGACTAATTTACCCCCCTTTTTGAACAGGGCTCTCATTTATTTTTGACATTCCTTTTTAATATGATATTTAAAAATATATTTTAAATTTGACTAACTTTTTTTTTTTTAAACAAAGATTTCTTTTTTGTCTTTCCATTACCAGATTGCCAAAGATATGGAGCGTTGGGCCAAAAGTCTCAACAGGCAAAAAGAAAACATGCGTTCTGCTGCCGGCTCTTCCTCTCGAGGGCCCGGTCTCAGTCGCTTGGATGAGTACAGAGAGTCTGCGAGTGCTGATGCGGGCTATGCTGTTCTGGAGAAAAAGGTGCCAACATGCATGTTCCTTTTTATAGAATCAGGATCAGAAAAGTGTGAAGAGGAATCACTATTTTAAATCCACTTAATTTTATTTCCTACAGGGTGCGCTTTCTGAAAGGCCTCCGAGTTTTCTGGACCAGATCCGACAAAGTACAGAAGTACGAACATAGCTGTATACTGTGTATGGGGGGCATGTTTGGTTTCTTTCAGTCTTTTTACTTCAGTGTTTTTTTTTCTTTTGAGACTTTTAGACACGTAGATGCAGCATTATATCAATCTCATTCTCCCATACTGTGCTTTGACATCAGCAGCATTCGCCTCCTCAGCAGCCTGGTCTGGTCCCAGCCTACAGTGCAGACACTGACAGTGAAGAGGAAGGAGATGAGAAAGAAGGAAAACTGACTGACTGGGTGAAACTGGCATGTCTGCTCTGTAGGAGGCAGTTCCCGAGCAAAGAGGCCCTCATCAGGCACCAGCAGCTCTCTGAACTCCATAAGGTAACTTTAAAATAATATCCCTGTCATTATTTGTTTTCAAACTCATAAAAGGCATCTGTTCGTAAACGATATGCATGTAAAGTGTCTCTGTACATTAGACAAACATTGTTAATGCGTTGAATAATGTTCCCCTTTATTCTTATGACTCTTCACCTTTGCATGTGTCCTCAGCAAAATTTGGAGCAAAAAAAAGCTCAGCTGGAAGCTATGGACAAGGAGGTCAGTCGTGCTTCAATGGGAAAAATTGACACTAGATTATGTTCAATAAATTAACCCTAACTATTCTTACTATTTTTTATGCAGAGACTAGCAGATGGCGGTGAACCTCCAGAAGCTAAGAGGAGGAAGTTCAGTGCGATGTAAGCAGCTTTCACATGAAAAACTTCAGTTTGTTTTTGTGAAGCTATTTAAAGATTTTCTTTTCCTTTCTTTGTTTTGTAATTTGGTGTGTGCTTTTATTTGCTCAACATTGTCTTTTTTTTCCTTTTTTTTAAATAGTGACGTAACAGGAAGTAGTCTTGGTGCAAGGATGCTGCAGGGAGGTGTGAAGAAGGGGCTTATGATGCGCAACCTGCAACTGGAGTGACCACTTGTCTTTTCAAATGTTCCCACCTCAGGAGAGGATGAACTTTTAACCATCATCTATATAAGAACTTCTTACTTTTGGATAGATAAATTTACCTCAACAGTGGTAATAGTCTCTTGAACTGATCCTGTAGCAGTAAATATTGGAAAATTGCACAAATTGCACTTTTTTTTTTGGCTTGCTTCCTTCTGAATAATGCAGTTTTCATTTCTCACCAGCTTTGAGTTTTGTTTGTAATGACAAAGTTTGGTAGCTTGGAAAAACATTTGCTGCTCCAAATTTAAGATCTGTAGACCACAGATCTTTATGTCAGCAATTGAGACTTTCTAATACTACCGTCTATGCACCATAGATGTTTTTTATGTTAAGGCTGCATGCCTTGTCATTCAGTGAATGACTGATCTGGGCATGAACTGTGTATATTTTTGAGTGGTCACTTTTATAAACCTGTTCAGTAGAAGACTTTATGGCCACCTGAACTGGATAAAGTGTCTCACCATCATTAGTGTAGATACGAAGTGTCTCTGTTTATCTTGTTTTTAATTTACAAAAAGAAAAAAAAGATTGTGTTCATTTATTTGTCCATTGATGTGACTGTTTGACTTTGCTATTGTAAATAATATGAAAAAATAATTTCCATCTACATTGATGGGATGCATTTGAAAGCAGGTGGAATACAGATATAGGTTTCAACATTTTAATCAGAAATTTCGCCAGCTTTTTTTGTATGTGTGCTCACACACAAAAACAGGAATATATTGCAGTGGTTGACATGACGTTTGTGGTGCAAGAGTTTTTTTTTTTTTTTCGTGTTTGGCAGCACCAAGTTTGTTCCTGCTTTTTCGGATAGTCACCTTCTGGTGGGTCTGCGCCTGCGTGGTTTCCATGGTAACACAAACTCTTGGCCTATACTTTTAAAAACCGTTCAGACGCAGATCGCATACACGCTAGTTGTAGCACTTAACTATAATATTGACGCTGATGTCTGACATGGATGATGATGTTTACCTGTCCGAGGATGAAGAGAGATCGGAGGAAGCGCCTCTCACGGAGGTCGAAGAAATCCATAAGGTACTGAGACATGCTGTGTTTATAGTGGAGGGGATCGAGGTAGGATGTCGCGCCTCCGCTCTTCAGGTTCATTGGCAGTCTGACAAAAAGTCATACACTTAATCATCCAAGTCGTAGGTTTTTAAAAGCAAGATATCATGCCGCCAATTTCTATTCCACTTCTCAAGTGTGTAGGCTATGTTGTCTTTTTTTTATTTTTTCTGCCATCATATTTTCTTCAGACGGTTTCTACACCCGAAACTGATCACCCCTTGGATGCTGATGAAAATTATAACTGTTGTTGCGGTATTCACCACCACCCAGCAAACGTGAAGAGATCAGCTTAACATTATTCATACCCTTGGCAGATTTAACTTTCTTTATTCAAAAAAATAAGTTTCTGATAGGAATTTAGAAGGGTATCAGAAAATGCAAAAAGTAGGCTATATTAAAGCTTATTGTTGTGAAAGTGTTATGGTTCATCTCTAAATTTGTTCAAAATGGCATACTAAAAATGTATATGCTTCTTGATAATCAGTGGAAATAAATTAATGGTAAATGGCCTGCATTTGTATAACGCTTTTTTAGTCGGAGGACCACAAAGCGCTTTACACTACAATCATTCACACACTGTTGATGGCAAGATACATTGTAGCCACAGCTGTCCACTGACAGAGGCTGCCGGAAACGGGCACTACCCTCTGACCACCACCAGCAGGCATTACCCGAACCAAACCATTTCTTATGATCGCTCTCCAGCTTTTAAAATGTTTTCATTGTTTACAGTTTCTTTTGCTGATGAGCTTCAAAGTTTTGATGTTAGTGAACCAATTTGACAGCATCCTAATCTTTCGCTCCCTTTTAAAAACATGACTTAAGTGAGGCTATTAATATCTATAGTAATAAAGCAAAATGTTGGTACTTTAAACATAAATTTGTTACAAAGTATGGGCTTATTAAAGCCACATTGTAATTTTTGCAGGCTTCATGGGTACACAATTGTCCTGCACATACTGGCTTTTTGTATGGCTTGACATAAAACAACAGATCTTTGCTAGAACCCGCAGGAGACCCCTGTATACATTGGGGCGAAAAAAATATTTGGCAGCCACCGATTGTTCAAATTGTCCCATTTAAAAAAAATGAGAGGTCTGTAATTTTCATTATAGGTAGGTTACACTTCAAATTTGAGAGACGGAATCTAAAAGAATAAAAGTACTGGTAATCACATTATTAATTTTGGAAGAATGTATTTCACGGTGCAGAAACTAAGCATTTAGCATATACAAACAGGCAAGAATTTTGGCCATCAAAGACTTCAAGAAACTATTCTGTCCTGCACATATACAGTAATGAAAATATACTAGGTATAACAATTGTGAGGACTTGCTCATATGGTGAACAAATCAACATAAAAGTTTGGTTTTGCGCTGTTTTTGATATTTAAATCTTTGTTTCGTTGATGTTGCTATTCAAGGAAGAAATGCAACTGGGAACATTTTTTTTACGATTCAAAAGTCCGTCCATCCTTCTTTTTGTTTATCCATGATCAGATCACAAGGGGGTACGGGAGGGAAATCCTGACATTCTAGGAAATGCCAAGATATTTTAAGGCCAAAAGGATTCAGGTCCCTCCAGCAACTTGACTTAGTGTCTCCTGTTAGTTTCTGGAAAAGTTAGAAATACCCAGGAGGTGTCCCAATCACATGCCCAAACCCCCTCAGCTGACTGACATTTCTGTACCCCCCCCCCCCCCCCCCCCCCCCCCCGGTCTGATTGAATATCTTAAACATCATATTTCATTGGCTTTAAGCAGAAAATCCCATTTAAATAAACCTGTCCAAAAAACCAGCGCAATGTTTTGCACAGAACATGGACACAGCTCTGGTGTAGGACAAGAACAAACATCCCTTATTAGGCACACTGCCCTCCCACAACTGCACCTCTAGCAGTGAACAGTATAGACTTTGAAACATCCAAACTTTGGCACTTATAAAAAGTGAACCATCTAGAAAAAATCCATATGCTGAAACCTGATTGAAACGTAAATGGTACCCAGCATGCCAGCACCTTTAACTCTTTTTTTTGTGTGTGTGTGTCTGTATGTTTGTGTTGTAATGTGTGCACATCTAAAATTCCCTACTATGCATTTTGGCTACAAAGTTATTTAAATCTCTTCTCTGTACTTAGATTCAAGAATCACCGTTGACCAAAGACACTGTCAGTGAGGGGCTTTCTTTACTCTGCCGGACAGGAAAAAGATTAGAACATGCTTTTGTCAGACTGGATCTTAAAGACAAGTAAGCGGACCAAAGAAAGTAAATTTACAAAGAAAGTAAATTTAGTGTCAGAATGCTGCTTTATCGGTTTGGAAGTGTGTCTTTTTCATAAAGATTTTTTTGTAAAATTTTCCTTTGCTTTCCAATAGCTTTCAAACTCACCTATTTATTTGTGCTTTTGTCACAGAGCGCTGACTGACATAGCTACCATCAGCAGTTATATTCACATACGTTTTCTGGACTTATCCAACAACCACCTCACTGATCTGTCTCCTTTGGCAGCTCTGACACATTTACTTTGGCTGAAGGCAAGGGAGTCCCGACTAAATTTCTTTTTTTTATTATTACACGTGTACATAACTATAATTATATTTGTACTGGATGTAAATCTTGAATGGAGCTCATTTGCAGGTTGACAGAAATGCTGTAGCATCATTTAAAGGGCAACCGTTTGCTGAGCTTACATTCCTGCAGTGGCTGAGTGTGGCCGTGAACCGTCTAGCAGACATAGAGGGCCTGTTTGGACAGGCCATGGAGACCCTCATACTCACAGGTTTCTCATTTTGACATTTCTCCTAAAAATTAGAGTAATATATTTAACAATATTTATATTAGTGGATATTACTGAAACCAAATTAGTATTCATATCTCAAATACCTGAAGCTTAAAGCATTGTAAAAAAAATAAAAATAATAATAATAATAGTGTGACATTTTGAACCTTCTGTTTCAGGCAATGGGATTCAGAAAATAAGTGGTTTGCAGAGTGGCTATTTTGCCAATTTGGTTACTCTAGAGCTGAGGGGAAACCACTTGGATACAACAGATGGCATTAATCTTCCAAACTTACGCCGGTTATATCTGGTAATAAAAGCCTGTGATTTGAATAAAAAAAACCAAACTATTTTCTTTGTCAATGTCATCAGTCTTTGTAGAAGTTAAAGTAAAATAGCCACTGCATGTATAAAATCTTTTTGTTTTTCATGAGGCCCAAAACTTTATCAAGCGTCTTGAGGGTCTAGAGAAGTTAGAGCGCCTGACAACCCTACATCTTCGAGACAATCATCTTGAAACGCTGGATGGGCTCAGTCCCTGCATGAAGAGTCTTCAGTACCTCAACATCAGGTATTGTAGTACAAGAAAAAGAAGCAAAACTGGGCCTAAATATACCTATGTGGGGAAAAAAACATATGAGGCTATGAACCAAATGTATTTACTCATGTTTTTCTCCCTTAGAGGAAATGCAATAACTGATGAAAAAGCCTTACAGAGCCTTGGTCTTGTGTCAAAAACACTAAGAGTTTTGGTCCTTTCTGAAAACCCACTCGTGGAAACGTTGGACTATCGACTAAGTGTTCTAATACTCTTGCCTCAGCTGGAACGAATTGACAAAGACCTAGTCACCCTCGAGGAGAGAACAGAAGCTCGGAGGGCAATCAGGGTATAAATATCTTGTTGTTTTCACGTTTCTTGTGGGTTTTTTTATTTGAGAAATGTCTTCATATTCAAGTATACCTGTGTCTTGTTTCAGGAACTTAGAGAAGAGGAAATTCCAGCACCATAAGATTTCAAAAGATGAGAAGAAAGGGGAAGTGTTGGCTTTTTGAAAAGAGAAGCCTGTTGTGTAGTCGGCTACTTTGATTACAAATGTGTTTGAAAAGCGTATCTCATGCACGATAAAATAACTGATTAATTAGGTTTCTTTTCTCACGTTTGCAAATACAGCTAAATGTAACCTTAGTAATACTGTTTCTTGTTGTTTTCTAGAAATGTTAAATTGCTGAATGATAAGTGACATTAAAGAGAAATGTGCTTTTGGCTGTGCGATTAAAAGAGGATTTTTGTATGTGAACCGTGTATATTGTTCAGCCGTTTTCCCTGAGTAAGGATGATGGGGCAGAATCTGCCGACACTTCCTTGTAGGCAGCCTCCCGGCTCCAAATCTAAAGGAACAGTCACAATAAAGGTGTGCGTAGACAATGGACGCGTTTATAAACATATGGGTGATTCATGAGTTAATCTATGTTGCAGGAATTAGGCCCGTTAAGGAAATGTTTCTGAACAGAGTCAGGCAATATTTCATCTTCCTTAGCCAATGACTTGCAACCCATTCAAACAATGGGTGTTAGAGTAACTACTGACTTTCCCTAGATAACTATTTGTTTTATGTCAAGTAATTTATAATGTATGTAAAATGGAAGATAACAGAAGTGTGAAGACCACTTGCTTATGTTATGGTGTGCTCCATTTTTTAGCGTTTCTCTATAAAAAATAAAGAATCATCAAAAAATAAAAAGCATACATTTAGTAGTAGCACTGATATAAACAGTAGTAGCATGCAGTTAAAATACTACTTATGAATTATATTGAAAACAAACATAAAAGCTCTTTAGTAACAACACAGTCACATTTTTCTCACAGATTATTTTTGCAACTGCATACTTTACGTAGGATTTCAAGTTTATCAACCTGTTTTAAAAATAATTTATATGGATATAGCGTGACGAATATGGCCACACAGTCTATGGTCTCGGCAAAAGCAAAATAAAAACTTAATGAGAAAAGTTGGTTCGAGGCGCATTTTGCGTTGCGCAAATTACGCCACTTCTCTTCCTCCAGTGATTTGATTGGATGGGGGCTGGCTCTTCTGCTAGACATAAACCTCTCATGACAGTCGTTCCTCCTCCTCCTCCTCTTGTCGTTCTATACGCGGGGCAGCTAGCAGTGGCCTTCACGTCCAAATAGCAGCCGTGTGTTGTGTTACATTACTTGTTTTAACTCTCCAAGCACGCCCAGCTTTCCAGTTATCCTTCCAGAGACCATGGCTAGCTACCACAAACCCGACGAGAAGACTTTGCAGGGACTTAAAGACATTGCTAACAAGCTAAGGATCCACTCCATCAAGGCGACATGCGCGTCTAACTCTGGGTAAGTCATTCAAAGTTACTCAGCGTCGTCAAGTGTTTAGGAAAACCACACTGAAACACTAATAAAAGATAGTCGGTTGTATCGTGCAGACGATGCACGCTCTACCCGCTGGGCCTGGCGGCTGCACGTGCAGCAGATTATGTTCATCATGTGGTGGAAGTTAGCCAGAGCTAGCTGCGGGTTTACGAGACAACTGTTCTGGTTTCAGGAGCAACGCAGACAATGTACACCCACTGGTTTATTAATTCAGAACCTCTTCGGTAGAACTACCGCGTTAAATTTCCCCTCGAGGCCATTAGTATCATTGATACTCATCAAAAAGTGCTACTATATCAACACCGACCTGCTTTAACTGCTATCACATGCTCCTGTACAACATGACAGTCTTTGGTAATTTCTGTCCTCGGTATTTTTTACAGCAGTTTATCGAATTTAGGATGTACATAATTTCTTTCCTGTTACAGACGTAAAACTTGATTTCATCTATAAACTTTTTGAAAGTTATAGATCTTGTATGTATTATTTTACGTGTTGTAATGCATTTTACACTTTCTCTTTTCACTGTGAACCAGAAAAAATGTAAGATGACAGGGTTTGGTTCCTATTTACCGCTGTTGCCCTCAGGATTTTTATTTCAGTCAGTTATTGGAGTATTTCAGTGTTTTCTCTTCACCCACTCTCATTAGGCAGTAATTAATATTAACTGGACATGTGCAGACTATTTTTTTTCTTCTTTCAAAAGCTGTGCTTCAGGGGAGGATACAGCAAAGTGACCAACTCTATCAGTTCAGTTATCCAATGTTGCATATTCAGTAGGTGATATAATTTGAAGGGTTATGTGGCTAGTTAAGAGAATGTGGAATATTCATAACAAAATCACGTTGATATTCACAAAAAACCTGATCACTGTTATTGTCAAATTCAGACTGCCCATTATTATTATTATTATTAGTCTTGATCTCAAATTAACTGTATTAGTCCAGATGTCAAACAAACAGCAAAAATTGTAAACAGATTACTGTTTTAGCTCTACAATGAACGCCATGTAAATTGCCGTCTTAAAAAGAGGCAGATTTGACTGCCAAAACATATTTTATCAAACAGAATAGCGCTTATATTATATAAATCTATTTTGTTTCTTTGTTTTACCATAGTAAATGGTCCTATTGGTTGATGCAAGTCAAAGCATGAATACTTGAAAAGGGTGCAGCTCAATCAGTTGGTGTATCTGCCCTTTGCTCCTGCTCTAACTGAATGGGAGTCACATGCACCATTATGCTTAACTCATTTTTTTGGTGCATTTTTTTAAAGGGTAAATTGGGGGCTGGGTGGGTTAAACTAGATGCATCCTTATAAATTACAACATTATCTCATTTGTCTTTCTTCTGTTTCTGCAAAAAAAAAGGGCACTTGATGAGCCTGTTTCAGGTTCTTCCTTATGGCTTCAGATGAGGAAATCTGACTGTCTGAAATGAGGCTTACACACTTTCTTAGAAACAAGGCTCATCTTTAGCTTTACTACAACCGTTTCCTCGTCCTATGACTAATGCAGAACAATGCACTTTTGTCTTTTCCTGAATTTGCCTTGCTTTATTTCCAGCAGGCTCTGTCTCAGCAAGTGGACAAATGGTAAATTAACAACTGGATCTTGCTTTTTTTTACATATATAAAAGTTAACTGCGAGTGATGTATATTTGCATTGGAAATGTACAAGTTCTCAGCATGTTTGAAAAAGTGCCAGTTTTAAGTTAACCACATAGGGAAGCTGAAATCTGTTGGGTAATTTGGGGTTTTTAAGTGTTTACAATAATCCCATCCCCATTTTGAGCAACTAACAGTTTCACAAGGTTGTTTTTTTTTTTTTTAGCCTGAGGACCTTTGTGTGGTAGCCTGTGGTGATTGTGTTTAAAAATTAACAAGTTATTGATTTGTGGGTGACGTTTCTAATCTAAAGAGGTCGTCTTCAAAAGCATTATCTGTCATACCTACTGTTGTGCATTTTGTGTGTTGTGGCAGTTTTTGAATAGATGCTGTCACTATTAACACAGTGCTTTTAAAGAGCAATGATTGGTTTAACTCTTTCAGTCTAAACATGAAATTGTAAAGTAACAGATGCATGCACTGGCATGAATATTTTGTATACTAATACCGTATGTGTATTTACGGCTGCACTAATCGACTTTCTGATTTTTTTGTTCCTCAGCCATCCCACATCGTGCTGCAGTGCAGCAGAGCTCATGTCTGTGCTCTTCTTCCACGCCATGCGCTATAAAGCTGATGATCCTCGTAACCAGTGCAATGACCGCTTTGTGCTCTCAAAGGTTGGTCCTTGATGCAGCTTAATGCTGCAGTTTTTTTTCATCTAGTTAGCTGGCGATCATACCAGGGAATTATTCTTTGCCTCTCATTAGGGTCATGCTGCACCGGTCCTGTACGCTGCTTGGGCAGAAGCGGGTTTCGTGAAGGAATCTGATCTGCTCAACCTGCGTAAGATCGACTGTGATCTGGAGGGGCACCCCACGCCAGTAAGTTCATGAAATTAACTTGATTTCTGTATAGTCTTGTGAAGGTGAAGAAAAAATGTGACGCAATCTATCCGGTTTTCACAGAAACTGGCATTTGTTGACGTGGCTACTGGATCTCTCGGCCAAGGTCTTGGGGCTGCTTGTGGGATGGCTTATACTGGCAAACATTTTGACAAGGCCAGGTCAGTGTTTGCACTAAACGAGACGTAAATAATTTTAGGTTATTAAATTCCTGATAAGGTCTGTTTAAAAGATGCCGTCATTTAGATTTAATTAATGCTAACTCTCCATCAAAGCCTTCAATGTAGTGTTAAATGTTCATTATTGTTGACCCTTTGTCTTCTCAGCATTGCTTGAAAAAAGGCATTGTTGTGTGAAATTGCTGTTCGCTGCTCTGCCATGTTGAAGGTGGTCTCATTGACTCAGTGACATTAACCACTTTATACATAAATGTAAAGTTCTGACATGATACAGTGAAACCAGGTTATTGTATGAGAATCTTATGCAAAGTCATGCCTAGTCGGGGAGCTTTTAAGCCATTGTGAATTTATCTACAGCCTTTTATCCAGTACTTGATAAGGCGAGAACCTTTGTCTTCACTCAGTTGTTAACGTCTTTAAATCCAAATTACTGTAAATCAGTAACCCTTTTGATCTTGCTAGGTGATCATTGTCTCAAATATAATTCCAAAGTTTCTTTGTATTAAGTCAGACTGCTTCATTTTCTTTTTAAATTGCAGTTACCGTGTGTACTGCATGCTCGGTGATGGCGAGTGTTCAGAAGGCTCAGTGTGGGAGGCCATGGCCTTTGCCTCCTACTACAAGCTGGACAACCTGGTGGCTATCCTGGATATCAACCGTCTCGGTCAGAGTGAGCCTGCGCCCCTGAAGCACGACATGGAGACCTACCGCAAACGCTGTGAATCCTTTGGGTCGGTAACAAACTAAAGTGATAGTTTTCCCAATTAACCCGTTTGGTCAAATTTGTGAGACTTTTTCCACTGTCGTTTGGTCAGATTTTTTTTTTTCTGTACCTCCCACAGAATAAATCATTTAAATGGTCTTGATGCCTTATTCATGTTTCCTGGATTTTTATCGTTGTAAGGAGCTGTATTTTGTTTAAATTTGTTTAGGTGGAACACGTATGTTGTGGATGGACATGATGTGGAGGAGCTGTGCAAAGCTTTCTGGCAGGCTAAGCAAGTTAAAGATAAACCCACTTGTATTGTTGCCAAGACCTTGAAAGGAAAAGGACTCAAAAGTATGCATAAACGAAATGTAAAAATGTTTCCTCAGTTTAAGAACAAAATCCTAAATGTTCTTGCTGAAACAAACTCATCCTTTGGCCTGTAGACATTGAGGATCTCGAGAACTGGCATGGAAAGCCCATACCTAAGGACAAGGTAGATGACCTTCTGAAGGAGTTGCAGTCTCAGATCCTGGTCCCCAACAAGACCGTCTGCCCTGAGCTGCCCAACGACGATGCAGCTCCAGCTGACCTTAGCCCCATCTCCCTACCTACACCCCCAGCTTACAAGAAGGGAGATAAGGTAAAACGATACTTTGTCTATGTAAAAAAAAAAAAAAAAAAAAAAAAAAAAAAAGTCCCCATATGCCTTACTTGGGTTTTTTACATGAATAATTTATCACAGTTATTAATCTGTCTTTGCCTTATCCTGTTGCCATCTCTTTAGATGGCTACAAGACAAGCCTATGGTATAGCCCTGGCCAGATTGGGTCAGGGAAGCAAGAGGGTGGTTGCATTGGATGGAGATACAAAAAACTCCACCTTTTCAGAATTATTCAAGAAGGCCCACCCAGACCGCTACATCGAGTGTTTCATCGCTGAACAAAACATGGTAAAGTACACCCACTCCTTGATACTCTTCCTGCTGTTCCATATGCTGTAATCTGTTACTATACTATGCTAACCCCTGATAATCCTTTCTTCTTTGGTCACTTGTGGCCAGGTTTCCCTTGACCCTTCGGTGTTTGGATCTGTTAAGCTCATTCAGTCTTGCTTATTGAACTATATTTGCTTATGATTACAGGTAGGAGTGGCTATTGGTTGTGCAACTCGTGACCGCACGGTTGCATTTGCTAGCACGTTTGCTGCCTTCTTCTCTAGAGCCTACGATCAGATTCGTATGGGGGCCATCTCCCAGTCGAACGTCAACCTAGTGGGATCCCACTGCGGCGTCTCCATCGGTAAGCTTGTCGCTGAAAATGGCTGCCATCATAGGGTTTACAAAAATCCCAGTGTGTACAGACATCTGTTTATCAGCATGTTGTGCTGTGAAACTTTGGTATGGTCTTTTTTTTTTTTTCTCCCATTACTGTAGCTGAATAATTACCATTTATGGTTCTGATGGCTCTAAGTCCTGCTTCTTGTGTCAGTAAAGTCCTGAACATAAATATTCTGCATGTGTTCGGGTTTAAAACACTATTTGTTTGGTACCTGTATGCTGGACCAAATATTTTTGCTGCATGTACGACAACGACACTCCTATATTATCTATGATTAAATGGGATAGTTGCCATTCATCAGTCATAATTTCCTTCAGGTGAGGATGGTCCATCCCAGATGGCCCTCGAGGACTTAGCTATGTTCCGCGCCATACCAACATGCACGGTGTTTTATCCAAGTGACGCTGTGTCAACAGAGAGGGCTGTTGAGCTGTCTGCTAACAGAAAGGTCAGAGGTTTGCCTTAAGAATGTAGAGTAAAAGGTCCTCACAATGTCCATGAAGTCACATTCTGATTTCTGTTGTTAGGGAATCTGCTTCATTCGTACAAGCAGACCAGCCACTGCAGTCATCTACTCACCAGATGAGAAGTTTGAAGTGGGTGTTGCCAAGGTAAATGATACTGGTGATTCATTGGTCTAAAAACCGGGTCAGAATCACAGCTGATGGCTTCATTGAATGATTGCTGACTTTTATAAATGGTTTTCAGGTGGTGCGTCAGTCTGACAAAGACGTGGTGACTGTGATTGGAGCTGGGGTTACTCTACATGAAGCATTGGCTGCTCACGATACTCTTAAAAGTGAAGGTAAAGCCGCATTTTCTGACTGTGCAATAAAATTATATTTTGTAATGCAAAGAACGGCCTATCTAACCAGTTTTATTAAATTTGTAGGAAAAAACATTTGTGTAATTGATCCATTTACCATCAAGCCCTTGGATGCCGCCACCATTTTGTCCTGTGCTAGAGCCACAGGAGGGCATATCATCACAGTGGAGGATCACTACAAGGAGGGTAGGTTTCTTTATTCCAGTTTTCCTTAGTTTACTGAAGGATTTATGCTTCCTGGACTAGGAACATTTAGTGGGGACAGTTTTATTTTTTTTAAGAGTTGGTTGGATTAGCACAATTTGTAGTAAGAACATATTTTTCAAGGTATAATTTGGTTTGTGGCTACAGGACAAATATTCAGCAGTTTGAAGGTCTGATATTGAAAGTGGGTACTTTGAGCTTTAAAAAAAAAGATTGGACTTGTTGTTTTTAAAATATGTTCTAAAGCTTGTGCAAATGTTCAAACTTATTCTGACATTGCTTAGATTATCAGCTAAGTTATCACTTTAAAGCTGTATCAGTTTGGGTTTATGCTTACAAGGATCCTTCTGTTCACCATCTCTGTCCAGGTGGTCTCGGTGAAGCAGTACTGTCTGCAGTGGGAGGGGAGCCCGGCATCGTGGTCAACCGGCTGGCAGTGACTGGTGTTCCCCGCAGTGGGAAGCCCCAAGAGCTCCTGGATATGTTTGGCATCAGTGCCAAATACATCGCCAACGCTGTCCGCCAGACCTTTGCAAACTAAAGACTCAATCTTCTGCGCTTTCATTACAACCAGCTGCCATCTGTCAGTGTGCACACCAGTTAACCTTGCTACTGCCATCTTGTGGCTTTAAACCGGCATTTCACCAACACTGTATCCCATTTGGCAACAGAGCAGAGTGCAGTGTGTTTAGCAAATAACCCAATGTGTTGGTTCACCTTTTCCCGTCATTCCTGTTCCAAAGCCTTGCTGAAGCTGAAAACTACTGTAAAATTTGACGGTACAAGTTTTGTCAAATAACTCAGGCCATGACTTTTGCTGTCATACCCTTATTTTATTTTTTCCAACTGTCATTTACTGTTACTGCTGTGCTACTGTTCTTATAATGTACTAACTAGATGACTTCTTTAGGACTTTGTCTGAGCGCAGATGTTTCCTTTATCCCAGAGTTGTTACACATTGAAGACATTCCAAAGCAATCCTGATTACACAGATGTAACAATGCTAATGGTGATGAAGGTTTCCAGTCTCACCTGTTGCTATTGTGCAAAATTAAAAGTTCTTGGCTCAACACGCGTTACTGTCTGTTATTCACTGATGCCAGGGGCCTGTTCCAGAAAGCTTGCTTGACTTACCATGTGGTAAACTCTGAACTTGCGGTTAATCAACCCAAAACCTGCTTAGCCTTAGTATGTCTGTTCCAGAATGCCTGATAAAATTCAGCTTAATCAATCTACTCTTGGTGAACAAGACTTGAGTGCTCACCCTGAATACATAAAGACTGTCTAAGTGGATCACTGAATTCACAAGCCACAAAGGAAACTTGGGGTGGGCAGCATACTTCCAAGAAGTGAAGTATGGTGATGCTAAGGCTGGCCTATGAAAAAAGCAATAAAGCTGAATCTGTAAAAAGCACGTTGGCGTTACAAAATAAGTGAGTTTAAGGTCCGCCTTGACCCCCTAATCATTTTTTTTTCTTTGCTGATAAACCATATAAATGAGTGTCTAATAGTTCTATGTATCTTTAATTTTCTTTTTTTTTACATATATACTTTTTAGGGAGAAATATACATTTCTACCAAAAAACATAATTGTCCTCTTCAGGTTAAAACTTTACCCTGCACTTTAAGTTGAATCGAGGATTGCTACTGGCTCAGCTTTATTGCAGACATCAGCCTTATAACTCAAACTCTACTTGATTTCCTACCTCTAATTCCCAGTTGACATTGTGGGGTGCTGGAGAGTTTAATTAAAAATGTGTTTCTGTATGTTGGATCACTATTTACACATTTATTTTGCCACCAATTTGTGGGTACAACTATAGTGTACATTGATTTAGACCATGTTTACCTCTAGCTTAATTGGATGCAATCCTGGAGCTAGAAGAACTCGTTTAATTTTGACTTGGTACAAAGATTTTCCAAAAACGTAAGATTGAAATCAAATAATTACTGGATATATGTATGCCTATTAAGTATCTTTTGTGCATCCTTCCTATCATGTAGCTAATTGACAGAAGGCTAAAGCCAGTCTAACTGGTGGTGGTCCCAATGCATATCATATACAGAAAAGAATCATACAAAAGGCCAAAGATGGTTTTATTACAAATGTAATATTTTATCAAATAATTCATTCAAAAAAATTTTTTTTCACTAGCTGTATAAATTAGACACTATTGAATATGAATATTTTTAGTGAATTTGACCAACCATAGTATAAGCTGTGCTTCCACGTCCACACAATCATCTAAAAGGGCATGCCACACTCAGAACCCTCTCTGGAACAAACTTACCTGGAACGGAGCAGGTTAGATTCAGAGAATAAGTTGCTATGATTACTAACATACTTTGAAAGATACCTCGATTTTTGTAACCGAAATTTGAGGTTATCCACAAACTTACCATCAAGTGTATCTGGTTATGTCACATAAGCGGCTTTCTGGAACGGACCTCAGTATCATTGTTGTCTGATTAAATGAGCCACCAATGATTAGAAAACAATAGGACATTGTAGTAATGACAGTGCCGATGATTGAGGACCTTTGACCTTTTGGATAAAAGTCCTTTCTGCCTTGAATCTCGTGACTTAGTAAAAAGTTGGTGATCTTAATAGGCTGTCATTCCGTTTGAATTCTAAAGCATCAAACAAGAAATGGGCATAATTAATTATAAACTATATATTCTTTTGTAGCTGTCACCATCATAGAATTGTTTTTGTAATGAGGTAAAAAAAAGAAATAAAATCCAGCATAGAGCTCAATTGCTTATGTTCATTGTGAGCTCCACTGTGCTGAAGTAAGCCATAGGAAGAGTTTTGCCATGTCTAAAAATGATCTAAATTTTCAATCTGTCTGCTTATAATGTAAGGTTTGTGTGTTTGTGCCCTTGTCAAGAATTTCCTACTGAGGACCATGTTTCACCTATAAAGAGAGGACATTCTTCCTCGTTCTCAATTCATAAATCAGTTTTGACCTGCTCTGGTGGGCTTTAGTGGTATAGTGTGAATTACATTTTAGTAAAGGTTAGGAAAAGTGTCTAGGTTAGGGCTACTGTAGTTGGTAAAATGAATAGAGGTCAATGAAGGTCTTCACAGGTACTAGCAAGATGATAATTTGTGTGTGAGGAAATCACAAGAATGGGAGCTATGAGGTCGGAACCTTTTAAAAGCTATAGTATCAGAGTCTATACAAACAGTTGTATCAGTTCTCAAAGGTTAACAAGCCCCTACCACAGTATTTCAACCAGTTTTGCTGAATTTGTGCAGCTGAAAAGTTTTGTGCCACGGCTTAAACACATTAGAGTTTAAAGGTCATCCAAAAATGCTTGCGTCATTACACACTTCACACTTAGAAATTGGGTGCACCTAGAAAAGCGCTAAGAAAGCAGACCACTGCAAAGGTGACTCAGTTAGCCCCCAAGACAGTGATCTGGATCCCCCTCAAAATCGATTTAATTTGTCCTGGTCCTATTGCAGACATTTTCTGAAAATGTCACCAAAATCTGTCAGTAGCATTTTTAAGTTATGTTGCTAACTGACAAACTGTGCCAAAAATGTAACCCAGAATATCAAATTATCAGTGAACCTTGCCAAAATATGGAATTTTCAAAGATCACCAGACCCCCTACATTACCCTGATTTGAATAACTTAGGGACCTCTGTAAACTTTTAAAAGAACTCCTGGATCAGTGCCGCTCCCTTTTCATATCTCCTTCCTGTTGTCTCAGCCACCAGCTGATCATAGTCGATTGCTTCTAATCCTGTGTGATATTGTCTGATGTCTCTTCCTGTTAAAAGACTGCTGCCATGAATTTTTAGTTTTCTGTTTTTTTTTCTTCCTCTCCAAGGAAGCTATTTTATATTTCAACTAGTGTTTCTGTGTTTAGCCATTTACCTTCCAGGATGAGGCATCAGCTGATTCTGTCTGTAACTTTATGTTTACTCTCCATGAATATCACATTTAGCCCTACCGTTATGGTTAAGCCTTGCATTTCTACCAGACAAAGCCATTAAGGGAGGCACTGTTACAATTAATGTCTACTCTGATATACATCCAATACGTTGTACCACAATCTCAGAGCTGATATCTGTTTAGCTGGGTTTCTCTGCTTGGAAAAAGCAACTAGTAAAAATAACACTGTGTTCTGTCCTTTCCTAACATAGAAAGTACTCCTGACAAGTTCAGTGTGTGTGTGTCTGTCTGTGCTTCAGTTTGCAGTGTGCTCTCGAATAGCCCATTGGACCACATTGACAGATGGCTGCTCACACTGAGCCTGGTTCTGCTGAAGGCTTCTTCCATGAGGAAATGTGGGAAAGTTAACAGCTCAGTACAATAAGCTGGGTTCCCCTAGGTAAGGCTTCACTGATTGGTAGTACGAAATGAGCTTAACTGTGAGAATTGCAACAATTGAATTAGAACATTTGTACTGAAGCTGCCTCTGTTCTAGATTATTGCATTGGCTTGATTTTTTTTCTCTATATGTTTATTTGACCTGTTTGTCTTGTAAAGTTATTTGAAAAAAAAAAAAAAAAAAAAAACACCTGTTGTGAAATGACACCATATAAATAATAAGAATTCAAACTTAACTGCTCAATGCCTTGCTTGGCTTTGCTTTCAGAGGTTGGTTGAGAACACTGGTGAACAAATAGCACAATGAAGACGTAGGAACACAGCAGATAGGACAGAGATTAAGTTGTTGAAAAGTTAAAAGCAGATTTGGTTACAAAACAATGACCTAAGATCTAAACATCTCTCAGAGCACAATTTAAGCGAATATCAGGAAATGGAAAAGTATGACACAACTTTAAACCTACTAAGACATGGCCCTTTTTTTTAAACCAGGGATCTTTCTAGTTTCTTGTTTCAACTAAATAAGCTTTGTCTAAATAGAAATGCATGCCAAACTTGTCAGATTTTGATTGGTTAAAAAGTTTGAAATTTATAAATCCCTATCCTTTTACATTAAACTATAATTATGCATTACAGTGGTGCTTTTTAACATGAAATCCCACAAAACACATTATAGTGTGGTTGTTATATGACTAATTGAAAAAAAAAAGAACTCTTTTATTTAGTGTCTCAAGATGATGTACACTGCAACATATATCATTGAGTTTGCAGAAAGTCACTTCATTGTACAGGGTAGATTTTCACATTCAGCTGCTTTTGTCGTGATGTATACAATTGACTTTTGCATGTGAAATTTTAACAATATAGTTATTTTAACATTTTCATTAAATGTGCATAGTATTAACATCTGTATAACATATACAGAATATATCTTTTTTGAGGGACAGGTTTTCTTCTTTTCTTTTGAAACTGCAAATCCTAAAATTATCTTTCTAAAGTGATGCTTGTTAAGCCTGATTCTAGAATATTCAAATTCATTTGAAACTGGAGCTGCATCACTCACCAGAAATTATTCTTGAGCAAGTATTCACTTTTAAATGGTCTTTATACATTTCTATAAAAAATTGAGGACATTTTAGCTGCTTTGCTTCTTATAAACTAAGCAGGTTTTTGCAAAGCAAGTTACCATCCCACAGTATTTCCAATGGGTTATTTTTTAACTGAATAGGCTCATGTTAAAACAGCTGATGAATTCCACTATATCTCTACTATCTCCACATTCTTGATTATATATTTTTTTTCTAAAGGGACATTTTTTTTAACTGAATAGGCTCATGTTACCACAGCTATAGAATAATTCCACTATGTCTCTACTATATCCACATTCTTAATTATACAAACAACTCATGTTAGCAAAGTAAACTTTTTCGATATGTGGAAAGAAAATCTGAAGTCAGCGTCATTCCTCATGCTAAAATCAGGTAATTTAGCTGTGCTGTCAGAATGAGGTTACGGAGGGGTGTTGAATGCGGTTCGTGGATTACTGCATGTTCCTGTCAGGGCTAAAATGAATCATCTGTGGACATTTTACTGTTTACCTTGGAGGAGCACATCAGGACTTGAGTGTTTCAGTGTTTAGTGTGAAGTTGTCCAGGGTGCCATTTGGTCAATGTCTATCACCTCTGCATGAACAGCTGTGCCTAATGTGTGAAAATGCTTCACAATACATAAATCTCATTGGATGCATTTTCATCATATAGGTGAACCTAAACCAGAAGTACTGAATTACCCCGGGCTAGATTTAATGCTCATATGTGTGGTCTCTTAAAATAAAGTGAGTCTGTCAGCATGTTACGCCCTACAGTGAAAATCCCGTCTTGGCTCCACTTTGAGCTGTGGCACTCCACACTTCATGAACAGCATGTAAGCAGGGAATGTAAAGATTCCTCATATTGTTATCCCCCTAATAGTTCATGTTTGCTTTAATATGTGGATGCTAGTGGAGCCTGGCCAAACACGGTTGTCTCTGACTTGAACTATCTATCAACTCTGTTCCCTGCTGTATAGTGCCCAAGATACATGCACACTGTCCTCACCATCTTGTAAATCACTGAATATGGAATAAACGAATTTAAAGTGAATTTTCCTCTCTATGTTTAACTTTATGTACTATAATTAATTTCTTTTTAGGTAATATGATGTACATGTGAAGTACTTCTTTTTGCTTGGAGTCTGCAGACTGTTTTAAGAAAGGAGGCAAGGAGGGGCAAGGCGTGTCTGTACTACATGGTATAATGATGGAGGGCCTTTATTAGCATGGTGAGAGTTTATTTTTTCAACCTGTCCACCTCCAAATTTTCCTTCCATGCTCTTTCTCTCTTTTCACTCACACAAGGAACTTCTAATGCCATGGCACAAGGATTTTCAGGAAAGGAATCTGCCTAACAAAGATCTTGCTTTTTTTTTCTTTGGAAATACATTAAGCTTTGTTTTTTTATTTTTTCACAGCTGAAGTTCTGAGGTAGAATCTTGAAACCTAAATTTAAGAAAAAATGAACAGAAATACAATAATGCAAACCCCAAGGATATGGATTTGGATAATTTGTATGAGTTGCGCATTTTTTTCGGGGGGATGTCAAGACTCATCGCATGACCTTAATGCAGTCCTGGAAATAAACTCTGATGCACCTGAAATAGAAATGGCTACTAGTCACCTATCAGGGACTGATCCAGGGGAGAAATATTTGGATCAGCTTAACACTGGTGAGACGACAAACGTTTTCTGTTTCTGTCCGTTTGCTTCCCACAACTAATTGTTCAATGGCTCAAAGATTCTTGATTTCTTATCTAAGTTTGTTTCTTTATGCATGTGATACACTTCTAATAAGTTTTCTTGCACAGTTGAAATCAGATATTTAATAAAACAATGTAAAAAGACATTTCTTTTCTAACACCAAATCAGGCTTAACATTTCCTATTTTGGTCAGATATGTTAAACATAATCATTTCTATTTGATTTTTGGCAGAATAATGATTGAGAATTTTTGTCTTTTCTAATTTTTTGTAAATTCAGACCTTTACATACATTGAGTGCTGTTTCTTTAAACAAAAGGGAAAAAGCAGTTGATGACTGTAGTTTTCTGAGATATTAATTCACAACATATAAGCAACATCAGAGGTAGCTTTTGGAAAGTATCTTAGGGCCACACCACCAACATCCCCACTTTCATTTCATGATCATAATTAACAAAATTAAAACAAAGCAGGGAATATGTAAGGAAGACCTTGGTGCATCAATGCAAGTTTGGTTCATCCCTGGTTGCAATAACCAGATGCCTGAAGGTGCTATATTCAACCATTCAAACAATTCTATGCCACTATAACAGCAAGGTAATCACAAGCCATTATACTGTTCAGGATGGAGACGAGTTCTGTGTCCCAGAATTTGTTTCAACAAAAGCCGAATACCTTGTCAAGATCATTATCCACTGTGAGATAAGTCCTATATCGACAAGGGCTGAGAGAAAAAAGAAGCATGACTCAGTTGCAACATAAAGAAAAATGGCATTCAAAAGCTAAAAAATTACAGGTAAAAGGAAGCATGCATTTTAGGTCAAATATGAGGAAATATATAGGAAAAACTTAATATTTACTAGAAATTGTTGAAATTTATAAAATATAGTAGAAATAGATTTAAAGAAATGTGCAGTTAAGTACAATAATTTCTTGGTGATAATTAAAAAAAGTGTAATTTTCCTGAACATTTATTCCCAAGAAAAAGACAAAATTTATCCATACTCGAGTATGGATAAACTACACAAATACTAAAATATGTACAAATAACAGCAGGAATGTAAACAACTCATGTCCCTGTTTAGAGTGGTGGAAAAAAACCTTAGTGGATGATGGAAGCAAAATCTTTAGAGACAAACCTGGAGGTGCTTGTCTACAAATGGGTTTTTCAAATCCGCAATAAACCTAGGTATACTACTTAATTATTTAAAATGTGTCTTAAGGGACGGCAAAGTCAAATATACAGAGTGCCTATCTCAAAATCCTGACATACATATTAAACAAGGTGCACTGATCTGAAAAGACTGATGTGGGCAAAATAGCCTACAAGCCTGGCGAAGTTACACTAGTTCTGTCATGAAGAATGCCTGCAAACTCTTGTGAGAAGCTTGTGGAGAGATATTCAAAATGTTTTCCTTAGGTCATTGTAAAAACTATCAAATAATAACAAAAATATATGTAAATATTTGAATTTGAAAAAAAAAAAGGTTTAGTCTGACCTAATGTCAGACAGTGATGGGGGGAAAATGATTAACGTAAATGTCCGTTTACATTTGTTGTAAAGACTCCGGTGCAGGAGTGCATTCCCGATTGGAGGTAGAAAAGTCGATGGATCAGAGGAAACCATATTCAAAAAAGCAAGAGGTTGGCAGAGGGAGAAGAAGTGCCTGGGGCAGGAGAAAACACGCTGCTACAGTAGAGTCCGCTGCATATAGAATAGTAAGTAAAATAAAATGAACACGTTTATGCAACAGTTCAACTCATTTGAAGCAACAGTTCTATTTATTTTTTATCATCTCTCTCTCTCAATTTAATTATGTTTCTGGTTATGACATAACTTGCAGGCTGGATTAAGCCAACCTCTCAAAGGATGGAGGCAGAGTGCAAAGGGAGAGATGGAAACCAGCCTTCTTATGGCTACACTGAGGGGACTTTATACAGAAAAGAAAAAACTGATGGACAATGGAAAAACACAAGAGGGCAAGGAGAAGGAGGAGGAGGAAGAAGAAGAGGAGGAGGAGGACAGCGATGAGGAGGAGGAGGATGATGATGATGATGATGATGATGATGATGATGATGAAGAGGTTTTTATTCAAAAAATTCTGCTTTGATACAAGTCATTATCTAATTACTGTATGTCATGAAGCCTTTTTTTCCCATGTCACGTCATGTCAGGAGGAAGAGGAAGAAGAAGAGGAGGAAGAGGAAGAAGAAGAGGAGGAGGAAGAGGAAGAAGAAGAGGAAGAAGAAGAGTCCACAGAGGCTCCTACTAATCAAACAGGAACACACTACAACACAACTGAGCTTCCTTCCGAATGTCAAACTGCAGACAGAGAAATCAGCTGCAGGGGTGTCGGGATGACTCATCTGCCAGTTTTCCAGAACCTGGAAGCAACAAAGCTTGACATGGGAGGTGTGTCCGACAGGTCTATTGTCGTAACCATGAACAACTTTTGTTTGTGCAAAACAAAATTACATAAATTGTTAAAAAAGAAATCTACTTGCAGATACAAAGCTTCATGTATTTTTCCTGTCTGCAGTTCCAGTCAGAAGTTTGTATACCCTTATCATACAGTATGTCGTACTAATTTACAATTCAATTTATTAATAAAGCGCCAATTCACAACAGATTTCATCTCAAGGTACTTTACAAGTAAGGTTCAGTCCTACACACATTCCAATCACTTTAAAAGTTTACTTTTTAAGGAATCCCAGCAGATTGCATAGAGTCATTGTGCCTGGGACTGGATATATGGCGACGTCCTTGTTGGCCATTGTGACTGCAGCAAGGTACTCTTAAAGGTCCCATATTATGCTACATTTAGAAAAAAATAATATTTCAATGAGGCCCCCAGAGTATATATTTGCCGTGTGTGCAGGAAACTTCCTCTCAGATTAGGCATACAGCATGTATCTGAAACCTCCTGATTCTGGACAAGCTGTTTTGGTTGCACTGTGGCTTTAATGCAATGAGCTGCTGCTTTCCACGCCACCTCCCTCCCGAAGGCCGTGCCCCCACCAACCTGCAACCATGACAACGCAGTCAGAGTTTGTAATGATGGCCGCTAGCAGGAGCGCGATATTCCAAACTGATATATTTGACCCATAAATATGTTACAGTATGTTTTCCATGTAGTAAAGTACACAAAAAGCTTTAGTTGGCATAGTAGTCTTGCACACTGTGTCTGTGCTTTTATCGGTTGAAGCTCCAGAACAGGCAAACTGTATCGTGTGCACTCTTTTTTGAGCCTACAGCTCTCCCCCATTAATGATCATTGATTAGCAGCAGCTGTTGTTGCGTGAAATTCGTTATCTTGGCATTACAAGCTGCAACCAAGTGTGCGGACCAGCCGCTAATGTAGTCTAGTCTCTCCGTCAAAACCCCCGCAACACCCACCGCTCCTCCTCCGTTCTCAGGAGCAAATCTAACGTCAACATATAAACATTAAAAGCCTTTTCACTAATGCCCAATAGTAACAGCATTCATGTAAAAAGGCTACAGCTGCTGTGACCGTTCTATACTACGCGTCAGTGGTATAATGAGACAGAAAGTTTCATTTCACACACAGCTACATAGCTAACAGCTACAGCTGACGTTACATAGCTAATCGCTACAGCTACACAGCTAAACTTACACAACTAAAAGCTACAGCTAACGTTGCACGGCTAACAGCTACAGCTGACGTTACACAGCTAATCGCTACAGCTACACAGCTAACCTTACACAGCTAAGAGCTACAGCTACACAGCTAACAGCTACACAGCTAACGCTCGGTCTATATTGCCAACACATCACTCACATTGATTAAACATGGTAAAGCATGACATCTTACCTCCTCTGATGTTGAAGGCGGCTCACGGAGAGTTGGTATGGCTCCAACATTCAGCCACAGTTTAGTGGCAAAGCCTGACTGGAACTGAAACAGGTTACTGAAAGACTCCGGTGTAAAATGCTTAGCACATACATGTAGTATTTTCGGGACCGTTCCAGGAGAGTTTCCCTCAAAAATAAAAGATATCCACTGGGTCCTCACATCTTCTTGTGTTGGAACTGCAAAAAGACTTTTGTCTTGGTTGTTGCAGCTTGCAACAGAGCAGCTGGCGTGTCGTCCTTTCCCACTGGGCATTGTCGGTGGCGTGTTGCTCAATGTGGCAGACGGCAGTAGCTTAGAGGAGGGCTTATCTTCACAGGTGAAAGTGGGACGGCCTAGTGGGATGGGCCAGGTCCTCTACATACGTATGTAGAGGACCCAAATAGAAACAGCTTGTGGGAGGCTCTTTCACAGAAATGCAGGGAAGGAGAGATACTGAGAGATACTGAGAGCACAGACTTGCACACACTTCAGGGGGGTCTCCACAGACACCGGTAACTTATAATTATGTGTGAAAAACATGAAAAAGTGCATTTTGCATAATATGGGACCTTTAAGAAATAGTGATGTTTCAAGCCTATCAAAGACTGGGAACTGTTGGAACACCAGTCTTTTTATGGATATAACTGCTCCTAAATGTTGGAATACATAGATGGATCACATTAGGTTTAGGTCTTTGAATATTAAGATTAGGAAAAATTGTAAAGTTAGGTTTAGGTAATACTCCTCCAATGTTAGAATTAGTAATAAATCAAAGCCAGTCAAAGACGAGAAAGGCTTTATTTTACGCGGTTTCTGCTTGGGACTTCCTGGGTTGTTCTGGTAGATCCTAATAATATTTCCTGCATCTGATGGTAGACAAAAAGTGTATGTTCAAGGGGCAACTTACCATGCTGGAATGTATGTACTGTATATTGCACTAAATTCTTGATTATAAATCAAAAATGCACACAGAGGGTTTAACACATCTAATGCCATAGTTTATAGAATGGAGGAGATACCAGAAACATACAGTAATTAAAAGTTCAAAAAGTTGAAGTGAAAGTGTGTAGTTTTTGTAGTACATTTTTGAAAATAGCCATTAAAATATTATGTAATAATAATTACGAAAAGCACATTAATTGCAAAATATTGGCAATATTGTAAAATATGACTTTAAACGTCAATTTTAAAATACATAGGCGCCGGTCCTCTTTTCAGGGGAAAGCTATCTTAGATGACTACTTTACTTCTACAAGAGTCTGGACTGACAAAGCGCACGGAACATGCCCGCTATTAAAACATTGATTTCCCCTCAAAATGCAAAACGTTTCCCCATAAATACATTTTTACCTCTTAGCTAGTTCCAAGTGATGAAAGAGAGACTGATGTGCTCGTCATGTTGCTGCAAATAGATAATTCTCAGGCAATTGAGCATTTGAAAACGGCACTAGTTGGACTTCCATTGTTGAGTTTTTTACTCGAAGACACAGATACCGCATAATTGTGATAATTTAGGTATGCACTGCCCCCTACTGGCCGAAAATTACACACTGTGCCTTTAATAATCAGTTTTATTCCATTTTTTTGGTTAAGCAAGAAGCAATGTTTGAGATGCTAATTGCACCATGTATTGTTTTTTGTTCAAAGAAAACAACATCACAGTCATAACTCCAGAAAGTTTGTTTGGCATGTCGAACCTGGATACACTGGATCTGAGCCAGAACCAACTGGACGATGAGTCGTTTACCCAAAACTCCCTGCTTGTGAGTATTACTGCTTTCCTAACCCTGGGAGTGGTAGACCTTCATTTTGTGTGAATCATTTTCAGCCCAAAAAAACAATCAGGACTCTATACACTTGTCCCAGGTTGTTTCAATAAGTCCTGTCATAGACTGCAAAAAAGAATAGACAGCGCCTCCTCACTCCTCCCCGTTTACCAGAACGACACAATTTCACATGGCTGATTCACAGACTCCTCCTCCCCAGCTCTGACGAAGCATGTTCCTAAAAAGGGCATAGGGGCGAGATCTTCCCTGTAGACTCTGCCCTCGCGGGGCGTGTATGGGCGTGTAGTTTGGTCGTAATCACGCCCATTCTGCTCCCGCGTATTTAGCTCTGATGCTAAACTTGGCTCGGCCCCTCATTAATTATGCAAGATTTCAAAAAATTATCTTACGAAAACCAGCCTGGTGCCCATTATTTTTACAAGCCCAGCGTTATCTCAGGAAGAATATGTAGCCATAGAAAGTTTAAAACAATGGGGCACCAGGCATTAAAGTGGTTTTTAACGTGTCTAAAGTCCAATGCTTTTCAATGGGGGCCTAGCGGCCAAATGGAGGTACTACAGCAATGGAGGAGCAATGGCGGCCTCCATGGTATGCGGTCACAAAGAAGAGCAGCCAGCGGCCATTGGGTCCTGTCAGCAATTCTGCATCGTTGGAGGAGTGAGTCTATCAGTCACAGCGATAACATGATAATTGAATCTCCATAAAGACTTTCAGCAGAGGAAAGTAAAGTGGCCTCTAAGGTTTCCTGGTGGACTGAATTTGGACTTGATAAAAAGGAGTGAACCTATACCAGCACAGGACATGGCTCTTCAAACCATCACTGACTGTGGCATAGTTCCACTGAACCTCAAGCAACCTGGATTTCCCCCCCCCCTCTTTCTCAATACTCTGGGACCTTGATTTCTAACTTACTTTGAACTTCTAACCCAGTCTGTTTTTAGCCTAGGTAAGACACTTTCTCCTGTTAAGTAGTGCCTTACCACACACGGTGCAAACGTTTTAGTCCACATGGTAGAGCCAGCTATGTGTGCTGATTTTGGTCTCCCGCTGCAGTTCACGCCCTGTGAATCTTCCCCAAATACTTGAATGGGCTCTGCTCCCAAACCTTCTCAACACTGCCTTTAGCCTCTTTGCTGGTGGACCTTTTTTTCTGCACTTTTTCCCTTCCTCATAATTTTTTCATTTGTATGCTTGGATACATTACTCAGTGAACATCAAGCTTCCTACACATTTTAGGCTTGCTGGTGACTATCTTCTGGACAAATTAGCTAATAAAATAAAATTTCACCATTCATTTTTTTTATTGGACAATTTTTTATTCTAATTTCTGAGAAACTGAAGTTTGTTTGTTTTTTGTTGCTATTTGTAAGCCATAATCATTAGAATGAACAGAAATACATGCTTACAATATGTCAATTTCTATGTAATAAATCAATATAATGAGTGCCACTTTTTGATTTGAATTATTGAAATAAAGTAGCTATTTAATTACATTTTTTAAATGGACCTCTATAGTGACATATTTTGTCTTTAGCAATTCCTTGTTTATCAACACAAAAATAGTAGAATCACATTTAAATTTACATCAAATAGAAATTAATTGCACATTTTAAACTTCTGCATCTGTGACTTTTCTCTGACTCTGTAAGTTCTTGCAAGATGCAGGTTCCTCCTACAGAACATCTGCATGCTGCTAATGAGCAGATTGTGTGTACAGCTAATAAAAATAAACATTGAGGTTGCATTAATAGAGGCTTTCTAAGTCAAACCTTTGAATGATTCCATGCCATACTCAGATACCAACCGCTCTGTGTTCGGACCAATCATTACTCTCCTCCACTGAACACCGAAGCCAATGGTAAGAACAAAAGGAAATTATTTTTAGAAGAGTTTTTTTTCTCAGTTTTCTCCTCACCTCACCATAATGACAGAGGGCTGATAGACTGTCTTCTGCCTTCCCTCACACATAAACCACCAGAGCCATTTGCACCGAGAAACCTCCCACAGTGGTTTTACCAAAAATAAACCATGATAAATGACATGGAAGAAATTCACAGAATAGCAATTCTTTAATTTGGTGCTTTTCTGTAAATTCATAGTGGAATAGAAAATTATGGACTTTAAGGCAAGCATCTATTTTCTCTTTTTAAATCACTCTGGTCATTTTATATCTTTTTCATATCTGGTTTTTCATGCAGAATTTGAGTTTACTGAGAAAACTGAATCTGGACGACAACCAGCTTACCAGGATTCCAGCCCTGCCACCATCTCTAAAGGAGCTCAAGATGAACAAGAACAAATTGACTGTTCTAACGGATCACTGCTTCGAAGGTACAGCTAGTGTCTGAGACTACAAAGAGAAACACAACACAAAAAGGAGTAAATTTATGTGTAGAAAAACACAATTATCACTACTTTTTAGGTTTGAAGAACCTGTTGAAGCTGGAGCTGAGGATGAACAACCTTTATGAAGCCAGTGTCTCACATACAGCTTTTCAACCTCTGCAGAACCTTCTGGAGCTGCAGCTAGACAACAACCAATTCCGTTCCGTCCCTCTAGCTCTTCCACTATCTCTTCAGGTGTGCTTTTATGCTTTTGTTGCATCCTATGCATATATTCCCTGACATCATTGAGCATGTGTTTCCCGAGGATTTATGAAAGCCAAGGAACTCAATTTATGGTACGCTATTAGCTGTATTGTTTTTTTGTTGTTGTTTTTCTGTTGTTTTTTTGTACTTAAAACACTGAACATCATGGGGCATCATTGACATGCAACCACACGTGTACACTAAAGGAGGAAAAGGGTCCTCTTTACAATTTATTGTGCATCTCATGATTTTATAGACCAGTACAAAGTAGCACATAATTGTGAAGTTGAAGGAGAAGAATACATGTTTTTATTTTTTTTTGTTTGGAAATACAATATGAAATGCATTTTTATGAGATCTCATTTCTTCTGATACCACTAAATTAAGTAAATACAATTAATTCTGAGAATTAATTTGTTTGCAATTTAAACTCCATATACAGACAAGGCAATTTTAGTTGTATAATTAACTTTTAACAATGAGGTAATTCAAGGTGCTTTACATGATCCGAGGATAAAGAAACGAACAAAACATATGATAAAAGCATTAAAAGTAAAAACAGTGAGAATGAAGCATGAAATCTTAAGAATACAACATTAGAGAAAGTAAAAAACAACAACAAAAAATAGCAGTTAAGCATCATAATCGTTTACTCAAAGGCAGCACTAAACATATGAGTTTTAAGTTTTGATTTGAAGCAGCTCAGTGTTTCAGCAGCTTTGCAGTTGTCAGGAAGTTTGTTCCAGAGAAGGGGAGCACAGAAACTGAAAGCTGCTTCTCCATGTTTGGATTGATTCTAGGGATGTTTAGTTGACTAAATTTGGAGGACCTGGTTGGTATAGTGACAACACGTCTTCACCATATTTTGGAGCTAAGCCATTTAATGATTTATTAGGTAGTTGAAGTATTTTAAAGTCAACTGCACAAAGCATCATGAAGCCACAAAACACAACATTTAGGGTGTATAACCACAACTTAAAACATTCTAATAGGCCAGATAGTCTTGCAAAAACATACATTTGGCCTTTAAATAAAGGTGTAAGAACATCAAGTTTTTTTTGCCTCTGGCAATGTTCCAATTAAGAAACATAGTGGTGGCAGCATCATGCTTTGGGAGTGTTTGTTTTCAGCTAGGGTGGGGAAAGCGTTGGGAAAATGGTCAGAGACAAATGATTGGCAATCCTGGCCAACAGACTTGCATGCGGTTAGAATAACTCAGTCTAAGTCCAAACATGAATCCAATTCTGAATGTCTGAAAAGACTTAAAAACTGACACTCACAGACACTCTTCATTAAATCTGACTGAGCTTAATGTATTAAAATGAATAAATAATAAAAAGCGGCTGCAGCAAATGCAGTAAAAACTGGTTTGACTAAATATTGGCATAGGGAACTGAGTGCGAACTAATTTTGAAAACCATTTTTTACTCTCTATTTCAAACTCCAGTTTGTGTTAGTCTGTCTCCAATGAAATCTATATGGGGTTTTGACATGCAAAGGTGGGTAAAATAATGATTAATGTGTATTAATACTTGAGGAATGCTATAAGGTTAACCATCCTTCATAAATCTACTCTTGTTTTGCACCTGTTAGATGCTTCTCCCCATCCTTTTAAAAACAAACAAACATTGAACCTTCTTTCTTTATTTTTTTTAGATGCTCAGAATGAATGAAAACATGATTGACGAAGTGTCTGTTGAGTCCCTGAGGGACTGCATTCATCTGAAAGTCCTGGACCTGAATCACAACTACATCCACGATCAGAGCATCATTAGCAACACTTGGACCCGTCTTAGGTGCGTACGATCTCTGCAGTTCCTTAATATGCCACAAGAGGGCAAGCTGCTCTTTGGGAACTTTAGCCAGTTTAAGCTAAATGCAATTAACACCAGTCTCATTTGCCAGTAAAGGTTTCTCTTCAAACTTTCTATTTCTCTCCTCAAACCAGCTGTAACGTACCCTTTTCCTAATTACATGAGGCAAGCATTTTTCAAAAAAAATAATTATTTTTTGTGGTATATCAGTAATTATTTTCAACACAGAAATGTATTTTTTCTTTCCCTCACTTTCTCTTATGCAGCCACACTTGCATATCACACAAGTCATGGCAGCTCACTTGATGTACTTAGAGGAGCAGGGGTGTGAGTTGAAGCTTGAGGGCAACTGTGTGCCTGCATGTGTGTGTTTGTCTGTTTAAATATAGTGAATTCCGGTGGTTTTTGCTTTTTCTCCCTTGGATCCTTGTGAACCACAATGGAAGCTTCAGGGAAAGTGCAGGAACAGAGAACATAGAAGGGGGTGCAGGAGAGGCAGTTGCAAAGGCATTGTGCAAATTATGTACAGAGCAAAGTGGTAGAGAGTGGATAAAATCAAAGAAATGTAAAGATTTTGTTATCTGAATGAAAACAGTGAAACCCATAGGCAATATAAATAAAAATGCCCTTAATTTAACTTTTAGATACTAGTAACATTGCCATTAATGCCTGACATTTGCCCTCACAGTTAGTAATTACGTTAACCATCCCAGTGGAACTTGTTATAAAACTAGCTGATGCCATGTTTTTAAAGCTTTCAATTGCTTTGCCTAGGCGTTCGATTGTGAAATATTTAACTTAATCTTAATGTCCCCGGCAGTTTCTTAGCTTTGAAACAATAATGTTGATTCAGCAAAAAAAAAAAAGGGTTCTGTTTTTGTGTAGTTCAAAACAGAGTGTGAGACGGTTTAAAAAAACAGGAGAAATTAAAAGTTAATACTTTATTGGAACATGGAACTTCTAGTTTGCTGACTGCCTCTGGTCACTGTGATGCAGTCTGTGTGTTTACGACCTCCTGCTGGGATTACAGCCAGAGGACACTGGAAGTTAAAGGGAATTTGGGACTGGAACAAAAAGCTGGGATCTGTGTAGGGCATGGGGGCCCTGCTATAATCTTATGTCATTATCTGCCTTCCTAAAACAGTTTATTGTGTAGCAGAGAAATAGGCAATGAAAAGATGACTTCATTCCCCAAAGTCATGAAAATGATGGGGGACATTTATTTAGTAATATAATTAGATTTTACCTGTACATTTGCATACATAAAAACTATTTTATTATGTTAACATTTTAAACCACTTGGAGGTCATAATACAATGAGAGCTGTAATGATTAAACGGATATCTTACTAACTATACTGAATGTGTAGCAGGGTTTTTCCTGTTGGTGAGGCCCTTATTATAAAATCTGTGGCCTTTTTCATTAAAATTGTATCCACTTTTTCAGCCTTTGATGAACATATAGTAATATTTTTCTTTTTTGGGATAAATAAATATCATGTGTACCCTCGCATAGTATGTTAGGCTGTCTTTGTCACAAGTAAGGTACATCTTTTTTCTGCTATATGGGTCAATACAAAATAATGAAATACGTGCAAAATGTATCAGTTCAGGACAACCTCATTTGAGGAACCACAAATTGAAATTTTAAATGTAATTAACTAAAGTAATCACTTCATGGTTCAACAGCTTGTAGCCTACGATTGCTTTTCAGCAAAGGGGCTGTAAACAATGGTCAAATACTTACATTTTTTGTTGTATAGTTCAAAGTCATTGTTAAATATGTCATGATTTTTTTTTGTCTCTTCACATGCAATTTTTAAAAATTTATGCTGTGTTGCTCTGCTCTTTTAGAGACAAGAAGCTTTCTCTCAGCAGCCTTTCCAGACAGCCCATAATTGCTTTGTCTTTTTGAACTTTAACATTTAAAAGTGAGGTTCAGGATGTAGATTTTTAAATTGTCTTTGAGGTTTGCTTGATAGTACCTTGGTCTGAACTTGCAGGAAGCTCCAAATCCAGGAAAACTGGCAACAGTCTTGAAGAGTTTATTCTTGTGAAGTATCTTCTTTGCTGTATAATTACAATGTAATTATACAGCAACGTACAATGTAATCATACAGTGAATAAAAATATTTTTTATTATCAGTTTCTGCCTAATGAACAAAAATATTAGCTCTATAACAACGTTACTGATGTTTTTTTCTTGTTGCCATTTTGTTAAATGAGCATTTCTTAGAGCAGATAAACAATTAAACCCTGGATGATAAAGCTGATTACGTCAGCAGAACTTGCCTGCTACTTATAACTCAAATTTTGATGGAAAACACAAAATCTGCACTTAGCATTTCACTTTCTGACCATGCATTCAGCCATAACCTTCTGCTAAACAAACAAACAAAAAAAACACTACATGTTTATACTTTGTAATTACATGAATATTTCTCATTATATTCTGGTAAGTAAAGCTACAGTTGAAGTGCTAATGAGAATAAGCATGCTCTCAGCTGTAATGAAACTTTTCCTCCTCATGCAGCTATGTTTAAGTAATCTTTTCAATTCAAACTTCTTTTTAAAGAGATATGTATTTTTGCTCCGATATGCTTTTTTAAATTAGAATGTAATTCCAGCTGTGTTAACCTTTGTGCGCCCCTTCGTGTGTATTTATCAGGTACCCTTGTTGCATAACTCGTTGTACAGTGGCTTAGCATTCTGTTGCACAAACAGCCTCAAGGGGTACAACCGACAGCCATCCTCCTCTATCTCCCGGCTGTAGAAAAAGCGTGCACATCCACACGCCTATTCATCTCCTCTTGAATCTTGATTAAGACATCAGTCAACGCTTATCTGCACTCACATCACTGCTGTCAGCCAAAAAAGTTGACTCACCACTTCACATGAAAAAAGCATGGAGCACCACTTTCACTGATTGGTGTTACATAAACCTCTGCTCCTCCAATATGTCTGAAATGACTGAATTACATGGATAATGGGGATTTAGTTGCAAGCTCAAACTATCCCATCAATCATATTAATTGGTAAAATATCTGTAACTTAGCTTTTCATGATAAACAGCCTGAAAACAGTTTTATGTTGTATTTTGTTTTGTACTTAAACAAGTGGCTGTTTTGCATCTTTGGCTTTTAATAATTTAGTGGTGTTGGCAGAGAGACAGCTATGGGAGAACAGGGTTGATTTCCAATCACTATGTAATCAGTGTGAGTGCAAAGTGTTAGTGATGATCAAACCAGAAATGTGTGTGTGTGTGTGTGTGTGTGTGTGTGTGTGTCAAGGGTCAGCCCAAAAAAGCTTGTCACAAAATCTCTTTTTGTCTTTGGCCCTCCTGCTCAAATTGGTTTCATAACGAGCTTATATAAACAGGAACACAAGCAGAACCACACACCTCTTTGCACACAGCGCACCCCGCCTGTAATAAAACCACACTGACTTCAACTGAGAGGGATTTAATTAAACGAGCGTCGTTTCATGTAAGGGTTTCATCTACATTTTGACCTGCAACTTTTTATTTTACTTAAAATAGTCAAATGCGTAATACTCAAAGTAGGTTTCCAGCAAAAGAAGGGCAGCTACAGTAAATCAAATTAAGCTTTAGCTGTAATCTTATCCAAATATTCTTCTGTGGGTTTTGCAGAGATTTGACAATTTGTTCAAAACGCTTCCAGTAATCAGTTTGAGTTAATTCATTTCAGGGTGCATGAACGCACACATGATGCTGTAATAAAGCTGAAGTCATGCCCTGCCATTATTTATCCATCATTGCATTTTCAAGTCAACACTTTGTCTCTTTTTTCTTACCTGGCACAGCCACTCTTTCTGGCTCACCTTTAACGCGGTTTGGCTGCTGGCGTTCTGCAACTGCCCTGTGTGTGAGCATTATAAAGTCATGTTACTGTACTTTTGTTTTTAAGGTTGTACAGGCCATCTGCTTCATAACACTTGGTCATGCCATATGCATGGACACCCAGACTTATAAAGGCAAAAAACATCGTTTTCTCCAGTTACCGTGCACTTACTTGTGTTCGCAAAGGAAATGAAGTAACAGCTTAGGGGAGATTTCTGTGTGTGATAGTCAATCTTCTTCTCGTCGTTTGTTTGAATGTGCATGTGTGTCTTGTTGTGTTTATGTGTGCAGATGCCTGTGGGAGGAGGGTGGGGAGTGTGGATGGTGGAGGGTTCCACAGTTCTTTCTGAGAAGAGAGAACTGTGTGTCTCTGCGCTCATTAATACCATGTGGAGCTCTGAGTAGTGGTGAACTGCCGCTGTGCTTCCTGGCAAAGTCAGCAGCGCAGAACTGGTCTGAACTGGTGCATGGACGAAACGAGGGTGATATGTGAGATTTTTTAGCAGAAACCACAAACTTACAGAACAACATAGATGTGCAAGAAAGCAGAGTTGGGGTTCAATAGAAAAGCATTTTGATGTGTGCAGGTTTGAAGTAAATCTGCTACAGAAAGGGACTTTTTTTTATTCTGTAGCTTTCCCTGAAGGCAGCCAGCACACTTTTTTTATTGTGAAAGAAAAGGACCCACTGATTACTTAGAGTTTTAGTGTGATGCTTGCAAATGATCAGAAATCAACAGAGATTGTGGGATGTATCAGGTCAAGAAAAAAGCACAACAAGCAGTACAGCAGGGAAGGCAGCCCATGACTCGAGTCAATGGCTGAGAACTACCTTGGTGAGTGCCTTGAAAGTTGGTTTAATGTAAGAAATCCATGATCAGGTTTGGCTATTAGGTTCCCGAATCCATTTAACTATATGGGCATTGGTTGGTGACTAAGTGCTTATCTTCATTCATATTGGTGAAGAACAGAAAATGAGTTCCCTCCTGCTGTGATTCGTGCAATAAACTTACAACAGCTGTGTGGGATCATGCAACAAAAACACTGACCTCCCAGTTCTGCATCTTTTCTTCGGAACCAAGAATTCCCCCTCGAATCCCTGCAGACGTTTATTTAGTTTTCTGCAAACCACACCTTACAATATTATGTTATTACTTGCATAACATACCAACTACCCGCTAGCAATCCGCTAACATAATCCCCATGCCCCACCAATGTACAGAGTGCATTATTATCTTTACTGGCATTCTTTTATATTTCTCTGTAGCTTTGCATTTTGGCCTCTGCTGCAGTACTCATAAGAGTCAAGTTAATGTAAAACAGGAGGTCAATAATAAATTGTTGGGCATCCATTATAAAGTTCGGCCTAGAGACTTATAAAACACTGCATACCGACACCTCTGTTTGAACTGGTAAGTGGTTGTGCTGTTGATTTAGTAAAACAAAATCTAAAAAATGTAATACCATTATGCTTGTTCTATTGAGAGAATGAATGAGGGATGGATGTTTTACAGTTACAAAGTTATAAAATGTCATTTTGGTTCATTATTGTTATATGGAGCACAAACCAATGTTGCTTTCCTCAATAAAGCAAACAGAATCACTTGATTGCAACTTAGATGGATACATTTTTCTGATTATTTGTTCCCCAGATCTCTGGAAAGCTTGGACCTGTCCCATAACCGCCTCACCTTCATCCCTGCGAATCTGCCTCGCTTTCTGCATAAACTGATCCTGGAGCACAACAGCATTCGTCACATTCCTGCCTTCACGTTTCGTCACATGCGTGCCAGCCTGCACTCCCTTTACCTGTCCCACAATGAACTGAGCACCGAGGGGCTAGAAAGGCATTCCTTTGTAGGAACCTACCGCTCCATGCGGGAGCTACTACTTGACAATAATAGACTGCAAGATATCCCCAGAAGTGTCCGGCAGTTTAAGAACCTGCAGGTGCTTAGACTGGAATACAATCAGATTAGGTAAGGATGCTTTTAACATTTTTTTAAATAGCAACTTCTGTTTTTGCTGAATAAATTTTAAATAAATATAACTGAAATCTCTGTATTTTGTGGTTTCAGGCAGGTGAGACGGTGGGCAGTGTGTCACCCTAAAAATTCTGACTCCACCTTGGCATCTGTCCACTTGGAATATAATTTCCTTGAAGAGGAGAAGATTCCTCTGAGAGCTTTCTCCTGCCTCACTGAAACACAGGGACCGGTCCTCTATCCACAGCAGGGCAAAAAAACATGAACTGATAAACATGCTATGCTGCGCATACGCATGACAAACAGTAACACAGTTCTCTCAGATTTCTGTCATTTTGTCATCTTTATAGTCACCGAGGTATCAGAAATGTTTGTACAAAACTAAATTTACAACATTATTAGCTTAGTCAGTGAATTCATTTTGGAGTAGTATATTGTAGTGTTTTTTGCATGCATTAAAAAAATATTAAACAATCACAGTAACTGGAATTTTTACTTTTTTTGACAATAAATTTAACTGTAATTCACAGAATCACAGGATAACTTGGTCTTTAGCCTCAGGCTTCTTCGGGAAGTTCACAACTTAGAATGGTTAAAATGTCTCTAGACTAATTCTGAGGTCCGTGCAAGAGGAGTCTTTAATCAGTTAGAATTAAATTGGGTGTGGCTTGGATGCATATGCAGCCTGGAGCAATGTCAGCTTGGGTATCCAAAAGCTTTCCAATCTGATCTTAAAGGGCTCCCTCTTTAAAGACAAATATGAACCTCGTTTTCGTTTCTGATCTTCAGATAAACTCAGAACATCCATCAAATAAAAACAAATCACCCACAAAAGCAACAACAAGAAAACACAAAATTAATATTCAGAAGTAGACTAGTCAAAAAGTAGACTCAAACAGAAAATGAATACATTTAGTAAGATCATGTGGCATCAGCTTAAAGGATTATGATTATTTTCCTAATAGAACTAGGTTGGATTGGATAGTTTATCTTTTGTAATTTGCAAATTACATTTCAAGTTCATTTTGGTTATGTTTACCATATATTAAAAGGTGCACAATCGAAAAGGTGAGAGGAACTTGAAAAACAGCTGAATTGTGTTTTTAAAAAATCATAATCAGCCATTGTCCTATGGAAGTCCTAAAGACTGATGAGTTAAAATTATGAGAATACTATATTATTATCAGATTTAAACCAATGAAAATGAGTAGGAGATGAGGAAGGAGATTTAATACCAAGAAAGAAAATAAAGAGGACCTGGAGTTAGGTCTCATTCAGAGCTCTTTTCCCACAGAGAGATGGAAACAACCTGTACTGATATGCTCAATTACTTCCTCTCTGCTAAAGTATCGCCCAGATCTCATTCTTCTTTGTTTTCTTTCCCCCTCTTTATAGTAAATTTTAACTGTCCTTATTTCCTTTTATAGACAGTGTATATGTCTGTTTGAAAATAAGACACATGTTTGGACGGAAGGTGAACTGAATATGTCATTTGGATACCCAGTTTGTGTTTGGCTGATTTACATCAGAGTATGGTAAAAAAATATTATACCAAAAAGCTGTAAATAAAAAGATTTTTTTACGTTTTACTTAAATTGGAGTCATTCACACTCATTGCCAGGGCAATATTTCATTTAATCTCAAAAACAGGGGACACATTTCATAGTAACAGTATATCACTTGAGTAATAAATAAAAAATAGGACCTTTTGTTGAGACGTGTTCAGAGAATAAAGTTAGGATTTACAGAAGTTGCTTTTACAATGTAAACTACTACAACTGAGGTATAGGGTTTCAGCGCAGAGCTGAATTTCTGGAGCTCTAAATGAAAACCAGAAGGTCTCTTGCAGATGTTTGACTAACAAATTGAAAATGAGGGAAGGAGGCAGATGACAACATGAACAATGTTCTACCTGTATGTTTTAAATATGTTATATGAGCCAACAAATGCATGTTAAGTCTTCTTTCTCTAGACTTGGGCATTTAATCACATGTTACCTCTCTGCTTTAGTCTTGTGTATTTGATGCAGTGTCCTGTCTCCAAATTGTACAGTCATTTAGTAAATCGCACACTGCTGTCTAAGAAACTGCATATTTGCTTTTACCCTGCATTTCCTTTGCACTTCTAGTTGAGCTGAATTATTGTCTGGCATTTCTGCACAAATGGATGCTTTAGAGTTCGGACTTAAACATTTATAGCTCCCATCACAGCGTCCATAGGTGGAATTTCCATTCATGACATGTTTGACACATCAGATGCTGTTCATTACAATACGTTTGGCACATTACTAAACTGCTAAGCACACACAACAGATGTTTTGCATCATGCCGGGCTAAAGCCAGAACCCATTTGTAAGTGGTTGACCGAAGAAAACTGTGAGGCTTCTCTTCTCCAGTGTACTGTCTGTTCTGCTCCAAGACGGCAGCTTCCTGTGTTTGTTATTGGATTGGAAGGGGGGCTAACTGACAAAAATAAAAAATACCAGAACACATGGAGAGCAAACAGCTAAAGAATCTTCTCTATTATGAGGATAGTTACAAGAAACCAATAGATTATTTGTGATAAGATAAAAAGGACAGTTGATGGATATAGCTTTAGACTCCAATATAAATCATCAAGTAAAATTGTAACAGATAGTGATATATAAATATGATATAGAAGTGGCATAGCAATTGTTTTCTGTTTTTTTGTTTTTTTGTCCTGTCTGAAATTAAATGACTTTTCCTGGTTTAATTTTATAGATTAACTAAAATTAATTATACTGGTTAATACCAGAATAATATTTATTTTTATGCAATGCCAGAATTTTGCATCACTAAGATTACCATCCCTTTGAATGACTTTGGAAAACCCAGATGATGTTGGCATCCCTTTCTCAAGTTTTTGGAATTTCATGCCACTTGAATGAAATTGAAGCATCTGTGGATCTATTTTAAGGCAACATCTCAAGCACAGTACTTTCTTTAGTGAGATCATGGGGAGAAAAAACCCCACAAAAAATTGTTCACAACATATCAGGAATTGTGGATCTCCATGAATCTGTTTCATCCTTGGGTACAATACCCAAATGCCTGAAGGGACCGCTACTCAGGAAAGAAATAGTTTCTGTATCCCAGATATGAGCAAGTTTTGGTGTGAACCATGTGTATTGGCACTTAAACGAAAGCTAGACAAAAGAGTCTCACAATACACAATGAAACAAGTTCTATTTCAGCATGGGCTGAAATACCACTTGATGAGAAACAATCCATTTTTTCTAAAAGCAGTGTAAAAACAACCAGATTCATCTTGAACTCATTGACAAGTACCTTAACTTTTGTTCACACTTTCTATGGTCAGAGGAATATAAAAATGAATTGTTTGGCCATATTGACCATTGTTACGTTTGGAAGAAAAAGTAAAAAAGGAGAACTAATTCATCTATGAAGCATGGATGTGGTATACAGTATTATGTGGGTGTTTTACGGACTGGTGCACTTCACAAAGTCGATCGCATCATGGAGAGATTACATCTTGTTAAAATATCAACGGTATCTATCTATCTATCTATCTATCTATCTATCTATCTATCTATCTATCTATCTATCTATCTATCTATCTATCTATCTATCTATCTATCTATCTATCTATCTATCTATCTATCTATCTATCTATCTATCTATCTATCTATCTATCTATTATTATCTATCTATCTATCTATCTATCTATCTATCTATCTATTATCTATCTATCTATCTATCTATTATCTATCTATCTATGTATCTATCTATCTATCTATCTATCTATCTATCTATCTATCTATCTATCTATCTATCTATCTATCTATCTATCTATCTATCTATCTATCTATCTATCTATCTATCTATCTATCTATCTATCTTATCTATCTATCTATCTATTATCTATCTATCTATCTATCTATCTATCTATCTATCTATCTAATCTATCTATCTATCTATCTATCTATCTATCTTATCTATCTATCTATCTATCTATTCTATCTATCTATCTATCTATCTATCTATCTATCTATCTATCTATCTATCTATCTATCTATCTATCTATCTATCTATCTATCTATCTATCTATCTATCTATCTATCTATTATATCTATCTATCTATCTATCTATCTATCTATCTATCTATTCTATCTATTTCTATCTATCTATCTATCTATCTATCTATCTATCTATCTATCTATCTATCTATCTATTATCTATCTATCTATCTATCTATTATCCTATCTATCTATCTATCTATCTATCTATCTATCTATCTATCTATCTATCTATCTATCTATCTATCTATCTATCTATCTTTCTATCTATCTATCTATCTATTAATCTATCTATCTATCTATCTATCTATTATCTATCTATCTATCTATCTATCTATCTATCTATCTATCTTTATCTATCTATCTATCTATCTAACTATCTATTATCTATCTATCTATTATCTATCTATCTATCTATCTATCTATCTATCTATCTATCTATCTATCTATCTATCTATCTATCTATCTATCTATCTATCTATCTATCTATCTATCTATCTATCTATCTATCTATCTATCTATCTATCTATCTATCTATCTATCTATCTATCTATCTATCGTACGTAAGGAGATGTGCGCAAACTTCTGAAGATGAATATATATATATATGTAATCTCGTTTTTGGTATTCTATCATTTAGAAAGTATGCACAACATGCAAAACTTCCTTTTGCCTTCCTTGAATAGAAAACACACACTACATGGCAGCCCCCACGCAAGACAAACCAAGTGGGTGCACTGATCTCTAAAGACACGTTAGCTGCAGAGTGTATAGGGCAAAATGAGTTTAATTTGAATGCCAAGCCCTCTAGCTACAGACCAACACCATAATCAAGTGAACCACAGCATGATGCAGACAGGCACAGAGAAAGACGCGTCCACATTCTCTTCCAAAAGAGAGAAGTACAGGTAGCTGAGAAGAATGGAATGTTATATGCAAAAAGGGTTTATCAGGCCTTTGGCCACTAACCCTGTAGGGCATTGATCTGGTATGCATACTCCTACAGAAAAAAAAAAATGCACGTGTAGATCAAAACGTATTTAAGTCTATATTTACTTGCATGGATGGTAATAAACGTCATATTGATTATACTTTGTAGTATACAAGTATAGCAGTGAATCAAAGGGAGTATGTAGAAATCTAGAAAACGTATCCGTGCCAGTGTTTACATTAGGCCAGAAAAGTTCCCAGATGGAATAGCTTGACTATTCTTCCTCTGCCTCACTCTGGGTACTGGAAATAAAGAGAGAGAGGAAGTCGGTGAGCCAGGGAGAAATAGCCCATGGAACTAGGGGAAAAAAAATGGCTTAATGTAAAACTGTGAAAAGAAAAAAATACCCCATTGCAATTTACATAAAAATTGAGTATTTAAATTCCAGAGAAAGTTTTGTTATGCAACCTTCCCTGTAGATCATTCTGGGAGTCTGATTTGATAGACTTTCTGCTGGTCAGTTGTATAACAGAAGCAGTCCTCATAAAAATATGTGCAAAAAGTACCTCTTTATAAAATTTTAAGTTGTCCCCCAAAAACACAGGGCACTATGTTGATGGAAGGAGGGAAAACAACTGCCTTTGTGAGGAACATTTTAATAAAATTGTAACATTGAAGAGTAATATGGGAGACTCTTTTGGTTTCCTTATTGCTAATTATTTAAATGATCTTCAAAACCTCAATTTAGAGCAGAATTACACAGATTCATATGCAATCTAGGCTGCTGCTTGGAGGTGCTGGGCCAGTAGGGGGCACAGAAGAGAATTGCTCAGCTTAAAACTAAATCCACAGTGTTTGCACCTTCTGACGGGTTTCCTTGTAGGATTGCCTTGTATTTCACAAGAAAGAAAGGAGGGATGAGGGAAGGGGTCGAAGGGGCAGGTTGGCGGGAACGAGGGGGTGGTACAGAGTGGCCTAATGGGGTGAGGTTAAGCCAAGGAGCGGGTCGGGTAGGGAAGGATGCAAAACGAACAAGATAGACGTAGAACTGAGGCAGGCTGAGTTTATATAGATCGCAGAGTGATTAGAGACGTGAAAGAGGCCTATCGCCCCAGGTGAATCGAGTTTGTATTAATTACAAAATAAGAACTGGGTTTTAGGCGTGGTCCTGTTCTTGAAGTTAATTTGTTAACTCCATTTAAATCCATCCATCTCCACATCCACTCTGAACAAGTTCCCTGCTCGTTTTGAATACAAAGCAATCTCACAGTATAATGCTGCCACTGCCACGTGTCACAGCTGGAGTGGTGTATTTGGTTTTTAGATTAGGTTTCATTTGACTTAAGCACCTTCTTCCACATCTTTGAATCCCCCCTCATTACTTATAGGTAACTTTAAATCCATCCATCCATCCATCCATCCATTATCCTCCATTTATCCGGGGTCACGTCACAGGGACAACCTCTTAAGCAGTGAAACCCAGACTTCCCTCTCCCCAGCCACTTGGGTCAGTTTCTCGGGAGGAATCCCATGGCTATCCCAGGCCAACCGAAAGGCATAGTCCTTCCAGTCTGTTCAGATTCTTCCCCTGCATTGGTCTCCTCCTGGTGGGACGTGCCCAGAACACCTCAACAAGGAGGCGTCCAGGAGGCATCCTGACCAGATGCCCGAGCCACCTCAACTGGCTCCTGTCAATTTGGAGGAGCAGTGGCTCTACTTTGAGCCGCTTTAAATATAATATCAACAACTTTATCTCTGATCTGTCTGTTGTGTACACTGGCTATCATTATGCTGTTTGTTCTCTGATGTAACAAACCTGAGATGCTTCACATTTCAGATGAATTTATTTTGACATTAAATTAGGATGACATCAGGAAAATTGGGCCATCAGATAAGATTAGTCATTTCAGGTTTGAGCCTCCTTCCCATTTAATGCTGTACAGACAATGTCTGTAAAGGAGGCCCGATTTACCTGATGTCGCCCTGCACATAGTTATAATAACTGTCTTCTGAAGGCAGTTGGTCACAATGTAGTTTGTTTTAGTGTTGACTGAGTAAAGGGGCTTAAACTTGGTTCCATACCCCTCTATCAATGGTTGCAAATGACAAACTTTCAGTAGAAGATTATTTACAGCCACCTTGAAGGGTGATTGAGGAATGTTTCTTTACTCACTCTCCTCAGAATAAAGAATTTACAAACAACTACTTTTGATGCCACAGCTCTTCAAGATCTATTTAATTATGCGTTTTGCTAAATAATTTTCTCCATCTCACCTCCTGCTCTTCTCTCCTCCCCAAAAGCGAAGAAAGGAGGCTGGCTTGTTAACTTTATGGGCCCGACTCTCTAGACACGCAGTCATTCCCCGGACTGCGACGCACACGCGGTGGTCTGACACGTTTCACAGAGGAGCGCAGTGCTGGAGAGGAGTTTGCTGCTGGATGTGGGAGGGAGACACCGCGGTTATTCCTAAATGTGGTGAAAATATAGCAGCTTGTCTTTAACTCTTCTGAGGCAGAAAAAACAAGAAAGGGGGGAAAACTCGCAGCAAACATCTTATTTCTGCAAAAAGGTAGGGAGTTTGGTTACTTTATATGCTTTCTAAACTAATTTCATTCTATTTAGACCGGGAAATTAGTCATAGCTGGTTAGTTTTGGTATTCTGTTTTTCTGTTCCCATCCAGATGCTTTCATGTATTTCTTTATTTACAGTGTAGGTTAAGTTTTATGTTATTCGTGCTAAATATGGCAATACACTTTACACAAATCCAGGCCAAAAGAAAAGAAAAGAAAAGAAAAGAAAAGAAATCCCACCACTCAACCTGTTACATTGGTGCACGTCAAACGCACACTTTTCCATACGCACACTAGATGGCGCAAATTATCACCACATACTTCAGAGGAAGTAATAATTAACCAGTAATTCCACTTTCTAGCGCGTTTCCCTAAATCAAGACACATTTGCATCTTAGTAATCCCTGAATACAACGGATTTATAACGTACAACATGCAACGCTTTCTACTAGACAGTCCTGCACACATAGCTATTTGTCATTTTGTTGTGGTGTGCTTCAGTAGCCCAAATTCCAGTTGGAAAAAACAACTCACGGATGAGGTTGTTTGTTTGTGGTCTGCATCTTTATTACTGTCAAAATCTTTTTTCATGAAGCTGAATCCTTAGAATGTATGAGACCAAACAGCAGTTCATCAGACTGCCTGAAAGTTGGTCAGACAGTGGAAATTGTTGGTGTGATGTGTGTGTTTCCTGACCTTCCTCCCTGCCTGCCTGCCTATTAGTCAGTCTGTTGGTCGACCACTGTACACCTGACAGTCTTTTTGCTCTCTGACTCCCCTGTCTGTCCATGGTTTTAAAGGTGGAATATTAATTGTATTTTCTGCTCAATATTTACTTTATGATTGAAAGCTGAGTTTAAAACCATTAGTGGATTTCAATCTGCGGCCAAAAACAGTTTTTATCTTTCCTTTTCTCTAAAATTCTTGTTTTAAACAAATTCCATCCTTTGAAGAACAACTGTCTGCCCACAAGTGTGAATCTTCAGGTCAGTTGTTCTCTGCTGCTGAGCGATTTGGCCCTTCTTTTGTTTCTATATGTTGTTTCTTTCTCCACTTAGCTTTACTTGGGCTTTGTCTCTGCAGTACTGAACAGCTTGCCACCACATCGAAGCTTGGTGGCATGAGAGAAGCTGCCAAGAAGTTCCTTTTTTTAGGCACAGAAGTCACCAAATTACAGCCACTGGTGCAGTTAACTCCACCCGAGTGTGCTTACTGGACTCGCCCAGCAGTGCTTCATGTTAGAGGACGATAGGAATTAAGCATTTCTTGTGTGTTCATGTGTCCCTCAGAAGAAAGCTTGGCACAATGAATTGAAGGAAGTTGAGAGGCAGATCGATTTCCATAGATTATTTGTGAACCTTGCATTTTTATGTGTATCACATAAAGTTGTTGGCTTACACTTGTGTAAGGTTTGGTATTTGTGTGTTTTTTGTGTCAAAGTTTATTACAGCTTGGATCGAGTTCAGAACAACATTGCCCGTAATGAAAATACCGATTAAATCCTTGCATTGATATAGCAGCAAGTGTCTAATATTTCACGCTCAGTCTGCACTAGGATCAGTTTAACCCAACCATGTAATTTCAAATAGCATTCAGTGTTGATGTGGTTGCTGCCAATACAGCAGTTATCAGATGCCAGCTGGCCCTTGGTAGCCACCCCCTCTCAGCTCACTCTCAACAAAGGAGCATAGTATGTTTTGACCAGAATTGTCTGATCTGGAGATATGTGGTATGTCCACCTTTTGAGGGTTTCCGGCAGGTCAAATTAGTGGTAAGAACGTGCACAGTCCAGTTTCTCTTGGCTATAAAAATTGCATCAAGGAGTTTCAGTAATTTCTCTGAGGGAGGAGAAACATCGTTGCACCTTCCATTAACCGATTCATCATTACTTTGGGCAACTTCCCTCCTTTCTTTTATTGGTGAAAAATAGTCATTAATGAGTGGAGGAATGGTCAGCTTTAATGCAAGTTCAGATAGTTCCCGATGGTTTTAAATGTCGTAGGCTTTATTTTATATTTTTCATGAAAAGAAAAGATACTTTTATTTTTTATTTTTTTACCTGAACTTTCTAGGAACTTACCAAATACTTTTAACTGAAACCCTTTCCAGAACTTACCAGGTATTTCCAAGATAATTTCTGGATCTTGCTAAGTGCTCTTTGGGAACTCTTTTGGAAATCACAGGGGACATCCCTTTAATGTTCATGGTAATTACAAAGTATGTTCCTGCAACTTTAAGGTCCGTTATTGGAGTTAATCAATCATTCTACTGGAACATTCCCGCTTACTGCTTACTTTTTTTTAAATGTACTTAGTTCTTTTAGGAACTAGGCTGTATTATTCAGTGGATTTTAATAGGGTACTTTTCCAGAATGTGCCATGTTGTTCCTGGAACTTAACTGTTATGTACTATTTAGAACCCAATAGTACTTTCCTGGAAGACACTGGGTACTTTAAGAAACCAAGCTGTATTAGAATAGAATAGAATAGAATAGAATAGAATTTCACAATGGGGAAATTCAGCTGTAAACGCAGCAAAGTGACAAATAAGAGAATCATTTAGGATCAAACAAGAAATGTAGAAATTAGAGGGAGACTATATTAAAATGTTTGCTGTATTAGCAAAAATACTTAATATCTGCTAAGTACCAGTGAAGTTCATTGTTTGTTCTGTTCTGTCAAACTATGACAGTAACCACAATTGTGACACATAGTGGTGGCAGCATTATAATGTGAGGATGCTTTGCCTGCAGCATAGACAAAGAAGCTGTTCAGAGCTGATGTGAAGATGAATGGATCCAAAAACAGCCCCACACATTATAGCAAAGCCAAAATAGCACAGTATGCATGCATCCATCCATTAACTCATTCATGGCCTTTGAGAGGAAGAGAAGCAGAAGCAACAACAATTAAGATCTCTGTCTTTGGCTTCTTTTCAACAGTCCCAAATGTTCGACAGCTTGCAGCTTAAAAGAAGGGAGAGATGAGGAATCCATGCACACAAGCACTAGATCCCGATAAAAGTTGTTATTAGGGCACCTTGATTGTGGGATGTAGTTTAGTCTTATCGTCATGTTGTGTTTAAAGCAGCTCTTCACGTCAGAAGTACTGATGAGAGACTGTACTGGGTCACATCTGCTTGTTTCCCTCAGTCACACCCAGCTCTTCTGCAACTCTTTGTCTACTTCTGCAGCTCTTTAAAGATAGGCAAAACTGCTCCACAAGTTGGAGCACTAGTGTCAAATTTCTAGATTTACAATGCTTAGTTGCAAAGAATAAACTGCTAACGTTGTCGTTATATAAATAAGTCTGGTGTATAACCAAGCTCTTTTGTATGTCTTTATATGCTGCGATGTCATTATGCGATGTTGACTATATGCTCTCTCTCTGTCCTTTTGGCTGCATTCTTCTGGTTAAGCCAAGGCCAGTGGTGTTTTCTTTTTTTCTACAAAATGGTATAATTTGGTAGCTATTTTTATTACAAAGAGAAGCATGTAGTAGGCCATTTATCCATGCTTCCAGGCCAGGTTCACATCATGCATGGGCTCTTTGTTTTATTACCTTGAATGCTCTCAAATAATAGCAAGTATTTCTTTGAACAGGGCAGAAACCCCATTTGTTGCAAATAATTGCATAAACGGTTTTAAACTGCAATCCGAGTTACAGAAAATACATTAATTTCTTCAGACAGAATATACGGGAAACTGAGCAAAAAAATGCTTAGAATAGGATACCAAACATTTAGATGTATTTATAATAAATCGAGACACAATAAACCATTGCAAAAATAAAATGTCAAATTTAAACATCTAGAAGTAAATTCTTCAAATTGTTCTTGCATCATTCCAATTTCTCATCAGTCCATCCATCCATCCATCCATCCATCCATCCATCCATCCATCCATCCATCTTATTAGCTCCATCTTACTCTCCTGTAGCTTGAATCTGATATCATGTTATATCATAGCATAATTCCTAAACATAACCTAAGTACATAACCTATGTTTTTGTGCTAGCTATTACCAACAAGACTTTCTAGCCTATACACAAAAAATACAAGAAGGAATTGGCACGATAAGGCTCGAGATTACAGGCTTTCAGGTCACCCATATGTCTCATGTGGGAGCTGATTTTACTTCATTGGATTAGCCTTGAATGTCTCGGTTCCTACTGTCCAAATCAATTGGCCTGGTAATAATTGTTTCCTAAGTGAACTCGTTTTATGTCTGAAGGACGTTGACTGCATTCATGGGTTTGTCAGATCACTGCAGTGAAAGGCACAAGAAAGAAAACAAACACAGACACAAACATGTTGGAAGCCCTGGTGATTTCGATTAGTGTGTAGCAAGTGCATCTGTGCACATAACTCTGACGTCATGGAGACTGTGTTTCACGATATCCAGACACTTCCTTGTAAGTAAATGGTGGGCTTTGTTGCAGGTCTGGTTTAAAGGAACAAACCGTTCCATCATTTTAGGTCATGTATTCTTTGCTATCTGATTGGAGAGTGAGAAAATGACTCACTCTCCAGGGAACATTGGAGGGCAGTAGACTGACAGAGAAAATTTGGTGTGGTAGGACACTTTTTTTCCCTTGGTAGCTTGTTTTCTGGCAAGTATGCCAGGGGGAATGAGTGCATTTCTCCTCTTTACCCACCAGCTTGAGTCTGCCTGTGAGGTGTGGTATAAACAGTAGGGCCCTTGTAATTAGGGATAAGTAGACCATTTCATAATATCCTTTGACCATTTCATTGACTCCGCGTCAGTGGCAGGATTTCCCAGTTTGGAGAGGCAAAACGTTTGAAATGAGGGACTGTCTGTGTGCTATATGAAATGCATCACCTGCTTATTTCCACTAGGTTCACAGCCTTCTGTACCTGTAGAAGGACGTCTAGTAAAGAAATGATTTTTTATATTTAGATAATTTGCAACAGATAATTTAACCTTTTTACCAAAAGATACACCTTGATAGAAAATATATTCACTTTAACATTCAAAATTGGTTTTTAAACTTAACTCTTTGCCCCTGTCTTAAACCATAAAAAAAACAAACAAAAAAAACAATACTTTTTAAATAGGATCATGTTTTACCTTCACTGTTATTAGAGCGTGTTTAAAACTTCTCTCTGTGCATTTCAATACAAATGTACATACACAAAAAAGTTAGTAAAGTTTATAGAGTGTAGTAAGTATGTAAGACACAATCAAGGTTTTGGGAATAGAAGCCATTCTGTGTTTCTGTATTTATATGCACTGAAGCTCACACTACTCACCCATTTCTGTATGTTTTCCCAGGTGTTTTCATCTAAGATGTTGCCTCATTGCTCCCTTCTGGTATTGCTGTGTGCAGCCCAGCTGCACCCTAGCTCCTCCGGTTTGCCCTTTGAACAGAGGGGCTTTTGGGACTTTGCCCTGGACAGTCTGGAGAACGGCGGGATGATGGCGATGATGAGGGATCAGGAGGAAGGTTCAGCTACAGAAGAAATCCCCACTCCTGATATGCCCATGTGTCCCTTTGGCTGCCATTGCCAGCTCCGGGTCGTCCAATGCTCGGACCTTGGTTAGTGAGATAGATAAACAGATCGCGGGGTTAAAAAAAGTTGAGACCCAGACTCAAAAACTGGGTCAGAGGGAGGCAGTTTCTCCCTCACAGTAATGCTGGTGTGTTTTTAGAGGGAAAAGTATTCCTTTAAGGATTATGTGTTCCAGTTTTTTTTTATAGATGCTTAGTGGGGGATGACAGTGGAGAGACACAAGTACAAAAGGAGTGGATAAGCTAAATTAGGGGGGATTTCTAGTGGTTATTTTCTTCTTTTCTTTCGGCACTCAAAACAGGATATAATCTAATTTGCTTCAGGTATTTGGGTTAGTTTTTAATTGTTGTTTTGTTTGTCAGACCACATACTAATTGTTTGATTAAAAGTGAGATGGAGGGAAAAGTAATCAAGGTCAGGGGAATTTAAAGATGAAAAGCAGGATGCAAAGTGATAAGTTTTTGACTTTGGCCTATGAAGGCTTTCCAGATCAAAATGAAGGATCATTCACTGTTGTGATTTCCTGTACAATAACATTGTTTAATCAAACAAGATAAAGTCTTAGCAAATATTGCTCTTTTATGCAAATAAACTATATTCAGTTACATCAAAAGCTTAATTATGTATCTAAGGTCAGTTTTTTGGGGATTCTGTTTATATTAAGGCATCCTGTTAGGGTAAGGGGTTATTAAAATTACCTTTCTCCCTTTGTGGAAGCAACTAAATTCCTCTTGTCTTCCTATAAATAAAAAGTGTCTCCATAATGTTCTGGCCATTAAGCCCCAATACGAAATTTGTATTTAGACAGGATGGTTTTGTTGAGTCATCATTTTAAAAACAGTATACTTACTGTCCTCAGTCTTTTCTGTAGAGGGTAAATGTGGAAGCGTATAATTTCCGAGATGTCAAGTGCTTATTTAGAACAGATGTACTTTGGTGGTGGCGTCTGTCTCCTCTCAGCCTGCATCCTAACATGATGTTGAGTGTGTTGGTGGGGGACTGGGGGTTTAGCGTGTGAAAGTGTTGTCAGTTTGTGTTTAGGTTTTGGGATTTGTGGCTGATATGGGTGAAGAGCTGCGGTTTGATGTTTTGAGGTTTAAAGGGTTCCCTTGATTGGGATTTTGGTTTTTTGTTTTACGATGCAGGCATTCAAAATCAATTTGGGGGATTGGCTGCAGAAAGCTGGATATAATAAACTGCATGCTACTGTTCAACAGATGTACCAATTGCATAATAGTCCCTTCAGTTGTAAGATTTCTTTCATATTGTCTGCACATTTTCAACCATAACAGTAGTCGATGACAGACAATAATTTGTACATGGCCATGGCAAGGATTTCAAGGTTCAGTATGGTAACCATAATACATAAAGAAGAAATGTTGCTGAAGAAATGTTGGTGCGTGCCATATGGTTTAGGCCTTGCATTCAAAAATTGATAGGTCAGAGGGAACCAACAGTTAAGCCCAAAAATAATTCTGGCAGATTGAGGGTTTAAAGTAATATTTTAATTTTACTGACATGGTTCTTCTGACTTGGAAGTAATTACAATGCTTTGAAAGGAGCTAAAATTTAGGTTGATGGCAAGGGGGGCATAGAGGTTTGGAGCTCATCACCAAACATACATTGCAAAAAGAAAGTAGAAACATGCAAAAAGGTGGTCAGCAGTGATAAAACGAGGTTGATTGCCAGAATGTTAATAAAAATATATTGAGAATTGAGAAAGCTATAAAAAATGTTAACATGCATATTTTTATTATATAAATTTATATTTCATTACATTGTTTCATGATCTATTAAGTGATACATGTTTACTTTTTCTTATTGGAAATAAAAACAAAAACATCTATAGCTACCAGGAGTATGACTACATTTGGGCTTAACTGTAGATTGGTGTTTGTCTTTTGTGCCACAATAAATAATTAATCAACTTTCTTTATAATCTAACCCATTTGAAGAGAACATTTTATAACCCATTTGAATAGAAAATCTTGAATTTAAATTCTGTAATTTTAGTTTCGATATCTTTTTAGCAGTGATTCACATAAATTTAGAAATTGATAGCCAGCTATGTTGTAGCCACAGCTGCCCTTGGGCACACTGACAGAGGCGAGGCTGCCAGACACCGGTGCCACCAGGCGCTCTGAACACCACCAGTAGGCAATGGGTGAAGTGTCTTGCCCAAGGGCACAACAACAGAGACAGTCAGAACTGGGTCTTGAAACGGCAACCCTCCGATTACAAGACGAACTTTGAATCAGTTTGACTTTTGAAAGTTAAGTTTTATTGTAAAAGTCTACATGACAGTCTTTTCTCATTGTTGGCTTAGACCAATGGTATTTGAATTCTACATTCATAAAAATCTAAAATATACAAGAGTGAGTCACTTATTTTGAAAAATTCCCTTTATCCTTTATTTGAAAGCCCAAATTAATCTCCCCTTGATCATTGGTGTAACCCAATTATTAATCTGAACCCTAGATTAGTCCAACAGAAAATGAAAAGTTATTTTTATTGGCGAGAATAGTAAATGTCTCTTGTGATTATGATACAATATCTGTTGTAGATCTGGACTTTAAAACTAGGCACTGGAAAATTCTTCAGTGGCAAAAACGGAATAATTTCCTGGATGAAGCCACAGCAGGTCTCTCAGCTTTGTGTGGGTTTGGTAATTGCCAGATGAAGCTGCTGAGGGTTTGATCCCGTGTGGTGTCATTGAGGGTGTGGCACAGCCTGAGCCATATATCTAAAGTTAACTGTAGTTGGACGGCTCTGGGCATAGTCTTGTAGGTCAGATGTGGTTGGTGGCTAGTTGAGTCTCACTGAGACAGCTGGCACTCTCTCACCAGTGGGTCTAGTTGCATCATGGTCTGGTCCAGATGAGGTTTCATTCGGGTTGAGATTAGTTTACACATCCTCTGACCACATCTGATACATATGTACACGTGGCTTTGTGAAGAGGTGTTCTCAATGATTATTGGTTCAATGAGTCATTTTTTCATGAGTAATGCAGGTGTAATAGTTTTTAATACTATTTTTCAGAGTTGTGATTTTAGTGTGCAGTTATGAGCAGTCAGAGTCTTAGTTGCAATGCACAGCAGTCAGAGTGATATCAGTTTTGAGAACCTTGGAAGACAATGTATGTTAAAACTGTAGTCATCTGAAACTTTACAAATCAAAACATTACTGTGAATTATTTAACACTTCTACATGAGACAGTGTCCTATGCTCCAACACCTGTCTAATTCAACAACTCAGGTGTTGTGTTGTAGAACTGCAGGCCTTGGGTGCAATGTCATGTGACAGATCATCTAAGACTCTCAGTTCAGCAAGTCGGATTCTACAACAATGATTACAAGCTACTAATATTTAGAGGAATTGATGAGGTATTAAAAATCCCTACACCTTTTGTTTTATATAGCATAAACTAGCACTTGAATGAATCTAAGTGTGAGCAACACGTAGCTTGAATCCAGCTCAATTTTAAAGAATGGGCTAAATACACATTTGATTGGCTGACGGTCCATTAACATAGCCTCACAATGACATAGGAACTCCTTAATGCTACTAAAATGTACATTTTCTGCCGACCTTTATATTGTTTTCTGTCTTCTAAAACAGAGGGAAAATTTGCACCGAAATAGGCGGTTTAACTAATACATAAAATATCAATTGCCCATTAGTAGTCCCACAAACCTACTTCAAAACTACCCTTTGACAACTAAAATTCTTGTAATATTTCATCTATTTAGGGCGAATTAAACATGATGGCATCTATTCATTTTAATTAGGGGTATGTAAATAATGGCAGTTCAAAAACAAAACTAATTAGATTCTAAATCTACGGTGTGTGCATCCTTTCTGGTTGGTTAATTGATAAAAGGCATGTGGCAACTGTGGAAAGACACCGTTCTCCTTTAACAGGATGAAACCTTTAGCAGAACCTGTATCAGTATCTGCACCTCTCTACCTTGACTGGTTAGGGCTTGGAAGGAAATAAAGGAAAAACAAACAAATAAACAAACACAGACCAAAGACCCTGGTCCAGGATAGCTTTTTATGGGAAAGGAAAAACATGATATTATGTAGAGTTACTAGCACCAAGAGCTTTGGTGTTGGGTTTTCTGGGAGGAAATCAAAGCAAAATATGAAAGCGCTGGGCCAGGGTTACTTTCTACAGGAAAGAAAAGCAAAGAGAGTAGACATAATAAATTAATAAACTACAGGCAATGTGATAGTTTTAAAAATGATATCACTAAACCAGGTGTATCTTTTATGGAAGAACAAAATAAGAGCGTAAAAACTGAAGTAATTGCAACAAAAAAAGGTAATAATGCGAAAAATTATAATATAGGGAGTAATGTGGTCCGTTATTCTACCAGCAACTAAAGCATATAACATAACCATAGAGATAGATCAGGGTAACCTGAGCCAATCTAACTATATATTTCATCAAAAAGAAGATCAACCTCTCACTCAATAATCTGTCCTTGGGAATGGGGAGCCTAAGTCTCCTCCTCTTCCTGTTGGCCCATGGGTCCCCTGAGTACACATATGCTGTAGCTCAATTTAAATGATAACTAATGATTTGCATTTCAGCTCTGTTTTTAAACATGATTTGTGATGTATTTGCTTATAAATATTTGCAATGACAAAATATTAGCAAAAGTTAGCTTGCACCTTAGACACTCACCAAGACCTTGTAGAGCTTCTCCCGCAAGCTAGCATAGCTGCTACGTTTCACGTGGCTAGTGTATTATTGTTGTTGTTTTTTTTCATGTGTTTAATACTTCCTTCTTCATCCTGGAAGAATGATACTGGGTTCATTAAACTCACAGCCATTTTCCCCCTCTTCCTCTTCAGTTGTAATCCACTAGGTGTCCTCACACAAAACCTAAAGTAACTTTTGCTGCTTGATGAAAATTAGCGCTTTCTCTGCATCAAAATGTGCCTTTAAAATTCATAGGCATCATATGTTAAAGCCATTGAACATTTCAAATGGGATCAGAAAATAACTTTTATCAGTCCATCGATTATCATTCATATTTTTCAACAGTAGGGGACTGGAAGTATAAGGCCATGATTCAGGCTCCCAGTAGCAACTGCTTTTGGTTTTCTTAGTAACCTTTTCTTTATTCCAAAAGAGGACAAAATTAAGACACTTCTAAATGTCGCAATGCTTCACTGCTTGCACATTATAACATAAACAGTTTGTTTGTCTCTTTATGTGTCAGTTTCACACATCTTTTTTTATTTAATTTGTGACTTTGTTTATGGTATTCGGGTCTCATCATTTGTGACTTCTGTCTATTGGAAACCAACTGGAAAACATCTGGTTTCCCCATCTGGTGTAGGGGAATTTATGTTTCTGCGCAAGTGTTTGTGTGTCTGTCCCCAGTTGCTACTGCAGCACCGCATTGATGTCTATGTGTGACCTCCAAGTTTAGATCAATGTCCACCATTTTATTAAAATAGCACTGAAGTAGTCATTTAAGATTATATGGGGGTGTAATTGGTCAGACTATTTATTTTTAAACCATGTGTCTGGGTAAGATTGCCTTCGAGGCTTCCCTTTGAAAACAAACTGGTTTTTGGGTGTTGGTTGATAGTCACCCAAGGAATCATTTAATGGAGGATGACTTTCTTCTGTGTTTTTGTTGGTCTTGTCTTCAGGTTTGACAGAGGTGCCAAGGAATATTCCCTCAGACACAAAGTTCCTGGACTTGCAGAACAACCATATCACTGAGTTAAAAGAGGAGGACTTCAAAGGCCTTACTAACTTATATGTAAGAGACACACACAGTCAGGATCTATTCATAATGCTGCACTCTTCATTTACTTCTTGGAGTTATGCAGCTGCAGCTTGTACTGGCTTCATTGCTGTGAAACTTCAGCATGATCCTCATTTCCTTTGGGTTTTAGAAGTTTATTTTCCCTCTATTTCTCCTTTGGCTACGGTTTGCAGACAACCTTAACTGTTTTAAAACTTAAACTCATACATAAATGGGAGTATGGAGGATTTCCAAGCAAAAAGACTTTACTCAAGAATGACCCTCATTCAAGAACACTGACCAAAGGAAATATTATGTCTGGCAATTTAAGAACATCCTGACATGATTTGATATAGTACAGAAATTTCTCTATCAATGTCCATTTACTTTAGCCTTCACTGGAATGTATGTTGCAATGGTCACTATAGTAGAAGCAGAAGATAGTTACATAAGTTTTGGTGTGTTCTGTATGAAGTTTCAACATTTTTTATAATTTAGGATTCTAATTATAATTGTAACTGACATAAAAAGGCTTTGAATTTTTATTCTCCTCGGTTGTTATTTTTAGGCACTTTCTGTGAGGAATAACAGGATTTCCAAAGTACACCCCAAAACTTTTGCCCCTTTAAAGAAAATGCAGAAGCTCTACTTTTCAAAGAATCAGCTGACCGCCATCCCCAAAAACCTGCCTTCATCCCTGGTTGAGCTAAGGATCCATGAGAACCGCATCAAGAAGGTGGCAGCTGGAACCTTCTCAGGACTGGGCAACATGCACTGTATAGGTCAGAAATGTCAATAACTTCAACAATCCTGGCTATACTCTGTGGTTTTCACCACATTATATGAAGCACCACCACAGCTTTGGGAAATTAAAGGGAGAACCTTTATTTCATGTCTTAAATATTGACCTTAAATATTGCAACTTTATCTTGCAGAAATGGGAGCAAACCCCATCCAGAACAGTGGTTTTGAGCCCGGAGCCTTTAAGGGGCTGAAACTGAATTATCTGCGTATATCAGAGGCCAGGCTAACTGGAGTGCCTAAAGGTAGGAACAGGGACGCAACTATCAACTTTCTGAGGGCTATGTACCCACATGACAATGGCTTATTCACTGACTGACTTAAAAAATACACAGCTTTTATTACAGACTTATTTTATGTTACATTTTACAGCAGACAATCAGTACATGAACTATGTGTTAAGGAGTTTTCAAAAATACAGGAGATAAACTACATTTAAGGGTTGTGTTAAATGCTTTTTTTGTTAGTTTTTTTCCAAAACATTGACAGATAGATCTGAAGACCATTGGTCATTAATCTGCTAGTTGTGTGAATTCTCTTTTAAGTTTGTTTGAATTGAATATTGATTAATCAGTCAGTCAAGATGACTTATAGAAAAAATATCAGCTGATAATAATCATCTCATTTACACACACACAAACACCTTGTATTGCATTTATTTGCATGGCATACTAAAAAAAAAAAAGCCTCTATGTTCGCTTTGGCACCCCCTCTGGTGCAGCACCCCTATGCGTCACATATAGAGCATACCCACTTTTTGCACCACCATGTAAGAACTCACTTATATACAGTGGGGCAAAAAAAGTAGTTGGCAACCACCAATTGCGCTAGTTGTCCCACTTAAAATGATGAGAGACATCTGTAATTTTTTATCATAGGTACACTTCAACTTTGAGAAACTGAATGTAAAAAAAAAGATCCAGGAAATAATATCGTAAGAATCTATTTGTATAATGGTGCAGAAAATAGGTATTTAGCACCAACAAACAGGAATTCTGCCCCCCCCCTCCCCCCACAGACCTCTTACTTGTTTTTGTTAAGAAGCTTTTCTATCCTCTTGTTATCTGTAATATTGGCAACTGTTTGAACTCTTTATCTGTATAAAATACACCTCTCCACACTGTCAAACAGTCAGACTCCAACCTCCACAATAGCCTAGACCAGAGAACTGTCTAAGAACACAATGGACAAGATTGTACACCTGCACAAGACTGGAATGAGCCAATCTACAAAAGGCAAACAGCTTGGTGAGAAGACATCAACCGTTGGAGCAATTGCTTGAAAATGGAACAGGGATGATCTCCCTCAACCTGCACCTCCCTGAAAATCTCACCTCCTTTGGCACACACGATCTTAAAAATGGTGAGACGAAACCGCCCAGAACTACAGGGAGGGAAAAGGTCAATGACCTCAAGAGATCTGGGACCACAGTAACAAAGGTTACTATTAATGACACACTACATTGTCATTGATTAAAAATCCTGCAGCGCTGGAAAAGTCAATCAAAGGAGTGCCAACGTATAAAGCACTGCAAGGTTCTTCAGTGGCATAGACAGTCTCCATACATCAATCCAGTTGAAAATCTGTGGATGGAGTTGAAAGTCATAACATCGCAGTTCTAGAGAAGATCGGCACAGAAGAATGGGCCAAATTACCAGCTATGGAGTGTGAAAACCTAGTGAAGACCTACAGGAAATGTTTGATAACTGTCATTGACAACCAAGGTTACATTATAAAGTATTTAGGTGACCTTTGCTACTAACCAAATACTGAACCATTAAATAAAGTAATTTGTAGGAAAAAATCCTACAATCTGATTTTCTTGATATTTTTTTACATTTTGTCTCTCACAGTTGAAGTGTACCTAGCTATGATGAAAATTACAGACTTCTCTCATCTTTTCAAGTGGGACAATTTGCAAAATCACCCCACTGTAGATGAAAGTCTAACGATTCACAGGCTAATTAAAGGGTTGACTCTGGGTTACTCCGAAACCATTTCAGCCACTCTGAAAACCTAAAGCTGAGTCTTAACTTTTTGAATGCATTAACCATGAATATTTTAGATTGCTGTATTTTACTTTCAGGTTGTGCAATAAAACTGTTTATAGTGCATTTGTGGGGGATTTAGGGGGATTTTGCTAGTGGAAAGGCCCCTAATATTATACATTCTGATGTAGGAAAACTATGCACACTCCAGCTCAATATCAAACATAGTTGTTCACATACTGCATAAAACATTGTGCAAGTTGCATGTATAAACCATTTATTAGAATAGATATCTCCTTATTCCAATAACACACACAGTACTGAACAACCACTAGTTGTGAAGATGTGTCTTTAGGTTTTGACGGTACAGAAAGATATTGATTTCAGCTCGGAATGCTACTAGAATTTAGCACCAAAAACAAATAGCAAATCCCAAGATCTTTCCGAGTTAAAAGTGCTCAGGTCCAGTGTAACATCATTCCCAGATCCAAGCTCCAACTTCTCAAAAAAACCCAAAAATGTATATATGTGTTTGACAGTGAAATATGAAATTGTCTTCAGATCATAATAAAATTATTGAATATTGTTCACAATCCATTATAATTAACCACAAGTACTTGGAGAGCGCAGACAAGGCAAGGCATCTCAGACAACCCTCCAACCCCCACCCCACCCACACCCCCAAGACGGTGATAAGGATCACCCCAAAATAACTTGTTCTTGGACCAATGCAGACATTTCCTAAAACTTTTATCAAAATCCTTCTAAAATTTGATTTATGTTGTTAACAAAAAAAACAAAAAACAGACAAACCCAAGCAAAACCAACCTCTTTGGCGGAGTTAATGAACCCGATAACAAGCAACTCCAGTCAGACTTTGTTAGTATGGCACTGAAAATGTCAAACAGCATAAAGTAACTCATATCATCTCACAGTACTTGTTTGGCTTTTAGATCTTCCAGACAGTCTTCATGAGCTTCATCTCGATCACAATCAGATCCAGGCTGTGGAACTGGAGGACCTGAGCCGCTACAGAAACCTCAACAGGTATTCTTTTCACCTAAGAACCAAACTGTTTCTAATCTACCCCTGCAAACCCAATATGCATTTTTACCACGTTAACAAGGTTTAATCAGATCTTGATGAAATCACTTAATGTTAATGTTAAAGTGGAAGTAATTTTTTTTTTCAACCTGGACCTTATTTTTAGCATTTTGTTATCGGTGTACTCACCCAGACAAGCTTGGAGCTATTTGGAGTCCTTCAGGAGAAGTTTATATCCAGTCGCAATCAGTGTTTATATCCATATTATGGGAGTCAATCAGTAAATTTTTTTACACATGAAAACAAGGCAATACATAATTGTGGAAGTGGAACGAAAAAATACTTGATTATTACCATGGCAAAGGTGATAGGAATTTGTCCCATAATCAGTGGGTTGCCACCATCAGTGTGTGAATGTGTGCGTGAATAGAGGAATGACTGAATGTAGTGTAAAGTGCTTTGTGGTCCTATGGCTGAAAAGGTGCTGTACAAATGAAGGCTATTTACCACTTACAAAAAGACTGGCAAATACAAATCTGAAATCTGTGGCATGCACACTCTAGTGTGTTATAAAATGTTCTGTTCTGAAGCTGTTCTGTGAGGGCAGAACAGTTTTTTTTTCCAAAACAACAATCAGTTTCATGAAGACCAAGGGACACTGCGGTCAACTAAGGGATAAGAAGAAAGTGTTCTTGTCAATGACACACAATTTTAAACAATTATCCTAAATGCAAAACAATTTGTGTGAAGGTAAACTGACTACCTACACACAAAGTACTAGCCATAAATGTTTTTCCGGCTATATCACTGCTGTATGCGAAAGTTAGAGAGTAGAACGTTTCTGTGAGTGGATAGGATTTGGGAGAACCACCCCCCCCATTGGTTTGTCATGTCTATGAATGTGTTTAAAAATGCATTTATCCGGTTATGTGTGGATGAAGATTTTTTTAAAAACCAGTCCACGTGTGTACACGGCCTTAGCTTCCCCTTCTTTCAGCAGTTAATTTTCCGAAATAAAAACAAATCCTTAAATTACAAACTTAGACAGAATTAAAGAAAATATTACACAAATCAGCCTTCTCTTTCCAGAGTAGGACTGTTATTTGAAATCTCACAGTAATTTGATTCTGTAGGTTGGCTTTGCTTATGCAGAAATAGAAAAGCTGATCATAATTCATAGAAAGATTGATGGAGCTAAATACAATACATTCCTGAAAGTAAACCTACAAGAAGCTGTAGAAACTTGAAACTGGTGTGGATAGTGGTACAGTAATCCTAAACATAGAGCAAAGTTTCAGTTACTTAAAACAAAGCACATATATTTCTTTGAATTATGTAAACCTGATATATTTTTTTGTAGATACTATCCATCCAATCGAAATAAACTTCTAAAAAGGAAAAAATGGGAAGAAATTTCAGACTCCAGATGTGCAGAGCTGGTAGAGGCTTCCAGCTGTAATTGCAGCAGAAGGAAGTTCTACAAAGTAATTGTAGTTATAAGCTGCATTGTTAAATAATTTATTGTCACTTCAGATAAAAGCTTCTTCCAAAAGCATTAGCCTAACAATACTAAGATGATTAATAGGGGGCTGGAAACAAAAATTGAAAATTAAAATTTGTATTTGTAAAAAGACAAACTAAAATGAAAAAAAGTAAGACAATATGTTATATTAATTCCCCTTCACAAATATGCATTGCAAATCGCTGTAGATAATTCACAGCAAGTATCATAAAAAAAAATTCTATGGTCATGACTGGGGCTGCGTTCATTAAATCCTAAGCCTTCAGAACAAACGGTTGCATCATATTAATCTTCAAAGAGGAGCACTAATAAAGATAAGGAAGACAAGGGATAACACAATAATTAAATCTAACCCATGATCTACGGCTTCTTTGATGCTCCCCCATTTGACTGAAATGCTTCCAGTATGAAACGAATGGTGTCATTTAGCTTAACAAACCATACAACACAACTGACAGAGTGTGACTGTCCTCATAGTATAGAGGCCATTAGTGGTTGGTGCAAGCTTTATAACTGAATGTTATAAGTTAAGACGGATTTCTGGGCGTGGGAATAACTAAACAGCTGTGTTTTATAATAATATACTAATTGGTAGAAAATGAAATGTAGTGTATGTCCTAAACCACAGTAAAGGCATTTTTTGTCTTCTATTGCATTGTGTTATGATACAAAATTGTCTGGTACGCCGTTTTAATCCATATCAATTCATGTCCCAATTTTAATGTTTTCCTCAGCTGTTTTTGCTTAATAATAAAACAAAACCTCTTAATTAATACCTTTTGAAAGACTTTTTACTGCATATTTCATAAATATCACAACATTCCAAACAGGAAAAAAATCCTATTAGGTCTGCTCCTCTAAAATGTCAAGTCTCTATTTAATTATTAACCCATGTACTAGATCAGCTGTTAAATGTCAAAAGGTACCATCTAAAATTTAAATCACTTAACTTTCTTTAATTCTAAACACTTCTAGGGCCAACTGAATGGACACACGTTACTGCGTTGTTATCCACTGGTAATCATTAGGGAGTTTGAAGAGTGGAAGGCACGGTTTTTACAATTTATAACCTTGTTCTCTTCTTTCTTTTCCCAGATTGGGTCTTGGGTTTAACCATATCCGCAACATAGAGAAAGGCAGCCTTTCATTTTTGCCCATGCTGAGGGAGCTGCATCTGAACAACAACCGGCTCACACGTGTTCCCCAAGGCCTTCCAGGCATGAAGTACCTGCAGGTTAGCCTGAATACATGTTCATTTTTAGCAGATTTTAATGTAATTTTTTGTTTTTTATTAGGCCTTTTCTTAACCACTGTTTTGCCTCAATTTTAAGGTGGTGTACCTCCATTCCAATAACATCAGTCAGGTGGGCGTGGATGACTTCTGCCCCCGAGGGTTCGGGATGAAGAGGACATACTATAACGGCATCAGCCTGTTTGAAAACCCTGTGAACTACTGGGAAGTACAGCCGGCAACATTCCGCTGTGTGAATGACCGGTTTGCCATTCAGTTTGGAAACTACAAAAAATAAAACCAAAGAAGATGTTTGGAAAAACAAAGAGGAAATGTTGAGGAAAAGGGAAAAGAAGACAATAATTTAAATATTATCTAAAAACTTGAGATGCCATGAAAGGATTTTATGTCGGAGATTATTAAGTTTATATTTGTTACTTTTGTGGTGAAAGCAATTAATGGAGACAATGGGTCAAAAAACCGGTGGAGTAAAAAAGCAAAGTGAAATACATAATCCAAGAACTTGAAGTAGATGGAGGGCAGAATCTGTGCAAAACTGCATCAGATTTTGCATTTTTAGATTGCAGTTTTGAAGGTCCGTCTAAGTCATTGTAAAGAGTGCTGAAAACTTGTGAAACATTTCAGTACTTTAATCTTCACAGTAGTTGTTATTGTGTGTTGGGTTCTTTTTCTCATAGTTTCTTTGGTAAGGACTATTAGTAAAAAAATGTAAAAGCAGTGCATTTTTGAATGGTTTTATACAAATACAAAAAGGTGCTTTATGCTTTCCTCCGTGTGCTGATTTGTAAAACAAAGCATACACGCCCGCATTTTAGTGATTTCACTGATTTAATTTATTTTATCCATGAGCTTTGTAATTCTGACAAATGAAATTCGAAGATTTGAGAAATTTTACACCATCTCCCAGCACAAAAGATAAAAATCATAATTATTAGAGGGGACATTCTTTTAATGCACCTTATAGAAGATGGAAATACTTTATGCAGATGTCTTAAGGAATCCATTCTGTGCCTTTTATTCATTATAGTCATGGTCCATCCCACACTCAAACACATTTGCTTTAAGACAATGAAGGTAGTGTGTTCACAAAGCGCAAAAAATAGCAGTAGAGACAATGCATTGTTTTGCACAGATTTTCATATATGCTTTATTTGCTTCAGTGGGAGGGAGGGGGTGGGAGGTAGCATTTTTATAATGGTACACCTATGCGGAACTACTTTAGCTTTAAGTATTATGTCCTGTCTTTATTCTGTAATCTGACAACCTACTGCTGCATGTGAATAAAGACATCTTTAAGCCTGCTGCATTCAGCGAGAAAGAACTCCACACAAACTGGAGGCCATGGGTTGAATGGTGTGTCTGAAATAAAGAAGAATATAAAAATGGAAAACACCTCTTGAATGAAATCAAACTTTTTATGATATATCAATAAATCTTAAGAATAATGAGTTACACTTGAACACTAACATATCCATTATAATACAATGATATGATTTCTGGGCATTCATTGGGTACTGTCCCAACTGCATATTAGTGAAGTGAAAGACTAAAATATTAAATATGATTGAATAAAAAGAGACTTCCCTTACATATTGTATTCGGCCCCCTTTACTCTGATAAATGAAATAAAATCTCATGTAACCATGTTCTTAGAAGTCACCTAATTAGAGTCGACCTATTATACAAAGACCTAGAGGGTTGTCAGAGAATTCTGATGAATAAACAGTGCTACAAGGACCAAGGGCAACACAAGTCAAAAGCTTTGAATATTTCACAAAATTGGAAAATTAAGGTAAAACTGAAAAGCTTAGAAAGCCATAACCCTCAGGTGAGTTTAGGAGCATTAATAAAATAAGTAGCCGAGATCAATCGATCGATCTGTCTGTCTGTCTGTCTGTCTGTTTGTCTGTCTGTCTATCTATCTATCTATGTATCTATCTAATCTAATCTATCTTTCTATCTATTGTTTCTCAAACACTTCTTATTGCTGAATTTTAGGTCACTTTGACCTCATGTATATATACCCACATAAAAGCAACAAAAACAAGTATCCAATGAAGTGCCAGAGTGAAATAGCAAAATCCCTTTCATATTTAAAAATGCCGCTCAGTGCGTCACCGTGGTGCGCCTGAACTCCATCCGCGTTTAGTTGAGGCAGAGGAGAGGGGCGCTCGTCTGCACTGACAAGTGAACGGATGTGCGGCAATGCCCTTGCAAATGAAAGCGTCTGCAGTGGTCTTTGAACAGCAAAGGGAGAGATTTCGCGTCGGTAGCGAGACAACGGAGAAGACGAGTGTTGAGCGTCTGTGAGAATAAAATCAGCATCTGGAAGCGTGCGAAATGGCAGCGGCCTGCCGATTGTCGGAGGAAGCCGGGGACTGGATTTGACATGTCGCAGAGATGTACTGGTGAGTCCGCTGGAACCACAGAACATGGATGAAGCCTGGAATGGTATAGCTAGTAATTTCAGGGATGGTCATTGTGGACTATGGGACCTAATGTAGGCTGCTCACTAAGCACGATCCTTACAGACATAGTTTGTTTACACAGGTGGCACATATGAATGCCCACAAAGGCCAAGCGATGGGTGGCAGCAGGGTAATCAGTTTTGTTGGGGGGGGCTCTCTGCCTGATGTAGCTGTTTTTCTTGTAAAAACGTATATCTTTTTCTCAAATTAATTATTGGAAATAGGAAAGAAGCTCTGACATGGTATGTTATTGTTTGGGCTAACATGGAGTAGAGATGTCGGGTAATTTGATTACAGCCGTCAATTACACTTGGAGACACAAAATGTTTTAGCTGAAAATAATCCTTGCTATTTAAAGAAGCAAACATGGCATTCATTTTTAGCTGCTTGTCATCGGCCAGCTTTCAGAAGACTTCATAATTACAGAAATGAGCTGCTGCTCTGTTACTTATGTCATTTACTCCACAAATATTCATTATCACTCATCACAACACATGTCAACATTTAATCTTTTAGAATAACACAGAGTATTGCATGACTGTGAGGTGGAAGGAAAACTATACAATTTTTTTCACTTCTTTTTTCAAAACATCTGGAATATGTTTGGATCATAAACACATGAATGTGCTTTTACCTAAGCAGTTTAATTATAGAGCAGGCAGAAAGTTGAACATCCGCCATAATTTTTTGCACCATTCTAAACAGATTTTCTTCCTAAATCTGACCAGATTCCCTTTCCATTCTAGAGAAAGAAAGAAAAATACCCACACCATAATGCTGCCTCCACCATCTTCTGTATTTTCACTAATTCATGGTAAATTGCAAATAGGCCTCTCTTGGCTTACTTTTACCAATGAGTCTCTTGCTGCCACTCAACCTTTAAAGGCTCAATCTGCACAGTGTGTTATTAATATTTATCCTGTCAATAAATTCTTCCATCTGAGCTACCGGTGTCTACAGCTCCTCCATAATCAAAGTGAGTCTCTTGTTAGTGTCTCTAATTATTGCTGCCTTTGGCCGTCTTTCCATTTTATGATGATCAGTGAGTCTATGAGATGACAAAGACTTGGAATAACGTTTTATAACAAAACCCAGCTTCCGCAAAACCTTTTCCCTATCTGTTCTGATGTTGTTCTATAACAAACATCCGTTGCCTTCAGGGAACATTTGTATATTTTCTGAGCATGAATTTCAGAGAGGGTGACCTTATTCACTTATTAGGTGACTTTTCATTACAATAGATTTGATTATGTAACAGGGACTAAATGCATGTGAATACAGAATGTTCTGGAAGTCAAATGGGTGTCAGATAAACTGATGAGTCTGAAGCTTGAAATGGAAGGAATAATGATTAATGTTGTTAGTGGTTATGCCCAACAGGAACGATGTGAGTTTGAAGAGAAGCAGGAATTCTGGAGTGAACTAGATGATTTGATTCAGGGTTTCCCTGGAGTTTAGAAGATGGTGATTGGTGCAGACTAGGGTTGTCACGGTACCAAAATTTCAGAGTTCGGTACTGATACCAGTGAAAATCCATGGTTCTCTGTACCAATTCCGGTACCAAACCAACGTTTAATTTAGACTAAATTTACCAATAAAAACTCATAATTCTTGGTACCAAAGCAAAACACAAAATCATGTTAGCTGAACAACACACTATTTTTAAAGTTATACAATGCCATAAAATTCTTACATGAAATAGTGTTAAGTGTTTAAAAAGAAATTTCAAAACTGAATATATATATATATATATTTAAATTAGGCAAAATATGCCATCCCTGAACAAGTAAAATAAATGTAAACAAAAAATAATGGCATAATTGAAATATTTCAAGCCAACAAGGATTGTAAACATTTTAGTCATTAAATAACTAGATTATTAACAAAATTATAACTTTTAAATATTTATAGAAGGACATATGCTGCGACTGAAATTAATTTTCTTGTGAAGTGCCTTGAGATGACAAATGTTGTGAATCGGTGCTAGAAAAAATTAATTGAATTACTACTCATGTTTTTAACCCACTTTTATTTAATCAAAAATTGTTTTGTTGATATAATTTTTGTAAACCTGCTATTTATCCACACAATAACTTCCTTTTGGAAAAGTTTTTTTTTTTTTTTTTGATAGACTGATTTTACGGACATCAACACTGTGAGCCACACATTTTTGTGTTACTTTTGGATATAAAATCATAAAAAAACCTCTGGTCTGTCAGCAGTCAATGCCTTTATGTCATCCTGTTTGTAAGTTATTTACCCTAATTAAATATATAGGAGGTTTACATTTTTTTATAAAGATGATCATTCATTAAAACCGCACACTTTGTCACAGACAAATAACGCTCACAGTTACTTTGCTTTGGGCGACGTAAACACAGCGAGTCACTGTAATTGATGCACAAGGGACATCGCCGAAAGCTAGTTAGTTTAACTTTTTCGTGGCTGGGTTTGGTTGCTTTGAAGCTTGGAAAGCAGCAGAAGTTTAAAACATTGTCGCACACAAAGCACCACTGAGACTCAGACAGCCTCACTTAACTTGTAATCTTGCTGTTCAAGGGGTAGACGTTTCGGGCAATATAAACACTAGCCTTAGCATCACGGATGCTAACGTAGTAAATCGTATAGCATCCGTGATGTTAACAATTTACTATGAAAACAGCAGTTTATTTCTAGTTGACCAATTCATACACGCAAGGTAAAATATGTTATATAACTCATAACAGAAGCTCTAAATTGGAAATTTGTTTGAAACTTACCTGCTTGAAGTCTTTCATCAGATTCTGGTGTCGATTTTTGAATGTTTCCTCCTTTTGAGAGAAAACTTTGATGACATCGCTTGCAGATGGGTTTTTGATTGTCAACAATGTTCTCCTCATCATTAGCCTCAAATCAAAATTCCACACATGGCTCTTTGCTCCAACAAGCGGCTTTACCACATCAGCTGGTCCACCGCTCAACATGACTCGGCATTCTGCAGCATTGCTTTAGAAGGGATTGAATGCCCCCAGTGAATGCAAGATTAATGCGCATCAAGGACCTGGGTTAAGACGGTTGGTACCAAAGTACAGTTTTTTTGACAACCCTAGTGCAGACTTTAATGGACATGTTGGTGAAGGGAACAGTGGTGATGAGGAAGTGATGGTCAGGTTTGATATCCAGGATAGGAATGAAGAAGGACATATGGTGGTAGACTTTGTAAAAAGGATGGAAATGGAGTGACAGAGAAGTGTGTTAGAGTGGTGCAGGACATGTATGAGAGCTGTGAGACTGCAGTGAGGTGTGCAGTAGGAGTGACAGAGGAGTTCAAGATGGAGGTGGGACTGCATCTAGGATCGGCTCTAAGCCCCTTCTTGTTTGCTTTGGTGATGAATAGGCTGATGGATTATGTGAGACAGGAGCCTCCATGGACTATGATGTTTGCAGATGACATTTTAATCTGCAGTGAGATTAAGGCGGTGTTGGAGAAAAAGCTAGAGAGATGGAGGTATGCACTGGAAATGAGTAATGAAGATTAGTCACAAGACAATACATGTGTGTAAGTGAGAAAGACAAAAGTGGAACAAATAAATTACAGGGATTGGAAGTGAAGAAAGTCTAGGACTTTAAGTACTTAGGGTCAATGGTCCAAAGCAATGGAGAATGTGGAAAAGAGATGAAGAAGCATGTGCAAGCTGGTTGGAATTGGTGGAGAAAAGTGTCAGTTTCATCAAGAATGAAGGGAAAGATGCACAAGACAGTAGTAAGACCATGGATGTTGTACGGTTTAGAGACACTACCAATAAGAACAAGACAGAGAGCACAATTGGAGGTTGCAGAATTCAAGATGTTGAGATTCTCTTTGGGAGTGACAAGAATGGATAGGATCAGGAATTAGTACATCAGAAGGACAGCTCATGTTAGATGTTTTGGGGATAAAGCCAGGGAGGCCATACTGAAATGGTTTGGAGCCACCAGGCAGGAGGCAGAGAGCAAGACCAAAAATGAGATTTATGGATGTGGTGAAAGAGAACATAAAGTTAGTTGATGTGAGGAAAGAGGTTGCAGAGGATATGACTAAATGGAGACAGATGATTCGCTGTGGCGATCCCTGCAGGGAAAAGCTGAAGAATAAGAAGAAAGAAGATGTTAACACATTCTAGCAACAATTTGATTTTGTTTTCTATAGCATTTCATGATATAGAAATGTTAGGGGTCTTGGTCAAACTATTTATTGAAAACAATTATACAACAACAAACATTGGTAAGAGATGTTAACTTACAAGTATTGAATAAGACAGATTGCATTTAATGATTGTATCAGCTTTATTTCGGTATAGATTATGTGAACAGCATGTTACAGTCATTTTTTCAGAATACGCTACAGATACTACTGTTCTGTCCTCACAAGACGTGGAGCTGACTAGATGCTTATCTTGCTAGACAGACAGTGAACAGTCCATGGAGTAACTTCATAGTTTTTATTTCCATATAAGTCTGTAAAACTGAAACAAACAGACAATCACATTAATGTCTCATTTTACCTACAATCTAAACTGCTGAGACTGCTAAATCAGCCGTTTACAGGAAAATAAACCACACAACGTAACACCGCGTGTGAACGTTAGCGTAATGCTAACCGCGAAGCAAAGCTTGCATTAAAACCAACGGGAAACGGTTAGCTTGACCCGCTAGCATGCTAACGCTAACACACATCGAAACTGTACATTAAAACGCACAACTCCGTGAAAACATTCTCTATAATGTTTTATGAACCACACACTTTAACGATAGCCTCGTATGTACTTAACAAATGAATAAAACACTTTGACAGGTTCTATATTTAAACTTACAGGCTTATGTGGGCCAAACATCAAGCAAGACGATGGGAGCTCTGATTGCAGCATAAACATTGTAACTTTCTTGTTCTCACAGGCACCCCTAGAGGGCGCTAAACACCAGTAACAAAGATGTCCATGTTAAAGGGCACATACACATTAAATCAATACCATCACACTCCCCGCCTGGTATAATTTTTTGTCTTTTTTATACCACCAGTCCATTTTCTTTTAACTGTCCTCTGCGGCACCTTTGGGGAGCAACAGGACAAGTTGTGACACAGGACGTGAGTAGACACGTGGTTTCCCTTGTTTCACAACTCTTAGTTCTACTTTCCTGATATTTTGATCCTTGCTCGGGATGCACTTGGTGATAATACCCACTGGCCATTCGTTCCTTTTGGCTGGATCATCTTTTAACAAGACAATGTCCCCAACTTGAACATTAAACTTTTCAGTTGTCCATTTCTTTCTGGATTGAAGAGTTGACAAATACTCGACTCTCCATTTCTTCCAAAACATGTCAGCAAGACATTGGACATGTTGCCATTGTTTTCTGTACAAGTCTTTCAAGTCAAACTCTGCTGCTGGAGCGGGAGCGCTGCCTGCCTTTTGAGTGAGGAGCATCAAGGGTGTTAAAACAGAAGGGGACTCTGGGTCAGCTGCTGCAGGAACGAGTGGGCGAGCGTTCATAATAGCCATAACTTCTGCCATTAGAGTTGTGAGGACTTCATGAGTTAGGCGTATTGGTCCAGATTGGAGAAGTAAACCATCCAAAATTCTGCGGGCGATGCCGATCATTCTCTCCCATGAGCCTCCCATATGGGAGGAGTGAGGTGCATTGAATGTCCATGAACAGCCCTCAGAGTCGAGATAACCTTGCACCTCAGGATCATCTGTGCGGATCTTTAACTCTCTGCAGGCTCCAACGAAGTTAGTTCCTCTATCAGAGCGAAGAACTTTCGAAGGGCCTCGAATGGCAAAAAACCTTCTCAAGGCGTTAATGAAACTTGAAGTGTTCATTGCTTCAATCACTTCTATGTGTACAGCTCGGGATGCTAAGCAGCTGAACATTACTGCCCAACGTTTGCTCTCTGCTATACCTCCTCTGGTGCGACGTGAAACAACATTCCATGGCCCAAAGACGTCTAAACCAACTCTAGTAAATGGGGGCTCCACAGCAAGCCTGTCATAGGGAAGGTCGGCCATTTTATGCTCCATTGGTTTGCCTCTGAGTTTGCGACAAAGGAAACATCCGTAGATCAGGGTAGAGATTAGCTTTCTTCCTCCCAGAATCCACACACCAGCAGAGCGAAGAGCACCCTCAGTGAGTTGTCGACCTTGGTGAGCTACCTCTTGGTGGTAGTGTCTAACAAGCAAAGTTGACACATGATGTTTCTTGGGGAGTATGACTGGGTGTTTCTCATCATATTGAAAGTCTGCCGAAGAAATTCTACCGCCAACTCTCAGCAGCCCATCATGGTCAATAAAGGGGGTCAGTGTCCACAAAGAGCTAGCTTTGGAGATATTTTCTCCATTTTGCAGTCTTTTGACCTCATCCTTGAACACAAGCCGTTGGACACTGCGGATGATTTGCACTTTAGCTTGAGTCAGCAGCCTTTCGTGATTCTGTGCTGAAGTTTTAGATTTGTTTCTTGCCACAATGATGAGTCTAGCTATAGCTCGTGTTAGTCGTTTCCAAGAAGAGAAACGTTCAAATCTGTGAGGATGGAGAGGTTCTTTGGAAATTTTGGTTGTAAAGGAGCTGACCTCAGGGCAAACTTCTGAATCCTGCTCTGGTTCGATGAGTTCATATGGCCTCATTGATGAGACAGAAGTGCATGGTTGCTGAGGGGCTTTTCTGAGGAAAGGTGGTCCGACGAACCAGTTTGTCTGCTGAAGAAGGCGTGCTGTTATTGGCCTCGTTGCAATGTCGGCGGGGTTCTGTTCTGTGGCAATGTGGTGCCACTGATGTTTACAAAAAAAAAAAAAAAAGAAAGCAGTTACTCATAAGCAAGTTTAAATAGATACGTTTTAATTTTAGACTTAAAAGAGTTCAGTGTCTCTGCAGCTTTACATTCTCCTGGTAGTTTGTTCCAGAGATGAGGAGCATAGAAGCTGAAAGCTGCTTCTCCATGTTTGGTTCTGGTTCTAGGGACGATTAGTAAATTAGAGCTGGAGGACCTGAGTGATCTGGATGGTTTGTACCATGATAGCAGATCTCTAATGTACTCAGGTGCTAAACCATTCAATGATTTATATACCAATAAAAGCACTTTGAAGTCTATTCTCTGAGCTACAGGGAGCCAGTGTAAGGACTTTAGAACTGGGGTGATGTGTTCTACTTTCCTGGTTCTAGTGAGAACACGAGCAGCAGCGTTCTGGATCAACTGCAGCTGTCTGATTGATTTTTTAGGTAGACCTGTGAGGATACTGTTACAGTAATCAAGGCGGCTAGAGATAAATGCATGGATGAGTTTTTCTAGGTCTCCTTGTGTCATCATTCCTTTAATCCTAGAAATGTTCCTCAGGTGATAGAAAGCTGACCTTGTTAGTGCCTTTATGTGACCCTGGAGGTTCTGGTCTGAGTCCATTATTACACCTAGATTTCTGGCCTGGTCAGTAGTTTCTAGTTGGACCAACTGAAGCTGTTTACTGATATTTAATCGATCTTTTTTGGGTCCAAAGAGAAGCACTTCAGTTTTGTTTGTGTTCAGTTGTAGGAAATTATGGGACATCCAGCTGTTAATTTGCTCAATGCATTTATTGAGGATTTGGATGGGTTCAACATCATCTGGTGACACTGAGATATAAAGCTGAGTGTCGTCAGCATAGTTGTGGTATTTAACATGGTTGGCGGTTATAATCTGGCTAAGCGGAAGCATATAGATGCTAACTAGGAGGGGCCCCAGGATGGAGCCCTGGGGGACCCCACATGTTATTTCTGTGTTTTGTGATGAGAACTGGCTAACTGATACAAAGAAGTTCCTGTTCTTGAGGTAGGATGTGAACCAGTCGAGTACTGTACCAGAGAGTCCGACCCAGCTCTCTAGACGTTCCAGTATTATATCATGATCAACAGTGTCAAACGCCGCACTGAGGTCTAACAGTACCAGCACTGTTGTTTTTCCATGGTCAGTATTTGTACGGATGTCATTAAAAACTTTGACGAGGGCTGTCTCTGTGCTGTGGTATCTACGAAAACCAGACTGATAAACATCAAGGCGTTTGTTCATTGCTAGGAAGCTGTTTTGCTGCTGGAACACAACTTTTTCAATAATTTTACCGATAAATGGGAGATTAGAGATTGGTCTGTAGTTTTGCATCAAAGTGCTGTCTAGGTTCTTCTTCTTTAGTATTGGTTTGATAACTGCTGTTTTTAGGGCTTTGGGGAAAACACCTGATAGGAGCGATGAGTTAACTATTTTGATAAGATCCATTCTGATGGATGGGAGGACCTTTTTTAGAAAATGTGTTGGTAAGATATCTAAGCAGCAGGTGGCAGAGCTTAGTTTGTCAATAATTTCATCAAAGCTTGATTGATTTATTGTTTGGAAGTGAGTCATTTTCTCTGGGTGAGTGTTAGTTGGGCTCATAGTTGGTACTGGGGTTTGAACTGATGTACTAATTGATCTTCTGATGTTCAAGATCTTTTGAGTGAAGAAGGTGGCAAAATCATTACAGGCCCTGGTGGAGTTTAGTTCAGGGGGTATTGTCACTGGAGGGTTAGTTAGTCTCTCCACTGTAGCAAATAATGTCCTAGCGTTATTGCTGTTTCTGTGAATAATCTCAGAAAATAATGAATCCCTTGCACCCTTTAAGGTTACTTGATACTTGTTCAGTCTCTCTTTATAAATCTCATAATGAACCTGGAGTCGAGTTTTCCGCCATTTTCTCTCGGCGCGCCGGCACTCTCTTTTTTCATTACATACTAGTGGATTGATTCTCCACTGAGACTTCTTTTTGCTAGAGACAGTTTTAACCTTAAGTGGCGCAATCGTATCCATCACGTCTGAGACTTTGGATATAAAATCATCTGTCAGTTTATTTACTGAGTGTGTGCTAGTGGATGTTGGCGATTCAGACAAGGTTGGAGTGTACATCAGTTTAAAGTTTTCAGCTGAATTTTCTTTGAGGAAGCGTTTTTTAACATTGGATTTACTCTGATTAGGTATGTTTTCTTGGATGGTGCTTTGAAATGAGATGCAGAAATGGTCAGATAATGCTATATCCGTTACAGCAATGTTAGAGATATTTAAGTCTTTGCTAATAAGTAGGTCCAGAGTGTGTCCTCGGTTGTGCGTTGGCTCGTTAATGTGTTGGCTTAGGTCAAAGTTATGAAGGGCGTCATATAGTGCCTTTGTTCCGCTATCTTGGGGTTTGTCAGTATGAATGTTGAAGTCTCCCACAATTGCTATGTGGTCATAGTCTAGACATATTGCAGAGCAAAGGTCATTGAAGTCGTTATAAAAGTTTGTGTTAAGTTTTGGTTTTGGTGGTCTGTATACGTTTACAAATATGACTTTGTTTGTTTCATTTGTTTCAGTAGCTAAATATTCAAAAGTGTTGAATTCTCCTAGTGATACTTTTCTAAAGTTTAAGGAATCATGAAAAACTGTGGCCAAACCACCCCCCCTTTTATTTTTCCTGGTCTCACTAATGAAGTGATAATTAGTTGGACAAGTCTCTATTAATACATTTTGTTCTGTATTTTCATCTAACCAAGTTTCTGAGAGGAATAGTGCATGTATATCATGTGTGATGATGTAGTCATTGATTAGCAGTGATTTTTCTGATAGTGATCTTATGTTTTGTATAGCTGCATTAATATTTCTTCTCGAGAAAAAGAGATTCTGTTTGCTAGGTATTATTTTTAAATTCTGTACTGCTCGGTTATTTTTAGTTTTAGTGTGTGAATACCTCTTTTTTATAATAACTGGGATTTTACTTTCAAGGTGAGAATGTGAGTAATCTTGACCAAACACCACTTTCTGGAAAGAAGTTTTTCTGGCTGTGTTCGGTCGGTATCAGATGTCTGATATGGTGAGTTGAATTGGAGAGCAATAATGTTCATAGTTCCTGCTTGGGCGTGGAGTTAAAAGGAGGATTCCTTTTTTTTCTTGAGTTTGAAGTTTTTCAGAGAATTCCTGGAATGGTAAGAGCGTCTCAGAGTCAGTAGTTGAAGATGAAATGGATCTGCTTGTCTTTCCTAGATCAGGTGGTGTGTTGATTGGATGTGCCGTCTCAGGGAGTATCATCTGTACAGTAGAATCAACACATAGAGATACTGGAACTCTGTGTTTCTTTAGAGGGTCATCTGATGGTGTTGTTGCACAGTCAGCTGGCATGACTGTGGCAGGCTTATCATTAGTTCGAGGACAGAGCGGTTTGTTTGCATTGTTTACATTAGATAACAAGTTCCAGAGATAGAGCTTCTGACCTTTTTTGTTGATATGACGTCCTTCTTTTGAGAATAGATGCTTTCGTTCACAGAAGATCTTAAAATTATTCAGGAATGGAATAGACCTTTCTGCACAGACAGTTTTAACAAATCTGCTAAAACCTTTGATCCGGCTCCATTCTTCATCAGAAGGCGTTGCTGGAATTGGTCCAGATATGTGAAGTTCTATCTTGTTGGTGTTAAAGTTCTGGAGTAGATCCATGAAGTCCTTCTTTAAAATTTCCGATTTCTTGTGAGCGATGTCGACTGCTCCAGCATGAACAACAATTTTTTTCTAGTTCTGGATTGCTCTCAATAATTGATGGAATTATCTCAGAAAGTTGTTTAACTGTCATTTGTGGGCAATTAATGACTTTTGTATTGATGCATAGAAGTTCAATACCTTGGATCGATCCGTCATGAATAATAGCAAGCGTTTTCCTTTTCTTGCTGTGTTCTGTTTTCTTTGGTTTTCTGTGTTCTTGCTGCTGTTTCTTCTTATCAGGAGGAGAGGAGAGGAAAACTCTGTGTGGGTCAGTTGATTCCAGGGAACTGTTTGCATTTTGTTGGCTTTGCTGTGCGTCTGTTAGACTCAAAGAGCTGGGAGATGCCAGCGCTGTGAATCTGTTTTTTAAAGGAATAAAAGAAGTTGTTGGTTGTTGGGGTTTCTTTTTACGTTCCTTATTTTTCTTGGTGGGTGTCTGTCGTCTGAGTGCTGGCCACTCTTCTAATGAGTGGGGGGTCCTTCCGGATAGACGCCGTCTGTTTGGAGGGGAACTCTGTGTTGTTGTTGGCATCGACCTGCCAGGTTGTTGAAAATCGCATGCCATACTCAGAGTGGTCTTGTTTCTGGCGTTTTCTTCCAGGCGTTGGATTTTTAATTCCATGTCCTTCATTCTTTCCAGAATGTTTTGGAGAGTGACATCAGCGTTGAGAGCCATTGTAGTCTTCGTTTCTTTGTCCACAGTGGAAAAGTAGAAAAAAGAATAAAAGTTGTCCCAGGGAGGTCGTCTAGTGTCCTTAGGGTGAGTAAATAAAAAATAAAAGAAAAGAAAAAGAAAGATAGGTAGCGGGGGGAAGAGAGCAGGAGTAGAGGAGAGGAAAACACGTCCTGCTCCTTCGGCAGTCAGAGGCTTAGTCTCAGGCGTGGTTGATTTCCTGATCCGTGAAACCCTGTTCGCCACGTAGACATAGAACCGTCGTGTTGTGTTGTAAATGTATCCTAAGACAATATTACTGTCTGTGTAGTAGTTAACTGACTGGAATACCAAGTCCATTTCCTGACAAATGAGCTCAGCCAACTCTACAGCAAGAACTGCAGCACACAGCTCTAAACGTGGTATGGTGTGTGCAGGCTTTGGGGCTAGTTTGGCCTTGCCCATGACAAACCCAGAGAAGTACTGACCTTGGTTGTCAAGGACGCGGATGTAGGCAACAGCAGCAATCGCAGTAGATGAAGCATCTGAGAATACGCAGAGCTCTCTCCGTTGTGTTGAAGCTAGGGAAAGTGGCACATAGGGTCTAGGAATGTCCAACAGTTCTACGTCTAAGAGTGAGTCTTTCCATGCAGTCCAACGCTTCTCTTTGGCTGCTGGTAGAGGGTCGTCCCAGTCACATAACTCTGCAGTAAGCTCTCTAATGAGAGCTTTTCCTTGGACAGTTATAGGGGCTACAAACCCTAAGGGGTCATACAAGCTGTTAACCATTGAGAGGACACCCCGTTTGGTAAAGGGCTTTTCCTCCTTAGAGACTTGGAACGTAAAGGCATCCGAACGCAGGTTCCAGCTCAGACCAAGGCTACGCTGAAGAGGTAAGGGGTCACATCCAAGGTCTAAATCTTTGAGATCTTTTGCCAGGTCTTCAGCTGGGAATGCCTCCATCACTTTGCTGCTGTTCGAGGCTATTTTGTGTAGACGCAGGTTTGACTCAGCCAACATTCTCTGTGTGTTTTGAAGGAGACTGACAGCCTCTGCTTCTGTGGGGAGCGAAGTCAGGCCATCATCAACATAAAAGTTCCTTGAAACAAACTGTTTTGCATCCTTTCCATGTTCATTTTCTCCTGCTTGAGCAGCTTTTCTCAATCCATATATGGATACAGCTGGTGATGGGCTATTGCCGAACACGTGTACCTTCATCCGGTACTCCGTTATCTCCTTTGAAAGATCGTTATCTTTGTACCACAAGAAGCGAAGAAAGTTGCGATGGTCTTCTCTGACAGTAAAACAGTAGAACATCTGCTCCACATCAGCTGATATGGCAATTGGTTCCTTTCGAAATCGCATCAGGACACCAAGCAGGGTGTTGTTCAGGTCTGGGCCTGTTAAGAGCACATCATTCAGTGACACGCCTTGAAACTTGGCGCTCGAATCGAATACAACCCGAATTTGCCCAGGTTTCTGCGGGTGGTAAATGCCGAAGTGTGGGAGGTACCAACACTCTTCATCAGGCTTTAATTCAGGTGCTATTTCTGCTTGCTGTTTGTCAAAGATCTTCTGCATGAACTTGATAAAGTGATCTTTCATACCTGTTTTCTTGTCGAAGCTTCGCCTGAGTGTGTTGAGACGACGAAGGGCCTGCTCTCGGTTATTTGGTAGCCTCTGCCTGGGCGTCGTGAATGGAAGAGGGGCAACCCAACTGTTCGAAGCATCCTGAAACATTTCAGCTTGCATGATGGTGAGGAAGTGTTCATCTTCTATTGAAGGTGCATGTCTTTCATCATCCTCTGTTCTGACGAACACCGTGTCACCAAGGTTATCTGTCTGGATTTTGTGGGGAGTGTCCACACGGTTTGGTGCGCATAAACTTGGCTTATTTGTGTGCAGTCTTTCTTTTACATGTATGTTGTTGGTGCATGGGTTGAAAACGGATGGTCTTCCATTAAGCAATGTGGTTGTTTTATAAGTTCTGACAGAGGCTGATCTGTGTGCGCGTCCAAGACAGAGGTCTCCCACAATGACCCAGCCAAGATCGAGACGCTGGGCAAACGGTGCGTTCTGTGGACCATTAATTTGTTCTCGCACTTTGTGAAGTCTTATGGCATCTCTGCCCAAAAGGAGGAGGATCTGGACATTTTTGTCGATGGGTGGGATTTTGTGTGTAATGGACCTTAAGTGAGGATGGTGTTGTGTAGCTTCAGGTGAAGGTATCTCAGACCGATCCTCTGGAATCATGTCACATTCCAGCAATGTGGGCAGAGGGACTTTGACACGACCATCAATAGACTCAATGATGAAGTCTTTGGCTCTTCTTCCTTCTACCTCCATGATGCCTGAACACGTCTTTAGAGTGTATGGCTCTGTGCACTTTCCAACATTAAAAATGTCGAAGAACTCCGTGCGTGCAAGGGAGCGGTTACTTTGGTCGTCTAAGACTGTGTAGACTTTGACTGCTTTGTCCATCTGACCTGATGGATACACCTTAGCCAAGCAAATTTTGGCGCATGATTTTGAGCTCTGTCTGTTTCCACAGATTTCAGTGCACATAGCTGTTGCAGAGTCTGTGTGTGCTTCAGGCTCCCCGCCATGCTCTTCTGATTGGGGTGGAGGTCTGCTGTCATGAGGGGCAGGACCTGGATGGAGTGCAGAAATGTGTCTGTCACTATTACACTCAATGCAGGCGATTTTTACAGTGCAGTTTTTAGCCATGTGTTTGGTGGAAGCGCAACATTTGAAGCAGATGTTATTTTCTCTAAGAAATGTTTTTCTCTCGTCTAGAGTCTTGCTGCGGAAGCTCCGACACCTTTTGAGGGGGTGTGGTTTCTTATGTATGGGGCATACTTTGTCGGGATCATCACACTTGTCAGGTTCTTTCACAACAGACTTGTGTGCAACATCTGTCTTTCTTGCAGATATTTGTATTCTGTTATTATTTTTTGCATATTTCTCAGTTTTCTCTGTTCCTGTCAGAAAGGAGAAACAGGGGTCATTCCTCATCATGGCTTGCTCTTGAATGAAGCGTGAGAAGGCAGAAAATGGTGGAAATGTGACATTGTGAATAACTTTGAACTTTGATGCCCATGACATCCACTTTTCTTGCAGTGCATAGGGTAATTTTTCCACAATTGGATTGACTCCACGTGGTGTGTCCAGGAAGGCGAGCCCAGGTGAGTAACCCTCTGCCTTAGCCAGCTGTAATTCGAGCAAAAGGTCTGACAGTTCTCTTAATTTACTGTTGTCCCTGCTGGATATCTTGGGAAAGTCTTCTATTTTTCTGAAGAGTGCATGTTCGATCACGGTGGGGGCGCCATATGTCTCCTCGAGGCGCTGCCACACCATTCTGAGGCCTGCAGCAGCATCATGAACTTGTGCAGAGCTGATTCTCTTGGCCTGCTCTGAAGACTGTGGTCCCAGCCACCTTATCAGGAGGTCAATTTCTTCTTTGTGTGTTAAACACAAGCCACTGGTCACACTCAGGAAAGAACCTTTCCATAATCTATAGTTCTGTGGGTCGTCATCAAATTTCTGCAAAGTTGCTGACACTAGCTCTCGTCTCATGAGGTATTTTATGATGTCTGTTGAATATGTTGCATCCTGGGGAGCAGACAATGCAGTGAATGTGTCATGGTGGAGTGGAGGATTTGAGTCACCCGTATATCTGATGGGACCCCAATCGTAGTTGTGGCTGAGGGGTTGTTGCTGGTTTGGCAGAGAATATGTAAACAGGTCGTTTTTTCTTACAGGATGCATATTGTGGTTGGTCGCTTGTGTGACTGTGTCTATTTTTTCTCTCATGTAAGATGATGGTGGTTGGGTATTGTTTGTTGCAGTGGGAAATGCTGCATGATTTTCTGTCGTGCCTGACTGACTGTTTATGTAGTCTTGAACTCTTTGTTTGTTGTCTGCAGGGGGGGCGAGTAGGCTTTTGTGGGACAGTAGTTCCTCACTTTGAAATGCTGCCTCTAAAACCTGAGCTTCAGCTGATGCGGCAGCAGCTATTTTCTTCACTTTTAGGATGTGCAACGTGGCATCGATTTTGGCTTGTTCTGCCATGGCTTCAGCTTCCTGTTCAGCGTAGGCTATCTGCGCTTGTGCTGCCTCTGCTTTGGCACGTGCTCTGAGGGCTGCGACGCTTGCTGAAGACCTACTAGAAAGCTTTGATGAGCCAGAACAACGTGACCTCGTTTCGAATGTTCCCTCTTCCATGTCCGTTTCAGAGCTTGGTCTCTGTTTTGCTTGGAGATCAAGGTCCGATTTCTGTGACATGGTGTACTGAAGGAGCTGTCTTTAGATGATATTTGCTGTGTTATAAGCCTTTTTACTGTTCTGTCCTCACAAGACGTGGAGCTGACTAGATGCTTATCTTGCTAGACAGACAGTGAACAGTCCATGGAGTAACTTCATAGTTTTATTTCCATATAAGTCTGTAAAACTGAAACAAACAGACAATCACATTAATGTCTCATTTTACCTACAATCTAAACTGCTGAGACTGCTAAATCAGCCGTTTACAGGAAAATAAACCACACAACGTTACACCGCGTGTGAACGTTAGCGTAATGCTAACCGCGAAGCAAAGCTTGCATTAAAACCAACGGGAAACGGTTAGCTTGACCCGCTAGCATGCTAACGCTAACACACATCGAAACTGTACATTAAAACGCACAACTCCGTGAAAACATTCTCTATAATGTTTTATGAACCACACACTTTAACGATAGCCTCGTATGTACTTAACAAATGAATAAAACACTTTGACAGGTTCTATATTTAAACTTACAGGCTTATGTGGGCCAAACATCAAGCAAGACGATGGGAGCTCTGATTGCAGCATAAACATTGTAACTTTCTTGTTCTCACAGGCACCCCTAGAGGGCGCTAAACACCAGTAACAAAGATGTCCATGTTAAAGGGCACATACACATTAAATCAATACCATCACAACTACAGATACAGCTACTTCAGAAATCTCACACAGGCTAGACTTCTCACCAATACTTTGAAATATGCTCACATCACCTTGGTTTTGTATTTCCATCCCTGGCTCCTTTTGGACTTTAGTGTTCATTTTAAAGTTTTGGTTCACACATACACAGCTCTGAATGGCCAGGCTCCTGAATACTTCTTATTCTTCTGCTCATGGCCTTTAAATGTCTTTTTTTGTACTAATTGTATTGCGTTTTATCTTGTATAGCGCTTTGTGACTTTGTGTCTGTGAAAAGCGTTTTATCAGTACACTTTACTTAATTACTCGTTACTCGTTACTGTCTTACTGCAAAACTGTGGTATTTTAAGGAACATTGTTTACCTGAAAAAAAAGGTTTGGAAGGCAATAGGACCAAAAAGACCTATCTCCATAGGGAGCTGATGTGGTGTAGAACTTGACTCTGCATTTTCTAGAAAGCAGTCTTTTAGTTACAATTGCTGGAAGTTAATCTTAAAAATTTTGAAATCACCTATGTCTGTACTGTGTTCGGATTAATAATCAGCCCTTTGAGTTAAAAAGCATTCTAAAGTGAAAATGTTTTCAAAAAAAGTGCAAACAAGAAGATCATGTTAGATGAACCAATAGGTCCAAAGAATCACTTGTTGGAGAAAACACGGATTGTCTGGAAAGGTGAGGCGTCAGAAGATGTCAGGCTTCATATTTATGAATTGTGCTGTTGTTCCATTTCCCTTTTTATTTTTATTTTTTTACACAAACACTTACAATTGGTCGGCCCTGTTCCCTGACCGCACTACCATTTCCGCAGTTCTTGGGCACTATTTTCCACTCCTTTCTCCCAATTCCCTCAAGGTCTGTTGAAGAAAATTGGGAACTATTCCTTATCCTTTTCTGCGCTTTATAACTCATTGTTGAAACATGCTTTAATGTCTTTGACAGTGTACACAAAAGACTTTTATTGAGATCTAACATTTTGACTCATCTTTTGACAAGACTCTGATTTAATGAACTAAAGCCAAATATTAGATTGTACTTGGCCTGGTTAAGCATCTTGTTTGTATTTTGAGGACATTAGAGGGTTTTTGAATCTTTTTGATGTAAGTCAGCTACTTTGAACTGTCTCTGGACAGTTAATCCAGACTTGGCAGTAGGACAAGCTCACAGAGTTTGCTGCCAGTTCAGGAGTAAGCTTCAGCCTCGCAGACCTGACAAAGAAAATGCTTGCAGGAAAAAAAAAAACTTAGGCTTTTCTCTGCAGGACAGGGTAAAGTATGGACAATAAATTAACACTGAGTACTGACGTAGTGTTTTTTGGCTACTGCCTTTTTCAAAAATCCCGTCCTCTCGTTTTTGGAAGGTTTTTGACTTTTTCATAAAAAAAGTGCCTTAAAACCTAGAAGGTTAGCCAGACTTGTTGAAAACATAGTTTGCCGAATGACAATAACATGGTATTATTGTATAACCCCAAATCAGAATAAAGCTGGCACCGTATGGCAGAGGTGCGGACTCGAGTCACATGACTTGGACTAGAGTCAGACTCGAGTCATTAATTTCATGACTTGAGACTTGACTTGAAATAATGCTCAAAGACTTTGACTTGATTTGGACTTGAAGGCCACAGACTTGGGACTTGACTCAGATTTGAACCCGTTTACTTGACAAAGACTTGCTATATTACCCAGTAAATAACGTTTTAAACATCTATTATTTCAACATTGTGCCGGGTTAGATTATTTCACTCATCCCGTATCAACAAGTGAAGTCTGTCTCTATTTGTCGGAGAGCCGCGAAGAGCCATTCAAATTAATCGGATTTGAAAACAACAACAAAAAAATACAACAATTTAAAAAGAGGCCAGTCTAACCGTCCATTCAGCTCTGCAGAAACACAGCCAACAAGGACTATCTGTATGCTCCTAAAGGTGAACACATTTGGGTTCACAAACTATGAAGTAGTAGAAAAAAACGCACAGCAACGTGTAGAACATGCAAAAAGAAAATTACGGATGCCGATGGAACAACATCCAACTTTTTTTGCCATGTAAAGTTGCATAAAAAACGGTAGGTGCAACTTTTTTGTTACATTGTCATAGCTAACTTAAGCTAACTACATTTTAGGTATTTGACTGTGGTCGTATGCGACTCTAGAGCCATGTTCAGCTATGGAGCTGCTGCAGCTCAGCTGGCAGAATTGGTTTCTCAGCGTGTGTCGCTGGTTGCAGACAACCTGTTGAACACAACCACAGGAAGGGGCACGAGCAAGAGAGAGGAGGAGGTTTAGAGACAGAGACCTAGCAGGAGAGTTAGCAGCCCTAGCCATGCTAAGCTAACCTAGCGATACCTTACGACGCCCAGAAAACCAGTGTAACGCACGTGTTTCGAAAACGTAAAGAACATCAGAGGAAAATTAGTGTTCTAATGTGCTTGTGTGTTAGAATAACTCAGGAATGCTTCTGAACAAAGAGCACTGAGGAGTTTACACAACAGTCAGTGTATAACAGGAAGTGAGGCGTTACACCTAACCAACGCAGTGAGGTCATCTCCACTCTGATGCTTGAATCGTATCCAAAAATCAAGTATGATGGTACATTAAAAGAAGATGGTTCAGTTGTTTCAGTATATGAATCACAAAACTGCAGACCTTATTGTTTATGTTAAAGCGGTTCTTCAGTAATTCTTTGGAAGCATACATATACCTTTTAAAATGTGTCTGTTTTGCTTTAGGAGCTATTGGAAATGATAAAAATTTAGTTCTCGCCTTAGTAATAAAGTATCTTGGTTGAATCTTCTGATATGTTAAGATATTTTTGGTGAGAAAAATCAATTCAGGCAGAAGATCATTGTGCACTTGTAAAACATCCATATAAGGAGGACTGAAATTAAATTAGATGCAAAAAATCTAATTATCTAGATTCCACTTGTTTTAGCAGGTTTTGAAATAAATACAGCTTTTAAAAAGAATACACTGAATATGAATAACATTGAACATAAAAAAAAAAAAAGACTCAAAGAGACTTTAAATTCAAAGTTTCCGACTTGAACTTGACTTGAAACTTTCCTGTCTTCACTTGGACTTGCCTGTAATTTACTTGAGACTTGACTTGGACTTGAGGACAAAGACTTGAGACTTACTTGAGACTTGTACAATAATGACTTGGTCAGACCTCTGTCGTATGGTAAATTAAAATCAATCTTTGACCTGTATTACATTGAAAACAATATAAACACACACAATGTAATTTTTCATATGAATCTTATTTTATTTTTCCAAGTAAACAAATATTCCAATTTTGGTTCTTCCAACACATAAAAAAAAAGTTTGAACAGTAAAGCATTTACCACCTGTAATGTTGCCATTCCTTTTCAGAACACTTAAAAGGTATTAAGGCACAGTACAGTTTTAACAGGCATTTGTGGCTGTAACTATGTATTGCGGTGCTTTACAAATGTTAGCCGAAGTAGTCCTGAGCCTATGTAGTCATACCACTTATAGTTGAACAATGAATCTTGATGCAGTGTCACCTGAGGGATTGTTGTTTAGCTTAACTTTGCAATGTTTACTCTTTGAAATTTTCTATTCCTTCAATCTTTTAATTATGCTATGCATTGTTGAAGGTGAAATATCCAAATCTCTTCCTAACTTTCTTTGAGGAACATTGTTTTTTAATATTCAATAATTTCCTCACATATATGTTGACAAACTGGCAATCCTCGACCTATCTTTGCCCCTTAAAGGACTAGACCTTTCTTGGATGCTGCTTTTGTACAGAATCATAATTACAATAATCTGTTTACATCACTTGTTTCAAATTATATCATTATTAAACTAATTTAATAATAATAATTAATTTGATAGCCCTAAATTGGTTCGTGTCCCAACCTTGTTTGGAATGTGTTGCAGCATGAATGGCAGGAAAGGATGTATATTTACAAATGAAATGAAATTGACGAAACAAAACCCCAAATATTTTGTGTTCATATTGTCTAAAAGACATACAACTCAAATACAAGTAAATTTAGAAATCACAAATTTCTTTTTTTTATTTGTGTTTTCCATACTGTCCCATATTTTCTGATTTGCGGTTTGTAATAAATGTGAAAGTTTTCACTTTTTAAATTACAAAAGATTTGGTCACTATATTTAGGTATCTCAACATGGAACCTTAGAATTTTTTGAAATATAAGCTATGGACATTTCACTGTTAATGAACGCTTACATATACTAACTAAACTCTTGACACAGCACCAGACCTACAAAAACAATTTTTTTTCCTTTCAAAATTAAATTAAACTCCAACTCTTTACAGTAAAATAGAATCAGTCTTTATTTCTATGCACTGTAATTTTATTGGAACCAATGAATCCTGACAAACATACATTAATTTCGTCCAAAAAATTGCATGTTTTCAGTTTAGAAGGTATAAACAGTCATAGTTCTTTACCTTTAAAGTATTAGAATAATTTGGCATTACAAAAATGGCATTTCATGATTTCTTAATTTCTCTTTTATAAATACCTATTCTCTTCACTATTTTGATGATTAATTCTCTGTACAGTGTGTCACAGTTGTTATTTGGGAGTGAAATGGTGATGCTTTAAGTCAGTATTTCTCAAACCTTTTACAGTGGGTACCACCTGAGAAAATGTCAAGCTCTCCAAGTATCATGATCATGACCAACCTAAACATACAGTAAATAATGCTTACCATTTTATCTATAGGCAATTAACATAGGACGCTTATTTACTACTAATGATTATTTATTGGTAATTGTTGCCAGCCACAGACAGGCTGTGTGTGAATGGTACACTTTTGAATTCATTTTATTTAAAAAAAATATTTAGAAATTTCCTCCAAGTACCACTAGGGAAAGTTTGCGTACCACTGGTGGTTAACGTACCACAGTTTGAGAATTATGGCTTTAGGTCATGCAAAAACATAAGGAGGTGATCTGTTTTGGGGTCAACATGGCTTCTCTAAAGAATCCATCCAGTGCTAGCAATCGCAGCTCACATTATGATTAGGGCCCGACCAATATATCGGCCGGCCGATATTTTCGGCCGATATGGGGGTCATGGATAATATTGGCTATCGGTAAAAAAATTGATGGGAATTTATATTTTACATTTTTATTTTATTTTAAAAAACTTTCTGAGGCGGGACAGCAAATTATGCAATTGAGCTACTTATCCAGCAGATGGCACAAGATTGATCATATCACGTCTTAGACAAGAGTGGAGCTTAACATACATGTAGCAGCTCAGACTGTTACATTATGTTTTTCTAAAGAAAAAAGCAGCAGAGGTGAGTATTGTAAAAACAAAGTCTTGAGCATAGGCCCTATTTGTTGTCAGTAGTGAGTTGAACTGTGAAATTAGCAATGACAAAAATGTGTCCCCCCTCTTCCTTTATAAGCTTAATGCCGATCGTGGCTTTGTGTTAAAAAGTCAGCATGTAAAAAGTTTTGATAACCTGCATATTTCCTTTTGTAAAACTTCGATCTGTACAAATAAATGGCTTAAATTTATCTCTTTAAGTTAATATCTTAACTGCTGCATTAGATTGTATCAAATGTTTCTTAGCCTTAAAAAAAATGCCATAGCAGCATACAAAGTGCAGACTTTAACGACTCCACGGATTATCATAATTATTGAAAGTATCTGTGTTGGTTTCGTGAAGTATGTGACCAACTTCTAAGTATTCTCATGTAAGAACTGGGCTCTGCGCTCCTTGTGACAAACATTATAGCGCTCTTCCTGGGTTTTTCTTCTCAAGTGTCGCAAACTGTTAACTTAGGGTTTATGACAATAGATTTATATCGGTATCGGACCCCAAAAATCCATATCAGTTTGGCCCTAATTATGATGGTTACTTTCTCCGCTCTTTTACTATGCTCTTTCACCACGCTACTTATTCTCTTTAGGCCAGCTCTGGCACTCCCTTTGTTAGACTTTATTCTCTCTTGGTTATGTTTCTACAACAGCTTTGGAATTTTGGGTTTCCTATACATTCATATAGAAAATGGAGATAAAACACTATGATTGTGGGTTATATATTTTACTTGTCTGTTAAGAACATTTAAGTGTTAAATAGTAAATGGACTGAACTTGTATAGCACTTTTGTACTTTACTCATGACCATTCGAAGTTCTTTACATTGGAGGCACATTCATTGCTCTGTAGGCAATTTGGGGTTAAGTGCCTCACCCAGGGGCACATCGACACAGGACAGGGCGAAGCTGGAATTTAACCTACAAAATACAATTACATGCAATTAATTAAACATACGACATACAGCAACCTACAATTGAACCTTTTTATAAGACAACTACTCTATCTGCTGAGACTCAGTCACCCATTTAGTGAAAAATGACGTAAAACAAATGTATGTTCTAATTGTATTGAGAGTTAAAAAAATTACAGAATAGACAAATCCATAGTAGCTAATAACCTTTTTTTTATTTCTTTTCAGTTGTATCTGAGGTCAAAAGGTGATGGCAGTGCTGGCAGAGCTTCACCTCTACTTCTACCCGTCTATCCATCTGATTGATGTCTGCTTCCAGCACAGAGGAGGCTTCGGTCTGTCCTCATTTCAAACCACCTCACCCACCCTCCTCATTTAGTTGCTTTTTGCCTTTCACTCGATCTCTCCTCTAATCATATCTACCTCCTCAACCTGGAATATCTATATAAAGTCCTCTTCCTTATCATGGCTTGCTTTGGGCGCTCTCTGGACTCCCCATGCACTCTAGCCTTGCTGGTAGGCTTTCAGTTTGCCTTTGTGCTCTATTTCTCCCTTGGGGGCTTTAGAGGTCTGGTGTCTGTCCTGGTACACACCACAGAGCCAGAGTTTGATTATTCTCGACCTCATGACGTTTACACCAACCTCAGTCTCCTCGGGGTACCACCTCCCCCACCCCGGAACTCGGGCACTGGGCTTCCTGCTTCAGGACAACCGCTGAAAGACTGCCCGATTCCGTCCCCTCTGTTGGGTGAGAGAGAGAAACGTTAAATGTATTCTGTTAGGCAAAACAGTTACATATGCAGTGAAAGATGTTGCTTAATTTTTGTTTCTTTTCCTTTTCGTCTCTTGTAGTTGGACCAGTGTCTGTCCGTCTTTCCTCCCCTCTGTCTTTGGAGGATATCCGACAGAGGAACCCTTTGGTGTTAGCTGGGGGAAGGTATCGGCCTCCGGACTGCGAACCACGACACCACACGGCAATAGTGGTGCCGTTCCGAAATCGACTGAGCCACCTCCGTTCTCTGCTGTACCACCTGCACCCTTTCCTGCAAAGACAGCAGATACACTACAGCATCTATATTGTACAACAGGTCAAATTATGTGTCATTTGTTTTTGTAGTTCCTGCAGTGCTGCTTAAAGAAGTGGATAATTCACATTTAATTTCCATTTAAGGGAAACCATTATGTAAGAAAGATGATGGCAAAGTTATGAATTACAATGCCTATAAAAGAAAGCATTTCTCTCTTGGATGTTTTGCTCTTTTATTGGTTTTACAATTCAGTTGTGATTTGTTTTTTTGGGATAAAATACAAAAATAATGGGAAATACAAAAAAAGTAAAAATCATGTGAGCACAGAAAGTTTTATTTAATTAATACATTTTTTTGCTGTCTTTCCTCTTAAACAACAGACTCGCATATAAATGGAATTTAATGGCTGCTATGAAGACTTGGATGCCACTCTGTGAAAAGGAAATTTCAATCAAACGCAACTGGACTTGGTCATTTGTCTTGGAAGACGTTTCGCCGCTGACCACTGATGTCCAGGCTGGGGTCGCAGCCTGGTCAGCGGCGAGCATGAACTGATAAAGCCTCTTGGATAAGAGGTGAAACGTCTTCCAAGACAAATTACCAAGTCCAGTTGCGTTTGATTGAAATTTCCTTGAGATAACCATGACCTGGATGAATGAGAATATTCACAGGCTCACTCTGTGAAACACTTGTTTCTCCCTTGTAATTTCCATACAATTGCTGTTGTGTCACTGACTAAGATGAGCATCTGAATAATGATGGTCAACAGCATGCATTTGTCCGTCTTAATTTATACACTCTCTCATCTTACCCATTTTAAAGATTAGCTAATAGAAATTGTGTAATGGATTTTTATAAGCCCTCAAAGCAAGAAGTCATGCATAACTAATCAAGAGTTTCTAGTCATGCTGAATCAACTTAAAATGATCAAATATAAAAGTTATTAACAATATGAATATTTTATATTTTATGTAATTTTTGTTATTTATGATTTTTTATTGTATTAATTAAGAATTGTATTTATTATTATTAGATTAGATTTCAAGCTTTTAATCGGATTTTGTTTCTGGCTTCAGTGGGGGAACGGCACCTTTAACCGAGCCAAGCTGCTGAATGTAGGGGTGCGGGAGGCTCTTAAAGATGAAGACTGGAGCTGCATTTTCCTTCACGATGTCGACCTGCTGCCTGAGAATGACCACAACACATACACTTGCCACAAACAGTTTCCCACACACCTGTCTGTGGCTATGGACAAGTTCCGATACAGGTAGAAGAGCACTATGAGTGAGTGTATGGATTAATTAAATTATTATTGTACTGAAAATGACTGAACAGGGTTTAACTCTCTTAGGCTGCCGTACCCACAGTATTTCGGTGGCGTGTCTGCGGTGACACCAGATCAGTATATGAAGATGAATGGCTTCCCCAACCAGTACTGGGGCTGGGGGGGGGAGGATGATGACATCGCTGCTAGGTGAAACACATGATAAAGACAAACTTTAGGTTAAAAATAGAGAATCCATTCATAAGCATTTCTGTCTGTTTTCTACTTTTTAGTTCTCCTTTTCTCTACTCATTCATATATTTAGTTTTTAACCATTTCATTGCTGTATATTTTTATTTGTGTGTTCTAACATCATGTTTCATCCTCATGTCTTTCCATTGCTGCCACTTTTCTTTAAGTCACTTGGAGTGATCTCAGGGGGTATGTTTGCATAGAGTAGCTACAGTATCTTGGAAAGGGGTCCCTTACGATTTACAAAAAAAATATTTAGATCTTCAGGTTCTTCCTCAGAAATTCCATCTCTCCACTCTCTTGCTTCTTTTATTTTTGCTAGTGTGATTTAACAAGCACTGAATGTCAAGTGGACTCCACCCCCCCCTCCAAAAAAAAAAAAGAAAAAGGAAAAAAAGGTTATGCAATATTTTAAGCCGAATCATCAAAGCACTGTGATTTATATGCACTTAAATTCTAATAGATAAAACATTACCACCAGTAGTTGCATCATGTTTTAACTGACATAGATTACTGGATTTGTATGCAAGCAAGAGATGGAAAGGGGGGATGACTGGTAATGGTTTCTTTCTTCTTTTTTTTAAAACATGATTTTTGGTTTTGTTTATTTTCCCATATTTAGAAGAAGCCAAAGTAGCTCTATCAATTAGACTCCATTTGCTTTAGTGGATTTTTTTTTTTTCGTTCTCTCAAATATATGACTCGGAATCTGTTGTTTCTTGTTGGCTCCTGTTATTTGCTGCCATTCCAGAGTGCGGTTGTCTGGTATGAAGATTGTGCGCCCTCCAGTGGCCATTGGCCATTACAAGATGATCAAACATAAAGGAGACAAAGGCAATGAGCAAAATCCACGCAGGTACTTAAGAGACTAAACTACTGACACACTTTTTATGCCCATTTGATCTTATTTTCAAATGTATTTTTAACGACATTGTACACAAATAGAATGACAAAGAAGAAAAGTCCATTTGTCTTCATTTTAACTCTCAAGACTTTGTTTAAAATGCTTAAAAACTGACAAAGTCTGATGGAATATATTGAATTAACATATACATATATATATATATATATATATATATATATATATATATATATACAGTATGGTAATGGCGAACCAACCAGACATTGTGGTGGTTGATAAAGAGCAGAGGAAAGCCGAGGGCTCGGAGAGGAGCTAGAGAAGGCTTGGAAGGTGAATATATGGAGATTCTAAATTTTGTAGAGATTCTCAATTTGAATGAATTGCAAGGAAAGGTATTTAGTATGGATATTTGTTGAAACATTGTGTAATTGGACATAATTCAGACTGCTAGATACCATTAAATAAGCTTAAAATACAGTAATTTCTATATTTAGAATCTGAATTAACAGATATTAATGGTACACATAGACCAGCCTTAACCGTGTTGTGGTTTGACAGTAGTCTACATAAGGTTAAAGGAGAAAAAATAAAGATAAAAGACAATGCTATGCTAATCTCATAGTATCCCATGTGCTGTGAACTGAATTAAGTGGGTTTGCAGAAGGGTCTAATTGCAAACACAGATTTGGAGCAGCTATGTGATGCCAGCCAGACATTTGAAGGGTAACACACAAACAAAATCTGAGTATAGCAGACCTGGATAAACTGTCAGCAAAACATAGGAACTAACAAAATCATGTTGACCATAAACAGCAGCAACCAAGCACATCAGATGGTGTAAGAAAAAATAGATCAAAAGTAGACAAAATAACACTGCTAACCTACAGAAAAAATAACAAAAGGTTCCAGAGACTGTAGCAAAAAGAGAGAATACAAAAGTCCACAGTCAGTGATGGGGCTGGGGCACAATCTTATCCACTTTTGTTGGCCTCCTGTGTTTCACCAAATCCATTGTCAGTTGTCACAATTTTTTAAAGAACTTCATGCCTCCCTTTGCTGATAGACTTCATGTAGATGCTTATTTCCTTTTTCCAGTGGGACTTGGCCTCTTGACACATTGGCAAATGCTCCATAGTACCACTACCTGATTCAAATACCATAATATTACTGTCCTTCGTTGGCCAGCAAACTGGAATATATACTGGTACTGTCAAGAGAATGACGAGAGACACCACACCCAACAATCAAAATGAGCCTAAGGGAACAATTAACTCCTCAGCAGAACTACAAACTGACCACCTCCACATCATACTGCACTGTTTCAGTAATTCATGCAAACGAAGCCCCAATCATAGATCGGAACATGGACATACTTTGCAGTAGACTAGCATTTCTGTATTCGTATTATTTTAATTGAACTGAAATGTATCTGCAGTAGTTATTATTTTGACTAACTCTCAAAACTCAAAAATTATAATCAAAGCCATGCATTGAAATGAATTGGGTTTTTTAAAATCCATAATCACTGCAGTTGAGTTACAATGAAAATCCATATCAAAGCTTAGGAATACTGTTCAGAGAAAGATACAATTTTAAAAAGTATTTTAAAAAGTCACATAGCTGATCTGAAATGAAATGATTTGATGAAAACTTTGTCAGTAATCATCATAGAACCAGGACTTTTTGTGAATGTAGTATTTTAGAAAATTGACAAGACAGAGAAAAGACTAATTGTGGGCTGGGAGGGAGACAGCGTGGTTGCTGAAAATGTTAAACAGATCATTATGCAGATTTTCAAACCAACAAACAAACTTTAGAAGATTTTACAAAAGCTAAAATGGAAAACCTATGAAGTATGGAATTGCGAACATCAAAACAAGGAGGAATTTTAGCCAAAGAATACATGGACATAAAATGCCAGGAAAACTTAACAAAAGTAGACTCAGAAACCACAGAGTACAAAAACGCAATGTGCTGTGTGTCATTCTAGATTCGACCTCCTGAAAAAGACCAGACTCAACTGGCACTCTGATGGCCTCAACTCCTTGACTTATGAGCTGCTTTCCAAAGAGTTAGAGCCGCTCTACACCAACCTGACTGTCAACATTGGAGAGGACCCCCGGCTGACCCAGGGTAAAGCTCACAGTGCTGTAAAAGCAACACCTGTCCACCCACCTAGCTCCAGCAAGGACAAAGGACTGGCCAAAAAAGAGAAAAGTCTAGAAGCAGCTCTGGCAAAAAATAGCACTTTGGTCAAGCCATATGGCGAAAAGACAGGGTTTGTCCTGTCTAAAACAGCAAATCAAACCACACAGGAAAAGGCAGGAGTGATAAAATAAGAGGTGTTAATTAAGTTATAATAATAAAGTGGTGTCCCCTTTCATTTTGATCTCACAGACAAAATGACAGAAAGCAGCATTGATATGTTGTATTAAGGGTAGTTATGCACTGGATCGCAAACACAAAGCCTGTTTTGTTTACATAACTGCATTCAGGACTATTGAACCCATTTTACCTGGGTTGTGATCTGCTGAATGTGACGCTGACAGTAGTGACTGGCGAAGAAACCTCTCGGACCCGAAACAGAAAGAAAAAAGGTCCAAAAAGCTAGCTGAAAATGAGACCGCAACATATATAGACCTCTACAGATTGGAATTGCAAGTTTCAAGCAACACATCTGCGGAGCTGCAGCTTCAATCAGTCTGCACCTCTGATCCCCTCCTATTTAAAATAAAAAATAAGAATAGCTGCTGCTGTCTGTCCGCCTCACTCCACGGTGGGTTTGTGTTTCTGTGCCTTCTCTCTTTTATGCGCATTTTATAGAGCGATAGAGACACTTTTAGGGGCTAAGCTAGTTTGGCTTCTCCTGCCAGTTGGGAGGATAAAGCAGATTCTGGACCAGAACAAACCCTTTGTTTCAGGCCTGCTGTTTTTATAAATTTGCTTGCATTGATCAATCACTGACCAACTCAATAGTTCCTGGAATATCCTAGAGTTTATATTTATATCTATATATATAGAGAGACATCTTTATTTGTGTACACCTTTAGTTTTAATTCCCTTCATAACAGTCTGGTGCCTCTCTCTCTATGACATTTAGTTTAAAGACAATCAAATTATATGGGAGTATAAACTGTATTCAAACACCAAACGAAAAAGACGTGGCATGATAGTTGTTGTCTAGTTTGACTATATTCTTGATACACAGATAGACTTGTGCTTCTGATATTATCTGTTTTTTTATTTAAACCGTTTCATTTTAGATTAGTTGGGTGTGAGGCTAAGAAGAAAGCTTGCTGGCAGTAATATAAGGCAAGAAACATGTTAAGCTAATGCTCTAATAATCTTAAGTAGCAATGGGGACAACAAAGAACTGTGCGTAGATTTAGCTACAAACAAATATTTGCCTCTTTCTGTCTGTCTTTATTTGCTACCGGTGAAAGCTGAGTGACTTAACCAAGAAATAAAGGTCAAAACACGAACATAGGTTATCATCTACTTGTAATAATTTACAGCATTTTAATGTCTTTAAGTAAAATACATTCTGAATGTACTTTTTAGTGTCAGTGCTAGTCTCTGTTTTGTCAAATAGAGAGTTTATTTACAGTGCCTTGCAGAAGTATAGATCCACCTTAAACGTTTTTCACATTCTGACACATTACAATCATAAACTTTACTGTATTTTATTGAGATTTCATGTTGGAGTGTAACAATAACAGTGCATAGATGTATGAAGGGAAGTGATAATTTTTTTTTTTTTTTTTTAGAAAAATAAATAAACATCAACACTGTGTGGTGTGCATTTGTATTTAGCCCCTTTAGTCAAAACTTTGTAAATTGACCTGTTGTTGCAATTTCACCTCCAAAACCTTTGATGTGATTTTTGCACAGCTTTGCACGTCAAGAGTCTGAAATTTCAACTAATTTTCTTTGCAACACATTTGCAGCTCAGTTAGATTGGATGGATAATATCTGTGAACATCACTTTTCAAGTCTTTACTTCAAAAGCTGGATTCATACTGAGGTTGATTAAACCCAGAAAGATTTATTCACAAATTGGGTGGCATTTTGTTGAATTTTATATGGATGTATCAGAGTAAGGATGGCTGAATGCAAGTGTGTTGAACACTTGTCAGATTTTTATTGCTATTTAAAAAGCAGCCATTTCTAAACTATGCACCTGCAATTCGTGGTGGTCTACAAATAAAATCCATTGAAGTTTCTGACTGAAATTTGGCAAAATATGAAATGGTTCTATTGGTATGGGTGCTTTTGCATGGCTCTTTACCTTAGTGGACTTAAATCTGATCACTAGTTCGCAAGAGGATTTCTCTTAGCAATCTAAGACTGTACAACTGAATCTAGCATCAAATGAAGTACTGTAACTAATGGTGTGGGATTATCACACTAATAGGTGAAGTATAAATTAGTTTAAACTGAATGTATTCTATTTCTTAAATTATTTATTATCACTGACAGAGCTAAATACTTTCACTTCTGAGGTAATCTTGAAGTGTTCTCTATAGTAGATCAGATGGATGCCCAGTTTTACATATCTCTACATTTCTTTTAACCATGTGCCTCATTAAACAAGTTAAAAAAGCCGCATCATAACTGAAGGACGGAATGTGTGTTGCGTATTTAGACATGAGCACCCTCATGTGGAACAGGTTGGCGAGATAAACCAAGAAATGCTGAATGAAACTGCAGTGTTGTGACAGGAATGTTAATCATCAGCGTTCACCATTCACAGGCTTTGAGCCAATCAAATCCCTGCATCTCCCTTTCAGGAGGGCTTTATTTATTTATTTAACGCTGTATCACATGACTCTATCCCGTCAGCTTAAAGGAGAAGAGGAGCTTAGAATTTTATTCACCAGTAGAATCATAAACTACATGATCCAAAATACCTTCATGAATGGATACTACTTTATAAAGCAGCAATCTGTGTTAAATATAAAGCATTGCTTTAAAACTATTCAAAGAGAGATACATCACATTAATTGAATAAGAATTTTATGCAATATTGATGTTTAATTACTTACAGATTATACTTTATCATGTATTAAATACCCTGGGACACATGTTTTATGATACATAAAAGTGATGCAGTGAAAGCTTTGAGAAATATAATAATAGCAAACTGTGTGCTAAATGTGCAATTGTTATATATTTATTGACTACATTAGTTTTTATAAGGATTTTTTGCAAAAGCAAATGTATATATTAGAGATTAATGCATGATCTTTAAGATGAAATAGAGTATTACTTTATTTCAATATGCTTTTTAATCATTTCATTTCTGTTATTTTAAGAAGGATGAAGAAGAATCACTGACTAAATGGTTGAGATAGTCATGCATTCATTGAAAAAAGGAGAACCCCTGTTACATAAAGCACTGGAAATGAACTTAAATTATTTCATCGTTTTTGTTTTTTTTAGGTTGCCTTATTTACTGACCATATCTTGAATGAAAAATGTTTCTTTTGTGTGTGTGGGTATATTTGTACAACTTTGTGGCCAAAAGCGAAACAGGATAAAGGAAAACATTTGTGCATCATTGTGACTGAAAGCAAATATATAAGCCAATAAAAATCACAATCAAAAACAAGGCTCCCTTTATTTATTTTTTTGTGATTATTATTCATGTACCAAACTGAATGTGAAACAACATACGTCATACACAGCACATTATAAATGCAGCCTACGTGGATCCAATTCCTGAAACACCCGGAGCATCTTAATGAATGTGGTTTAGCATTCTGAATAGAGCTGTTTCCACTGAAATGCCGCAGAGATGAGATGCTCATACCAGACTGATAGATAGCAATCATGCAGCAGGAGAACCACATGCTCCAAAGCGATCTGACTGCACAGACCTGTTACATCACGCTGTGTATTGCTGGCCTCAATGTTCCATGTGAGCATAAAGAGCTGGATTAAAAACTCGGCATATGAGCTCTTCCCTATAAATAGGTAGTGCCCCCCCCCCCCCCCCAGCTCTGTGTGTTTGATCAGTTTCATAATCTAAAATGCTGCATGATTCGCCAAGGGAGGGAAAAACCTATAAAATGGGCAAACCAACGGAGCATAAAACAGCCTTTCCAAACACAGACATAAACAAAGGACTCAGACACATGTAGGGTGCTGATATAATGCAGCTTGACTGGTGCATCCCATTGCTTAGATGAAAGGACTGATTCACAGTAACTGCTTGAAGTTGCACTGACTGGGGTTACTCTGTAACAGCCAATTCAGGATGATCGTTTTATAAATGGCCTCGTGAAATGCCTACAAAGCTGTAAGTAAATTAAAAAGTATATCTAGAGCAGATTTAAAATTATAGGATGTGAAGTGCTTTGCATCCAGCACAGACAGCAAAATGAGTTTCCAATATCTGAGTAAAATAGAAAAATGCCTGAACAAGAAGGACATCCTCCAATGTGATTTAAAGTCTACAGTGTCAGCAATCATGGAGTTCAGAGAAATATTGTTCCACAGTTTTAGACCCAGCACAAAAGGTTCACTCCCCATGTTGGGCTCTTGATCAAGGAATACCATGATTGGAATTCTGGGGGCAATGTAACCCGAGATCTTGATGTAAGTGGAAGCCAATGTTTCTATTCTTTTTTTAGACTCAATAATTTTTTTTTGAATCCTGTTTTTGACCAGCAGCCAGGAAAGGTACATGAGAAATGGGGTGATATAAGCATGGAGCAGGGTCTGAAGTAAGGCGCAGATAGAGCTTCAGTGGTGTGTAGGCTCACTGAAACAAAAGTAGGTACAATTTCTGCCTCTTCAAGACAATATTGAAGACATGTTAACATTTCTCTGATGCAAATAGCTAAACTTAACAATATATATAATTAGTCAACGTTTAGTTTAATATACAACATCTTTACGGTTACTAATTGCTTCTCATCCTTCGAATAGAGAAGGGAGCTAGGTAAGATCTTTGGCCTTCTGGAATTTGTAGATCTTTCTGTCATCAATATAGCTTCAATAAAACACAAAAGTCAATTCTGTATGAGTAGACGGAAGTGAAGCATATGCACAGAGAAATTGACAGATCCAAATACTGAGCCCTGTTGCACACCACAGGGCAGATGTATAGGAAGAAGTCTAAATTCAATAAAAAAATCATTATTGATCTCAGTGGGAAATTAAGTGTTATTGTAGCTCATACTAATTCATTCTTTAAGGAGTTGATGTAGATCATGATTGCTGTGGGGAGAAAGGCTTTACACTAGTGGTCTGTTTTGCAGCAAAACTGAAGACACCTCAGAATGAAGACACTTTTGCTGTAGAATAGTCTCATGAAGAGGATGCTCAGGGTTGTCCATAATTTTATTTATCTTATGAAGAATCCTTCTTTCCATCATAACTTGTTCCACGGTTGTCCCCAGAACAGAACCAGCCTTCTTCATCAGGTTATTTGGACATTTTAAATCCGTGGCTCTGATGCTGCTACCCCAACAGATGATGGACGAACTCTCCACAACAGACTTCTAGAAGGTTTGCTGCATCTTGCTGCAAACCTTGAAGGACCTAAGCTTACTCAAGAAGTACAGTCTGCTCTGTCCCTTCTTGTATATGGCTTCACTGTTGAGTCTCCAGTCCAGTCTGTTGTCGAGGTGTACTGTGAGGTATTTATATTACTCGACCACCTCCAATTCTACGCCCATAATGAAAAAGTCTTTGACTTATCCCTGTTTCTTCTGAAATCTACAATCATCTGCTTTGTCATAGATGTCACATGAAGCTTTCAGCTGTGCCACTTTAGTAATTTAAACATCTGAAAAGAACTTTAAATTTTTTTAACATTTCATAAGTTTTTTAGCACCATGGCAATAATTTGCCTAACTTGGAAGGTCATGATCCCTTCCGCAAGTACCAGCCTTTTATTTAGAGAAAACAAGTACAGTATAAGCCAGTTCCCAAAAATGAAACGACCGATCACCTGTTCCTCACTCTGGTGAATAAAACAGTCTCCGAGCACACTGGTAAAGAGGGAGCATAAAAATAGGAATATCTTAAATACAGTTTCCAAAACATGACTGTTATGTTAATTGGTCTCTCTAAATTGCCCTTAGTGTTAGTGTCTGTGTGAATGGTTCTTTGTCCTCTGTGTTGCCCTGATGGACTGGCGACCAGTCCAGTGGTGTACCCTGCCTCTCACCTAACTGTAAGAGATCAGCACAAGCCTTCCGGAAACCCTGGATGGGGTGGATGGATGGATTAATGGATGGATGGGCATTTAAAAATCAGGAAAAAATCTGCATTACATAATTGTTGCCATTCTGATAATAATTCAGGATAATAGAATACACAGTTGCTATTATGATATAACCATGACTTATCAAAGTGATTGTGTAATCTGATGTTATCAAGTCATTACAAAGTCAAAATATCTTGTGAGGTCATTGCATCTGCATGCACCTAGATGGTTGCTGCGATGTCCTCAGCACCGTCTAGTTTGCACTTACTTCTTCACTGACTGACACACTAGCATGCTGAAGTGACTGTGACACTCTGACGTATTGTGGAGGACTGAGGCAGTCACCCCCTGTTACTGTATGGCCTGAGGGATGCCGCTGACCTTTTTTCATTTAGTTCTTTAACCTCAGCACAAACACAACACTCATTCAAAAATCTTGAACACAATCATATTCATAATCAGACAAGGATTGCACCAAAATACAACTTTGTGGCAGCATTTCCAACCTCATGAACTTAAATAAAATCAGAGAAGTACAAAATGAATTCTTTTTTTGTTTTGTTTTTTACCAAAAAAAATGTTCTCAACAAAGTATGTGTTTTTGTCCATGTGGGCACTTGCAAGTTGTAATTTGACTTTTCATATTTTTTGAAAATAATGGCTTCTTCCTCTCTGAGTGACCTTCAGTCCATGTTGGTCGAAGACTTGTTTCACTATGGATAATATCACTCTCCCGCATTCCATCTTTCCATACATTGTTGTAGGGGGGCTGTGCCTGTTCCTAGTGATCATCAGGCAGAGGGTAACCTAACTAACCCTAACCTAGAATAAACCCTGGACAGGTCACTAGTCCTCCTTTTACTTCAGGGAGCCAACTCCCTTTGGCACTTTGGATGCAGATGTATGATAGCCAACAGGAAAAACTTTTCACAGAAAATGTTCCTGTTCCGGTCATATTTTACCCAATTCTATTGTGATTTTTACAAGACCATTCAGAACATGGAAAAAGGCCTGGAATTATCTGGATGGGTCTGATTAATTTTAAAGCACATATTAGATGTGCGTATTGCATGTAAAAATTATGTTTTAATAAAACCTGTCAGACCACTGTTTAATATTGTATGAGAGAAATAACATTATGACATCACCCAGAAAACGAGTCACTGGAGAGAGAAAATCTGTTGCAATTTTTGTGTCACTTACACCACAAAACCATAAGGGGGCAGTTTTCTGTAATCTTTCTGAAATCTGTCAATCTGGGTGGACCTGTGCCCATCCAGGCCCACCCATAGCTCCGCCCCTGATTCAAACTCTTCCACTTAGATCAAGACAAAAGTTGTGAAAAAGAATGTTAAATAGAAAAGCAGCGAACAGGCCCATGGTACATCTGGAGGAGCTCCTCAACTCAGGGACACTAGGAACACAGCTATGGACTATGTTAATATGGACTTTTTTGAAAGACTGACAGAAAAAAAACAAAGTTGCAGGAAGTCCTGCTTAAAGTGTAACAGAAAAATATTTTTTTATATTCCATACTTTCTTACCTCATGGAAGATGGTGGTGCCAGCAAAATGCTGTGGGGATGCTTTTCTTCAGAAGGGATTGGGGAATTAGTCACCATTGGTGGGGAGATTGATGGAGCTAAATGTAGGTAAATATTTCATAAAAACCTGTTTGAGGTTGCTCAACACTTAAGACTGGAGTGTAGGTCCATATTCTAGAGGGATAAGAATACAAGAAGCAAGAGCTGAAAAGGTTTTGGGTCAAAGCTCATTCTTGTGTTACATTGCAGAGTCAATGGGTTATGTAGCCCAACTTACAGAACTAAATTCATTTGAGAATCTGTGACACCTCAATCACTATTCAAAGGCAGCCCATCCAATATGATACTGTTTTTGCTCTTTTGCATGGACGCATGGGTAAAATATTCTGTTACTATAAATACAAAGCTGCACTGTAAAACAAATAAAAGTTGACTGAAACTAATGAGAAATATTATGACTATTTTTCCACTATTTAAAATAGGTCTATGAGTTCCAAAAAAAGTGTTTATGAAGTTGTTTGCTGGGAATAGCTTGTAGGAATCGATTGCTACCTACCTCTATTACCCTTTTCAGATTGTGCGGTTTCTGCTGCTCGTTACATATTACATCAGTGGCTGTTCTTCCAACCGGAGATAGAGTAGCCCCGTGCGGTGACACATCCTCAGTCTTCCCTGCTCTTACTGCCAGCATCTTATCATAAAAAATAAATTCAACCCATGCTGCTCTTCTGTCCTCTTCGACTTTGAGGGGGTGTGGATATTCCAATATTTCTCACTCAAAACAGCATGGATTTTTTTTTTCAACTTTGAATGCATGTATATGTACCAGAGATGCAAAATAATGCCCCAAATCCGAGGAAAAGTGATTTCTTTCAAAATATATCCCCTTTAAAAAAGTAAGGCAACCAGTGACAAAGCCTTTTTTAAGTGAACTCGGCTAATGTGTTTACATGAGTGAACCTAAATAAAGAGGTTAAATCAATGCAGAATCCTATCAGCAACAAACTTTAGATGGTCGGTTCTACTCACGTCTTTGAGCTGACACAAGTTATGTTAGGTTGAAACTATATATTTGATCAAGTTGAGTCTAATTTTTTTCACAAATTGGTTCAACATAACTGTGCGAATAAGTCTATAAATCAACTCAGTACAAGCCTGCTGTTGAATTTACTCAAAAAGGCTTTTCAGCTGGTTGCCTTATTGTTTTTGTAAGTTTGCTCAACTACCCATTCTTCATACTGACAGTCAACTTCTCTTTTTTGTACAGTATGTGAGAGAAATGCTTCAAAAGTTTTGTAGTTATGCTTTAAAAAAAACCATTGACACAGGGAGGCTGCGTGCAAATGAGTGCCACAATTCTAAAAACAATGTTTGTAGACATTGTTGAAAATCATTGTTTTTTTTTCTGCTTCATAATTATGAGCTACTTTGTTTTGGCCTATTACATAGTAAGAGATAAAATAACAATAATATACATTTACCCACACAAAATTGTGGAAATTAGAAAAAAAAATGCTGCATCACAAAGTCTCTTGTTGCCTGAGTTATCTTTTTTGTTGACCACTAAATGTCCATTTTTTCTGGATGTACAACTGGATCACTTCTTTATTAAAGGGTAAACATTTTTTTAGATGTTTTCCTTATTGTAGCTCTTGGTTGAGCAGCGAGTCTAAAGGAGCTTGTCAGTATTTATCCAAATAAAAGCTTTCATAAAAGTGACAGTGAGGAATTTTGTTCATTGCATCTATCTTTTATACAAGTATCTAAATTAGATTCAGTAAGAGTCAGAATTAGTATCGGAAATTGAAGTAAGTTCTTATAAGAATGTTCTTATAAGAACATTCTTTCTCCTGTCAGTAGAATAGCAAAACAGCATAAATGCTGTTTTGCTATTTTAGCAGTTTTCATTAAAATGGATCATTCTGATAAATCAACCATCCCAGTAAGCTACAACATTTAGTTATGTAACTTCACTGAACTGTCTCCTTTGAAAATGCACACGTCACCGGATCTGAAAACAACAGATATGAGAGGTTAACATGAAGATCCCAGGGCAGGCTGAATAATGAGCAGAAAATGGGATCATCCATCAGGATTGTCATTGTTGGACCCTCTTTCTCTTCCTATCCTATGGCTGCTCAGCTGCTTCTGTCATCCATATTTGCCTCAGCGGACAATTTCCTCAACCGCAGGCCCCTTCAGTGCTCACAACAACACATCAAGTGAATTATTTTGCCACTGTGGCAGCGCACTGGAGATCTAGGTCATGCAGCCATTGCTCTGTGTTTGTTTTCTTTTTTTTCTCCTCTGGCCACCTAAAGACATGTAAAATCTACTCAGCTCATCAGATATCCGGCTCCCACTAAACCTGACCTTGACATTGCCAGGTGATTTTCCAGTGAGAGTTAGAATATGCCTGCTCCGACGTTTGTGTTTTCAGATTAGCATAATCTGTAACCTTTAATTCTGGGCTTTTGTTTGCGGGGAATTCAGTTGATGAGGTTTTTAATGAAATTGAACGATCTCCTGTCAAGGCTTGGGGCTCGCCTGCAGCTATATGTGTATGAAATTGGAGGGGGGAGCAGCACAGGAAAGGATGTTGGAGCTTGAGTAGACTGAGAGGATAACAGGAGAGAGTAGAGGGAGAAAGGGAGAAGTAGCGGAGGGGTGGAGGAGGGATGGATGCAGTAAGGGGCACTGTGACGCATGCTTGTCGGCTTGTGCTTGGGCTGCTGATTGGTTGCAGCGGCTGTTTGTCAGAGGAGCTGGGATTGAGGCGCTGCTAGGAGAGCAGATTATGAAGCGGTGCTCAACCTGCAGCAGTCGGCTCTCAGTGTCTCAATGGCTGCACACGCGCTCCTCATCTGTTCCTTCGCCTTGCTGTCCGCCCTCAGCCGGCCTGGACTCACCTTCACTGAGGAGGAATTCCAGCCAGGATTAACCTATGACGAAGTGCCTCTGATCCTGGACAGAAGGTGAGTCCATCCTCGCTCTCTATGGCTGTGAAGTAATGGAGGGGTGCAGGGGGAAAAGGGGGGAGGGGTACTAGAGATGCACACTGGGATGCTGATGTCTTCTCTTAGAGAGCTTTATGCCATCCTTGCCTTCCTTAGTCACAGCTCACCTTGGATGCATCTCAGATTGTGAATTCAATCATCCATGCTGTATTGGTATGTGTTGGAGAGCGCTAGGCTTCAACGCTTTGTTTGTTTCAGTGTATGGGACTGCATCAGACGGTGGTCATCAATCACAGATGGGGCTGTTGTCTCTGTACCGTTATGCTTGTCTGGCAAGAGGGAGCTAAATAAGGCTTGGGCAGTGGGTCTGAAAATGTAGAGAAAAGAAGGACTGGGAGCAGCAAAGAAAGAGGATGATGGATAATGAGATGATGCATCTTGTTGTGTGTGCTTACTGATGCAGTCTTTAAGGGATTCTAGTTCTTTAATACATACAGTTTTTCAAATTAAATCTGAAATAAAAATGCAGGGCTCACATGAGTCTCACAAGACATCCAGGGCCTTTAGCACCGCTCTCCTGCTTGCTTATAGCAAAGAGCCATCAAACTGTGCCAAAGCCATGTAAGGCTCTTGAAACCATGCCATGCGTGATGGCTCACATAATCCTCAGATTCAAACCCACAGAAAGCTGCATTCCCTGCTCTCATTTATTACACAATCAATTAAAGCCTAAACACTTTTGAAATTCCGGGTCACTAGTAGCTTGTATTATACAGTCGGTGTGCACACTCTCATGGGTATAGTCTTATTCCATGTTAATTAAGGTTTTATAAAACCCCAGCAAACCAGCTTCACAACTTTTGACCCCAGTCAAATGTGATGATTACTTCTGGGATTTGGAGCCTATGTCCTGTTATCAAACTTCGTGCGTAGCTCTGGAACATACCAGCCAACAGTAACAAGTCTCAACACCCCTGATCTCAGCTCTGACTCACTCAAACATACTGTTATATAATAGCAATCTTTTATGCTTTAAATATCAGAAGCCTTGGAGGGAGCTGAATATGTGTTAGGAAAATATGAGTTAGAGGCTTACTGATGAAAGGCTTGGAGGACACCAGGGAACGCAGGTGAAAGAAACAGGCAGATCCCCTTTAGTATTTTTTTTGGTACTAGAACATGATCACAAGCAAAGTATTTAAGCTAACATGTGGGATTCCTGAAACTCTCAAAATAATTCACTACAAAAAGTCCTTATTCATCAGCCTTTATTATAATTAGAAACCTGAATTAAAAAGAAAGCCCATTGATATAATGTTAACAATCTAAAACATCATAAATGTTGACATGCTTTAAAAGTGATAATGCAATGTGATGATTTGACCAGACTTTAAAATGAAAACCAACATTTTTCATCAGATTTCAACAAATCCGAAAAAAATAGAAATCTACAAAACAATGACATTTTGTTTGAACAATTGCTATGAAACAATTTTAGCTGAGTATTCTTTGAAAATATGATGAAGAACAACATCCAAATATGGCTCCAGATTAAAGGACAACAAGCTAAACTATGATTTTATAAATAATTTGTTCACAGCTTTAGACAATGTCCATGGACAGATTGAGAAAAGTAAGAGAGCTGCAATAATTTTAATGGTTATAGCTCAAAAAGTATACGGATATCTTTACATTATAACATAAAAATGATAATTAGAAACTTTAAGAGATAATGATTGCAAACCCTACAAATCTAAGTATTTTCCCATTGTTAATTATGGGATCATTACAAAATGTGTCTATATTTGAAAGCATTAATAGATTCAATTACTGGTTTGTTGTTGGTCATTTTTAGAGCAATATCTGTTTTTATTGGGCTCCAACTGTATTGCTTATTTGATTCTCAGTAACAGTTAAGGTAATGTATTCTTTTACACTTCAAAAAGAATTCATGTGACTTAAATGTGACTTAGTTAGTGGGACTGCTGCAACACCCAGTGATGACAGTTAAAGTTGAAGAATGTCTTCTAGCAGGTTTATAAAAAAACTAAATGAGGAAAGATTCACTCAAACAATTGTTTAATATAATGTTCTAGTTCTGGTACAAACATATTAAAAGTATAATTACCCCCAAAACACTCAAATCAAATCAAAAATACTTTATTGATCCGACGAGGGGAAACTTGATGTCCATGGAGATTTTTGTAAGGCTATTCAGGGCTGGTCAGTCCTGTTCAAACATGGTCTGAATTAATATATTAGGAGTCAGTCTTGGTTCGTCCTTTTGATCAACTCTACCCAACCTTCCAGATTTAGACATCCAGAGACATCAGTTATTAAGACATTTTCATCTCTAATTTTCAAGCCATAGTTTCCCATAGACAAAATGCAGATCAGTTTTTTGGTGTTGTTTCAATAAAATGTTGTGCTCTAGGTTATTTTACTGCCCCACTGGTTCTTTCTTGGTTCTTGTTAATCAGCATGTGTGTCAAAGCATATGTGGCAACTGTGACCAACACATGAAATATTCAACAAGTGCTTAAATGCATCTTAAAACCAGTAAACCCTTTTAAACATAGACACAGATTTAAAAGCAACCTATGAGGTTCAAGGTGAAAGACTGGTCACTGACCTCTATTTAAAGAAAGCTTAGAGGGTTAAAAAGGCAGTTGCTAATATTAATATTGTATGTACTGTACAGTCAGATTATAAAAAATATGTAAAATCTTTTATAACTGAAAGGAAGGTTAAAGTATCAGTTTTGTTGAGAAGACTGATCAGTGATCGCTAATCTGAGCAGGATTTAAAGCTTAAAAGACAATGAACTCTTTCTAATAATATTTAATCACATTTTAACTGAAGTACTGTATATGTACCTTTCATTTATAGACGTGATAATCTCACTGATATTACAAAAATCCTCCTAAACATATTTGCAGTTCTCTTTAAAACTATGTTTTTCTGATATATAATGTACACATTAGTACTCACAAGTGATATTAAATATGAGATCCCTGATCTTCAGCAGCATAATAAATTAAACATTTAAGATGTGTTTTAAATTTCATGAGTGGACAATGAAAAGAAATATGATTTTAAAAAAGCACAAATACCACTAGAAATGTTACTAAACACCCCAGTTCAAATTAATATTATTTTCCAGACATTCCAGTGTCATTAATAGATTAAAAAAAAGTTAGCTTCAAAAGTCAGGCTGAATCTAACAACAAAATAAACATAAAAGAAATACAGCCCTTTACTGAATGTGTAAATCAAACTCTGCAAATCAAATTTAGTAAGTAGTATTGTAGACTTTCATAATTTGATTACACTCAGCACAAACATAAAACAGGTTTAGAGAGCAACTAACAGAATAAAACAAAAGTTATGTTTTGTTGCTTGCCCCAAGGAGGTACCACACAGGGATGATATCCTTATTTTCCTTATGAAAACTCTTAAGCTTCGTCAGCAATACTTTTTTTCTTTACGATACAGGGAAGAGGAGGATTTTTGAGCTCATTGGCTAAGCACTGTTAAAGGATTTGGTTATAAGTTTTGGGAACAGTCCTCAACCTTTTTTCTGCTCAACTGTAAAAAAGACATGGAGAAATAACAAGAGATCAGCTACATCTGTGCCCGAAGAAGGACATTCAGTGAAAACTTATCGATTGAGAAGCTAAAAGAAGCACTATCATTAATATTTTAAAGTGAGCACTTTTCTAAAATTACTGACAATATAGGTTCAGATATGTTCCGCTTCCAGTATTGTGGACATTGTGGGGGGTACATGCTTGCTCAGTTGTGTGCACACATATTTGTGGATTTCTGTGGCTGCAGGGAGACAAGCCAAGGAGTGGCCCTGGCTTTGCTTTGATTATGTAAAGGGCCTGCTCAGCACCCAGCCACTGTGTGACAAACTGAACCAATGATGGGGGCTCGCAACATCCCATGGTTGCTGACCCTGCAAAACTGGCACAGGAGCAAAAACGCCTGGGCTTCGCATTGCTCTCACATTGTTGCAGTTCTGAGACTCTTGGCAACCAGCTGAGACAATGTAGGTGAAAAGGGCTGATTATTTTAGTTTAGCTGTTCAACAAGCAAATCTAGGAGTCCTGTCAGTGAGGAGGGGCTCAAGCTGCTCCGCAGCCCTGAGATCATTGATGTCTCAAATATCAATGCAGGCAATATGTGCACAGCTTCTAAGTTAGCTACCATGCTGCTGAGGTTTCAGTCACAACTGCCTGCTGCCAAAGGTTTCCTGGACTTGGCAGCCCTTTTGAAGTACCCATGCTTACCCAGCATTCACCAGTAGAAAATATAAATATTTGTATTTATTACATAAATAAAATCTTATATTGTTACCAAAAGAATAGCACGGGTAGACATTGGTAAGCAAAGTATCAACACCCATGTGAGTTGGCATGTGTCCACAAAACCTGCCCACAGTTAAACACACACACACGCGCACACACACATATCCCATTGGATTTAGCCAATCAAGATGCTGACGCTGAAGTTGGCAGATGCACACTGGAATGTAGGCTGAAGAGCTTATTTGTGGCAACTGACAGTATCCTCCACTTGGTCACGGACTGGTTGTCATCCTTCAGATGTCACCAAGCAGCTAGCATTACCTGTTCCAATGGGTTTAGGCTTAATTCCAATTACTTTGATTTCGTCAATAGAGCAACTTGATTGTTCCATAGCTTTGTGCCATGCAACAAATAAGCAATCTAATTTTACCCTACTTTTGCGAAAGGGTTCATGTCAATTGAACTTGTTCACATTTTGTCATTGCACATTACAACTGCAAACATTTGTATATACATCAACACAAAGAAGTCCCAAAAGTTTTTTTTTTGGGGGGGGGGTGTTTGATTGTAGCAATTTAAAGCAGGGTTTGCCTCTATAACAGTAACCACAAACTTTGAACATTTCACATACCAATGACCAATGTTTCCTTTCCAATCAAGACCAAAATGGCACAACTGCACATCAGAGAATCATTCAGAAGGCCCATAAGTCAGATTTCTGAATATATCAAATGTAACATACAAGTTACTTTAATGCTGAATATATGTAAAATTACTACATTAGTCAAGATCTAAATTTCCTGAACCTTCTTGCAATCATAAGCACTTTCAGAGGTCAGGACGGATGCACTTGAACTAGCCAGGCTGTTGTAGCTTCTGACATCACAATTTAATCTCTTCACCTTGGTCAGGGCCAATGTCGCTCCCCTTTTGGGCTCCAATAGACTTGGCCTGTCCTCAAGGCTAATCCTAATCCTCCTGGCACCAAACTGTATTTCATTGCCCAGGTAGACACCGCATCATATGGTTGGAAAACTGGTATATACTAAAACTGTGACTTCCGGGGTGATTGACACAAAACCAGCACATTTTCCCATTTAAGTCAGTGCTTTGGTACAAAATGCAGAGAAACATGTCAACAGGCTTTGATGACAATGTAAACAGTGCTTGAATGTTTAGCATGTTTAGGCATTTCAAAATATATGTACTCAGAGGTAGCCTTTTTTCTCCTTTGCAGTACTTTTGAAAATTACTTGCAATTTTGGATGAAGCCAACAGTAACAGATAGAAGCTTCGCCTGGTGACTCAGAGTAATTGTTATTCCCAGTCCCACAGGTATTACCAAGGTTTACCTCCTACAAGCTCATTATTGCTGGCGGTTGTACGGGAATTAGAGAGCAAACCCTAATGATCACAAAGGCCCGGTCAGGACAGAACACCTTGTCAGAGCATCTGAGTGACCATCACAATAACCACAACTGGTCATGTCAGAGCTGCCCAGAAAGCCCATCGGCATGATATGTTTGTGATTAGTCATTTAAAAAGGGATTAGGATTAGCCTCAAGAGGTTCATGCTTTGAAGGATTTAGTCTCAGACAGAGTTGGACAGCTGGGGCAAACATGTAAAGAACAAGGAAACGACTGGTCTTCTGTCATATGTGCAAGATATAAGTCATAACCATGTCAGCTAAGTGATACCAGTCAAGTCAAACATGACAATACAAAATGTACCCTTAACAGTCTAACTCTTGAAGTGTATTAGTTCTCTGTAAGTGTAAATCCAGTCAGACATGTTTAACTTTTTAAAACGTGTCCTTCTAACTTTTTCTAACAGCTGAATTGTAAAAAACGAAATTAGACTCATCTTTAGAGATATTCTTGTCGAGAAAGCACACTTTTTGCATATTATATTCATTAAAGCACATTCATGCTTGCACGCTTGCACTTTATGTGTAGGTTCATGTTATAAGAAGGATTGTGTAAACTACTGCATCATTATGTAAAGCAATACATAAACAGTTTGGAATTATTAAAAAAATGACCAGTTCCTGAGAAAATATTGTTTATAAATCGTAATTATATAGGTTTTATACAGGAGTTGCAATAATGTGCTTTTTCACTGCTGAATAACTAAGCCGTTGGTGTACAAATGTTTTGTCACTCTTGACAAATTTTCAAGTTGAAAGTATTTGTGAACCACAAAATGATTATTTTTTAATCAAAAATGAACTACAACTTCTATTGTGATTTTTTTTACTTGCTCAACAAACTCTTTTTTCTAATATAGTAATAGTAATAGTATAGTATAATAGTAGAAATATAGTACTCACAGCAACAAAAATGTGAGTTTTTCTTGCTTTGAAAATATTTACTGTATTTAGCCTAATTTAATGAGTGGTCTCTTTCTTAGTAAAAAGCACTGGATGTTTATGGTCTTATTTATCATTCAATTTAAATTGAAAACAAAACCATGGTTAATAAAAGACAAATACTTTGTATTTTTAGGTTTTCACTTTAAGAATGTTTTAAATGGACAAAAAACTTGCATAAACATTTATTTTAAAACATGTGTACATGTGCATTCATTACATGAGATGGTGAACTAAATTTGTATTTTCTTGAACTGTGGTTCGAAGCTGTACAAAATCCTTCCAAGGGCTTCAAATGGCTGCCAGACACACTTTGGATGCCTGACTTTAAACTAGGAACTTTTCTGTACAAATATATATATTTTTTTTTTTCTTCACATGGTGCTATATTTTCCAGAGAATCAAAAATTATAGTGAAATGAAAATTGTGTCCATCTTATCTTCAGAGGGCCTGATTGAATGTTCTTGTCTTTTCCGCAGCAAAGAGAAACCCCATCAAGCAACAAGAGTCACATCACGTAAGTAACAAATCCACTTCGACACAAGGTCTGATTCAGTCTAACCTGCCATGGTTCTTTTGACACTGAGTTGCACAGATCTGACGAAGACATTTGCTTTTTAAATCCCGAGACATTGCTGCTACTTTGTAATTTAATCAGGTTTTCAAGTCGGTCCTGTGTGCAACTCGAACATGTCGGGGGGGATACTGGGCTGTGTGTGGCTATACATACGCTTTTTTATACAAATGCATGAAGAATATATATACTTTTTGCTCTTCTCAAAATGCATAATAGTAAAATGTGTCTCATGAACAAAATGAACAGTGTTTGTAAACATTGAAATTATTTTGAAATAAGCTGCTGATGAGTCAGAGCGATGACGCAAACCTCTGGAAATAGATTCATGCCCCAGCAGTGAGGTGCATCCAGGTCTCTTTGTTCTTTGTGTTAGGGCATGTGCATATGTGTGCGCTGTTTTTTTTATGAAATCATCACAACTTTTAGTATCATATTCCATTCTGTAATAAAAAGCACGGTGGATCAGCTTAACCTGCCCAATAATCGAAAGTCCGGTGACGCATTTGCTTGTTTTCATTTTTAGGTAAAGATGGAGAGTATGGCTTAGAAAGTGAAGAGGTGTTTTTGACGCCTGAAGATGAAAACCCACTCAGGAGAATACTGCAGGTACAGTGTTCAGTGTTCTCCCCTCCCTGTCTCTGGTTCATACAATGCACACACGCTGGAGCACACAAGCAAAACCGAGCATGCCCACTCAGTGGCACTGTATGACCTTGGATGAAGGAATAATGTTTGTCTCATATTCACTAGAGGTAAAACATCTTTGCCGCCCACACACAGGACCACTGTGACTGAAAATTCAATAACATTCCGCATTATGCCTCATCAGCTTGTGCATACAGGAAAATATATATGTTTATTATAGACTGGGTGAGCCCTGCAGCTGCTTTTCTAAACTCTTATTAATAATCAACACAGAAATTCAGACTTCATCTTAAATTTTCTATAACATGACTTACCCTTCAGTGTAATGCACTCTTCAAGCGGATAGAATAAAAAAGGTACGGGGGCAGTTGGCATCTGCAGACTAATGCCAGTGCTTTGTCTGCCACCACATACTATTATATGCAAATTGAGAGAACTCCTGCTTTCCACATGCTGCTCTTTGCTCCATTTGAGATTCAAGTGGTGGCTGGAACAGTGAACTTTACACATGGCTGACATTTTATGATCACACAAGCTGGCAACCCTTTAAAATGGCCTTTCAAATTAAATATCACAGCATGAATAAAACTAAGGCACTCCAAGTAGGAAATTGTAGGTGAAAAGAAGAGCAAGGGATGTACTTAAACACATATCTCAGAGATATGGTGAAGTCAAATATCCTGATGTAAATGGTTCGATATGTCTGATTTTTCCTTTTTTTAATTTTATAAAGTTTACCACTGTTTTTTTTGGATTGTGTTTCATTACGTTTTTACAGACTTTCTGCCATTCAGTGCCTTTTATAGACTAGTCTGATTAGACATTCTTACTTTGCATTAAAAAAGTACTAATTCTGAACTGTTAAAAAACACAAGTTTCTTCTTGCCTGCTTTCCTGATTAAAGCAATCCATGCCTAGTCTATAAGTTTATGAGAACCCTGTGTAATGATATTTTTGCAGATGTGCTATACTGTTTAGATTACGAATTAAAACAGTACTCTAAACAATTGCAAAATATATTTTTGTAATGTAGTCAATGTAATGTAATTGCCATACTTTTAACATTTGCACTTGCTGAAATCCATATATCCTTTACTTGTCACTTAAGAATTATACACTACTTTCTGTTGGTCTGTTACCAAAAATACCTATAAAATGCACTGATATATGTGATGTAACGAGTAAATGTAAAAACTTCAAATGCTTGAAAAACATTTGGAAGGTACTGTTTCTCTAAGAAATTATACTAATGGGTTGTCCTCAACAGAAGAGTGAAAAAACATGAATGTTCGTTCATTTTTAGTGTAGTTGGTAAATACCGTTTGTTTGTATCTTTGCAGCCTTTTAAATGGCATCAGTCTGGGATGTCTCTCAGTAAAAGGAAGCTGCTGCAGTCTCTGATGGGGCCTTATGGCCCACTCAGTGTATCTTACAATGGGAAGCCTTGCATACTGTTTAAGGCAAAACGGTTGGCAATCCGCTACAGGAACCACACATTCATTGATCTGACTGAGAGGGTCTTCAACCCCAGCTCACCTGTGGACACTAAGGGTTCAATCTGCACCAAGGATAAAGCAACGTAAGTCCCAAAGTAAAATCGGGGTAAAAAAAATGTCTATGAATAGCAATACATAATATTCGATGTGCTGTAGTATCTACATTACAGACATTTCCTTAAAATATAACATATTTTTATGTCAGTTGAGATAAATATTCTCATCTTTGTTCTGGTACAGACTTTCGTTAAGGTTTGGTGATGTTGAGGACTTACGAGGTCTAATTATCAGGTAAAATAGCAATGCTTAATTCAAATACTTTTAATATTTATGTATTATTAGAAAACACATAAAAAAATCTTGCAAGTGTATAAGCGTATAACTAACTGCACTTTCTCTTTCACTAGGCTTCAGATGTCCAACACTTTTTATGAGGCAGCCGGTCAAAACTGGTTCACACTGGACAGCGTTCATATCCAGTACAACTGGACCCAGGAGGCCACATTCAACGCTAGTGAGGTCTACGCTCCTGCCACTTCATCCTACCATTGCCAGCACGTCAGCAGCCTGCACAAATATGACACCCTGCTAGTGCCAAGCTCCCACACTGACACATCTGCTAACTGGCACATAACTTTCACTGATTTCCAGGTACACTGTCACACAAGGGGCACAACCTTTGTAGTTAACTCCTCTAATTGTGTTTGCATGTTCAGTTTTGGTTTATTTTTTATCTTCTTTTTTGTGTGCAACATTTGTGCATGTGTCTGTACAGTAGCCAGCAGTTTCCTTTTAATATCCGGTGTTTTGACTGTCAGTCTGTTAGTAGGCTGGTTGGCAGTTTGTCAATCTGTTTTATTTATTTAGCCATCTGCTCACCAGTCTCAACCTGTCCATCTGTATTGTGTGTCTGTGCTTGGTAAGCCCAATAATCACCAATTGTCCTATTTGCTCCAGCCAAAGCTCATCTATCCATCTTACTCTTTGTTCTTCCAGATCCAGGCCTTCAACGTGCAGTCAGAGACGTTTGCGTCTGCCAGTGACTGTGCTACTTTCTTGACGCCAGCTATTCTTATGGGCCTGGTGACATCTTTAATCCTACTCCTAGTCTTAGCCTATGCACTGCATATGGTGGTTCACCTCAAGCACATTGATCGCTATGAGGAGCACAAAGCCACTGTCTACTTCCCCCGTAGTCCTGAGGCAGAGCTACCAGACAAAAACAGCCTGTGAAGGAGAACGATGAGACAGAGGATGATTGGGGGGAGAGATGGGGAAAGAGGAAGCTGAGAATCAAGGCTGCCATGACTACAAGAGTGAAAAGTATCTTCAACTGAAATTTTATCAACTTAATGACAACTTTGCTTGTTTATGTCAAAAGTTAAGTCTTAACTCTATTAAGTAAATGCAAGTGTGGCCAGATACTTTCTCTTCTCTCCTCCTTGACTAGCATCTCCTGGGAAAGTCCAAGCCTCTGCTAGAGATGGCTCATTGGCTTAATATCCAAGGTCCAGCATCTGCCCCAGGGTCCTGAAGGGTAATGACTTGCACAGGTCTTTGTCCCAGCTGGCCCTCAAAACAAAAGGCTCACAGTTGCAGCCAATACAGCTAACTCAGATGCTCCAGCTTAAGTGTATGTATTACATGGCTCCCAAATGTCATATTGCAAGCAACCATCAACAACATTGTCCTTCCAGCTTTCATTGCTGTATACTTTGTCTAACACTGCTACAAAAATGTTAAAATTAGAACAGCTACTTTTCTAGCTGAGATAGCCTTATTAGCTGCATGTCCTAATAGGCTGGTGTTCTTGGGCTAGCACAGAGTTTCCTTATAATAAGAACACAGAAGGTCTCTTGTTTGAGTTTCAGTTTAAAAAAATGAGGTATGGCACAATCCAAATGATACTGGGAAGCCTTTTTTTGGAAACGGAATAAAAATATTAGGAACCACTGGTCTAACATTTTGCCGGAGCAGATGGACCTACTTCACCGGCCCATCAGAGTCTCTAGCCTCTCTCAACCCACCCCTGAATGAGACTGCTGCTTGGAACTTAACTGTGAAATGGCCTTCAACAGACCAGACAGGACAAAGAGGATTCAACAAACTAGCACAAAATTTGTTAGTAGCGGAAGCACTAACAACAGACTTTAAAAAGACTATACAAAGAACTATGCTGCAAAAAGACAGCCCATCTATGGGCATGGCAGGAATGCAGGTTTTTGGGATGCAATGGCTCATCTGAGTCAATTGTTTGAACAAAGGAGGCTGTGAGTCCTCAACTGAGACTGCTCAAACAGACTGCCAAAACGAAGCTACAAATGAGTTGCCATAATATATGGTCTGAAACAGAGTCAGACTACGTGAAAATGGAAGCAAACCTTTACAGCTATTTAAGAAAAAGAAAATGCATTCATGTACAGACGTGTCACTCTGTGGAGGTCTTTTTTTATATTCAGTGTAATCATAAAAAAAACTATTAGGTACAGGTGGACTATGCTAAAACTCATAACCAAAATGCTATCCCGAGCTGTAAATATAACAACTCTGTAGGACCATAGCTGTTTACTATCTTCAAATACTGCACAATTAATAAACAATACAATTGTACAATTGTTCTACTGAGATTGGTAAACAGATCAATGCATATGATTTATTTTATTTTTTTCTACGAGGGTGAACATGTTACATTTTCTGTATGTTTGTTTTAAGCTGGGCAAAATAGGGTTCGGTTTTACCTACCTGTAAATTATAAGGCAAGATTCCTACCATAGACGGACGTCCCTATTGAATGCTGTTTAGTCACTGGGACCTATAGATGCCATTATTACACCAGATGACTCATTAGCAACAGTTACAGAATCGGTAAGTCATTATTACTGACAAAAAAACATTCAGCATGACAGTAAATAGATATCTTAACATTCGATATGGCAGTTCTGTCGGTTTGTAGCAGTGTGAAATGTGTTCTTTGGTCATACATGTATCCTACAATCGATGGACTGATAGGGGGCAGTTTGTCCGAGGACTAACTGATGTAAAATGAACAATAAACTGATATTCTGTGGGACAGATCTTCTTTTGTGTGACATTGTTTTTTTTTTAGTCTTTCCTTTATTTTTCACTGGTTTCCATGCAAATACAATTTCATTAGAGCTTTCTTCCACAAAATGAATGAATACGACATTCAAACATACAAATTCTAATGAGGAATTTCATTATAATACCTGTATTATAATGATGTTCAGACAGATGTGGTTGTCCTGTAGTGTTGCAAATCAAAGGTATAATACAAATTGGACAATCGGGTTTTGTCCATCCAAATGTAACTTTTTTTCTTAGTAACTACTACAGTCCTCCAGGCCAGTGTCCAGGTCCCAGATGTCTCTCAAACATGGTGCCATAGAATTGTTGTTCTTCTCTTTGTGTATTAATTCAGAAAATATTTCAAACATTTTTTCATGTCTAACAATAATACTTTTTCTTCTTGTTGAAAAATAGTGACATCTAATGGTAAGTATTGGTATTGGGTTTAGATCTCTGGACCTGCTTACGATTAAACAGTAAATATTTTCTTCTTCGGTTGAAAACCAAAGATTAACATTTGAGTTTAAGTAAAAGCTCTGATTGAAGTTTAATATTTTATATATAATTTAAATGGTTATATTATCTTTTAGGCCCTGTGATGGACTGGCGGCCTGTCCAGGGTGTACTCCGCTTCTCGCCCGTTGACAGCTGGAGATAGGCACCAGCCCACCCCCGCAACCCCTTGAGGAATAAGCGGTTCAGAAAATGGATGGATGGATAGATATTATCTTTTATTTAACAACATGCAGTGAAGTTGCTAAATTTCAATGAGATGCATAATATCCATAGATGCAATTTTCTTTTTCTTTCTTGGTTCTTGAATTTCAGACTGAGGAAGGAAGTACATTACAATCAGAGTTTCTCTTGTTTTGATATGACAATCCAGTCTCTGCCAGACTACCAGTTTAAGCTATCACCAGGTTTTACTGTTGGCTGTGGTGTTTCTTTAAAGAATGGTGGACAGGTCGCCAGTCCATCACAGGTGTCTTATACATAGACACTAACATTTTTCAGAATCTCACTATATGCTTTCATGAATTTTTGTTAAATACGGAATAAGTATTTTAACATTTTTAACTGAAGGTGATGTAAGGCAATCAACATTAGACAAACAATTATAATAGATCTTTATTTTTTTCTCAAAGAGTGGCTTTAAAACATTACTGCAGTTAATGGGAATTCAACTGAAATGGTAACGGACGTAAATGTAATATCAATTTTACCCATTAGAATAGGAATGCAGACCCACCACACTGACACCGGTGAACATCTGGAGAGCGGACATTGGGAAATTGGACTCTAATAGGTACCTGGGATTTCACCTGAATAATAAACTGGACTGGAGCCACAAAACTGATGCTCTTTACAAGAAGGGTCAGAACAGACTCTACCTGCTGAGGTCATTTGTAGTTCATGGAGCATTGTTAAAGACCTTCTATGACTCTGTGATCGCTTCCCTCATTTTTTACAGGTTTGTAAGTTGGAGCAGCAGTTTATCGACAGCTGAGAGGAGGAGGTTGTATAAACTAATCAGGAAGGCCAGCTCTGTTCTAGGATTAACCCTGGATCCAGTGCAGGAGGTGGGAGACAGAAGGACTCTGGCCAAAATAAGATCTCTGATGGACAGAGTCTCCCACCCCATGCATGTAAATGTTCGTGAACCACAGAGCTCCTTCAGCGACTTCAGTGAAGTAGTACAATAGCAATGATGTTAAATTATCATATGAAAATATGATAATATTTTATCTTTGTAGCTCTAAATTGTAGGATAAGAATGGGGTGTAAGAGAGACAAAGTATTTAGCATTTTATACAAATTCTGGGAATAGACCAAGAAAAGTCAGAGATATGAATTAGCCATGGATGGATAGACAGATGAATTCTTGTGAAAGCACTTCAAACAGGCACATTCAACATTTTCAAAATTTTTGCTGTTCTCATTTTACCAGAAAATAATCCGAAAGAATGAATTATCTTTAATTTAGAGTTGTTACGCTGAACACGTTTGAGAGCAATCTTGTTTGTTTTTTTCCACCACCAAACAAACATAATCTTTGTCTATTTTATCGGCAGTAGTCACAAAGGTTTGATCACGCTTATGTGGAAAATCAATCAATCCTTTCAAAAGGTTTAATTACATGCATTTCTCAGTGAACTGGAATATATGTTCCGATTAGGGTGCCTCTTAAAACAAACTGCCTTTAAGCAGTTATTAAATATTTATCCATTTATCTTTATCTATTCTGCTACACCTTGAAGGGTTGCAGGGGGGTCTGTTATGAGTCTCACTGTGCGTACGCAATATCTTTCAGTGTTATGTGCCCTAAATACTTCTCAATATAAATGTTGTTTTTATTGCTTAGATGTAATAGTGTAATTTTCTAATAAATTAAATGTTGTTTTCATTGATTTGCGAGCAAAAGTATTACATTTAATAGAAACACATTGAAACCACCATACAGTGAGTATTGAGTTACTGAAATAAAAACATTGAGTTACACCTTGTCTAACTCGTGTAACTTCATTTTCCATCCTCCAGATGTCAGTATCCGCTTGTGTCAAACCTTATTACTTTCTGTATAATGTAACCCATTATTTACTATTTCTGATTCACCATGTCTGACTCTCATTATATTGCAGTAGGTAAGCCAAGAGATTTAATTACATTACATGTGCTATTGAAATGGCTTGCAATCACAACTTGTAAGTTCAGTAAAAGCTTAAATGAATTACTTAGCTGTTCCTTACAACATAGCATTCTATTAACATCCCAGTACACAGAGCAAATAACCTATAAATCACAATACACAGTTTAAGACATGCTAATATGTAGCCTTGACAGATAACCCACTGATAGCTGTTTCCCATGAGATGAGAAAATAAATCTCTAGCCCAAACATTTCAGTGATTCATACTTATAATCTTCTGTTTCATTTGAGGCCTAAACAGAAGAGTTGTATTTAGTGTTTGTTGTTAATCTCTTTCCTGCACACAATTTTACAGCTAGGATCCTCAGAGTCCTCAAGGATGGGAATTCAGACTTTGCGGATGCAGCCTGTGCAGACACAGATAGGCCTGCCTGTTTTATATGTAAAGCTTACAGTCAGAAAGCACAGGCCCATAGGGTCCCTCACACAACTCTTTTGTCAAAGAAGAACTTTTGCAGCTTGCTCCAATCGACTTGCTGGCTTTTGATGTAGGCCGCACAAGGGAGTGCAACGGCTCTAGGTGGGCTGAGTTTGTAAAGCATAACTGAGTTTGACCTTTCTATAAATCACTGAATATATGTTCATTACAAAGCTAACCATTGGTTCATTTGGAGGGCACCAGACATAACTACAGGATTTTGTGTACTGTTTTCCTCTTGCTCTTAAACACTTTTAGTTCTTAGTTTTGTTTCTGCCTTGTTTGTCTGGTAAAATCATAGATTTTGGAGCCAAAAAGCCTATAAATATTGAAGTTGTGAAAAATACATAATATACAATAATAATAATAATAATAATAATAATAATAATAAAAATACACAACTTTTCCTTTCTTTTCAAAACCAGGTACACAATATCAAAACACCTTTATAACGGGGAATATGTCGGACTGATGTGTGGCTGCTTAATGGCAACAGAAAGAAGGTGCAATATCAGATATTGCTTATCCTTGCTTATCCTTATAGCAAGGATAAGCAAGGATAAATTTTACAGAGGCTAAAAACAGTTCTTGCCCCTGAGATAGACAGTTATTGCCAGGCTTAGAAAAATAGCTTGAGTCAACAACGATAGTAGTGAGTCAACCACCTCGGTGGTCTAACTGTCGTTTGTGAGCATAAAGTTTATCATGTTAAAAATGCTTTCTTGTACACTATTTTATTGCAGTTTTTACATAATAACTGATGTCTACAGATCATGTTAATTAATCATGTGACGATTTCTTTCACCCTGCATAGCCACGATAATTAATTTGAGCTAATAATTAGTTGGAGTGGAAAAATATTTTCACTGCTACTGTACACTGTAATGTAGTCAAAACCCTCATTAGTTAAACATGGAATTTGTCAGGAAAAGGGAGATTTATAAAATCACTGCCTGGTTAGTATGGGGACTCGGCTTTTGGGTATAGCAGGCGGACACAGGCATATAGTTGTCCATTTAAAAATGCTGGTCAAAACTAGAGCAGGGACAAACTACAGCATATCTAAATTCTGCCAAAATGAGACCATCTCAAATTGCAGTTTTTGTCAGAAGTGGTAATTTGGCACTGTGGTAAACAACATTGCGGGCTTCTCTTCCAGGATGACAGTTCGTTAGGTCTTCAAACTAGTGCTAGTTTTCACTTCCTTCACCTCACTGAGTTATTCATCATTTAAATCCTTATTTTATAAACTCAGATTCAAGATGGAGACTTTGATATAAATTATTATTATTATTATTATTATTATTATTATTATTATTATTATTATTATTATTATTATTATTATTATTATTATTATTATTATTATATTGTGGACCTTGTATTAATCAATGTTGCTCAGGTTCAGCACTTTGAAACATACAGTCTTCAATGCACGGCCTTTTCCTGCTGTATTCATGGGTGCCTGTGTTCCAATTTTAATCATGTAAAGCACCTTGAATTGCCTTGTGTTGAAAGTGTGCTGTACAAATAAAATTGCCTTGCCTTAAAAAATATTTTGTGATGTTAGACATGGAAATATATGTTTTTTGGTGAGCTTGAAGAAAAGTTTAAAAAACAATGAGTTATGTCCTTAAATATAGATAATGAATATAGATAATAGGCTCCTGCTCAACACTTCATACTTGTGATTATCCTGGTATGTCAATCACTGATTCAGGCCAACAGGAGTACTTTGATGTATATAAGAGCTTAGGGAGTAGATTATTAATTGAACATAACATTAGAGCCAATCACAGCCTCATACCTCATCATCTTATATCTACAAAGCTGCAGCAAATGGCCTCATTTTAGCCTCTTGGGCATGTTATCATTACAAATGAGTTTGTTATCATCAAGACAGCTTAGTCTATGGAGCTCTGACGACTAAACAGTCCAATGTTTGAATGCAAACATTATATAGGCTACTGCTGTTTGCTTAGATATTGTATTTTTTTGAAAACATTTAGTTAATTTTCTTATAGATAGTGGAGTTTCATTTTAACAATGTAAAAACTTCTATAAATTTTACTTTGACAGTATTTGGTCAGTTTATTTTTTAAAGTTGTTCAGTGTAACATTTTCAATCCATAACAAGGAAAACAAATGGGAAGAAAGACTCTGGATATCTGGTTATCCTCCCATGTGCTGTAATTTCCTGTTACACGGGGCATGGCTTTGGTTCTCTAGGCAAACAGCTTCTCTTTGAAGAATAAATTAAATATATACACTTTAATATAGTGCGCTGAGGTTGGGCCAATGAGACCCGAGAAAAAAGATAAAAAGGAGATTGTATATCTGAAATGGGCTGATGACAGGAGGAGGTAGAATAATGTAGAGAAAGATGAATAATAATTGAGGTAAGAAAAGGACTTGCAACAGCAAGTTACAATTTGTTTTCCTTTTACTTTAAATGAAGTGGCCAGGAAATGTAAAATGAAATTGGTTGCTCTGGGCAAATATGTTAGGAGCATGCTTTGAATGTAATGTAACACACAGGTATGATTTTTAGTCTGCTGTGCAAAACAATGTAAATATCAGGTCTCCACTTGCTGTCTGTTATTCCACATAATGAAACCGCCTATCCGATCAAGATTTTTTTTTTTTAAGCAATCAGGTAGCTGCTCGAGGCATTTCAGAGTCTCTTTGAAGACTAAAAACAAAATTGACAAGTTGACTCAGTAATAGGAAGTCAGAACAATATGCTTCTGTTTTTCTCTAATCATGCTTCTATAATCATGCATTTGGTATCACTATCACTGACTCATGTAAAGCACCTTGAATTGCCTTGTGTTGAAAGTGTGCTATATACTGTAAATAAAGTTGCCTTGCCTTGCCTTGCCTATCCACACATTTTTACACAGTCTTGTTTTGTCTTCATTATAGTAAGTGAAGAAAAATTCACCAGACTTCATACACCTTCAATGTTATTCTCATTTCTTGACCTTATTTGTGACATTACTTTAGGCTAAATGCCTATGATCAAAACATTTCTGGCTAGAACATTTAAAACCTTTAATTAACTTACATAAATTAAATCTGATCCTTTTTTATGTGAATAAATCTGAATTTCTGAATTTACTTTCATTTAGTTAAATTAGGGTTTCATTAAAAAAGTTATTTTAGACTGTAATTCACTTTTAAAAGCAAAATACACTTTACACCCAGACTTTCTTTGTATTAGCTTAGATTATCATGGTTTGCCGCGAATGAAATCTATGAAGGTATTTTGGTGCAAATGTATGGGTGTCTTGTAACTGGGAGGTTGAAGTCAGATAGGTACATTTATTAGCAGTTTTGTAACACAAACACAAAACAATTGTTAAACCTTTTCAATTTTTTAAGTGCAATGCACAAATTACATTCTTTGAGTCACACTTTATGTTTACAGTTTTGCCCCATTTTATCAATAACAAACAGGGCAAGACATCCACATACCTGTGTGCAAAAAAAAAAGTATGTATTATGTTTTGTTGTTCAAAGACACAAATCAATGAAAGCAATTGTACAAAACAGCTGACGTGAGTCACAAAAAGTGCTTTACAAACCAGCCACAACCTCCTGTTCCATACACTCCTCCTTTTGCTCCATTTGTACCACTGTCAAGGATGTTTTGTGACTTGTGGGCAGTGTTGGGGAGAATACTTTTGAAATGTATTTAGTTACAGAATACTGAATATCTGATTTAAAATGTATTTTGTAATGTATTCCGTTACTTTGCTGAATCCTGGTACTGTATTCTAAATACTTATAATACTTCCCCTTAAAAGCAGCATTTAAGTCTATTAAATGTCACATGTGCTGGTAGCTACTCCCGCAGGAAAACAGAGGGCATCCATCCATTTTCTGAACCTCTTAATCCTCAAGGGGTCATGGGGGGGCTGGTGCCTATCTCTAGCTGTCAACGGGCGGGAGGCGGGGTACACCCTGGACAGGTCGCCAGTCCATCACAGGAAAACAGAGGTCATATTAATGTTAAACATTATGTACTGACTGGGAAAAAATAAAACCACCAAAAGCATAAGTGGTGCCACTCCATGACTAGTGTTGCCAGATTTGATCTTTTCCCCCATTTTAACCACCATGGCTTTAGTTGGGCTTTTGTCATGAATGCTCAAATTACGTCTGGCATCACTTGAAAAAAAATGAACTGCGAGAGAGTGCCGTTCACAAATGCCAGAATGAGTAAGTTCATAATAAAGTTCATGAGACCAAAAGTGAGCGAGTTTGGGTACAACACTGTTGGACGCAGCTAGCAGGTTGTTAACTGTCAGACAAAGGTTACACTTGTCAGGTTTTGCCCCTACTCTTTTTGAAAAATGTGAAATTTTACTTGAATTTCCACTATGTGAAGGCATAATTTTCTTCACTGCTAGTAGGTTTATTTGGCTGTGGTTGTGATTCCAACCCCTCCAGCTCCTGGTCTGAATCCATACCTGGCCATTCACGTTTATGCTGGTCTTTGATAGTCGGGAGTGTTTCGTCCATAGGTTATCTATGGTTTCGGCGGCATGTTGTTTAGGGGTATTGTGGGATAGTCTACACAATGTGGAGACACACATTTCCGAAATTTATATATTCATCTTTTAGGTGGAAAGTGGAAAAAACACTAGTATTCCAGTTTTATTACGAAAGTAACTGTAGTCTGAATACAGTTACTCATAATTAGTATTCTAAATATGTTACGTCAGTACATCTATTCCGTTACTCCCCAACACTGCTTGTGGGTAATGCCTATACCATACATGTACACATAGCACTGTGGTCCCTGATAGTTATATTGTGATCCTTTGGCTGTACATTGGACATTTGGAGTAGATTAAATCACTAAAACTTTACTGTCTATTAACAGAACACCAAGGCTTCTCAGAACCTTATCAATAGGGAGATATGAAGCTGAAGCTGGCTTCCAATTTTTCCTATATTCACCTATTTATAGAGACATACTGTTGAACACTGCAGTTGAAAAAAACAAAAAGAAACGAGCAAATAGAAAACACAGATTATCTTTATTAAGAGCAAAATAAACTGTGGCCAAACAACCCTGCCTTTGTGTTAAAAGTCATTTTGGTGTGTGTTATTGCTAGTGGAAAACTAACAGAGCATTTCAGGAAAAATAATCCATCACAACCAGTAAAGGGCAGTAGCGATAGGGTGACTTTCTGGGATTCCTTTGCTGCTTCAGAACCCGGACAGCTTAAAAAGCAATTTATATAAACTTTGATTCTGCTCTACCAGAAAACCCTGAAGAAGAATGTCCAACCTCTAGTGCACAGGTGTCATACTGTAGTCCTTGAAAGCCAGTGATCTACAACTTTTAACAAATGTCTCTGCCTCAACGCACCTGATTCAAATCATTTAGCAATAAACAGGACCTGGCTGCATGCTGAGGAGTTAATTCAGCCATTTGATTCAGGTGTGTTGGACCAGTGTCACATTTAAAAATCGCCAAACACCGGCCTCCCGAAGACTGAGGTGTGGCATCAGAGCTCTAAGGTGCGATTTTAAGCTCTATGACACTAATGCCTCGTTTGAGTTGTATGGCTCAGGTAAGGAGAAAATCCCATATTAAATCAAGTTTTGTAAGTTGTCTTTTCCTTAGTTGCAGGTATCCAGAGGAAATAACAACATGAGAACACACTATACAGGAGAAATTATGTTCCACATGAGTTTGACATAAACTAATACATGTCAACATCATGGGGAATTTACCTGATTACTATCTACAGTACATGGACTGGCACTGAATATGTGTCCCTGCTTTCTGCACCATGTGTGTGGCATGGCCCTCTTTTGTTCCTGGCCCAAACTTTATATTTATTTTTCAGATTACACATTCCTGATATAAAGTTGTTTTTAGACAATGTAAGCGTGACATAACAAAGCAAAGCCAGAAAAAGCAGTCAAGGTCTCTTCCATTGTCTTTGATCCATGTTTGGTTGTTCACATCACTTTTCTTGTGTCTTAAACTTTATTTTTATTTTTCATTCTTTTCTTCTCCACTTTCATCATCTGTATCATCTGAACTTGGACTGTGTTCCTTCAACATTGACTGATGGGTATTTCTGTTGTCACCACCGTTTGTGAGTAGTTTTCACTGCAGCTGTTGCTTTCTCAGCTTTTTGTAGTATGTGTCCATCAGCAGCTGGAAATACTCATATGAAGATATGTACTGTCAATTTAAATTAGCAAAGCAGTAAGCCAATACATCTTGATTGCATGATACTTTTGTCCGATGGGTCAGTACAATTGTGAGTTCTTGTCTATCAGCTCATTTCCATTCAATAAATGGGCCAATGTTCTGATTCTTATCTGTTAGAATTGGAAATAACTGGTTCATAATTGCTCTTAAACACAATTATATTCACTAATATGCATTCTATTTTGCATAGGCAAATTCATCTTTGGTGTCCTTTAAGAGAGCCTGAAGGAAAAAAATGAACTCCTTACCCATCCCTCTACTTTTTAAAAAGAATGATTGTTCCCTCTGTTCTACTGTTTTTGTTTTTCACTGAGCAAGCTATTTTTTTATCTTTAGTACTGACAGTTTTATACAGCATATAGTTTTAGTTTTATGAGGCCGTCCAATACAGGCAAAAATGGATTTTGCTCAATTAAAATTTCTTTACTTAACAAATAAAATACTACAGTTATGTCTGTTATGTCTAAATTGGTTGTAAAACAAAGGACTGCACAGGGCAAGACATGAAGAAAAAAAAACTGAGAAGAAGGAAAAACATCGGGGTTGTCAAAGCAGTTTTCTTTACTTTCAGGTTACCTGAATACTACTGCTAAAATCCATCTATCACATTTTTTCTTTTACCTGCTTTTTTGTTCAGGGTTTGTGCAAATCTTCAGTGATCATTAGGCGAGAGTAGAGATACACTCTGGACATGTCTCAAATTTATCATATGGCTTTATGCTAAGATTTTCAAGGAAAAAGCAGATTAAAAGAATGTTTGCTGCTTCAAGAGTTATTGAATTTCTAACCATTGTTTTCTGTTTCAGTACTTTGAGACCATCCTCCAGCCTGTGATAAGATTGTAGATTCAAAGCCAGCTTTCTCAATCACATGTTGATGTGCCTCTGGGCAAGGCACTTGGCTCAAAGTTGTTTACTAATCTGCATATCAGTGCGTAAATGTGTTTTTGTTTGTCAATAGGTGTCTGAAATGTAGAGCACTTTGAGTGGAAAGGCTCTAAATGAGGCTCGTTTCCACTATTTTAACTTCGACGTAATTTTACCGGAACTTCACGGAATGAGTGTCTGCACTTCTCCGGGCCGACAGGGTTGTTTTCGGAGCCATTTCAGGAAGCAACAGATTACCAGTCTTGGCAAATAGCTCAGTAGAGCCGCTGGGCAGGAGCTTTCATTAAGTCGTGCATATTGATTGTAACTCAGCAGGAAATTAGTAGATGTCGCCAAACAAGCTGCTTGGTCAAATAGGAGTTACTGGAGAAACCGCTTATAACAGCAAAAATAAACACAACAATCTCTGCTTCTTCCATGTCAGTGTCTTTTTTTTACTGTCTGCTGCTGTGGCTTAATTTTGATGGTGATCGCCTTTAAAAGTGTTGTGATATCTGGACGTCTTAGCGGATTCCTTAATGGCCAATTTTGTATGAAGTAATGAAAGCTGAGAGGAGCAAGCCAAAAGACTTAATCTGACAGAGGAAAGTCTGGTGAAATTACTCAGAAGTTCTGACTGTGGAAACTAGGGATGCAACAATACCGATACTTGGATCTGAGTACTTGCCTACTGTATACCTAGTACCAATGCCAAGACTTCTACCACACAAAAAAAAAATGCAATGAATTGGAAGACAGATTTTATTTTTTTCTCTGCTTGTACAAGAACTGATGGTGAATTAGATAAATCAAATGCAATATCAAAAAACATGACCACCAAGCTACAATTTTAAGAGAAAAACTTAACATTTCTGTGAAATTAAAGAAGTTCAACATTTTAAGTATTGGTGGATTGCATTGGTCAAGGAACCAATACCAGTACATTAGAACAGTTTTGGTCCCGATATCCAACTACAAGTTTCGGTATCGATGCATCCTAAGTGGAAACATCTGTAGAATTATTCAGATGATCATTTACTGGTGCTCTGATATTTACTTTAGACATGTCATTTGATTCATCTTTAAGAATATAATGCTCCATTTTATTGCATGGAGCTAAATAGTGTTGGAAGTACCACATTACAAAAGTAACAGTTACAGGAATATATTACTTTTTTCAGTAACAGTAATGTAACGCATTACTTATACAGCAATATAATACGATTTCGGTAATTCAAGTTACAAGCACATTTAAAAGATTTTTTTTATGCCCAACTAATTTCGCGAACATAGATCCACGGTGCACTTGTTTCTCAAAGCCAAAACTTTAGAGAATTAAGATGGGTGAGTAAAAGATCAACTGTAAATTTACAGTGGTATTATTCAAACTTTTTCCCAACCCCCTAACCTCATGAATTTAATGTTTTCAATTATTTTTTGTGATGAGTGCTTTCAGTGCCTTCATTTATGTGATTTAACAAGCATTGCCATGAGATAGAAAGCATACAAAGGCACGTCAGACTTGAAGTTTAGTAAAATGGCATTCAAATTGCAGTATTTATAATGTAAAATGTGGATTGTGTAAGTTACATTATTTTACATATTTCGATTTATTTTAAAAAGCATTTGACATAATTAAGATAGTTTGCCAAAAGTAACTTAATGTAGTGCAACTCAGTAAAATATCTGAGACAGTAATATGTAATGAAAACATATTACATTTTTGAGGCTGCAAGTAGTATTATCAAATATGTTAGACATTTTTTAAACTTGCCAAACACTGGAGCTAAACAGGTGGAAGAGGAGCATCGGTTGACTATGGAACCAGATTAAACACCCCAGATGCCACCCAAGATGATTGACAGGTCATTATGCCTAATGCTGAAAAATTAGACAATTTGAATAAAATATGTAGACACATATTTTATAGTCACTGTTTTTGTCCAAAAAAACTGTGCTTTACTCAGGAGCCTTGGCTGGACTTTGCCAGTTTTGCAACAGCCCCTGAGTAGCGTTCCCCAAACAGGAAGAGCAATTGAGGTAGAGTCTGTATTGATGTCTGTTTTTAATGGCATATGCACATATATGAAAGAAGAGGGAATCATTATTGCTAATGCTGGGCTGCTGTGATGACTATTGGGCAGCCATAGTTATGTAGGTAAGTAAATCTTATATACTTAACAATGTCGCTACAAGACCTTGTGATAGACTGACAACATGTCTATGGTGCACTCACCCTATAACCACTGACCAGCAAATTGGAAAATTGCTCCAAACTTAAGAGAAAACATGCTGTTATGCATTAACTTCTTTTCTTTTCTAATAAGTTGTAATGATAACTTCCTATTGCACAACCACGCCTTTCACAAAACAAGAATGGTTTTAATAAAATCTAGTTGTAAAAAAGTTTTTTACCATTCCGGACTAGATAGATTTTTGTTTTGTTTGCTATAGTTTTAGGAGTAGAGTAGGTACCAGAATTTCTAGTACAGTCTGCTCTCCAAAAATTGTCTGTGATTACAGCTTTTGGAAAAATGAAGAACAGAAAAATGAGAGCTCTGTCTGGGAAATCAAAATGATGTGTGACTGGGGTTCAAGAGTTGACTCTAGCATACGTTTAAAAGGGCTCACGACTCAGTCTAATCATTTTCATCAAATGTCTCTCTCTCTCTCTCACAATATTTAGCATTAAAAAATATTTATGATACTGTAATTACGATTGAGCTTTACGCAAAAAATAAGCATGCTAAAGCCGTTTTTCTGTAGTACCTTTTAAAATATGCACTCACTTTTTCCACATGTAGTCATGTAACAAACCAAAACTTCTGTGCATTTTATTCAGCTTTATTTTGATGAACACACAGTAATATAAACCTGTGAAACAGAAGGAAGATGTTGCATGTTTTTCAAAAATATGTAGAAAAAAAATATACAAAACAATACATATTCAGCCCCTTTTACTCTTTTACCCTTATGTGACATTCACACCGTGTGTCAACAGAAGCTACTGAATTAGTAAATATAGTCCAACCGTATAATAGACAGACGACCTGTCCGGGGTGTACTCTGCCTCTTGTGAAATGATTGTTGGAGATGGGCAACACTCTCCTTCAATGGATTGACAGAGTCCAACCCTGTAAAACTGTATCTCAGCATAATATTAAAAGACCTCAGGGGTTTTTTAGAGAACATTGCAGAACAAATAGCATCATGAGGACAGGGGAACACATCAGGAAGACACACCACACTTTTCAGATTTTTATTAATGAAACCTCCACAATTGTGCACTATTTTGTACTGGTTAATCTCAAACAAAATCTCAAGAAATTGGCAAATTATGGATTGTATTACAACAAAATGAAAATAATTTCCAAATCTGAAGACTGCTTTAAATCAAAACTAAAAACTCATCTGTTTAGTGCTGCCTTTGAGTAAGTGATTAATACCACATGTCTAATGCTTTATTGTTGTTTTTACTTTCTCTAATGTTGTATTTTATGCTTCTCATGCTGTATTATGTATCATGTTTTTTGTTTCTTTATCACCAAATCACGTAAAGCACATTGAATTATCCTGTTGTTGAAAGTGTGCTATACAATTACAGCCTTGCCTTTAGTGGGGCACTGTATAACAACGGATTAACAGATATGGTTGAGGCATATTTGTCCATTTTGATATCCAAACATTAGGCTAAGCCACATGCAGGGCCATTGAGGGAAACTTGATCCTCTTCCACTGCTTTGTCAGAATCCCTGCTTCTTTGTGAAATGCAATCCATCACATAAGGTCTGTCGCCTGGGGGCTCTCATCATCTTTCCCAACCCATATGCCCACACACTGCCAGTGCCACATCACTACTGCAAAGTGCATCTGGCATGCTTTAATGTAGCAGAACTGACTTATCTCGTCCTTCCCTTCTTTCAGTCTAAACACCCCCAACTTTTGCCTGTTACTCCCCCCCCCCCCCCCCCCCCCTCTGCTTTTCTCCTTCTATTATTCCTGCACTTTAGCGGCAGTAACCGCTTCAGTGAACTGACCGTACAGTACATGACTTGATCTGAGCTGAAAGCTACAGGCCACAGCTATTATTGCAATATTGGAGACCCCGAGTGAGGGGATGGAGGTAGGCGGTGGTGGGGAGAAAGACGGAATGAGTCAGGCAATCCCAAGTATGGCGTAATTCAACAACAATGCTGGAACCGTCATCAAACTATATCCTTAGATTCCGAGAGGAAGGAGAAGAGAAAGTGGGGTTTTGTGTGTGTGAGAGAGGGAGAGAGGAGGTTTGTCCCATCAGTCAAAAGGAGAAGGCGTGCACTTGTGCGCTGCGTCGTTTGATGTTCTCCCCGGTTCCCCCCGAACATCCAGAGTGGCTTTTCAGTGGCTGTGGTGGACAAATCAAAACGACTAAGAGGACTCTCGTTTTGCGGGAGGAGTCGAGGTCGACTTAGTGTCTGGAAGCCCAACAGTGTGCACCGCACCGGTCAGCGAAGCTGCACCACTGCACCGTGGATAAGTCACTCAGCGGGAGCCCCGCCGTTCGCCAAGACGCATCGCTTATCCGCTTGCCTTACCGACTCATATAAATACCCCCAGTGTCATGAATTATTTGGCTAGTAAAATAAGGTGACTCTAGCGTCCCTCGTTTTGTTCCTTTTCGTTGCTGGAGTCTTTTAGGGTGGCAGGGAAAGCCAGAAAGTAGAATTCTACGCACAGGAGGGCGGATATCAGTGTCAGAGATGCCGTTGGGTCGGTGCTGTGTGGCTTCCAGCGCTTGGTTTATGTGGCTGCTCGTACTTTTCTCAACTCAAAACATCAAGTCAACCGGAATTGGAGGCACCCACCAAAGCATCCCCCCGTCCGTGTAAGTAGTTCAACATATTTTTTTTACACAAAGGTGCTTCTTTTCAAAACATTGCCAAAATAGACTTAATTTGTGTTTTGATGTTGTGTGACTTAATTTGTGTTTTGTTGTTGTGTTACTTTATTTGTGTTTTGTTGTAGTATTTTTTGGCGACTACATATATAAACTATAGTTTATAAAAATAAAATATTTGTATTTTTTGTGCGATTTTTTTTCTGAGAAGGTGTGAAGAGGAGATAAAATAAGATAAATTTAAATCGGCTTTTTTTTATTTGCATCAATGTCTTCATTTTTATCTCTCTTGCATGTAGGGTGAAGCTCTGGGCCTCTGCATTCGGTGGAGAGATGAAGTCCATCTCTGCAAAGTACTCTGGCTCCCAGCTCTTGCAAAAGGTGAGATGATATAACTCTTCCGTTGTTAAACAAAACCAAAAATTCTTAATTGTTCGCCGAAAATAAATTAGAACTTAAAATGGCTGTAAGATGTCTTGTTATGAAATACTCACTGCGAAGGTTTTAAAAGCATCTAATTTTTTATGAAATGAAGTTTACATTCAAATAAAAAGTTTGGTCTAGTTGTTCATATTGGGAGGAATTACATATAAATTTCAATTATTATTTTAATTATTTTTATTATGGAAAGTTGAAACTATGTGACTTGATTGGAATTACAACACCTTTGAAAAAAGTATTAATGCACTCCTCCTGTCAACATGGCCAGCCAGCTTATGAACAGAAATGATTTGAGTTGCAAATTTCTGAGATTTTTCCCTCTTATATTAAGAACCTGTCCTTTTTTAGCCACTTGAGAATTGGCAATGCATGTCAGCATTGTAGGCACAGATTTAAAAGCTTATTCAAAACATGTGCCATTTAAATAGATGTCAGCTCTAAAGCACTCTGGCAGCTCCTTTCAAATACACATTCACACACACATGTATTCGTGCACATTTACAAATTACAGTTTAGGAGAAGAGCAAATTTTATTGCTATCCAGCAGAGTGTTTCCTTCTTTTCCATCCCCCTTCCTCTTATCTACCTTTTTATGCCTCTTTGCAGTCTTTTCATGTTGCTATTCCACTCTACTTTGTGCCATTAATGCAGGATTTGAGTGTGATGAAATGCAAATTTGTCTAATGGAGGGTCTGTTGATGAAGCTTGAGTTAAAACTGGCCAATGGATAATTAGTGGATGAAAGGCCAAAATGAAACTAACCTCTGAGTGGGCATGCAGAGATGCAGGACCAAGAGTTCAGAGTGATGGTAAATGCAAGGAGCATCTCAAGGCAAACAAGAGGTTTGATAAGATGCATTGACGGGACCTGCATCTGCCACTTGCATCTGCCCTGCACGCAGAATCAAAATCATGCTTCACTTACACAGTGCTTAAGGTCTTGAGGATGCATTGCATATTCACAAGCACAGTCACCCTCATGCATTTGCACCACAAAGTGATAAGGCAGATGAGTGGTGTTATCTCTTTGACAAGAGAAAAAAAAGAGTTCACCCCTCTCATCTTTCTCTGCCTCCAAAAAGGAGATAACCCTCCCACAGAGTGACAACCTTCTTATGAAATGCAAATGAGGAGCATGGGGTTAATTGAGCAAAGAAAGGCAGAGGGCCCCTTTGTCAATGAAGTTCATCTTTTGCACCAAAATTGTTGTGTTGCATAAATCTCTGCATACATTTGAAAACACATTCAGCTTTGTGTATGTTGATGTCAACCTAGTATAGTGCATGCGGAGCGGCTACAGCTGGCCTGAGGGTACAAATGCTTTTAAACAGGCAGACCTACTGAGAGACATGATCTGTTCTACTTGTAGAAGAGGCTGATATTGAGGAGAAAAGACAGACATTTCTGTGCATGTGTTTGTGTGAGAGTGTGTGCGGGTTTCCCCAGGGCACAGGACAGATGGCCTTAGTCTCTCTTCAGTTATCTTTCTGACCCTGGTGTAACCAAACTCCCATAGAAATAGGACTTCATCTTTATAAGTTTTACACACAGACACACACACCACATGTTCAGCCAATTATTTTTCTTTTTCTATTACAGCACCATTTTTCCTCATTAGACCTTTGTTAAAATAAAGCAACATTTTCAATATGAAGTAATTTTGAACGTTTTGGTCAAATTAACCAACTGACCAATTGTTATTGAACTTTTGCAGATATACTTTGAAGATAAAGTGTTGCTGAACAGTTTTAAGCTTAGGCTGAAGTAAGCAGGCTACTATTAAGATGTACTCAGATATATAAAAAATAGTGTTTAACACTAGTAATTTTATCCATAATTCTATGTCTACTATTTAAAATCCTTCCAAAAAAAAAAATAGAAAGAGGCAGAGTAGCAAGAGTTTTCTCTAGCATTGCAAAAAACATAATAATATAACGATAAGCAGTGCTTCCCCTCTCCCAGCTGCTTTTATACACTGCGGGTCAACTGACTGAAAGAAACTATCATGCTTTCCATTGGCTTATAAGAAAGACAAATTCAACTTTTTAAAATATAATTACCATAAAAATACTGTTGTGGGTTCAAAGCTAAAGAAACACCACCTGTCACTCTTTTATTAATGCAAATTGCCTGTACTTGTATAGCACTTTATCTAGTCTTATTGACCCCAAAGTGCTTTACACTCTTACAATGTATTCACCCATCCATGTACACATTCACATGCTGATGGAGATAAGAACATTGTAACCAGATCTGCCCTGGAGCAGTGCTGTCATACAGTCAGCGCCATTGAGTCCTATGACCACCAGCAAGCAAGGCGGTAGGCTTAAAACTATGGCTGGGAAGCTTTGAGTAATCTGTCTACTGAGCAGATAGCCCAACCAACTTGCTTTACTTGTGTTTTTCTATAAAAAGTAAAAAAAGCTTTATCTTACATTTGTGTAGTTTTATGTGTCCTTTCCTGGCAGGCCAAGAAGGAGCTTTAAAAATTAAGAAGCATTTTTTGAGACTAGTCAAAAAACTTTGTAGATGACCTGAGTCTGTATTACACCAGTTCCAAACAAACAATAAAAATACTCTATGCTTTGTTTTCACAAATGGAATTAAAGTTTAATGAATCTGAAGTTTTGTTTTAAAAATGTCTGTTCAGTGTAGAATAATCCAGTTTACGTTTTATTAGTCTTAGGTATTTTAAGTTTTGAGCTACACATTCAAATGTATACCAGAATGTTTAAGAAAACAGTTAAGTACCATTTAGTGACTACTTGGAAGCTGTGAATCAGATGCCAGGTTCACCGACATTAATCAGCTGTGTTATTTTGTTTCAGCGGTTAATAGTGGAGAACACTAAGGGGATGCTGCTACTTATTGACTGGGCACTCATATTTGGCGGATGTAACAGTAGACAGTCAACCTGATCTTGGCTCCACAAAGTCAAAAAACTCAAAACTCAGACCACAACCTCCATTTGCTGAAAACACTGATGCAGTGGATTTAACCCCTGGTAACATCAGGAGTATGAAGCCATCAAAAAGTATAGGATACAGAGCGATAAGCATATGATTATTGCTATAGTTTTTAAATCTAACTAATAATAATAAATGTTATTGATAATGTTATAACTGTAAATATAGATTTGTTGTATAATTTAGCAGCAGTAGGGAAAAAATATTTTTTTCTTTAAATGAAAGCAATTTGATAAATTTTTACATATTTTTGAACTACATGGATTCTTTAAAGATGTGGTATTTTTACTCAAGATTAACTGAGAATCTCATACCAAGCCATCTCTAGTCTGAATTATGTAAAAATGTGTTAACCATTGTTGCTCTCTTGTTTCATTTTGTTACAAGCTCAAATGCAACTAATTCATTGCAAGTCTTCCTTTGCGTTGATGCCGTAATCATTTGATGCTTGACTTCCAGTTTAATCATCTTTAATAAGACTTCTAACAAGAACAAAAGGACTTGCTAATTAAAATTGTTAACACAAAACCATGCAATAAACATCATAATTATTTTTAATTGAGGTGCAGTCCTAATAAAATACATTAAAAGCTTAAACTGATATCTCTCCAAACAAATTATATAGCACTACTAATTTTTCTAAGAATGGAAACAGGTTTTTCAATTACATTTAACTATGTGAAATACCTGCATAATCTTTAGAGCTTATAGTGTGTACTTATATTCAGAAAAGAATAATAAAAAAATATATATTTTTAAGTTTTGATAGTTTAACCTTACAGCCTCTCCCCTATTTGACTCTGTTGTCCCTTTTTCACTACCTTGCATATTTTCTTCATCCATTGGTACCGGCTCTTGTTTCAAGGTTATACCAGTCAGTACCGCTTTTTTCTGTGTGTGTGTGTGTGTGTGTGTGAGAGAGAGAGAGGGAGATCTGAGAGAGAGCTACCATAAAAAAATAAACATGATTAATAACAGCTTAAATTTGCGCATAGAATCCAGTGTTGGTATTTTCTGCTGGTTTTCACATATTCATATAAAGAAAAAGAGGGTTCAGCTTGAGACACATTAAAAATCTACCAATGACAAAAAGAAGGAGCTTTGGGGTTTCTCTCTCTTCACTGTCATTCTGTTAAAATCTTTAATTTCATGTATCAGTGAGCAACCTGTCCAGATGAGTCGGTCTGGTAGCCTGGTAGTGGATCTGTGTGTTCATTGCTGGTCGGACCAGTATTTCCCCCCAAATGATTTTATGGTTTTGCTGAAATCAAAGAAGAAATATGTTTTTCTACACTGAAATAACTTAAACCTCTTGGTAATGGAAGATACAAGAAAAATGATCAGTCGTGGGGCTGTGGCTATCCATGCGTGTCTGCTTTCCTATTTTTTAAAAACGGGGTTGCATCTAAGGGTGAAGAATTGGCAACAAGAATATGTGTGTGTTTGTGTGTGCTGAAGTGTGTGTATGTGCATACCTACTTAAAGAATGCTGGATTACACACACATGCACTTACACACAAACCTGCTCATACAGACACACATCTACAGAACTTAAGAGCAGAGAATGGTAGGAAGGTGTAATGATGTGTGACAAGACTATGTTGGAATCGATTTTCTTTGGCAGATAAAGTGTGTGTGAGTGCTTTGGGCTGCTAGAGGAACCACACCATTTTCTTTTACAACCCAAGAGCTTTGTGCCACAATCCACTGATGTGTCTGATGTCAATACCCTTAAAGAAAGAGTGTAACTGAGAACAGTGAATCTTCAAGTAACAGGGATAAAAAACACACCATGAACAAAGTAATTCAGTCAAATCAAGAGGCTGAAGAGTGATATGTAATAAGAAAGTTTCTAAGTTTGCCTAAAAGTAATTTATTTACACTCTCAATCAGATGATTATTTCCTAAACGGAATTAAACAATGAATGAAAAATATTCAGCTTTACTGAAAAAAAACGCACAACAGATTCCGACTGTAGGGTCCTATGGTTGGATGATGTGCTAATATAGGACTGCCATGTCTTTTCTAAGTGAAATTATGTCAGCTGCTGTTATGTGCTTCGGTGCTTATACACTGGTTAATTTTTACTGGTCTTTAAAGTAGCAATAGATACCTCTTTTCTTTTCAAATACATTTCCTTTTTTATCTTATGCATTTTTTTTCCATTTGTCTTAAGAGCCTGACTATGAGAGTACTTCCATGTCTTAAACCTGCAGTAGCCTACATAATATTTTTTAAGTTGTTTTTCATGTCCTGACAATACAAGTGAACCTAGTACTTTTTTGTCACGGATCCATCTAGAGATTGCAATTCAATTTATTTTGAGGTGGTTCAGGCCGGTACCACTTCAGGCTGCATGCGCATATATGGGTACTTATATTCGCGTTCTTGAGGAGGCGGTGTTCTGTCAGTTAGCCATTAGATAAGCTAAACTAGTTAGCCCACACACCAACACATACTCCACGTAAGTCATAGAAGAAAATAATTTTGTCCAGAACTACAACAAGAGCAGAAATGACCTCTGACTGTTAGAGCTTGAACTTAGCTCGGACTCTTTTCTCCACCACTCTGGAAAGTTCCACCAGAAGTCCTGGCTGAGCTCAGGACCTGCCCATCAAGCCATGGGCGGAAAGAGCTTGTTGCACAGGCACAGCTGCAGCTCATTGTGCTCATCACAAGCTGAGGATATAAGGAGATGTCTGTTAGATCTTTAGTGCTTGAGTATTAAACAGTCTGGTAAAACCTCTATTCCTTCATGCGATCTCCAATCAATCCTAGTGTTTTCATACTGACAACCTGCTAATATCGCTCTGTGCTCCTTCCAAGGTTTTCCTTATCTTAATCTCTTAGTGATCTGTACTCCAACTTTTCTCCAAGCCTAGGCAAAGCTTCCATGTCTGATTACCTTCAAGGTCTAAGTTCCTCAGTGATCCATGCTCCATCTCATGCTCTGCCTGCCTGCCCTCTGTGCTCTGTCATAGCTCTCCCTTCCTTGCATACTTTCCTCCATCCATCAACTAAGCCTCACCTACATTCATACAAACAATGACAGTTTCTTCAGGATCTCATCACTGAACTTCTTCTATAGTTCCCCTTTTCCATTCCCTTGTGCAATGTTCCCAGTTTTCACAGCCATCACCATCACCCTCTTTAAATCATTGTTTTAATAAAGACCTTAAAACTTTGACAACTGGTCTCTCTATTGGTGTTCTATATTTGGGTCAAGAAGCTTAACTTCAAGATGACACAGTCAAGCCCAAAAATATTTATACCCATTCCAGTTATTCATAGAAATAATTTTAATTCGATTAAGAAGTTTGCTTTAGGAAACTAATCAGGCATCTCCTACACATTATTTAAATAAAACTAGAAAAGCACTTGAAACTCCAGATCCCCAACACTGTGAGCTGGATCTTTGTTCCTGGTCCAGCTGCAGAGATTTAATCAAATCTGTCAATAACTTTTTGAGTTGAGTTTCTAACAAACAGACTAATTTGCAAACCCTTTCAAACACATAACTTATGTCATTTTTTGGTTCAAACGATTAACCCACATGGAGAAAACAGACTGACACAGATGAACAGTTGAATATTTATGTCTAGAATGGAGCTGCTGGAGATCTGTTAATGGAAGACCGGTACACAGGCTTCACTGTTATCTCTGCAGGGAGATGATTGGTTAGTATCCAGGCTGGGTTGTTATAGTCAATAGAGGGTAATGGAACGGGCTCACCGCAGCAATGACTGAATAACAGCTTGGAAGGGAGGTGTGGTCCAGTGCGTAAGCAGGCGTCTAGAGGTATTAGAGAGGGACGGTGGTGTGGTGGGTTTTGACCCGGGGTCTGGGGCAGAACGATCGATGGAGACCGGAACAGGCAGGAAGGAAATGGGTCAGAGCAGCAGAGATCAACGGGGAAGAAGACCAGACCAAACAAGACTTATTGCACACTGGATCATAACAACCTCCTTGTTAGAGGTAATACATTGATATAGGCTATTTTTGAACAATTTATAAATGGCAAATCAGAAATCATCATAATTCATAAAAAATAATCTTCATTAGCATTACAACATTCAGACCCACTATAAATCCTGGCCATCTGGTAATTTGATGCTTAATCTTGATAAACCTTCTCGATAGCATCCTTATCTTTCACTCTTTCCATAGATTTACATCAGCTATAAGTCAGAATTTTGGTTAGGGTTCGGTCACACAAAATGTAATCTTTACTTCCAGTTAAAAGAAATATATTGGTAAAATTAAAACAAGCATTTTAGAATAAATGTATAATTAGGGGCTTAATTGTGTAGATTCCTAGCTATTACAATTTGTACTCTTGAACTAATAAAACGATTATAGGAATAATTTACTTAATAGCTTTCAATTACCTTTCTTGTCCAAAGAAAAGTTTTATGTAACTGTTTCTTTCATGCTGCTCAAGGAAGTATTTGTGATTGTTCCAGTTTACTACCAAAGGTGGGTGACAGCTGAAGCGTTCCAGTATAGCAGTGTGTCAGTGATCAGGAGACAGCAGCAGATTAGATTTAGCTTTGGGAAAATTGAATAGCTGTCAGGTTAGGTTCAGCATGGCTGGCAACGAGTTGAGTGAAGGGGGCGTGTAAGGGTGTGTGCTGATGGCTGCCCCTCTCTAACCTCCCCTCATCCTCTAGCTCAATCATACTTTCTTCAATGAGGAGAGGAGGCGAAATTCTTTTTCCTTGTTTTTGCTTTTGGAATGGGAGAATCAGGAAAGATATGTTAATGTTTAAGTCACAACAGAAAGAATGAAGAATTTTCTACTTTCATGTTCTAGTTGATCAGCTTTGGCCAACACAGACAGCCAATCGTAGTGTAATATTTATTTCTTTTTTTTGTTCAGAAAAGTAGGAATAAAGCATGTGTGAATCAAACACACTGGTATTTAATATAGAGAGCTCAGCGACAGGCCCTACTGTCCCGTTTTAAATAACTTCAATCCTTAAAGAGGTGAAATGCTGACAAAGTATGTGTGGGGTTTAATAGTCAGTAAGCTTTGAGGACTTGTTGTTTGATTAGTCCCCATTTTCTCTGAACTAAGTTAATTTAGCAAAATGAAAGCTGAATTTGCATTTACATGGAAGGGGTTCATTTTTACTATAAAACATCTTGCTGAAGATCTACACTCTAACTCCGGAAGGAGGCCTGCAAATATCCAAGCAACTTTTTGTTCTGCTCAGATTATAAATTTAGACACTGAAGATAAATATCCACTGTCATCTGTTTTTGGATACTCATTTCTGGATCTGCCTCTGCTGCCATTGCATTGTAGATGTAGAGCATTTAATTCTAGTGACACCAACACTAAGGAATACACACTCTCTCAAACATACACATTTTCTCTCACATTTCTGTAATTATGATTGATCATTCACACGTTCACTCCGGACTTTACTGCAAGCGTTCTCCAGTAGCTAAAGGGGTGGGACCAAAGCCATTAAGCACATTAATGTGTGCAGCATTGTGTGAAGGACTGTCTGTGACTTGCTGATGTCCACATCAATCATCAAGCCACTTGTCTGAATCCAGCCTGTGTGCTGTAGGTGAAGATTTTGCTTATGAAGAGATGCACTAAAAACAGATAACATCAGACCTCATTACAGCAGCTCTATTAATCACATATTTCACCTTGTGTGTCATAGCTTCTGCATTTTGCTATGAAAAAGTGTTCAAACCCCTTGCACTTTTTCACATTTTGAGAAGTTACAAACACATAACTGTTTAATACGATTTTTTGATAGACCAACACAGTGCATAATCTTTAAGATGAAGGAAATTGAAAATCTTACAAGGAAATAAACTTATATAGGGCTTGCAATTGTATCCCATTACTGTGAAACTTCTAAGTAAAAGTGTGCTAAATTGAATTCAGAAATACCCTAAAGCTCTTGGGTTTTAATCTAAATACAGCTGTTTTGTAAGGGTCTTTGAAGTTTCTTACAGAACAGTAGTCAAAAAAATATGAAAGAACAGCGTAAACCAGCGTAAACATTGTGGACAGGTTTGAAATGGGTTAAGTTCTTAAACAATATCCAAGATTTGAACATCTCACTAAGCCCTGTGCAAGAGAAACCGGAAAGCGCACGGCCCAGCTTCAAATTGACCAATATATGGCTGTCTATGTAGACCAACAGGCTAGGCAAGGAGAGCATTTACAGTATCTGAGTAGCTGTGAATCATGTGGGAGAATCTGTTAATACAAAAACTATTAACTGATGCACATCATTTAAAGAAGTGTTTTTGTTGTATTCTTTTTCAACCTGGACCTTATTTTTAGCAAATATTATGTTCAGTTACTCATCCAAACAAGTTTGGAGCCACTTTTAGCCCCGGAGAAGTTTATATCCAGTTGCAATCAACGTGTATCCATATAATGGGAGTCAGTTAGAGCAGGATATTTGCTGCCTGTAATAAGGCATTATCTGCCCCAAAACTCCTTCATTTATCAATGCTTTGTTATTGATCCTTAGCAGTACTCCCCTCGGAGTTCAGAATATCTCTGAAGTGCTTATTAGGTCTGTTCTTAGGTGATTTAAAGGCTATAATACAACTATACTATCCCGCAATTACAATCACGTCCCTGCCAAGCTCCATCCCAGTTCGTCATCTGAGCAGCACTTTCAATCTGTGCTCTATGGCGGTCGGTTAGACAGAACTTGCTATTTCAAATAACAACATGGTTTGTGTTGGTGTGTTTCAAAATTGCACTAAATGAATGACCACAACCTCGCAGACCACAGCTGCAATGGCGGATGGCTGCGACATCATTGAAATCCCAGGTTATTGTAAGTTAGAATCATCTCCTTTAAGCAAGAGCTGCAAAATAAACCCATTGTTTAAAGCTGGTTGTCTTGCATCTTTTTGTATTACTAATAGGTTGTTTTTGGGTGAGAAAGTGCTAAATTAGCCATCAGTGCACCCGTGTCACTCTTACAACCACAGACTATGATTTCAAGTCAACTTGAAAATAATATTTTTCTTCTACTTCACAATTGTGCACTACCTTTTGTTGGTCAATCACAGAAATCCCAGTATAATACAGTGATGTTCTTTTAAATCGTTTATCCCTAGTCTTTTTTGTTTGTTTCTGGTATGGAGAGAGCACCTGCACATTTTAATGATTGAATGAGAACTAGACGCACAGGTGTCAAAGTCAAGGCCCGAGGGCCAAATCTGGCTCACCATGGCCAGTGATGCGGCCATGGTAAACTGTAGAGGACCATATACATCGAACTTTTAAGTTCGATGTATATGCACCTAAAAACCATTTTATCACTCAAATCAGTGTTTATTTGAATAGTACCAAATCACATCATTATGAAAAGATTTTCAGTATCATTTAATTTTGAAAAGTACTTGTTGAGACAGATATTTATTCATGTTTTAGCGGCTTGTTAAATATAGTTTTATCAATACTTTCTTCTACAACCGGCCCTTTAAGGACATTCATTATCTTTATGTGGCCCAAAATGGATATGAGTTTGACATCTCTGAACTAGAGTACTGTTGCAGCAAGTGATGCAGACCAGAGGTCTCCAGAACAATACTGAGCCACAAAGAAAGGATAAATAACCAACACACATGTTTTTTATTGTCCAAGTCTAAATTATGTTTTATTTTGAAAAAAGACTGGATTATCTCTTTTACCTCCAGCTATAAGTCAGTATTGAGTCATGTCAAGGCTGTTACCTTGGCAGGTGGCTGTGGCTAAGTGGTAGAGTTGTCGGCCTGCGACGGGTTCGATTCCTGCTTCCTCATGCTACATTCCGTTGTGTCCTTGGGCAAGACACTTCACCTACCTTGCCTAGGGGTGTTTGCCAGAGGGCCTGATGGCCTCGCTTCTGTCAGTCTGCCTTAGGGTAGTTGTGGCTACAAATGTAGCTTGCTTCCACCAGTGTGTGAATGTGAGAGTAAATGAATAATAGAATTAAACGCTTTGAGGAAAGGATCCCTTGAAAAGCACTATATAAATGCTATCCATTATTATTATTATACATCACCACTATAAACAAACCCACAAGCTAACAAAAGGATTGAAACTCTAAGGATAAAAAAAAAAACTAAAAGACCTACTTAAAACATGGATTTAAACAATAAATTTCCAAGCACCAAGCCCCCGCAATTCTTAATATGTGGCAACCTGCTTTCTAATGAGGAAATGAAACCTTTAAAACTTCCCCAGACAAAACTGTCAATACAGAGCTATAGCCACAGGACTCCTACTGATTCAATATTGTGGTGAGTTGTATTTTTTATGCACTTCATATTTGTTTCTGCAGTAAATTTTATTTTAAATGCATGTTTACATTTTATTGTAGCGACTAGAGTATTATGGGCAGAGAAGTTTCTCACTTCATATTGTTGGTGCAATGATACAGAGATGCTGCTAATAATCATTTACTTACCTGCCGTTTTCTGTGAGTATTACTAATATTACCGGTCCATGGGGAAAAAAGATTCGGGACCACTTTCATTTTTATGTCACAGCAAATTCTGACAGAAAAATAATCCAGTGAAAATGTATAATTTTAAACCAGAGTACCTTTCTATTTAATGTTTATATTTTCTTATTTTGCTTCTTTAAATTTATGGAGACTAATGGGAACTTAATTAGTTATTTCATGTTTTACCTTTAACTACATGCTGTCCTGTACTTTGGAAAAATGTTGCAAAGCATAGTACATCTCAAGTTAGCTCCCCCTTTACCTCTGCATAAACTCTGTTAACTAACACACATGCATGCGCACCTACACACACACACACGCACTGTGACTGTGATATTGTTGCCAGCACTAGCTCAGCAAGACAGCAGCGGCCCCACCTTTTGACATTCACCGGCATTTGGCTCATTGTCACACAAACACAAACCTGAATACAGCATGATGTGGCTAAAAACTGTATGCAGATTTTGATTAAGAAAGACTCGTTGAAAACTTTTATGAAAAACATTTAAAACGGGTACATTTTATATGCTTACTGCCAATTTACCTCCTGTTTTGACTGTTAAATGAATGCAGTTATTCCCTAGTGTCCTGCTCTGGCTAGTGTTCAGATAAGCCTGAAGTATGGCTGAGCACAGAGAAACAGACAAACGATCACTTACATACAGAGGAGCCATACTGGTCGATGTTGAGCATTATTGATCAAATGGTATCATTTTACACGTGCTGTAACTGTACCACATAAGCCTCCGTAATAACATTTCATTCCAGTAGCATTATTATCAGCAGCATCATCCCAGTGACTTGTGCATTTGGAGAACTGACTTCACCCTTAAAATTACAGAAGTTCTTCTTCTTTTTAGTCAACTGTCAGGTGTGATTTTGTTTCTATGACCCAAAAAATAATTTGCGTAGAAAAAGGTAACTGGTAAACTAGGACTGGTAAAATATAGGATTTTTTGTTGTTGTGAATATGATAAATATCCAGCGATCTATGGAGAAGAGATAAGTATCTGGATTAGAACAGAGTTGGGGAGGTTTGGGAAGAGTACCTAAATAATTACTGTTTTTGTAACAACCTCACTTGTAGCAGGGTTACTGACTGAAGTTACACTGAGGATCACAGAGTGGCTGAATGGGGCAAATGACAGGGATGTGGTGGTGAGTATTTAAGTATTTTTCTTTTTAACAGATTAGCTTGTCTCAAAGATTTTTGGAGGCAAGGGTAAGTCGTACCAGCTGTGCACTCTTTTGGGTGAAGGTGTGTTTTATATGAGTGTTGTTGATGTTGTCTAAACCAAGAATGGCCTTGAAAATCAAGATGATAGTCTAGTCTTAATAATTTTCTGTTGTGCAAATCTAGGACAAAATGAAGCAAGCATAAAGTAGCTTTTTTGTCTCAAAAGAAAAAAAAGTTTGATTACAATCTGGCAGCTCTGTGGAATTCTGCCGCTCTTTCTTGAACTGTAAAACAATTAGTTGCAGTTGAGTGAGCAGACCTCTAGGAACAGCCATGAGAACAGTGTCATATGGGAGGGGTTAGGGGGGCAGACAGGGAAAACATAGTCACACACCACCACCCTACAAACATGAATTATCAAAAAAACAGTCTAAATACACTGAAAATCCATTAGAATTATTATACTGACACAGCAGAGAGACAAATACAGGATTTGTAATTTATACAGATGTCACACCTTATTTATTTATTTAATTTCTACCACTGAATGTGGGTAGCCATATGTTTTGGTGCCAGTGTATTTAAAGACATGCACCACAACTTTTATACCTTTTTTTAAAAAAAAGCATTTGTTTTCAAAATGTCTTTGCATCACACTAGGATATATTGTTCACTTTTGGAGCAGTCTCTGCCTAGGAGCGTCCCACAGCTGAAAACTGCACTATACCACTTTCTTTCTCTGGACGCCTCCTGGAATTTCTGACTGAGTTTTGATTTATAGCATTATGTCACACGCTACCAAATGGTAATGATATAATGTTGATATTATATTCTTAATACTTTACCTTGTTTAGTAACATTAATGCTTGGAAATTATGGTTTACTAACCGACATGCCATTAGTTTGATGTGTTTTGTGTTGTGTTTTCATAGAGATTTGGTTTTACAACAGTGATGTTACGCTGCAAGTCTGGAGAGGGTGATAGAGAGCAAATATCTGCAAAGTTCCAGACTGCGTCTTTAGATGTCTTTGCAAGACAAAATGCTTTATACTGACCTACCTGTAATGTTAACAATCAATTGTAAGAAATACAAACACCCCTAAAAAAGCTTTTTCTGCAGTAAAATAGTTTTTTGTTGCTGATCCCAGATTGTGGAACAGTTTACCCTTAAATATAGAGGGATTATCAGTCAAAGTCACTCCCTGCTCTACTGTGCATGTAGGATGCAGAAAGAGGTGATCATGTCTTTTGTACTGTTGGTTGCAAAAATTGTTTTGAAAACAACAAACGTGCAAGTTCTTTTGAGTTCCATAGACTCACCCTTTTCAAGGCAAAAAAGAGATGTATTCGGTAATAAAAGATCAGAAAAAGTGACTGGAATGAGCAGATTATTACAAATCCAACAATCTCCAGGGACAACTTCATATCAGTTAAACTTTGGCATAAAGTGTCGCCCTACAATTTTTATTGTCGTTCATTTAGACTGACTGGGTAAAAAAAAGTTCAGGTCAAAATCTATTTTTACCTTTCTATCTTCAAAATTATAATTATATTTTAATAGTATTTAATTGTTATTCATTTAAATTAATATTCAGTCTAAACATGCTGAACATAGAATCCATATCGTACCATCACATATTGAGCAGATAAATAAACATGTATTATCAACATTTCACCTGCTGTGGCCTGTTGCCACATTTGTTTTATATTGAATATTTCTCTTAATAAAGCAATCAGAATTTGGCAGTGAATTGTTTTCCGAATGACAGCTTTTGTGATGCTTCAGCGGTAGGAAATCCCACTGCATGTGCTCCCTCTGCATCAGTGGTTAAGTTGCAGCAATTTGTCATCCCGTCTTTGTACAGTGCATTCATAGATGCACCCCATGCCTCCATTGCTCTTAAATGCTCTGTCAGCTTCTGGATAGTGTGGTAATTCTGTAAACTTTTATCATTCAGAAAGTAAAAGTCTGTTTTAATCAGCTTGCATGATAGTAAAGAAATGTTTTGTCAAGCATTGTTTATGCAGGAAAGCTTTTAAGTCATAAAACTCTGGGGTGAGTTTAAATTGCAAAGCTGTAAAAGCAGGATGTTTAGATAAGAAACTGGGAGAAAAGTTTTAGAGAAGCAGATAGCCATTTAACCATAAATTTTTATAATGAACCTTTGACCCAGAACACAGACACCCATCTTCGGACTCCAGGATTCTCTGACAGCAAATCATGGCTAAGACACGGTTTGGAAATGTTCTGATTGGACGGAGTTAGAAACGCCTAAAGTCCTGGCGAGGGCCGGTTTCTATAAAGTTGTGAAATGAAGATCAGTTGATTGTTCAGATTTCTTTAAGTCTGGACCACAGAGAAACTAGGGCAACTTTCTCTGTAAACTGCAATTTGTTAATCTGTTCAAAATAAATGTTAAACTGGAAATTGGCTCCATTTTTGTCCCTGCTTGAACATGCATTGAATTACTTATGATAATTATTTAATTCAACAACAATTTGGTGACCTCGACGTGTGCAGGGTTTTTGGACCGGACTCCAGTTATTTTTTAAGTTAATTAACGGACATGTATTTGCTCTATTGACAATTTGCGCAGAGTTGCGTAGTTTTTTTAATTCTATTGATTGGTTAATCTAACATTGGGTAATGTTGTCATGCAAGTTAAATATGTTTTTTGTTTTTGTTTTGAGCAGATTGACTGTTGCAAGCCCGTGGTTGAAGCCGCTCCATTGTATGTGTCTGTCTTCTGAGCAGGACTGCGACTGCTTTGTGCTCCGCAGAGAGACACCGGTGCCTGCTGGGAGATGGAGTTTCTTACTCCTTTCTCCGGGGGGGACGGAGAGGACAGTGGAGCGGACGGACCGATATCTTCAACGACTCAAAATCGGAACCAAAGTGCGGATCGGGGCTGGAGAAGTGGCGATCTCAATTACGGAAGGACGCTTTCGTAAGGTTGTTCGAGGCTGGCAAACGGAAAATAGATTACGGAGCGCCTGGGTTGCCCTCTGTTAATCTGAACGGATTACTTTGAACTGCTTGCGTTTCTTTCAAACGTGCGCGTCAGCACCGCAAATTGAAATGGGAAAATGGTCCGGCATTTTTGGTGAGGTCCGATGAGGTTAGTGTTTTAAATTCTGCTTGTACAAGTGTGTGTCTGTATGTGTGTGTGTGAGATGTTTTTTACGCAGGCGCTTGGCGAGAAGTGCTGGTGATGTTGCGTTCTGGGTTAAAATGTTATAGTATAAATAATGAACTCGAGTATAATAAATAAATTAACATAGATAAATAAATATATAACTGCATATGATGGATAACTGAAATTAAATATCTATGAGAATTAGTTGTGAACATTTACGACAGGCCATCAGAGCGGCCGCCCTAAGCTAGGAGCTAATTCTGTCGGAGTGGTTTGCTTGATAGCACGGCTAACATACGATAGCTGTGCCTATATGTTTTGATAAATAAATTAGTGGTTATAGGCGGTTTTCTGCCATCTGTTCGAGTCTTTTGAGGGGTATTCTGGAAGCCGGCGCCAGGAAATTTCTCAAAGCGGACTACGAAACTTGTAACAGACTGGTCTGAAACCTCCGCGATAAAATAATTAATTAGGTCTAAAAGCCACAGCTTATAATGTTGTGTTTTTTTTTTTTTGTTTTTTTTTTGTTAATGGTTTTGGGCTGTAACGGACGTAGTTGAATCGGTGTTTGCTGTGCGGGACGGCTAAAATTGGAAAAAAAATGTTTCAGTCCGCGTGGACGAACAGGAGATTGTTTTTGTTCGTGCCGAATTTAAGTTTGGTACAGTGGTATAAATTGTGCGGATTAAGTCCTGGTATTGCGGTAAGTCATCTTCTAAAGTGTGTGTTGTGATTTTTTGGAGTGTTTTCGCCGTACGTTTTTGTACTGTTTTGCCTTTCGTTTTACAGAGAACGCTAACGGTAGCACGTTGCTATAGGCTGTTGTGCTAAGCTAGCGGTGGTGGCTAACTGCATGTTCTATTTGTTGCAAGCTGAAAGTTGATTTTGGATAGAAAGTGCTTACAGACTCCTGCAGACGATTGTCTTGTTAAGACTTAAACGAATTTGGATTTTGTTAAATTTTTGTGGTTAATTAGGATGTAAAACGGCCTCGGGAAAACTGCTCAGATAACTTTTGGTTGCTACTCCCTTTCGGCAATGGTTTAGCACATTTCTACGAAGGGCAATTTTTTAAGGTGTTTCATGTTTAACTGAACTGTTACGGTACGGAGATTAAAGATTAAGAAGTACATGCTGAATTTGGTTAACTGGTTTTACGAGGAGAGCGAAACTATGCGGATAGCATGTTAATTTATTTGGGATAATTATGCAGGTTACAATTAAACGAAAATGATTAAGAACAGTTACTCATGAGTCGATTCTGACTTGGTGTAGTTTTAATTTTTGATTTCATCTTTAAAATTAAAAAGAGGGAGTGTATAGTAAAAATAAAAGATGCATTTTTGAATCTTTAAATAGGTGGATTTTTTGCTTTTTTGATTGATCTAAGCAGGAGTTGTTAAGTTGGCCTAAATAAAGATAAAGCTATAAGTAGTAATTATAAGCATTTAACGAAAAGCAAACGGTATTAATTGGAAAGCAACAAACTGGTTTAAATTATTTTAATAAGCACCGTGTTGAATGCTACAGAAAATGAGTCTGTGATTTAAATAAGTATCATTTATGCTAAAATTATGTTTGGCTTATTTCTGATGGCTCTATAGACTTTAGAAATATAGCTTGGTCTCTGAATGAATGACCTAAAGGAGACTGGTGTTAAATTATTTACACAATTGAACATTCTTAAGGATTTTATGGACAAAAATGCTTATTGGAGTTATCAAAATTCAACTGGGGCTCAAGAAGTAACCCAGTACACTTCAATTCCGTTATAAATTAAATGTCTTTGCCATGCAAAACAACACTTATCATAGTGATAGTTTATAAACCATGGGATTTGAATGTTTGGTTTTAAAAAAGAAAACATTAAAACACAGAGTCATCTTTAAGTAATCAGTTTGTTTTTTAACAGACTGGGGATAAATTTGGAATTGGTCTAAGGATTGAAAGTAACAATTAAAGTCTTAGGTAGATTTATTTAAGAACAAATAATGAATGTGACCGAATGATGGTTTAATTTGAAAGTAAGAAGTAAATTCTAAATTCATTTATTCTGATCGTGTAGAGGCAAAATGTGATTGGACCAGCTACATTGAAGTAATTTTTACCATATATTTGAATGCACATTTTGTTTTGACAAATAAGAATCGGTTTTGGGTTTGAAATTTAAGATTAATCTTTCAGATGTTCTTAAGCTAGTTTATTTGATGCTGAGAGTAAATTTACAGATCCTAAAACATTTTGGAATAGATCTGATCCTAGAATAATGACATAATATATCATTTGATTAGTGGGGACTCTGTAACTGACAATTTATTTAGATTTTTGATTTTATTTTCTTTATTTTTTCTTCTTTTTATTTTTTGTTTTTTCCTCTTTCTCTCTCAAAATTTATATATTTGGTTCGATTTGGATTATGACCCAGATTTCTGAACTGCGGTCTGTTTATTAATTAGAACTTTGGAAAATGTTAATTTGGGAAGCTGGATTAAAGAAAGCGTGATTCAGTGGTAATATATTTGACGTCTCTAGAAGCTTCAATTTAATTTGGTGTTTATCATTGGAGAAAATACAATAAAAAAGAAGCCTGAGAGGAAAAGAGGGATACTGAAAAGAAAAATGCTGGTTTTTATTTTTAGTCTGTTATTATTTTATTTTATTTTTTACCCTCTTTTATTGACTTTTTTGTTTTGTGTTGTTTGACTGCTGAGGGGAATTAGACTATTGTGCATCCTACGAAAATTGAAGAGGAGTTTTAGTTGCAAAAATCATTTTGACTATGTTCAGTTCTTTCACAGAATCAGACAGATGTTTTTGAAGTATGAAAAGTTTTCATTGTTTACAATCAAGAATATTTGGGCAAGTGACCACATTTGGGTTTGTTTAAAGAGGAATCATATAAGCAAAAGTACTTTGAATGGATATTGGATTGTGTTAAAAAAAAAATATATATATACTTTAGGTTTGGCAAATATTTATAGGGAAGTTGTTTTGTCAGTGATTTAAATCTTGGATTTTTCTTTAGAAATATAGATAGACTTTGAAGTATAGCAAACTGAAGACTGTTTTTGTAAACTATGTTGTGTTATCAGTGAGTACTCTTCTCTGGTTTTGTTTTAAACATTTGATGTTTTTAACCTTTTTCAACATCAACAACAGTTATCTCAATGTAAGTAACATACTTATATTAGCAGAAATTATTAATTGATTAAAGGGACAGAGTCGGGGAAGAGTGGTGTTAAGTCTGAATTACAAAGGGGTTTAGTTCAATATGAGCTATTCGTCTCAATTTCAGTGAAGCGGAACCAGGAGAGCCACTTTTCCATAGAGACTGTTTATAATAGGGACAGAAAAAAAAGGGGATAGAACCTTTGCAGATGGTTATTGACTTTATTTTTGTTATTGCAATGTTTTAGTGGTGGATTAGCAATATCTAACAGAGAAATCCAGCCTTTTTGTTTGTTTCTTTTTTGATTTAATTTTGTTTTTCTAAGAACTAAGTGTGTTGATGAGATATTGCGATGCTCCATCTTTATAAATGTTTAATTTACACATGAGATGAAAGAGACATTTATCAAATTGAAAAAATTGAGGAAGGCATTGCATTGATGAAATATAGAATATAAATTGGATGAAAAATGAAGGAATCATTAATTAAAATACGCAGGGGAAGAATTAGAACAACAGTTTAATTAGACGTATAAGGATTGATTATTATTCCTGGTGGAGAGAGCAAACCTGTTGATTGGTATATTTTTACCAGAATTGAAATTGAAGAAATTATTACTAGTATAACTGATTGAAGTAAAATTAAAGTAGAGCCCACATAGGCAGTCTGAGTGCGGAAGATATTTAAATTCAGCATTCAAGGAAGGAGACTAATGAATATGAAAGTAAAATGTTTGAATGTAACTTGATTTGAATGAGCTGAAAGGAGGGACTGTCTGTTTTTTTTTTTCTCTTACTCTAATTATATATTTTTTCTCTTTTTCTCATCCTGCAGCAGAAATACCCCTCAGATAAACATTCTTGAGATGGAATTTATGATCCTGGGGGATGAGATGGGTGGGGGTGCGTGGGCTGATGACGGATAGTGCCAGGCGCCCGCCGTAACGGCCACAGAGAGAAACATCTTTACGACCAGCGCAGAATTACGACTCTTTTGTGCTCTCCTCCCAAACACAGGGAGGCACAGGTGAACTGGAGGCCACCCTAGGGGGGAGCACGTTTCCTCATGCTGAGCTGAACTTTCAAGGAATTCACTTGGCTGGCGTGAGATGGACAGTTTCTGCTGAAGAAGTGATGATCAAAGACTGTTGATTCAATGTCACTGTTGCTGAATTAACCACAAGAGTTTCTGTTTGTCTGATCGAAGGTGGCCGAGGTTCTACGTATTTTGATAACCCCATGTCTTCCCCAGGATTATCTCCGGGTAAAATACCACCATTTACCGGGAACAAAATTTGGCAGAAAAAATTGGGCCGATAGCAGGGGGTTGCTGGCTGGTGAGAGAGAAAAAACATTTTTTTCTTTTACGTTTTCATCCACAGGGATGTACTGCATTTAAGAAAGGATATATTGTAATGGAACAGACATAAGTGTCTTAAACTGGATAAATAAAATAAGTAAATTTAAGAATCAATTTGGGTGAACAAGCAAATGGATAGTAATCAGTTGAACTGTACACAAAAAGTAAATTCTTGAGCCTGCTCTTGTTTTTAAATCTATTAATGAGGGAGGTGTTTTTGGTTTAGTTTTTAGGAAAAACAACGGTGTGTCAAAATAATGTGGATTTGCTCTTTCCCCAGGGATTATTTTTAATTAGGTGGGTGAAATAATTTCTTGGCACAATGCAGTTGAATTAGATTGAAAAGGAGTGATCACAAGACCGGATCAAAAAACAAAACTGTCTTTTTTAGATGTTTACAAGCTTATGCCCCCAGGATTATCTCCAGGATTCAGCAGCACGTGAGGAGCACACAGTCTCCTCTGGTCACAGCTGACTACAGCTGCTGAAGGGGTCCAAGGTACAGCTCCAGGTCGAAGGCGTGAGGAGTCCAGTGGTTCAGCACAGTTCCAGATGACAGCTGGGAACACACACAAAGTGCAGCTCCACGCCAACGACGAACCTGGTCGGATTCTGCCTAAGGAGGGTCGTGAAGGGTTTGACCAAGCTGAATCGGAAGCTGGGGCCACAGGCGGCGGGGCCTAGCTCACCCAGAAGGTTGTTTGGGTGGTGATATTACTCATCCGGTGTGATCTATGTGCCAATGAATGAGATGGGCAATTTGAAATTGCCATCTCAAAAGAGGGATCTACAGAAGAAGATCACAACTCAGCAATCAGCTGCACAGCAGGTTTTGACCAGCCCACATCGGTGGGCTAAGCTATGGGAAGCGGGGCCTGTCTGTGCATTTGTGTATATTGGGGGAAATGCTCAATTAATGAAGTAATTGGCATTTCAGAGAGTGGTTATCTGCATATATGGGAGTAAAACTGGAACACTAAAAAAATAGGAGCCCTCCACACTGATCAGCTCTGTATATCGCTCTCCAGCTGCCAGGAGCCATTGAGGGGGATAAAATGAGAGTGAAGAAAGAGGATCAGAATACAAATAAAGACTGAACATTTATTAATAATTTTTTTGCATTTTACAGGTTGTTTAACTATTTTATTCACAAGTGAAGAGTGGTAACACTGCCTAAAAGGGTTCTTAATACCTTCTATTTCACAGGTTTCTAAACACTTTAAGTTTGATTTCTTTCAGAATATAATATAGTAGTAATGTCTATGTTCATGGATTTTCTGAGCTTCTTCCACACTAATTAACATGTATCAAGTCAGATTTAATTATTTCTTCACATGTAAGACATTCCTATACATTGTGGGTTTTGAATTAGTTTGTGGGAATTGTTAAAATAAATTTTTTGGTTAATGCCAAAAGAGGGTGAATCTATGATTAACAGATTTACATTTTTAATGGGAGTTAAGGTTAAAAAAGGTACTTTAATAGTTTGTCTTTTGAATTTTAGTCTGGAATACTTCATGTTTTTAAACTGATGAAATTTCTTGGATTTGATTTTTTGCATTCTCAAAAAGCTTTACAGGTTTTGATCTTTAATCAATCCATTTTTAAAAATGGATTGAAAAGAGGGAACTGTGGTAATTCTGTAAACTTTGATCATTCAGAAAGTAAAAGTCTGTTTTAATTAGCTTGCATGATAGTAAAGAAATGTTTTGTCAAGCATTGTTTATGCAGGAAAGCTTTTAAGTCATAAAACTCTGGGGTGAGTTTAAATTGCAAAGCTGTAAAAGCAGGATGTTTAGATAAGAAACTGGGAGAAAAGTTTTAGAGAAGCAGATAGCCATTTAACCATAAATTTTTATAATGAACCTTTGACCCAGAACACAGACACCCATCTTCGGACTCCAGGATTCTGACAGCAAATAATGGCTAAGACACTGTTTGGAAAAGTTCTGATTGGACGGAGTTAGAAACGCCTAAAGTCCTGGCGAGGGCCGGTTTCTATAAAGTTGTGAAATGAAGATCAGTTAATTGTTCAGATTTCTTTAAGTCTGGACCACAGAGAAACTAGGGCAACTTTCTCTGTAAACTGCAATTTGTTAATCTGTTCAAAATAAATGTTAAACTGGAAATTGGCTCCATTTTGTCCCTGCTTGAACATGCATTGAATTACTTATGATAATTATTTAATTCAACAACAATAGCGAAATGCATTTAGTTCGCTGCCCAGGTCTGAGCTTTCATACAAATCTTTTTTGATTGGTTAGTTTCATGAACTTTGGGCATGAAGTCAAAAAGGTCTGCACATCCGGTTGAAATGGTCAGGGACGTTATTTGCAATCTGTCAAAATGATCAATGGTTTCTTCACCTTCCAAAAAAAAACACTCAATTGAAGATTTTTGGTTAAGGCAACCCTTAGACTAACAAACAAGCTTACTTGGCTAACCAACACTGCAACTACTGATATTCTGCAAACAATGATAATGGGAACCAGAGCTATTTAAAGGGCCAGCATCTCTTTTTGCACCCAGGTGATCTCCCTAATATTTTATTATTTTCTATTCATATTTTTGTCATTATTTTTATCTTGTTTTTTAGCTTTTATAGTATTACATATATCATTATACTTTTAATTATTTAATCTTATTTTAATTGTTTGTATTAATGCTTGTACTTTTGTCTTGTACAACACTTTAGGGCAGCTTAAATTGCATTAGATGTGCTATAGAAATAAAATAATGACCTTGAACTTGGTGAAATTAACCAGGGCTATATTTTTTGTTTTTTGATGTCAACAAAGGAGCCCTAAATGTTGTTGCTGAATGCAAAGTTAAATAGATTTTTTTTAATATTAACTCATTTTCTAATTATGCATATTCTTTACTTTAAAAAAAATCTCTACTTCAGGCCCCAATTAGCCGATGACCAGTGATCAAACTTTCATGTTAAAAATAAGTTTCAGTATTTCTCTAACATCCCTTGTTATAGGGAAGTTGGAAATATAAGGAGTAAATTGCGGAGCAGCATGGCACATTGTTAATGTTGTTGAGCATGAAAATCTGCGCTTAGGTCAGTACAAACAACTGCATATAGAAAAGGGAATTTATTTGTTCTGTTTGATCAGATTGGTCCAATTTTATCCAAACTTAATTATGGTTTACGAAAAAAAAAGTTAAAATGGAACTTCTTGAACCTAACTTTGATAGTTTGAAGGTAAGAATCTACATTTGATTCATATTCTAATTATTTTTAGACAAAACAAATTCATGCTGGTATAAATGGCTACAGTGTAGTACCTTTGGTAACTTCTCTTGGTGTGTTGACCATAGATGGTGGGTTCATGGCATGTGAAGACAGTGAAGCATTGCTGTCATTAGAAGAAGCTCAGTTTTGGCACCCTCTTTTTGAGGGGCAATGGGGCATACCTAACAGAAGCAGTGCAGCATGTGACAGAATCTCCAACACAGCTATCAGTAATGCAATACGAACTTGCGTTTGTTTGTGTTACCCGTACAGCTGTTGTTCTACTGTTCCTCTGAAAAACCCCTGAGGCAACCTTTTAATGCTACCACACTAGAAACACAAACACACTCTCATGAGCTGTGAGTGGATGACTTTTACTGAGGATAGAAATGAATGGGGTGTGAAAGTGGTTTCACTTATGTTAAATGAAAAGGGAAACATCTTTCTCAAAACGTGCTAGTAATATGTGTCAGGTTTACTGTGAAATAGAAGCAAATACATGTTTGTAATTTTTGTCATACTTGTTATATAGACTTGCCTTAAATTTAATCTGATGGCATTTATCGGCTG